>BPTQ01000003.1:83215624-83328312 GCA_019973895.1 Chrysanthemum seticuspe
CCTGTTCGTTTATTGTTCATCCCTATAAACTATTCCAAAATTTTCCATGGTAAAACTCCCCAGCAAATTCAGGAATAAACTAGTGAAAACATAGGCAATAACGAATTATAGCAAGGAAAAGTGAAAAATCCAGAGCACTTCCGTTTTACGACCTTACCGTGAATAAACCTGCTTTTCCGCGCTTATATACTTCTTTTACCGGTTTCAGCTTTAGCTCTGTGAGTGTCAACGCCTTTCATCTTCCGCTGTCACAGTCCACGATAACCGCTGCGGCAGGGTTTTAATAACACTGCCCTGTATTGGGTTTTGAGCATAAAAGTTCTCTGCCGCAGATCACCACTTTCTCATCCGGCAGCGATGAGTCTGCCGGATCTACGTTAGGTCTGCTGCAGTCTTCGACTTCTCCTGCCGCAGTGCCTGTATTCCACTGCGGCAGCGTTCCAATTGCACCGGTTCTGCTTTGGGATTACCGCCGCTGTGCTGCCGCAGTGATTTGTATTCCACTGCGGCAGCGTTAACATTAGAATATATATCTTAGGCTTAAAAAGTCAGAAACACACCTCTCAGAAACCTCATTTTTGGATTTTGGCTTGGATTCCACAGAACATGTCATAAAATCCCAAAATTTGGGATAGAATGTAGTTCTATTCAGAAATGAAGTAATTAAGTTAATACAGAAACTAATAAACACACATACGAACGTACAAGAGGTACAGGCCGATTAAATAAACACACAAACGAATCCTTCATACTTTGAATTAATAACTTATAACTAACCAACAAAGAATAGAATCAACTAATTACTAGATCATTACGCTATCCAGTAAGCAACACGTGAATTACGAACTAAGTAGAAACACTTGGAATCTTGGCCACGTTAACCTTGCGACGGCGTCACCTTATGTCCGTGACGCCGTCCTCTTCAGCTTCTGACGTCGTCTGGATTGCATCTAGGCCGTCTGAGTAGCGACGGCCTACTCTTTCACCACTAGACGCCGTCTCTTGAAAATACGAGTTTTGGGTTATGTCCCGTCACAATAATTTTGGGACGGCGTCGCCAATAGCACCTGACACTGTCGCCTTCTACTTTCCGCAACTGTGAGTGTCTCGATTTCGACTTTGGCCATTTTCTTCATATATTCGCGCCTTTTCGTCCAAATAAGTGCCATTCCAGCATTTTGCCTTCACGAGACCTAAAAAGTGAAAAGGAACGATATTAAGCAATAACGGATACAAAAGTGATCAAATAAGGACTTAAACGACCCCTCAAAATGGTACCTTTTAAAACCTTATCACTTATGCACTGAAGCAATGTGTGAACCAAAAACCTCCACATCGGACATAGCTGATTCTTGAGCCACATGTCTGTTCGTTCACCTTGGTATCCAATAGCTCTCAGTCCATCTAGAATCGCCACTAAATTAGAATGATAAACCCCATTCTCATCATCCAAACGAAGTCGACTTCTGATCAACTCCTCTGTCACAACATACTCAACATCATCAACCATAGCCACAATCTCTGTTTTACTACGTTTTGAAGCAGATGCCCAGAATTGAGTAACCAATGATTCATAAATAGCATTAGGAGAATGTGATAAAGCATAATGAATCTTCGACCTCTTCAAAAACTCCACCATTGGTTTATACAGATCATCACCCTTAGCTGTTCCCAGAAAAGCTACTTTATTATGATCGTGTTTGAATTGAAGCGCCATAAGAACTTTAGATAATGAATTACAATTCAATCAACTGATGGTGTGTTTAAATCGAATAAAGAGGGAATCAGTTAATTTAGACGAATATATGCGAATAGGGTATAAGTAGAAGTTTCCCAAATTGTGGTCAAAGATATTAAGTTGTTGACCAACGCTGACGTATAATGCAACCTTTTTCCAAATTAAAATTCCAACTTCGGCAGAAATAATGGTCATTCTGCTGAAGGGATACAATCAGCAGAAGCAATTCACGTATTCAAGAAGCTTCAGTAAATATCTTTTTACTGTTTCACCCAACTCGCATTAAATCTCATTAAACCTTGAAACCGTCTATAAAACACTCCCCAAGGCACACTTATCTTACATCAATTTTCCCCAAATACCATCACAACCCTAATTCCACCATGAACCACAATAAACCATGAATAATAAACTAGAGGTTGTAGATCCAACCTCTTCTCCATCATCTTCATCCAGTGATTTCCTACAGTTCTTCTCATATCCATATGACCCACGACCATTAAAATCCCCATTTCTCAGTTCTTCTGATGATGATAGTGTAGTGAATCCAAGTGAATCTTCTGATGACTCTGATGGGTCCACTATGAAGAAAACATCTTACTCCCAACCTTCAGCATCTCAACCTCAACAAAGGCCTCGTGCCGAAAGAGAGGTGGTGCTTGCTCTTCCTGGGCCATGGTTTGGTACATCATCACATATCGTATAAGAGAAGGGCTACAGGAAGGTGGATGGATTGCTTTTTGGTGAAACCAAATCGATGAAGCACAAAGGACATGTGTATTCATCTTCATCATCATCGTTTGCATCAATCCATCCTTCCCATTTTGATCCTTAGTATCTTCATCGTACTGGTTATGCATATCCAGCCATCGAGATAGAAGGAATGGGTGGTTATGCAAGACATACAAACGCATATCCAGCAGCTGAAATGGAAGATATGAGCAATCATGCATATCCAACAGCTGTTGGAATAGATGATATAAGCTAGAATAGGTTTAGTAGATCATGTATAGAACTGTTCTTGTAGTTGTGTTTGAAGTTAATTGTACTCTGTAAGCTGTAAGCTGTAAACTGTTTCTCTAATGAATGAACAATGAACTTCAGTACTTCTACTTCAGTGGAAACAAATTGTTCAATTCAGTACTCTGATTTCAGAAGAAACAAGCTTTCTTGACCATTTTCCATTTGACCAATCATGATGAACTTCAACTTAGATAAGCAATCTGCAAAACAAACCAAACAGAGAAACACACAAACCAAACAAAGACAAACAAAACTATCATTACATTAGCAGGTTAGAGTTAGAAAACCAAAGAAATCAAAATTATACACAGAAAACTACAAATATACATACTAAAAATGCAAAGTGTACACAAATCCTCCCCTGAGGCCTATGCCTCCCCTTAAACTTTGCAGTTAAAGGTTAAGCATACCAATATGGACCACAAGGTGTTGAAACCTTGGTCCATCAAAAGCCTTTGTTAACAAATCCGCCACATTATCATCAGTGTGAATTTTAACCACTTTTATCAAATGTTTGTCATATGCATCTCTTATAAAGTGGTGCCTGATTTCAATATGTTTTGTTCGACTGTGAAAAAATGGATTTTTAACAACGCATATGGTACTTTGATTATCAATAAAAATTGTTGTGTTCATGAAGTTATACCCATAATCTAACAATTGATTTTGTATCCAAAGAACCTGTCCACAGCAACTTGCAGCAGCAACGTACTCTGCTTCAGTAGATGAGGTAGCCACAATTGTTTGTTTCTTGCACTGCCAAGAAATTAATCTTTTTCCAAGGAATTGGCAACCTCCAGTGGTGGACCTCTTATCCAGATTAGCACCAGCATAGTCACTATCACTATATGCTTCCAGTTTAAATGGAGACTCTTTTGGGTACCAAAGACCTAGATGAGGTTGGCCTTTGAGGTACTTAAAGATCTTCTTAACAGCATTGAGATGGGAAGTAAGTGGAGTAACTTGATGTCAAGAACAAACACTCACAGCAAAAGTAATATCAGGTCTTGAAGCTGTTAGATACATCAAAGAACCAATCATAGATCTGTATAAATGTACATTCACTGGTGGATCTACTTCATTGTTGGTCTTTGTCTTTGGAGCTTCATAAGGTGTAGTGGCAGTCCTGACACTCTCCATACCAAATTTCTTTAATATATCCCTCACATATTTGTCCTGACTGATAAAGATCCCATCAGGTTTCTGCTGAACTTGGAGACCTAAGAAGAAAGTCAACTCTCCCATAGCACTCATCTGAAACTCTCCCTTCATAAGCTCCTCAAACTCCCTGCACCAAGCTTCCTTTGTGGATCCAAAAATAATGTCATCCACATACACTTGCACAAGAATAATATCTGTGGAATTCTTCTTAAGGAAAAGTGTCTTATCAATTGCACCTCTTCGATAACCATGCTTCAGCAGAAATGATGAAAGCCTAGCATACCAAGCTCTGGGTGCCTGATGTAGTCCATAGAGAGCTTTGAATACCTTGTAAACATGATTAGGATGATCTGGGTCTTCAAATCCTTTAGGTTGAGTGACATAAACCTCCTCTTCTATTTCACCATAGAGAAAAGCACCTTTAACATCCATCTGATACACCATAAATCCCATGTAAGATGCATAAGCCAAGAATATCCGTATGGCTTCAACTCTAGCCACAGGTGCAAACACCTCATCATAGTCAATTCCCTCCTCTTGTCTATACCCCTGAGCTACCAATCTCGCTTTGTTTTTAATGACAAAACCCCTTGCATCTCTCTTATTCTTCAGAATCCATTTAGTCCCAATTGCATACTTGCCATCAGGAAGTGGTACCAAGATCCAAACCTGCTGATTTTGAAATTGTTGCATCTCTTCTTGCATTGCCTCAAGCCAACTTGAGTCATCAAGAGCCTGAGTAACACTGGTTGGTTCCACCTGTGAGAGAAAACAAGCAAACAGACAATGTTCATAGTCTGTGTGATTGTCTCTTTGCTGATTTGAGACATAAGAGATAAAAGCCACTTGACCATATTTAGAACTTGTCACAGAACCCCTAGTTCTAACAGGTGCATTAGGATCACCAATAATATTGGACTGTGGATGAGTATTGTTGATCCTTTTAGTAGCAGTGGTATTGACATCAACGGAGGTATCAAGATTAGTCACAGTAGGTTCAAAATCAGTGTCATAGGAAGGTGAGGTGAAGATGCCAGCTTTGGGTTGATGATGACCAAGATCTGAAGGTGTTGGAAAACGTGTATAAGGCTCTCCAAAGTCTGTAGACACTCTAGTAGAAATAGGAGTAGAATCAGCATGTCTTTCAGCAGATTTGGTGATGTTAGGAGAAACAGGATCACTTTCAGTAGAATTGTTGTTTCCACTGATTGCTTCACTTGCACTCTCCTTAGCATTCCTCTCAGCATCTAGATTAGCTGCATACTCTTGTTTCTTCAGTCTAGCAAAGTCCTCATCATAGTGTGAGTCATCTTCACTCTCATCAGTATTATCGGTAGAAGTGTCACTCACAAAATTGTTAGGGGAGAAAGAAGGCACGACAATTGGTTGTTCATCATCTTCAAACTCACTGTCAGAATCAGCATCCATAGTACCTGCACTGTTAGTTGGAGACTCTTGAATACCTGTATGTTGGTTAGCCATATGTCTAGAGTAACCCAAATAATCAGTTAAGTAATCAAGATCAAAAGACCAAACATGACCATGTCCTTGAACATTAGGCTTGTCTTCTAGAAATCTCAGGTTCAAAGTCTCCTCAATCTTCTTTGCAGATAAATTGTAAACCCTGTAAGCCTTACTATGAGCAGAATATCCCACAATATAACCATCATCAGCTTTCTCATCAAATTTGCCCAGTGGATCACTTGTATTCAGAATGGTCACTTGACAGCCAAAAGGTTTAAGGTAATGAATAGCAGGAACTTTCCCATAGAGAAGTTCATATGGTGTTTTGAAGTGTGGTCTAGTAATGGACACTCTATTCAGTACATAACAAGCTGTGCCAACAGCTTCAGTCCAAAACATGGTGGGTAGCTTAGAGTCTGCCAGCATTGATCTTGCAGCTTCTATTAAGGTCCTATTTTTTCTTTCTGCCACCCCATTTTGTTGTGGGGTTCTTGGAGTGTTGTAGTCCCTTTTTATCCCTTTTGACCTACAGAGTTCTATAAGTATAGCATTCTTGAACTCTGTCCCATTATCACACCGAATTCCTTTAACCTTTTTGTTCAACTGATTTTCAATAAGGGTAATAAAGTCTTTCAACACTGGAGATGTTTCATATTTGGTTCTTAGAAAGAATACCCAACAAAATTTGCTATAACCATCAGTGATAACCAGACAAAAATACTTTTGATCAATGCTTCTAACTTGAGTTGGACCAAACAGATCCATATGAAGCAGCTGAAGAGGTTCAGAAATAATGCTCACAGCAGTAACAACTTTGTATGAGGCTCTGTGTTGCTTTCCTTTGTTGCAGGCAACACAGTTATGATCATTTGTGAAGACTTTGGAAGGAAGACCTTCAACAAGACCCAGTTTAGAGAGCTTGTTTATGGTCTTGAAATTGACATGGGCCACCAAACAAGTTAAGTCACCTTCTGGTTTAACATCAGTTAAGTTGAATGTATAAAGATTGTGATTTCGAGGAACTTTCAGCAGAATTGAAGTTTCTTCTGGGAGTTTGAAGTCTTTAGATAGCACAAGACATGCATCCTCTGTGAAGAGTACTTTGTTCTTGGTGTCACAGATTTGTGAGACTGAGAACAAATTGAAGTGTTGGAGTTCCTTGACATAGTATACATTATCAAAGTCCAGTTGAGGTGTTTTGATGGTCCCTTTCCCAGTAATTCTTCCATCACTTCCTCTAAAGGTTACATTGCCTCCACCTTCAATTGGTACAAAGTTATGCATCATATCCCTGTTTCCTGACATACTTCTTGAGCAACCACTATCAACAATGCCAACATCTTTATGCTTAAGAGGATGATCCTACAACAACAACATAAATATATACAAAATATTAGTACACTCTCGAGGCTCAAGTCATTGCTGACTTGAACCTGCCTTGTGGATCATATGAGTGATGCCATGCAGATGTATAAGATCCACTATTGTTCTTGGGTTTCCAT
The DNA here is from genome assembly GCA_019973895.1 of Chrysanthemum seticuspe. Classification (NCBI taxonomy): domain Eukaryota; kingdom Viridiplantae; phylum Streptophyta; class Magnoliopsida; order Asterales; family Asteraceae; genus Chrysanthemum; species Chrysanthemum seticuspe. The sequence continues at coordinate 83,222,513 of BPTQ01000003.1, forward strand.
TGAAATTTGGGTCCCTTTGTTTTCCAAGAACAACCTGCTGAGGACTTGACAGCAGTATCCCAATTCCCTTTCCCAGCATTCATTGAGTCACCACATCCAGGCCAATAACCATTATTAAAATATGAACTTGTGGGTTGAACAAATGGTCTAGCAACTGAACTTCTCCAATAATAAGGAGAATTGGTATAAGTTGCTTGTGGAACATAAGGTGGTATATTATTAACATTATTCCACATTGGTCTAGATTTCCTAGAATCATCACACCTACCCATCCTTTGCTCATGATAATCACAATCCTTAATTAAATGAAATTTACTTCCACACACAAAACATGTCTTCTGTTTAGAAGATTTATTCAAACCAAAAGATGTTCTATTACAAACAGAAGTATTCAAACCAAAACCATGAAAAGAATTGTTTTTAACAGAATTATTATGCAAAGAATTAAAAAGCAAGTCTTCAGAGGCAAATGTCTTGGAAGTGGATTCCTTGGCAGCAACTCTGACATGCTTATTGGTAGACTTGGGTGCAGGCAGGGGTGAAAACTTGAGAAGGTCAGACTTGTCATTTGAATCACACTCTGTAGACCCTTGGTTGGAGGACTTGTCACTGTTAACACAAGAGACAAAGTCATTAGAAGAAGTATCAGGGTCTGGCAAGTCATTTGACTTTTTGCCATATAGATGGTGTGATCCATCAAAGTCAACAGTAATGGAAAGGTCAATGGGCATGTGCTCACCTCTAATAGGTCCACGTACATCATGTAAGTCACCTTCTTTCACAAAATTAGCTAGGCCTGCTGATGTAGATTTGCGTGTGTCATCCCTATCTTCTAACCCTACATACTTCTTAAAGCCTAAACCTATAGAAGTATTTGGAGTTTGACTAGCATAGATGTGACTAGATAACTTGTTTCCATTTAATAACCATTCATTATGCCTAGCAATTTCCTCATCTAGTTTCTCTTTTAGCTCTAAATTTTCTGACACTACATCTGCTCTTAAGTTCTCAGACCTTTTTAACTCATTTTTAGCACATTCGAGATCCCTTTCTAATACACCTATCTTTTCATCATAAGCTATTTGATTCTTCTTAAACCAAACCTTTTGTCTTTCTAGTGTTTTTAAAGCCTGTTTATAAGCTTCAACTTCCACATAGCATTCATTGTATTTAGGTTTCAAAATGTCATAAGCTTCTTTAAGTTCATTATAACGCTCACTACAACCAAACAAACAGTTTTGTACCTGAGAGATGCCCATCAAGGCAATCTGATCATGCCTATCCTCTGAAGTACAGCTAGCCAGCAACCCAATATTTTCAGCACCAGAACTGTCATCATTCTCCTGATCATGCAGCTTCCAGTCAACATTCGCATCCAAAGTAACAAGAGCAGCTGAGGATCCAGGCTTCGAGTTTCCAGCTTCCCTCTGATTCTGCTGATAGGAAGAGTATCTCTCCTCATCACCAGCTTTCCTATCCTTGCACTCTCTGGAGAAGTGACCCATCTGTTGGCATGTGAAACACTTGACCTTCTTTTTGTCAAACCTTGTTGGATCTCTTCCTTGAAAGCCAAACCTCCTCCCAGCTTTTCGCTCAAACCTCTTGATTTCCATAGATAGCATAGCCACTTGCCACTTTAACTTCATCTCCTCCATCTCCAGTGGGTCAATCTGATCTAAATCCTCATATGCCAATTCCTGCTGAGGATCATAATCAGCAAAGAAGGATCCAAGAACATCTTCCACTATACCACTAGATTTAGAGTGAGAGCTTGATGAAGGAGCAGTATAAGATGATGATGAGTAAGTTGGACTTGGACCATAACTCATCTTTGGGGTGGAGGCTCCTGCAAATGTTGTGTGACTAGTAGTAGATGATGAACGAAAAGGACTTCTCACATCATGTTCAAGAGCTTTAAGTTTGTTATACAGCTCATCAAAAGTAAGCATATCCAGACCACCTTTAGCTTTTAAAGCAATGCTCACTTGTAGCCAGGATGGAGGTAAAGACCTCAAGAACTTAGAATTACAATCATCATTATCTGGCTTTGCTTGCAGCCGATTTAACTGACTTAAAATCTTGTGAAACTTGTCATAGCCCTTGTGAATTCCTTCCTCTTCAGAGATTTGAAAATCTTGAAATTGTTGTCTCAGCATCGACTTTTTCATTCTCCTAGACTCCTCATTCCCACCGAACTTCGCCTTGATTGCTAACCATATGTCCTTAGCATCATTCATGAAGTGAAAATCACTCAAGTGATCCTCAGGAATAGCTTGAAGAAGAATTATCTTTACTTTGGTTTCTCTCTGAACCGCCAGTATTTCTTCAGCAGATTTGGGAGGAACAAAAGTAAGCTTGCCATCAGCATCATTGGTAGTTCTCTTCAAGCTGTTTCCCTTCTTAACTATCTCCTTTAGATTCCAATCAATGTTGGAGATCTAGTTTTGCATCTTCATTGCCCAAATATCATATTCCTCCCTTTTAAGATAAGGAAACTTAGCATTACTGTTTGAGAGACTCAGTTGTTGCATTTTTGTAGAGTTTTGGTTGTTGGTGATTTCGATATCAACGTCTGATCCAGGCATGGTGATTTTTGTTTTGGTTGTAAGGATGTTTAGAAAAACATGTTCTTAGTATCTTAGAGACTCTCACGAGGCTCTGATACCACTTGTTGAAACTAGACAGATCTTGATAGATCTTGAGCTTCGTAGATCGTTAGTATTGCTTATGTAATCACAAACAAACTAAAAGAAAATCTCTACAACTTGTATTCTTTAGCGGAATATAAACACAAGTATAAAACACAGATAACTAAGAACTCTTTGATCCTCTATGGATCGTTATATTAATAACTTGTAAACGTCTAGTACATAACTCATTCTATTGTGTTCCTTTTATAGACAAGGAACTCTAACTTGTTCACAAAGAAACGTAAAACTAAATAAGATATACACAATCACTTCCTAATAAAGCTCATGCATATCCTAACTATTCTAGAATATGAGGAATACTATCTCCGCAGAAACAAACTAATAACTATATAACTTCAGCATGATTATGTCTTCGGCAGAATCCATACACTTCAGTAGAATCCATTCAGCAGTAACTTCAGCATAATCCATACTTCACATAATTCCCAACATTAAGTTTAGTGCCTTCCATAAGAAGATGAATATGTTCCCACATTTTCTTAGCAGTCTTTTGAGCATCAACACTTCGAAGAATTGGATTGGGTAATCCTAAAAGGATATATTGCATTGCTAGCTCATCAGCTTCGAAATGTAAAAGTTCATCACCAGAAAGGTCAGCGATAGTTGCAATGCTTGTGAGATCATCTCTTGGTGGAATAGCATTTGGATCTCCGGGTGTAACTACAATAGGCATCTAAAATGGTCCTTCCAAGATGACCTTCTTTAAGAACTTTCCATGTGGCTTCTTTAGATCACAAAACCTAAAGAACCTAATCACCCATTGATCATAGTTTCCGAGAGTGAGCATTGGAGGTCTATCAAGTTATCCTGCCTCATGAATGGATTGTTGGCTACTTAAACTTCACACATCTTTGCAAACCAAGACGGTTCCTTCATAGTATTCCTGGATGGATGTTGATTGTAAACGTTTGTGTAAGGTTGTACTTGAAGACTAGGTGGTGGTTAAACCATTTGAGGTGGAATTGCTCCTTGTTGGGGATAATGTTGTTGATTAAATTGTTGTTGATAAATTTGTTGTTGTTGATTGAATTGTTGATGTTGTGGACTGAGTTGTTGTTGTTGTTGTTGATTATACGTGTAAGGAAAGTAGTTAGAGTATGGTGGTTGAGACATGTTGAAAACCTATGTTGTAAAATGGATCTTTGTAGTCGAATGAAACGTTGTTGATGAAGTTTCCTTAGGCATAGAAACCAAGTATAGGCAAAGTAATGCTTAGACGTAAAATACCAAACTTACGCGTAAAAGCAATAGTTACGCGTAGGATTAGCTTACGCGTAAGAATTGAGAAACACTAAGATTAGGCGTAAACTTAAAGTTGGACGTAGAAAACTTATGCGTGGGATTAGCTTATGCGTAAGGCAAGGCTTAGGCGTAATAAAAATCTTAGGCGTAAAGAGTTCTACGCATAAGTTTGAGCTTATGCATAAGATTAGGGTTTTGCCCAAAAATCCTTTACACTAATCTCAGTGTAAAAGATATCCAAATTCGAAGTGTTTTCAAGCTTATCCAAGCAAGAAAACACTGAGTAAACCAAGAAAACTGAAGATCAAGCCACGAATTTCTTACGCGTAACTTTAGGGTTTTGTTACGCGTAGGATTTTCCAAAACTGAGATTTTAGCCCAAAGTGTTTCTAAACCAGATTTTTGTGATGAAACAGCTTCAATATCACCAAAATAACACAAAAGTGTGAAACTTGATGATCCAAAACTTATACACACGTTACGCGTAGAAATGAACACACATTTGAAATCAAGCTTAAAACCAATGAAATACACGTAAAGTTTGAAACTTTTTGCCAAAAACTGAAATGTTAACACCTAAAAACCTTGAAAGTACAAGAATCTTGGATTGGAAAGTGTAAAAAATGAGTTTTTATGCGTGACAAAGTTTGTAAACCGAGACTTACGCGTAAAAACCAAAAACTTCAAAAACAAAAACCTTTTCACCCAACTATTTGGTGATTGATACCACTGTTAGGTTCCCATTTATGTAACACAAGCCTCAATATGAAGAAATAGAAAAGAAGAGATCGGTTGAACAAATAACCAAACACACGTATGAATATTAGAAGAGTTTATGCGTAGAGTAAATGAGATAAATGAACAACCAACTCCCAAATGGGAGTTTACAAGATTATTTATAGGAGGGAACTAGGGCAACACATCAAGTTCCCATCATTTCCTTATTGGGCTTTGGATAGGCTCTTGGGCTTTCTACATGAGCCTAACCTTGATTACTAACATAAAAGCCATACTTAAGCTAACTATTACATATTAATTACTAACACTTGAATTCTAGTTTAGGAGTGATTCCAACACCCCTTAGAGCCTATCCTTTTCAAGGTTCTCGTGATGTTTTGGTTTTCTGGAATATCAATGAAGAGCATTGTTTACAATCCACCCCCAAATGTACACCCAAATCGCCTTAGCCTACCTTGTATGCACTCATCTTAGTGCATTATTGTTATCATTGCTAAACCCTTAGTTCAATTATCTAGTTACTTGCAAGGTTACTAAGTCGAGTCAAATATTTTGTACACAGTTTTGGGACGTTTGGGACTGATGGGTAAAAGTAATATTTTATGGAGTAACGGGAAAGAACGTTAAATTCAAATTCCCTTTGTCTACGTAATTAAATACTCCAAGTGTTTTGATCTTTCCAAATCGGGTCAATTAGTGTTAGAGAAATAAAAAACTCAAGTGTAGGGATGCTCCTATAAATCATTTATATTTTGATGTTATCGTAGAGGATGATAGAGTAAAAATGTATGAAAAAAAAATCGAAAAAGAGAGTGTCAAAAAAATGAAGAAAAAAACATATGGGCTACCATCCTACATCTATCTTTATGTTTATGTCTTTAAATTTATGTTTGTTTGTTTCAAGTTATCTAGAGTTAGTGAGTCGAGTCTTGGCTTAGCAACGCTATGCTTTTCATGCTTGTAACATAAGATTTTTGACTTGCCACCACTAAATATCGTCTATCCAACAAAACCCTTTGTTTCCTTACCGTAAGCCTAACGTTACAACCCTTGTAAATACCTCTTAGATAGTTGTTCCCAGGTGCTTACGCCAAAGCAGTGGAGGTTTGATCTAATCTCAAGCTTATGGTAATCTATGTACTATGCCAGGTAATGAGTTTTTATCTTCCATTTCCATTTATTATATTTCATATAAACCCGAGAGATAAGAGAATCCAAACACCCCTTATGAGGTGCTAGTATATAATTTTTGTGCTTGTTATGACTATTGCGGTGCTTTTACTTGTTATGAATTATTCTAAACCCATGCTTCATGCCTCCTAACTTATAAATTGATTGACCAAAATCACATTTGCTTGAGGACAAGCAAATACCAAGTGTAGGGATATTTGATAAGGATTTAAAACGTATGCTTTTAGGGGGTCATTTAAGCCCTTAATCGACTACTTTATATCTGTTACTGCTTAATTTCGTTCCTTTTCACTTTTTAGGTCTCTTGGAAGCAAAATGCTGGAATGAAGCACATTTGGACGAAAAGGAGCAAATACATGAAGAAAATGGAAAAGTCAAGATCGAAGCCACTCAAGCTGCTCAAATTGAACCTGACGGCATCCCAATTAAAGGGCGACGCCATCCCTATATAGAGTCTTGATCAAAACATGCACCAGACGGCTCAGTGGATTTTTTGTTCGTATAACCTGACGGCGTCAGGCTTTGAAGAAGAAGGGCGTCACTCATACTTTTCATCTCAGACGTCCTAGATACAGAATCAAGACGACGTCCCAACTGAAGACTGACGGCGTCACAAATCTAAGATGGCGTCGTCCCATCGATGACTTGGCCAAGATGAAACCCTAATGACGGCGAGCTGACGGCGTCCCATCTAAAAGCTGATGTCATCGCAAGTGTAAATCTGTATATAGAATTCGATTTTTCTAGCATTTAGGGAGGTAGACTTTTGGAGAAAAAACCCTAAACATTTGTAGTCCGATTTAGACACTATTTTAGGGTCCCAAACCCTATTTTACACATCAAGATAAGTGTTTTAATCCAAAGTATCATTATGTCTTCAATTGATTGTGTGTATGCTTGCTTATTTACTATGTCTAGCTAAATTTCTTGTGTGTTTGCTTAGATCTATGAAACCTAGTTATTGATTATTGTTAGGTTGTTTCTTATCTTAATTATAATTGACTTAGGAGTGCAACTAGGCATCATTCATTGTGTTTAATGCTTGAATATTCTTTGTGAAAGTGAGGCTTGTGAATAAAATAGCTTAAGGGCTTGCGGATTTCGTATGCTAAACCCGAAGGATCACCTCAAAGAGTTAGGGACTACGCATTCCCTACGACCTTAGGAATACAACGCGTTAAGATAAGGTGTGACAATTCAACCGACCAATAAAAGATAACTAGGGAATAATAGCATCTAGGTAAACACATTTTTAATCATCATACGAGCACGCATCAAATAGACATAGCTACCCATAGTAATAGACAATTAGATAAGTAGAAGTAATCGGTAGAAGTACCACCCCCCAAACCAATTGCCCCGAGATATTTACCTTAGCTTTATAAAACTATAAAAAGATAAAAAAAAAAAAAAAAAAAAAAAAAAAAAAAAAAGAATCATCCTCAACCCCCACCTTCTCGTTATACATTTCTTGCTAGCATTCCTATTCCCCTAGATAACGATATCAATCCCCGAGTATTACCCATTACTACACTACAATGATTAGGTTCACTGCCTAGGTGGTTGAAAAACTTGCTCGAAGAAAAGGAAGTTCCTTTGACCCCGAACGCGCTTCGTACGCGCATCAGGTGCGATATGGAGAAGCAGGTGTATGTAAATCTTAAGCTAAAGCAATTGCGTTATATTGTGAAAAAATGATTGATTGTACAAGATACGTGGTAGCCATGAGATATTCACAGGTTTTTTTTACTTATGATATCATCATTTCAATTTTACATTCCTGCATTTGTGAAGATGGTTATATATATCGTAAGAAAAAAAGACCAGTGAATTTATGTGATATAGTAATCTGATTCATTGGCTTTAATTATGCGATATAGTAATTTGAATCATTGTCTTTGATGTTTTTTTAGTACACATGTGACGCTATTCATCGAATGTTAAAAAGGTTGTGATGAGTCTAAACGGGAAAGCATAGAACATCTGCATCTTGGGGGGACAACCTACTAGGTTTGCAGCCACTGCGAGTGTATCCTCTTTTGCTCAATTTGTTCCCTATATAGTTTTATTTATCTAATTCGTTCGGTGTTTGGTTAAACATGTGCTGACAAGTATAGTGAAGACGATGATGTTTTTTTGTTCCTTTGTTGGCCCATGATATGGAAACTGACCATGTGACATCAAACAAAGTCTGAGCTAGAGGTAAATGAGATTTCTTTCTTAATACTTTGTATTTGATTATGATTATTTTGCATTGCTTATCAAAGTGACACACGCCCTGAAACGTTAGCATTTTGTCACTTCTAGTACAGCACATTCCGAGTTCGTTGTGGCCATAGGATCAAGTACATGAACATGTTTGATGCACAACCCAGGTTACTCTTCTTTACCTTTGAAAGAATGTACACCCCTTGATTTGAATATATCACATTTATTGCACAAATAAGTGAATAATCTATGTTGCTGAAGATCTGAGGTAGAACACTCATGAAGATAATCGATTATTTTTGTACGAGAACTATCTTAAATAGTGTAACTACTTATGCTTAAAATTGAAAAGTGATCCATTTATAGCGAGTGTTTTTTTATAGCGAGTGCTCAAGACTTAAGGTCTCCAAGTTCTGAATTATAAGCGTTCATTGCTTACTGATTTTTAAGTATTGAGTTTTAATGTCAGTAAATTACTAGGGGTTATTATTGGACATGTAGCAATAAATGTTCGACTTATCCAAATAGGTGAAAGCCACTTCCTTGACAGCCGCTAACCCAGCTTCACTTAGGAAGTTTTTAATGTTGGAAGTTTTGTCTCTTCATTAGCTGTATATTATGTTCCCTTTCTATCTCATTTAGACTGAACTCAAAATTGATTTAGCAGGTACTATATAAAAAACACGTGATCAGAGATTCATCCTTATCCAAGGAACCAACTACAAAAGATGAAAAAGTCTAAAAACAACCCAAAGATGTCGAACAAAGGTACCATGTCAAATTTTATCAGGTGGGTATTTGATCATCACCACCTCAAACAACAAAAACACTATCAAACTCTATTGTCTACGTCCTGTTCTGTTATACCAATTATATGATTAAGGAAATTGTTGTAATAATACAAGGCTTTGAATTTTTTATTTTGTTAATTAGGCCAACAAGAATCAGTTAGATGTTGTTGTATATATGATGATTTAGTTATAGTAGTTAATACATGAAACGTTTATGAATTTTCCCGAACCCGTTAAGGCCGGATACTAAAACCCGACACACGTACAAACACTGGATCACCGGCCCGCCGCAACGCGGCGGCTCGCAGCTATCCTCGTTATATATAAAGTGTCACCGTTTATAAGATATAATGCAATTATTTATCTAAACGTTCTAACATATTAATCATTTAAGATATTTTCTCATCTAAATATTTTTTTTCTTCGTGAAAAATATGTCTACACATGCATATAATTATTATCAGGTACGGTTGCTCACCTTGCACACCGTCCTGCTCATTCTAATACCAATAGTCATACCCCAATGCAAACCAAAATCAAATAAGTTCAAGTCATCTCCACATGCACACATGGTTATAAATGGGAACAATTTCTAATGAAGACTAATTGTGCGCTAATGTAGAAATATAGAGGCGGGTGAATATGCACTTTTCGAATTATTTTAGGATTAGTCAGCCAAAAGATCGTAAATCATGGTTACCAAAAAAAGTTAAGTTTTAAGTTCGCATATAAGTGTCTTATAACGAGTATATGTCTCTAGGATACTTTCATAATCTTTGGCTCTAAAAGTGTTATACTAAAGTTTCAGGTCCATTATCCTGTTTTCCTTGGTATCCGAGAGACCCTCAAAGCTATGAACCAAGTCATTCCAAGTTTTTTGGTTGTTTTATAGTTAATGACTGATTCCATTATATCGTCACGGAGACAGTATATAATGATGCTTTTGAGGAGTTGGTCCTGATTGACCACCCTTCTCTCATCAGGAGTTCATTGCGCTTCAGGCTTGGGTAGACCTTCAGCAATCATAGGGACAAATGGACCATCATTAATACACTTGATGTAATATGGTTTCATTCCGGTTAAGTAGCAAAGCATGCGCTTTTTCCACTTATTGAATTTTCCAACTTCTAGTAGGGGAGCAACAGCTGAATAGCTTCCCCTTTTTGTTGACTAGTTGGGGCACATCACTATCAGCCATGGTAGGATCTTGATTTTAAAAACTTTGAGACTCTGTAATTAAAAAAATTTATTAACCAGAGGCTCTGATACCACTTTTTGTTCCCATTAACTTGGTTAGAATTAACTGCAAAGTTAATCTATCCAAGCTCCATGACTTAGCAATGTCATGATAAATACTTTGTTAAATTATAAACGTAAAGTAAAAGACACAGTTTTTTAACGTTTAATTCTATTTGCAATTAAGAAAGAATTATAACCAACTGTTTGCGGAACAACAATTGGGATTGAATGAAAAGTATGATAATTCTCCTCTCTAAACTTAAGCTAAGCTTAAGTGCAACTATGCTAACCAACTGAGATATTCTCAGGGACTTAGTTGTATTTGGAGGAGAGAAATGTGTTTGTGAATGTCAACACATTAAGTGCACAAACTTGTCAACCTTTTCACTCCTACTTATGATCCTATTTATACAAAATTATTTACAACCGTTATTGAAAAAGACAACGACGACCTAAGCTAGTTTGGACAAACTATCTGCATATTTTGTCTCTATTATAATGCCTACTTTAGGAATGAGACAATGGTGCTTTCTAAGTAGCAGTTGTAACCACCAGTAAATTTCCACTTGTATGATATTCTAACTAAAGAATACTTATCCATTTTTCACGTCTAAATTTTTAAAAAACGTTATCTGTTTATCTAATCACAACAACTAACTAATATGACGTAACTCACATTCTTAAGAAAATGTACACACCAACACCAAAATGTCTTAAGTTCATTCCTTATACGTCAAGTATAAAAGTTTTTAACTTTTATTTACCACTTTACGTTATTTCATAAATGTACGATTATTAAACATTCAAACTAAACGTTTTCTATCTATTGGAGTTTTCATGAAACCATAATTTATTATAACTATGATTTCATGTAACTAACCCATCAACACTAAAGTACAACACTTTGAAGCTAATGTACAAGTTCTTAAAGCACGAAAACCTAACTTTACGATATTTCCCGTTACAAGCCCTAATTTACAAAACTATGACTGTATGTTAACGAAATCACAAACCCTAATTAATTTATACATAATTTTTATAAAATATAAATGTACAAGTCTTTCAAGATTATGTAAAAATCTTTAATGAATAAAAATTTTATACTTATATAAATTAGATTATAACCTCAACGTACCTATTTCTAAGCACAAGGTACAACCCTATAATGCACAAGCCTTTAAATTTGATTTTCTTATAATTTACAAGTCTAAGGTACAACTCTCCAATTCCTGTGGTACATCTATCTTATGCATGTATATTAAATATGTCATTTACTTAAGCTAAACTAACCTTAACTTATTTCTAATTTAACTAAACTATAATTATGATATATAAGAACACAATTAAGCCACATCAACTCCTCTTCTTCTTCCTTTGGCCAAAACTTGCGACACCTAGCTACCTTTCAAACCATTCGAGCCATAAGGTTTTAAATAGAACAAGTATGCACACCTTGTGTTCTCTTTATGACCATTTGTAGCTCTCATGGACATCTAGCAAAACACATCACCATGCTCCTTCTATTCTTGGTCAAAAATGCGACACATGGTTATGTTACACATATAAATTGAACCATGCAACTTAGCCACAACATTCACCATACAAGTCACATGGTCTATGTAGAAACACCTCTTCATGTCTCCTCGTTACATCCAATAAGTGTACAAATTGCCTAGGTTCATTGGATGAAGCCTTGATCAAATGCCTATATAAATCGACCCTCATTCCTTCTTTTTCCTCATCACCCATTCGAATACAACAAACACTCAGACACTCATATACATACTGATCGAAGAGTCCAAGAGGAGCAGCAAGGAGGTTAGAATTCGGGTCATAAGTTTGGAGAGACCATAGTATCAATTTAAGAAGTCACTTGGGTGTTTTCCTTCCTTAACGAGTACCAACGATTTGTAAGTCTTTTAAACTCATTCAATTTCGTTATCACTTTTAATATTAAGTACGTACTATTAAAAAGGATTTTATAATTAAAACGTAGAAACTTGAATCACCTAAAACGGTCACACGAGTCAAAAGATATGGTTTAACGAAGTTTACAAAAACCTGTCCAAAACTTTCTGTGGACAGACACATCGGGCACACAATTCGAGGCCTTTCTGGTTCATTTCATCAAAAAGTTAAAACGTGAAAGTTGTCCGGAACGACGTTTTCTTCAAAAACTCGGGAGCACGGGTCCTGAAAACGCAAAACGAATTCTAATTTTAATCAAAATCTTAACAATTGTTATATATATTTTATAAAATCAAGCCAAGCACCTCTCCTAAGTCCAACTTTTAAGCTAGAAGCCGCAACCCTTAAGCCCATCCATTAAGCCCTTTCAACAAGCTTCTAGGATACTACAAAATGCCCCCATAACCTGGTTAAGAAGTCCTTATATCTTGCTTTAATTCTACTCTTCTTTTTGGTCGCATGTCAAAAAACCAAACACACCCTTATATAATTGATTTTGAGAATTTCGTTATTTTTAGTAAATTTGACCCTGAGCTACTCTAGAAACATTAAAAAAAAGTTAAACGTCATGTCACAAGGTTTCATGCAAAAGTTATAAAGTTATAAGTTTTGAAAACGAGATTTTCAATTTGTCGAAAACTAGCCTAAGTAGCCCTTTTCAATAATTAATATCTCGGTAATTAAAGGATTGTAAAATATAAGAGTTACACCGTTTTAAAGAGCTCGCTGCAAGGATTTTAAAACCCCAAGAACGTCTTTAAAAACCCTTATGGTCTCTTCTATAATCCATCAAAAAGAAGGTGACTCGTAAAGTTTTTATAAATAACTCTTGCGTGTATTTTTCAAAATCTGAGTCTTATGAGCTATAGGATATTAGAGAGTGGTTTAAAATGAGTTAATTAACTATTACGATGTCCCTAGATTACACCGTAAAAGTTAATGGGTCAAAAATGAATTTTTCTTAAACCGCGACGTGGCCAAGTGACCATGTTCACGGGCTTGTTTCTCCATAACCAAAGATAACTAAAATATGAGACCTATACCAACTTGAAGAGCTTACAGCAAAGTGTTTAAAGGATCAAATGCGTGGTAGAAATATTGGCTTGCCTCGTGTAAAATTTGTCCTCATTTGGGCTTGTTGTTGCCAAAACCAACATTCTTTAATTAAGGCACCTAACCCCCCTACTTTGGAAAATTATTGCGACCAAACCGTAAGAACTTAAGACTTCTAGTTTAAACCATTAGAAAGACCACCCGACAAACTCTTGAAGGGATCAAGATCGTAGTAAAAACCTCTTAAGGCCTCGCTTATATTTACCCTTACTTTTGTCGATTTAGGCCTAAAACAAGTAAGCTTTTCTTATAAAACTACAAGGATAAAAATTGTAATTTTTGAAAGATAAAGTTTTCTTGGGCTAAAAATGTAATTTCTTCAAAGTTAATTGTGCAAGGACTGATTTTGTCAATAACCCATAGTTGATGGTATAAAGTGTCATTTTTTAAAGTGCAAGGGTAAAAACCGTAAATATTCAAAAGTGTAAAAATATAACATTTTGGAAACATATCGTATTTAACAGCTTGGGTTTCGCTAAAACTTATAAACAATCATCCGAGCCATAAAAATAAGTATGATAAGTATTACTAATTTTTGAAGAGACTTCATGTTTACCCAACTATCGATAAAGCATTATCATCGCATAAACTTGAACTCGAATACTAAAAACATGACATACCAACTCAGGTCGCGAGTCGGAGCAGTTTATTCACATTACTTAATTTGTTTTCCATCCAGACTACGGTAACACCGAGGTGAGTCATAGCCCCTCTTTTCCTTATTTTGAACGTTTTGGGGGAGATACATGCTCAAATATTGCTTTATATTTTTACATTTATTTTAAACTCTTATGAATTACCGTGAGTTTCATAGCCCCATTTTCAATTGTTTTATACTATTTTTGGGGGAGATACATGCTCAATTACCTATTTTTACTTTCACAAGTACTCTAAAACTTTTACATATTACTATGAGTTCATAGTCCCACTTTTTACTTGTTTTTCAAACTCGTGGGGAGATACATGCTACAAACCCGAACACAAGTATTTTTCTATGCTACACCTACACCTGATTGCTATTGCTTAAGTTACTTACACCTGCCACTGAAAGTCCCTCATATCATGAACCATTAATCACGTTACAAGTGAACGCGAATATAGTGAATAGATCTATTGGCAGTTGACGCCCCATTTGTGTTAGCCGGTCAGGTAACCAAATACACTTTATTTGAGGACATACAGGAGAATTGGCAAACTCCTTACACGAGGGCACGGTTGCTCCCATCATCATTATGATGCTTGTAACCATGTCATTATGACAACTACACCGGTTAAGGTTTGCGTTCATGAGACTTAAGGCAATATATATTGTGTTGCAATGATACAAATGCTGCAACTACTGAATTTATGGGTGCAACAACGTGGCCCAACCTTGAAACTTGTGTTCAACTGATTACTAAACAAACGAACTATGGGTGTATAACAATGTAGCCCACTACTTATTTTATCGATATCTGTATTTATTACAATTATCACTCAAACTCGAAACTATTGAACTCAATTGTTTTATCTATAAACTCTATGAACTCACCAACGTTTGTGTTGACACTTTTTAGCATGTTTATCTCAGGTCCATAATGAACGAGGATGGCACGGAAGGGCACGGATACTCAAGAAGGCTATATTATCATTCGAAAACTTATTTAATAAACTGTAAAACCACTGGGACCTCATTTTGTAAACTCTGATATTTATATAAATCGAATGATAATTCTTTTAAAATGACACAATTGGAGTTCGTTTTCTATTATTATAATTGTTGAGCCATGAAGTAACACCCAGCTTGAATTCCGCTGCGTATCACAAAATTGAGGGTGTTACAGCAGTGATGACACTGCTCTTGGTCTTTAGCATTTCAGAAAAAGTTTGACCTTTGCTTGATAAGGACTTCCCATTAATCTCTTCAAACTTATACCGCCGTGTCCCGCCTTTACTTCAGTCTTTTAGCCTTCAGTCTTTTCAGTTTTTAAGTCTTCAGTCTTGATAGTTGTTGAGGAGACTTGGGGTTCAGTGAGTTATTGTCATCACTTACTAAACTCATCATCTTCTTCTATGGCTCAGGTATCATTCATTGAGTCCCGCCTCATTGAATGGAGAACCTTTCTTTTTAGGCTCGTCCTGAGCTTCTTAAAAATGACTCACCGAAGGACTGTTCCTTCAGTGACTTGCGTATGTTTAAGGTTATTAAACACTTAGGTTATTTTATCTTTAAATCCTAGTTTAAGGGAGTTTGGGAATTCACTAACCCAACATTATTATTATTATTATTATTATTATTATTATTATTATTATTATTATTATTATTATTGTTATTATTGTTATTATTATTATTATTATTATTATTATTACTCCCTACGTTCCAAAATAATTTTCCACCGACAAAAAACACACAGTTTAAAAATACATAATTATTACTGTTTTCTCTCTCTTAATTTTTGCAGAGTGACAGTTTTACCCTCAACTAGTTAATTAACGTATTCTTTAAAGTATGTAATAATAATTTCGTGCAAGGGTACTATAACAAACTCGATCAAACTTCTCTATCAATATTTAGTAGTGGACAACTAAAATGAAACATCCCAAAAAGGAGACGTGGAGTATTAATTTGGAACGAAGGGAATATTATTTTCAATTATAATTACTACATGTTTGATGATTCATTCACATTACAACTAATTTAGATTACAATTACAATTCCTTTGATAGTTTATAAATCATTCACATTATAATTCATCCTGATTACATTACAATTTCTTGGATATATCACAATATAATATCTTTGACAGATTACAAAAAGAAAAAAACACATGTCACTCTCTGAGACTTTTTGACTTTTTAAAAAAGCACCACTTTTTATATGATCCTTTTTACATGTGCTAATTGACATGATAACCTTTAATTGATTATGTGAAACCGATTTTTCCACCTTGATTAACTTTTTTTTATGTAAAATAAATAGAATAAAATGGAGTATTTACAAGAAAAAGACCAAGCTAAGAACTAATTAGGACAATCCCATAACAAGTTCAAAACTTGTCTGGAAACAAAAAGTATGACATGGACAAGCCCATCCCATTACAAAAAAAGATTGTTGGACAAACCCTAACAATCAAAATACCCAAACTGCTACCTATGATTACCATTGGAAGATACAGATCAAATAACTATTGACATCCAAGACCATAATATCCAACCTCTAAAGTCATGCAGCAACTCATACTCATCAAATACCATCATCATGCTCTTAACCACCATTAAACATTGAGCCTTCACAAACAACATCCAGTGGCAGCAGATCAAACTTTCCCATAAGTCATAAAAGGAAAAGCCTTGCATAGAAACATCCAAACTAGTTTGCATCGTTAAAAAACCTCTCTTTGTAAACCCAGTGTAACAAAACCAAAAGAAGTTAAAAGAGTGTAGACAAGGCAAGGATAATCTATGTAACATGGCAAAATACTCAAAGGTATATCAACATGGAAATCAACCAGCATGTGACTAGATATGAAACCAAATAGGACAGTGCACCAAAAGACTATTAGAAATAGACATAAAAATGGTTAGTCCACCCAAGACCAGGTAACTATAGATGAATAGGCAATGATGCAAGAAAAAAGAGTAATCCCATCACTAGTTATAAGGCAACATCTTTCAATACTTTTAAGTTTTGATGAAAAACTCTCAATGCACATGCACCCATATAGACATATAGCCATCTGATCGAACCCCAAACAAAACCAAATGAACTAGTTTGAACCAAAATAAAAATGTCTTAATTGCAGCAAATGGCAGATCCAAAAAACCAACCCAATATCAAAACTGGTGTAGAATAGCAAGGAAATATCCAAAATCATCATGACACGCAATAAAGATATCATGTATAATACAATAAACTGTTCAGTATACCACCAAATGAGAAACCATAGAGGTCCACAGATAACTCTGCCAAAACCATAAGACTCATCCTTAATACAAAAGAAATTAATCCACTTTTTGAGGCACTCAATAAATTTGGAAAAAGGAGAGTCATATGGATAACAGTTATCTATGCACTTGTTATCCATCCATACATAAACACAAGATAACCAACTGAACAACCTTTGAACCTTGTCATCATCATCACAATGAAAAATAGTATTACACTTCCAAAAGCCTGTACCAAAACTAAAATGGTCAACCTAAACTTTATGAATCACATAAGGGGCAAAACATTAGGGCTCCATAAATCACTTGCACAATAACAGACATTAGTAGAAATATTAGAGATAAATCCCATACAATTTCTCTGATTATTCATCTTTAAGCTCTACAACTGCCATAAGCTCAATTTGAGCATGTTCATACCCAAAAAGTATCATATATCAAGTAATTACATCATTTATATCATCTCTATCCCTTCTTCCACCATTTTTCAAAATTCCAGTCATATGCAGATTCCATATGCTAAAAGCCTTCTCCACTTCAAGTGAATGTCTAATCTTCAAAGTCATCGGTTTAAGCTTGATTATACACAAAGTAAGATTAAAAACATCATCAACAGACCTCTCTTTCTTTTGGAATAATCTCATGTTTCTTTCTTGCCAAATATAATAAACTGCAGCTCCAAATACAAGCCTTTGAATTATACTCCATAATGTTTTATTAGCAGTCCTAATAGTAACACCAGAGATGATCTCAGCCCATATACAAGATGAATTATCAAGCCTACACATTGTTTTCAGCCTATTACAAACACCCTTAACAAAATCACAGCTGAAAAAGATGATTGTGTGAGTCTTTACGGCCTTTACAAAAAGGACATAGCATATTCTGTAGGGGATATGTAGTAATAACGAACACAAGGATATACTTAACTCTCTGAAAGGCGTGTGAACACTTTCAGATCGAATCAATTCGGTGGTTCTACCAAATTATTCAATCGGATACAATTCAGAGAATGAGAATTTTATGTATGTGTTTATCTGAGATTTTTATGAACCGTTAGAAAATATATGACCAAATAAACCGTATATAACTATGATACGGGATAACTGCCAAAGGCAGTTTTAGGGTTTCCAAGTTGTCAAATTTTGTCCCTCAATTTCCGAAAGTTAATTTCTGAGGAACATAACTTCAGCAGAATCAAAGTTTCAGCAGATTCATAACTTCAGCAGATTCATAACTTCAGCAGAATCCTTCAGCAGAAATTTCAACAGAAGTTTTTTACATAGCAACTTAGTGGAAATAAAAAATTTTCCAGCTGACCTGGCAGCTCGATCGCAGCCAGGGGCTCTGCCCCTTGGACCCTGCTACCAGGGGCGCTGCCCCCGAACCCCCGTCCCTTAGGGGCTTCGCCCCTAAGATCATAATAAATTCAAGTAGGTGTGCACTCCGCACCTCCAAACCTAAATGATGTATTATTATGATGAACTTGGTCAAAACAAGTTAATCCAACTACACTAAAATATCCAACATTCCTCCCCTATTTTAGTGCAATCCTTGATTAACTAAAACAAGTAATCTCAAACAATCAAACTTTTGCATAAATGAAATGTCGTGACGATTGAATTTCACATTAGTACATTACACATTCCAAATATTCGAATACCAGGGTGTCACTTAGGATTGAACCCTGGGAATTCAATATGAATACACGAAGATAATGTACACAAAAGTTTACATACATAGTAGTTCTATCTTGACACATGTTTTACTAGCCTATGTCCTTATCCTTCATAAGCATGTCAAAGCCAAGTCCCAGCTTCTTGAAGCGGCTAAACTTCATGCTCATATAGGTAGCTCTTTTAGTCTTGCACCTACAACGCAATTTGTCAAAAGAGCTATTAAGAATATATTCATTCAACCTCCCTAACTTGTAGGTCTGAACACATACCTTGGGATGATTCTTCTAATGTGTTCCAATCTCTAAATATTAAGCCTTCCACATTGAATTCAGCACCTAGCGTCATACTAGGTGGGAATTGGGTATCTTGATATCAGAGATTTCTGATGGACTTTAATCCCATCCCTATAGCCGAATTTTTCACGAGATCTCTATTCAACCCTTTGGTTAAATGATCGGCTAAATTGTGTTGTGTTTTCACAAACACCACAGATATCACACCATTCGTGATAAGATCACGTAATATGCTATGTCTAACACCTATGTGTCTAGACTTCCCATTATATACTTGACTGTATGCCTTAGCCAAAGTAGCTTGACTATCACATCTGATAGAAATGGATGATATCGGTTTAGACCACAATGGAATTTTATAAATTAAGTTCCTTAGCCATTCAGCTTCTTTACCAGCTGCTGCTAATGCCACAAACTCAGATTCCATTGTTGAATCAGTTATGCAAGTTTGCTTCTTAGATGCCCAGCAAATGGCACCACCTCCAAGTAGGTATACCCAACCAGTTGTGGAAGAATGATCTTCCTGATTGGAAATCCAACTTGCATCTGAATAACCTTCAAGAACATAAGGGAATCCAGTATAAGTCAAACCATAATCCATTGTTCCTTTCAAGTACATAAATACTCGATTAATTGCTCGCCAATGGATTAAACCTGGATTGTGAGTATATCTACTCAACTTTCCAACAGCAAAGGCTATATCAGGTCTAGTACTAATCATGGCATACATTAAAGATCCAGTAGCCCTTGAATATTCAAGTTGATTCACAGCAACACCTTTATTAGGCACAAGTTTTGTTGTGGGATCCATAGGAGTACCTATAGGAGAACAATCTTTCAGATTAAATTTATCCAACACCTTCTCAATATAATGTGATTGAGAGATAGTAATGCCATGTTCTCCACGTATGATCTTAATGCCAAGAATCACATCGGCCTCCCCCATGTCCTTCATCTCAAATTTAGAGGATAAGAACTCCTTAGTTGTATCAACTTGATCTTGGTCAGTACCAAAGATCAACATGTCATCAACATACAAGCAAATGATTACTCCTTTACCAGAAGCATCAAACTTGTTGTATACACACTTGTCTGCTTGGTTTAATGAAAAACCATTAGACAAGATAACATCATCAAATTTCTGATGCCACTGCTTAGGAGCTTGTTTCAAACCATAAAGAGACTTAACCAATTTACATACCTTATTTTCGTTACCAGGCATGACAAAACCTTCTGGTTGGTTTATGTAAATCTCTTCATCCAATTCACCATTCAGAAAGGCTGTTTTAACATCCATTTGGTGAATTACAAGATTATGTATAGCCGCAAGTGCTAACAATAATCTAATGGTGGTAATCCTAGCAACAGGAGCATAAGTATCAAAGAAATCAATACCTTCCTTTTGTCTAAAGCCTTGGATAACCAATCTGGCTTTATACTTGTCTATGCTTCCATCCACCTTCATCTTCCTTTTGAAGATCCATTTACTATTCAATGGTTTACAACCAGGTGGTAAATCAGACGGTTTCCAAGTATTATTGTGCATAATAGAGTCAATCTCATCTTGGATTGCCTCTTTCCAAAATGCAGCATCCCTTGAAGCCATAGCTTCACTGTAGGTCCTAGGATCTTCATCAACATTGAAACAATATTGATATTGAAATTGAATTTCATTCCTTGATCCTTCGACCAGATATAGTTGGAAATCGCCACCAAAAGATTTGGTTTTTCTTGCTCTTACACTCCTCCTAGGCTCAGAAGGCTCAGGAGGAGAAACAGTCACTTGATCAGATGCACCAAAGTTACTAGAACTTGCAATCATGTCTGCAGGTTTAGGTAAAGATGTAAACCTATTCTCATTGCCAAAATCAGCATCTCGTGACTCAATAACAGAGTGCACGGATACATAATCATTAGGTTCTATGACATAGAATCTATAGCACTTAGAATTCTCAGGATAGCCAGTGAATACACAATCTATACCTCTTTGACCTATATTATTTATTTTAGGATCAGTCAATCTTACCACAGCTCTACAGCCCCAAACTCTGAGATAACTCAGTTTTGGTGCCTTTTTATACCAAAGTTCATAAGGGGTTATCTTGTTCCTTTTATTAGGAACTCTATTTAATAAATAACAGGCTGTCAACATAGCCTCACCCCAAAATCCATCACTTAGGCCAGAATAGCATATCATGGAATTAACCATTTCTTTTAATGTCCTATTCTTTCTTTCAGGTATACCATTTTGTTGTGGTGTATATGGAGCAGTGGTCTGATGTATTATACCAGTAGATTGAAAATATACTGGATCATAATACTCACCTCCCCTATCAGTGCGAAGTGTTTTAATCTTCACACCATGATAAAGCTCTACTTCCTCTTTATAAATTTTAAACTTATCAAGAGCTTCATATTTTGTATGACACAAGTAAACATAGCAATATCTAGTAGCATCATCAATAAAAGTAACTACATACTTTTTATTACCGAGTGATGGAGTTGAATGAAAATCACACAAGTCACTGTGTACAAGTTCTAATACCTTAGTATCTCTAATGACATTCTTGGCGAAAGGTTGTCTAGTTATCTTAGTCAACATACAAGTTTTACACTTTTCACCATTCAATTCAAAAGCAGGTATTAGACTCATTTTTGACATGTCTATCATTCTCTTGTAATGTACGTGTCCTAGTCTAGCATGCCATAATTCATATTTACCACAATTATTGCTAGAACTGGTAGAAGCCATGCAAACAGAATTATTAACAAACGAAACATCCAAATTTAATTTAAACATGCCATTCAAATATCCAAAGCCAATAAAGGTTCCATGTCTAGACAATATATACTTGTCGCTTTCCAAGACTTGCTTGTAGCCACAATTATTTAATACAATACCAGATACTAAGTTCTTACGAATTCCAGGTACATACACAACATTATTTAAAAGTAAAGAGTTTCCAGAAGTAAAGACTAGATTAACAGATCCTAGTCCTTTAATCGGTTCAGTTGCAACATTGCCCATCTTTAATAAAGATCCATCTTCAATTGGCTTAAAGTCCTTGAACCATTGAAGATTTTTGCACACATGACATGTTGCTCCTGAATCCACCCACCATGATAAATCATCATCTTGTACATAGAATGTTTCAGAAATTATTGATACATAATAATTTTCAACAGAATGATCAGTAGGTACCAAAAACAAACCTGATTGCTTTCCAGGATCCTTGGATCCACTAGCACCAGCCTCGTTTTTTCCTTTACCTCCACCCTTAGACCTGCAATCTTTCTTAAAGTGTCCGGGTTTCCCACACTTCCAACAGGTCACTTTTGGTTTCTTATCAGAACCTTTGTTGTTATTGCTTTGCCACTTTCGTTTCCCTTTACCAGCCTTAGAGGATTCACCCTCCTCCACCATGTTCACAGAAGAACCAGCCATGGTTTTAGTACCACCAACAGAACCCTTTTCCATATCACGTATGGACTGCTCAATTTGGAAATGACTTCCAAGTTCAACCAGATTCAATTCCTCTTTCTTATGTTTCAGATTGTTTTTAAAATCCTTCCAAGAGGGGGGCAGTTTATCTATGATACTAGAGACAGAAATTGATTCATCCATTTTCATATCATATTGCGCAAACTGTCCTAATATCCTTTGCAATTCGTGGTACTGTTCCATGACAGGCCTAGTGTCTACCATTTTATAGTTATTAAAATTACCAACTAGGAATTTCTTACTAGACGCATCTTCTGCCATATATTTGGCTTCTAGGGTATCCCATAATTCTTTTGCAGACTCTACGTTTTGATAAATATCAAACAAGGAATCAGACATACCGTTAAGAATATGACCACGACATATGTAGTTTGCGTTTTCCCACTTTGAACGATTACGAGTCTGTTCCAGCGTTTCATTCTCAACAGCCTCAGGGCACGGGGTACTAAGAACATATACCACTTTCAGATTCGTGAGATAAAAATGCATCTTCTTTTGCCATCTACGAAAATCCTGCCCAGAAAACTTCTCCAACTTTGCAAACGTCTTGTTCATATCTTTCACAGAATCAGGGTTCGTCATCTTAATTGATTCGATCTTTGTAGGGGATATGTAGTAATAACGAACACAAGGGTATACTTAACTCTCTGAAAGGCGTGTGAACACTTTCAGATCGAATCAATTCGGTGGTTCTACCAAATTATTCAATCGGATACAATTCAGAGAATGAGAATTTTCTGTATGTGTTTATCTGATATTTTTATGAACCATTAGAAAATATATGACCAAATAAACCGTATATAACTATGATACGGGATAACTGCCAAAGGCAGTTTTAGGGTTTCCAAGTTGTCAAATTTTGTCCCTCAATTTCCGAAAGTTAATTTCTGAGGAACATAACTTCAGCAGAATCAAAGCTTCAGCAGATTCATAACTTCATCAGAATCCTTCAGCAGAAGTTTTTTACATAGCAACTTAGTGGAAATAAAAAAATTTCCAGCTGACCTGGCAGCTCGACCGCAGCCAGGGGCTCTGCCCCTTGGACCCTGCTACCAGGGGCGCTGCCCCCGGACCCCCGTCCCTTAGGGGCTTCGCCCCTAAGATCATAATAAATTCAAGTAGGTGTGCACTCCGCACCTCCAAACCTAAATGATGTATTATTATGATGAAATTGGTCAAAACAAGTTAATCCAATTACACTAAAATATCCAACATATTCTCAACATGAAACCATCTAGAAATTCTATCCTGAGTCTTCAATCTACCTCTAGTCGCTATCCAAAGGATAAACGCATGCCTCGTTATGCACCGTGAAAACCAGACTTGCTTATGCCATATGACTTTAGAATAGTCCACTCTTAACACCTTCCATGCTTCTTTAACACTAAATTCAACTTCCTTATATTTCTTATTTAACCAGATAGCTCATACTAAACTCATATAAAGCCCTCCTGAGTATGCATGCAGAAATATTGTTCGCATGACATAAAACCCATCTAAAGCCCTCCTAAGTATGCATGCAGAAATATGGTCCGCATGACATAAAAGAAGTAAGTCGTCCGCAAAACACAGGGTGAGTTTAATAAACCTTCACTTTATTAAAAATTCATGTGAGTTTAAAGCATCAGTATTTATAACTTTATTTAAAGTATCGATATTTATTATTATTATTATTATTATTATTATTATTATTATATATTTTTTTATTTTATTATAAACATCACTTTATTAGAAACTCATAGGATTTACAAAAATATGTGTAGAGCCGCGATACTAGCTGAGCCCCCACTCATCTAGCTATAGCAAAGATAATCCTACTAAAGATATGAATTCATTATTATTATTATTATTATTACTATTATTATTATTATTTATAAAACATCACTTTATTATGAATTCATAGGATTTACAAGAAATTAGTTGGAAGCCGAGATACTATCTGGACCTCACTCCTTTAGCTATAACAAAGCTAATACTACTAAAGAAAGTGATGTTTCATAAAAACATCACTTTATTATAAATTCACGTGAGTTACAAGAAATTAGTGGGAAGCCGATATACGATCTGGGCCCTAACTCCTCTAGCTAATACTTACAATAAATTAATATTAATATTAAATATTTTTATTTAACAATTAAATTAAATAAAATTAGTAAATAATTATATCTTTTTATATACTTTAGATTTATAATTATCAAACTCAAAAAGATTATTAATTCTTTTTCATTATTGTTTTTCTTTTAATTTAAGTATTTCATTATCGCATTAATAATTATTTACTTTTTATTAAATTTAACTTATTATTATTATTATTATTATTATTATTATTATTATTATTATTATTATTATTTTATAAAACGTCTCTTTATTAGGAATTCATAGGATTTACAAGAAATTAGTGGGGAGCCGAGAGACTATCTGGGCCCCCACTCCTCTAGCTACAGCAAAACTAGTCATATTAAAAATTATTATTATTATTATTATTATTATTATTATTATTATTATTATTATTAGTACTTCATCCATCCCAAAATATTTGCCTCCCAATAAAACCAAATAATTTAAGAAAAATATAATTATTAGTGCTTTTTTCTCTTAGATTTTTGCAAAAAGATATTTTTATCCTTAACTAATTAATTAATACCTTCTTTAAAGTTTGTAATAATAATTTCTAGCAAAGGTACTATGACAAGCTTGATCAAACTCCTCTATTTATATTTAGTAGTGAACAATTAAAATGAGACATCTCACAAAATAAACGTGGACTATTAATTTATGACGGAGAGAATATTATTTTGAATTATAATTACTGCATGCTACGATTCATTCACATTACAACTAATCCAAATTACAATTACAATTCTTTGACAGATGACGAAAAGAAAAAACACATGTGACTTTGTGAGACTTTTTGGATTTCTTCTAAAAGCACAAATTTTTATTTGATCCTTTTTTCATGTACTAAGTGACATGATAACCTTTAATTTGATTACGTGAAACCGATTTTTTTACCTTGATTAAACTTGAAAATAACCCTTTTCTTTTCAATCAACCAAACATCATTATTATTATTATTTTTTTTTTTTTCAATGAAAGTAACCTCTATAGTTCTACACCTTTGTTTTAAATTAGGAGAATTTAATTTGAGTTCAGCTAGCAAATTATATACGGAGCCAAAAAATTCAAAAATATCAACAAAATCTGCACCGATTTGAAGTAATTAACATGTAGGTTGGATCTTTTTTTCTTTCTTTTTCAATGACAATTTTTTTCACGCCCGTTACCACCTATCTCATAATATATCTCACAAATGTCTCCAGAGTGGCTTGAAGCCACAACCTCTAGGTTGGTGGAAACTCACATACCAATAGATCAAAGGACTTAGTTGGATTGCTTTTCATTGTGTCAATATCATACTTTTACAATGCAGATTACTTGCAATGCAAATTGATGATATAACGATGGTGTGACATTCGGTTTATTGTAGCCATCTGATTTCTGATTTCTCATAAAAGACAACGTGTAAAGTGCTAGGTGAAGACCAGGAAAACCTTGAGACTCATAGTTAAGAATTTATTTACTGAATAATACGGGTAATGCTTTTTTCTAATTACTATTTGACATATTAATTGCAGGTTAATAGGCTGATAGAGGATTGACTAGGGATACCAAAAAAAAAAAGAAAGAAAAATCGAATTCGATGGAGGAATGGAAACTCGAACTTTTTGAGAAGAAGCGGTGCATGCTTATCGGGTTATGGGGCTGGTTTCGGATCCTAAACGGAGATTTTTATTGGGCTTGAGGAGGGGACGGGGCACAACATCCCCGCCCAACCCCGAAACATATATATACATATACATATATCTATATACATAATGTACTAAAAATATAATTCACTAACTTTCGCTACTTTTTATCTTTGTAATATTGCAAAATGTGATTATGAAAGTTTGTATTGTGTCATAATATTATATAGAAGCTCTGATTTATGACGCGAGTAGCATATAACATATCGTTATTTATGTTTAAAACTTTGTTAAAGTTTTTACAAGGGCAATGCTTAATTTATATTGTTTAATAAGTTTTTGTTTCTTCAAGTTATTGAATAAAATCAAATTGTTAATAGTGTAAAATTAATAATAAACGGGAACGACACAAGTTTGGTAGAGCATTGCGCCCAAGGAAAACAACCCGATAAGATCCCTAATGGAGAATGAGGCGGGTGTCAGGGAGCATCTCGCCCCAACAGCTCGCCCTGATAAGATCCAGTGGGGATTTGGGTGGGTTTAGGGATGATTTTTATAATCGAGTTTGAGGATGGGATGGCTGCCATGCCCCAAACTCATCCCATTGCCATTCCCAAGATTGACAATTATGCTGCTTTACGGGAGTTTGAAGCTAATAAGAGCTGTATAATGTGTAAGAGATAATAATGTTTATTGCTTTGTGTTTTGATACATACAATATACATGGTATTTATAGAGTATACCTTTAAACTATTTAGGGTAAATTACCAATCACCCTTAATTCTAGCTAATCAACATCAATAACTAATTTGCCAACTCAGTGCATATCCATAGCACACTATTATAGCTTGCACTTATCCTAACACTCCCCCGCAGTACGAGCGGCGAAATCGCGAAAGCTCGGACTGGTGTAGTAACTAGAAAGGAAAAAGAAAAAGAAAAAAGACATTAACATAAGTCGACTCGTAACAAAACCGTATCAACGATCGATTTTAGTCGACTGGTACCAACGGTCGGCTAAGTTGACTGGTAATCTTATTGTACCAACGGTCAACATTAGGGACTGGTACCAACGGTCAACTTTAGTCGACTGGTAACAAAGCCGTACGAACAATCGACTAACAAACAAACAATATTCTTTTTTTTTAATTCTTTTTTGACACACAGAAAGACGAGAAAACGAAAGTTGGTTCTAAACTTCAACCCCCAAAGAACCTTCCGAACAAACGGGGCGTGTTTTTCCCTAGAAAAACATAAAGATCCACCTCACAAATAAACATCAAAACATGAGTGGGGTTTATTATAGCGCGTACATAGTTTAAGGTTTAAAGAGAGCCATCCGAACCTCAGGCGTGTAGCCGGCGGCCGGAGCCGGCGGAAGCGGTTATTTAAGGTTTTGAGGTAGGACCGATTAGGCCTGATACCATGTAAGAGATAATAATGTTTATTGCTTTGTGTTTTGATACATCTATTATCTATTATATATAATAAAATAAGCTTTTGTACAAGCCTACTAAGCTACCAGCATTAAAAATTCGTTTAATGCACTTCCTTATTTAGCTACCATGTACAATACTTTTATGCATGACTTTTTCAAAATGAAGCTATAGAAACTGAAAATTTTTTGCAATACGTTTTTAAAGTCAATTGTAATATTATTCCGTTTAAAAAGGTATATCAAAAAACTCTCTCTCTACACCTCACATAAAAACATCCGAATATCAAAAATCTCTCTCTCTTGAGCCAAAATCGTTTCCATAAATCAAACAAAATCATTTGATGATGAAAATACATAGAATCACTTGCTCCTTACATTTTGGTCTCATCTTTTTTCGATCACCGATTGTAACAGATATGATTTGGCAGCCCAATTTGATGTTCTTATTTTGTAAATCTGTAAGTTTGTTAATTTTTTCCCATTTACGTTTCAATTTAGAATCAATTTCTGTTTCGTAATCTTTTTTTGCTGATTATTTATATTATGTTAATAATTATTAAAACGTAATTAAATCGAATTATAATGATTTATGTGTGAAACCCTAATCATTTAATTAGTTATGGAAAATTGGAGGAAATTGGGTGATTTCATGAATTAGGAGAATACTTCCCTAATTTATGTTTATGTGATGAGCAAAACGTAAGGGCCAAGTTTCCTAATTTTTTTTTTTTTGTTAACAGTTTCCTAAATGTATTTATATTTTTCTGCCTATATAATGTAATTAGCCATAAAATTGTTTAACACATTAACCTTTCAAATTATCACTTTCAACAACCATAACAACCATGGCTACTTATGTTGCAGGGTTTATCAATGACTTATCGGCAGTTAAAGACAATATCAAACTGCGTGTGCGAATAGTAAGAAGGTGGATGCAGGACGTGTATGGCAAACAAGGAGTGAAAAACATGGAATTCGTGGTTATGGATGAACAGGTATGTTATATCAAGGAATCTTTATCAGTTTTGTTTAAACAATCTTTATAGCAAGGACTTATCGGCAGGTCTATTTTTTATCAGTTTTTTGTTTGTATGTTGACTCTATTATTTTGAAAGTTGTATGTTTAAAAGGATAAATGTATAAATCAAGTGTGTTTGTTATGCGTTTGAGTTGAAAGTTAAGAATGTGGTATTAAATTTGACCATCTCTATGAATCTTTTGTTTGATATGCTTATAGACTTTTATAGTAAAAGTAACTATGCATAGTGAACTGTTACCGAGGCTGTGTTTGGAATTGGGTTTTAGAGGTGATGCGAAAAATGGACTATGGATTGCGTATTTGAGTTATAAAGGATTCATGCTTAAAAACTGATTTGAAGTAATGAGATAATTCGGAGTAGTAAATTAGTAATAGCTTTTGGAAATTATTTTTTACTAATAGCTTTGTTGTGGCCTAATATGATGTATTTAGAATTATCTGTTATAATGGCTTATCAGTATTGAATGTCTGTATTGAGGCAAGTTGCATAAGGATTTAAGCAAACATTAGTGTATGGTCATATGTAAATTGGTGTTGTTGCATAAGGACCTATTATTGGTGTTGTTGTCAATATTATAGATGGGTTTGTACCAACACCTGTTATCGGCGTTGTCAATATTTTGATGTTAAACTGATAATCGACCAAGTGTAAGCTAAACTATCTCCTATAATATAGCGAAGCACAGTCAATATCTTATAGTAGATCAGGAGACGTGTAATAAAAGTTAAATTACTCATATAACCTAAAAAAGGATGCTTCATGATATAGAAATTACATCAGAATCAACTTACAGTAAATACTAGGAAACCTTGATAAGTTTATTCTGAACTTGGCATTTTGTAAAAGTTCCGTCATATCTAAATTCTGCTCTTCAGGCCTTGGCTTCACATTAGATAAGGAAACTGATAACGATGTACAAAAAAGTAAATGATGGCTGCTTATTGATTTAGAATTGTGTGTCTATGTACTTGAAGTGCCTATATAAGAATACGATATGTGTATAGGTTATATTAATGAGAAGCATAACGACTCAAAACGGGTACTTTAGTTATGTGTGGTTACAATCTGATGTTCTTCCTAATTGGTAATGGTATAAGTTTTTTGATTCAATGTTGACTCTATTATTTTGAAAGTTGTATGTTTAAAAACTTTGCATGGTAGACACAATTGGTTATTTTGTCAGTTTTGATAGCTTACTAATCTGATGTTCTTCCTAATTGGTAATGGTATAAGTTTTTTGATTCAATGTTGACTCTATTATTGTGAAAGCTGTATGTTTAAAAGGATAAATGGTAAACACAATTGATGTTCTTCCTAATTGGTAATGGTTATTTTGAAAGCTGTATGTTTTGAAAGCTGATGTTCTTCCTAATTAGTAATGCTATAAGCTTTTTGTTTCAATGTTGACTCTTTCATTACTCGCGCTTTGGTGAAAAAAAAATTTATTTTTACTGAAAATGGTGACTATAATAACGGTTCCGTTAACGTGGTATACCAACTACTGGTTAAAAATGTGTTTAATGAATAAGTTAGTAGCAGCTCTTATGGTACAGTTTTGAGTTGTACTATTTTTGTGTAATGTAAATGTAATAAATGACACGACACACATATGAAAAGCTTAGATGGTAAACACAGTTGGTTATTTTGAAAGTTAAAGTGGTATACCAACTAATGGTTAAAAATTTGTTTGGCAAATAAGTTAGTAGCAGCTCTTATGGTACAGTTTTCAGTTGTACTGTTTTTGTGTAATGTAAATGTAATAAATGACATGACACACATATGAAAAGCTTATATGGTAAACACAATTCGTTATTTTGAAGGTTTTGTGTGGTTACTAATCTGATGTTCTTCCTAATTGAACAGGGCACTAAGATGCAGGCGACTATGCGTATGGCATTGGTCAATGGCTTTAAGCACAAGGTTCAAGAGGGAAGTGCTGTTACACTGTCTCGATACAGTATTGGGGAGATTCAGCCCAAGTATCGCATGGTCAACAAACCACTTAGTCTAAGTTTTTTGTCCAACACCATCATTGAACCGTATCCTGACTTTACCGGTTCGGTTTATGGTTTGACTTTAGGCCATTCAGAACAATAGTCGATCTGCAGTAGGACGAAGACGGACAGTTTGGTACGTAATATTTCTTCACTGTTCAATATATGTTAGTATATTTATAAATCAACTCATACGCTACAAACTTACACATTGCTTTGTATTTTAAATTGTGTAGATGTAATTGGACATGTGGTTGCTTGTGACGATTTAGACAACTACGATAAGAACGGCAGATCAGGCAAGAAGAAGCCGTTGACCCTTGCTGATGCCGAATGAGTAGCTTTAACTTTTTTGTCTTTTTAAGCACTATAATAAACGAATAAATTTGCTACTCTGTTGTGTTTCTTACAATTCTTAAATATATGCAGTGGTATCGAACTCAGATGCACACTGTGGGGTCCGTATGCGCAGCAGTTTCAAGATTTTGTCGATGGATGCCCCAACCGTGGTAAAATCATGCTAATTCTTCAATTAGGCATGATGAAGATATGGGACGGTATATCTAATTGTGAATGCTTTTACATATTTTACCTTCGTATATGTTATAATCCCTTATAATCACTATTAATATTGTTTATAAATAGGCAAGATGGGAGTTCAAAATGCCTATAATGGGACAAGGATTTTTCTGTTTAACGGCAATGAAAGCATCCCAAAAGAAGAATTTATGGATGTGGAGTTGTATAGGCTAAGGTCTGTTATCTGATTAACTAATTATACCTTTCGTTAAATGCAATATTTTGTTTTGATGTTCAAATTGTAACTCTTTTGATTATTTATAGGCTGTTTGCTGACAAGGATGAATCCAAGAGTGAAAACACGGCTTCCCATATTTCTACTCAGTCCAAGCATTCAACTAGAGAGGAATTTCTGAACAAGTATCAGGTCAAAAACATTGTTGATCTGCTTGATGTTGATCAGGTTACACTTTCTACCTTAGCACAACTTTATAAAATATATCAAATGTTTTAAAAATGTAAACAT
Organism: Chrysanthemum seticuspe; assembly: GCA_019973895.1. NCBI lineage: Eukaryota > Viridiplantae > Streptophyta > Magnoliopsida > Asterales > Asteraceae > Chrysanthemum > Chrysanthemum seticuspe. The sequence goes on from BPTQ01000003.1 coordinate 83,254,375, forward strand.
TCAGTGCATCTCCATATACAGGGTAAGGCAAGTGTAAATGTTGGAACAATTATTGCTATACACGAGGAGGAGGGCTGGTGGTACCTCGGGTGCCGAAAGTGCAACAAGAAAGTGATTAAAGAATCACAGTTTGTAGACCTCGAGGCCGAAACCAAACCCAAGTTTGGATATCAGCAAACACCTGATCAATGGACATGCACCAAATGTGCTAAGACCGTTACCGGGATAAAAACTGAGTAAGATTTTTCTCATTGTCTCTTTATACGTGAGATAGTAATACGACAGTCTTTTGAAACCATCAGCTTACAATTTTGTATGCATTTATTTTTTGTTTTAGATTTCGTCTTCAGATGAGAGTCCAGGATGAGTCAGGCACGATATCCCTGTTGCTCTTTAACGATGAGGTGCAAGCAATGGTTGGTAGGTCTGCTTACCAGCTGTGCGACAAATATGGGTGCAAGGTAATCTAAATTTCATACGATTGTTAAATTGGATACGTTTTCAGTTAATCAATTGTGGTAAAACATAAGCGTTAGGTTTTAGGTCTGTCAAATATAATTAAGGTAATTTTCATTAACATCCTCATGTCCAGTTTATTATTAGGTCTGTTTGGTTATAGACTGATATAGACTTATGCCTATAGATGGATCTTGAAATGCTTAAAAGTATCCTGTTATTGTATATATTGACTTTTGCTTTCGTTGAATCTTTCACATCTGTGGGCGAGATAAACTGTAATGAAATGATTAGTTTAAATAATGACTATTTCTTGGGAATCTGTGATATAGGTTTGGAACAATAAAAAAGAGAAACTGTAATGACAGAATTTGTAGTTATAGCAAGAATTGCTTACCACAAAAAAGTTTATATTTTGGCTCGACCTTGTGTAACACCTCAGATTGCGATAGTTAATTCAGCATAAGATCACAGAGTTTCACCTAATAATGTTTGGTTACATTTAATTTCATGAAGCTTAATGTCTGTTGGCAATTTGAATGACTACAGGTCACTGAACCTCATGTTGTGGCATGATATACGCGTAATAGAAGTCTTTGATAAAAAGTATTCCATAAATAGTGTAAAAAATTGTTTGTGTTTTATAGAAAGCTTTTAATATCACTGTGTGACCTGAGGGATAGGTTGTCGTTAGGATTAGATTTTGATGCAACAAAGTAGTTAGGCATATACTGTTCATGTTTGGTCGCTTTGGTTAGTATTAAGAGGTTAGAATGTAGGTTTTGTTTAGGTTAGTTTGCACCATAGAGGGCTGCCAACATCAGGCATTGCATACACAGTGGACTAACAAAGGACCTGTATTTGATATTTACCCATTTTTTTAAGTTTGCCGATTAGGTAGTAATTGTAACCAAACACGATTCATTAGCAGTTGGAAGGTTGAACCAGTGTGTTTTATTATCTTTAAATGTGTGTTGTATAGCTATAAAAGATGGGTCCAATGGGTTGGATAATGGATATGCTTATTAAGTTGAAAACTTTAAATTGGCTAAAAGCATACAAAGTCACTTATGTATTTTGACTTTCTTAAATGAGGTTAAGAGCTTGAATCATGTTTGGTTACATTTATTTTCATTAAGTTGGCATATCTTTATGAGTGAAAAGTGCCTGCTGTGATATTTTTGCAATGCATATATTACAACTTTCATATAAATTGTAAACGCTTTTAAAATTGTCAACTATTTCTGTTCATACAACCTGATTACGTCCATACATGCCTTATTTCTTACATGTAGAACGCAGAAGATCAAGACTTCCCAAAAGAGATCACCAACTTGGTTGGAAAGAAGTACGCTTTTAAGGTATCCATCGATGAGGTCAATGCCAAAAAAATGTTGCCTGTGTTCACTGTGCTTCGTCTGACGGACGATGCTGAGATTTTGAAGTCTGTTGTTCCCATTGCAATTCCTGTGAAGGTAATTATTCTGCGACATATTTTCTATAATCCATACTCTATTATTGGACATGTAGTTCGGTGTTTAACACTTACTTTTAAATAGGATCACGATACGACCACTTCTGCACTACCTCAAATAACTCCGTTGGTAAGTGCATTTTGTTTTTTTGGATGTAAGTGTTATAATACTCAGTAACTCATAATCTGTTTTTATTATGTTTTCGTATCCAGGATCTGGAATCCCAGACTGACGAAAATACTACGCCAGTTGATAAACAAAAGAGTTGTAAACGTTCAGCTGATGTCGAGGATGCAAGTGATGGTTCAAGCATTAAAAAACAGATTGTCGAGATTAAGCTGGAGAAAGAAGTTGCTAAGTGAAGATCCATAATTCCCATTAAATAAATGCTTCTATTTTGCATTTTCGGACACGTACTGAAATTGTTTCCATTTTCAATATGCATTTCTGTATCGTTTAGACAATATCTTGCTAATGAGCTGCTATGCTTTTAGACATTTACTATTGTGTTTTGATATGGGGAGTCCCATTCTATCCTTGTCACACATTGGCATTTTTGAAATTTATGTTTATGCTCATTGGTGAATTTTTTGTCAACTTTGTAAAATGCTGGTTACAATTCTCATTTGTTCAATGTAGTGAAATGATAAAATTTGTCATATTCCCAAGTGCAGACTTTATTATTTGTATAAATAGTTTTATTTTTTTTATAAATGTTGTTCAATCATTACATTTACAAATTTGTAAATGGCTTATCGTTAACAGTAGTTTGTAATGGTGTACTCATACTTATTGCTATTGCAGTAATATTAAGTTTATTATGTGACTTCTCTACTTTGTTCAATCATTATGTGAAACTACTTATCATTTTCTATTGCCTATACAATAACAAATTAAAAAGACAACACCCATCTTGAATCATAAATTAAACAAACGCATCAAACACCTTCAACCTAAAATACATTTATAACAAATATTAACTCCGAAACTTAAAAATATTCACAAAATCTTGTGCATTTAAATGAATCAGTAGTCTTAATCTTTACCATTTTTTACTTTTAACTAATCAAATATGATGATCAAAACGTAAATTAATATATCATCTCCTAAAATACATTGATAACAAAAAATTACTTCGGTTTTTATTAAACGTTTTTTTCCAAACGTTTTATTATGATAATAAACCAAATTATATAAACTTTAACTAAAGTAGAAATTATATGTTTTTATTTTGAGTATTACATAATAAATTCCTAAATTTTACAAGGCATATATAGAGTAACCATGTAATCTACAAATAAAATAAAATATGTTCTAAATCAATTCCTTATATATATACCTTCATCTTCTATAAAATCCAAACATACAATCATTATACACTTAACTTAATATTAGTTTTATTTTTTTGTTTGTCAAAGTGGACATGGTTAGCAACGATTCATCAAAGGTACAATGTCTTTTTATTTATTTTTTTTCCGTTTTTTTTGTTTTTTTTTTTTTTTTTTTTTTCGTTTAAATGAATTTGTGACAAAAGATTATACATTTTTTATGCGTATGTACTTTTTTTTGTTGTTTCTTTCGATATAGACAAGCAAAGAGCAAGAAAATGATAAAGCATTAGATTCGAAAGATGTGCCCGGTAAAGATATACCGGTGATTGAGATTTCAGATGATGACGTGGTAATAATTAAACTTATATATTGGCACCAGAATTTGTCATCATATATTTGTGCTCATAAGTAATGTACACTTTCATATACCTTCAATTTATTTTTAAATTGTGCAGGCTAAACCCGTCTCTCTAAAACGCGGAAGATTGACTAAAGATGGAAAAGCTGTAAACAACGATGTCGTTAATATTAGCTCTTCTGACGAGGTAAATGCATAAGCATTCTAACCAAAAAAAATATGGTCTTATGATGACATTCAAAACAATTATATAGAGATATTAAGTGATCAACATATATTATTTTTTTTCAATGCTATACTTTATTATTATTATTATTGTTATTATTATTATTGTTATTATTATTGTTATTATTTGTCTTAAATGTCAACATTAAAAAGCTATATTTATACAACATACTATTAACGTTAAGTTTGTCTACTCTTTTACATAGGACCATGATGAGGATTCGCCTCTCACTTTCCGTCGCTCAAACAAGAAACTAAGAACGTCGTCATCCAATCAACATCCGTTTACTTTGATTGACGAAGAAACGGATGACGACATTGAAGTTGATAACTCTATTCACATTAGTGATACCGTTGAAGAAGGTTCGGATGAGGAAGACGGAATTGGTTTAGATGACCTTGAAAGTGACGACTCTTCGGATGACGATGATGATGGAGATGACTTAGCAGACTTCATCGACGATGAAGATGCACCATCTGATGATGATACCGATTACGACCACGACGATTTTTGATAATCAAAAAATCAAAACTTGAACGTGGTCAGGATTTTTCTAAATAATGACATTATTTCATTCGAACTTTAGCCTTTTTTCAAGGTTTATTTATGTGTTTTGTTAATTTCCAAAGTTTGATTTGAATTTTATACTTTCTCCAAAGTTTTATTTATGTGTTTTGAGTTTTATACTTCCGACATCTCATTATCTTTCAGCTTATGAACATTACTTTAGCTTTTGTTAATCAATATAGTATGATAATAACTTGTCTATGTGGTTGTTTTTTATGTAATAGAGTTATTGATATGCTAAGCTTGAATACATTTTTTCAATAAAATTTAACGATTCAGTTACAATATTACAAATCAAATATTTCATCTCATTGAATATGAATAAAACTTATTAATACAATATCTTTTTTTTTTCTGTTACAAATATTGTGTAGGTGTTATTCATTGACATTTTAATTATAGTTGTTTAAAAAAATACTAAAAAAATAATAAAACCAAAACAAATAATAAAACCAATCATCCTGGAAAAAAAATTTCGTACCTGGAAAAAATACCCCATTTCATGCGCTTCTCTTCAATCCAAGTACCCTAACCATGGCAGAAAACAAACAACCCCATGTGAGGAAACGTAAAAATTCAGGTGTGCCTGGCCAAAACCCTCAACCTTCGAATCAGCAAAATGTTCCTTTGCCACATGTACCGATGCCTCAGTATTCAAACCCCACGAGTTCCGTTGTCCGATCTACTCACACCACCTCCAAGCAAAAGAGTTTATTTGGCCGAGATTCTCACGTGTAAGTTTCTGTATGTATAAAATACAACATGATATAAATTGGTTACATGATTTGTAATTTTCTATGTTTGTATGTTTTAGATGATCCACTAAAGGAAAACGTCCATTCATTTTCGTTATCAAATAACTCTTCAGTGCAGCCGTCAAATAATGCAGGTTTAAAACAGTTTGATAATGTTGTTATTTTGGTCATTGGTTTTGCTTTATACAGCTTACAAACTGATAATACTACTTTTTGGTATAGGTTCATCTACGCATTTTAAACACAAACAAAGAAGACCTTATAGTAGACTGCCTCTTCAAGACGTTACTAATCGTGAGTATCTTCTTCAATTACGACATACAAAACTACTTATTGCTCATCCTTTTATCTTGTGTGTTGCCTACTCAACCAACTATAATGCGCCTATACTACTTATGTTATTTCAGGATTAAATTTTCAAACAACAAACAACGTATGTCCCTTAAATTCTCACGTCCCGCTTGCAACTCAGTTGTCACCGTTGACTCCAGTTGCTGCCACGGATGTTAGGCGAACTACAACTTCAGCTTTTCAATCGCAATTAGGTTATATATCTATTCTTTCTACTATCCTCCATTTACTTTTCACGTTCTTATAAGAAAAATAATGCAGCATATACCATCAAATAGGAGATCACATTTGTTCATTTTGTTAGTCCACTATAAATAATAGATATATTAGTTCAGTAGTTATAAGCTCTAAAAGTTATCTGGTATTCAAGCTAATTGAACCACATTTGTTCACGTTCTTATAAGAAAAAAAAAGCATAATTAGTTCAGTAGTTATAAGCTCTAAAAGTTATCTGGTATTCAAGCTAATTGAATCACTTTTGGCTTTTGACTTTTTTTGAAAATATGCAACGGTTGACTAAATTGAACTTGAATTGATGCTAAGTTAATGTAACTATGATTATAAGGTAATATATAACTGAATTGAGGCTTATGAACTAATATTATAACTACTTAAGTGATTATGCAACCTAAAAATTCCATCAGTTATGCAAATTTGACATTATAAAGAGTATCTTGACTTTCATTGTATGACTACTGAAGTAATTAAACTATCATAACCACTCACAGTCAACTTGATCACAGTCAAACTAACTGTTCCAAACACCCCGTTATAATCTGTTTAATAGTTTTTTGTGAAGCAACTATGTGATTAAATCAACCAAATCACAACACAAACTGTTAAAATGATCATTAGACCTTGATGGTTATTTGGAATTATAAGCTAATTTAATACATAATGAGCTTTGATAATAAATCACACTTATCATTTTCCTGTTGGTTACACGCAATATTTCTGCTCCAAAAATGTCAATTTTCGAGAACAATATGTACCAGTTAGCAGTTAACAAAGTAGTTAGCAGTTAATAAAGTAGTTAGCAGTCACCACAAAAATGGTGTGCTTTGATGGATCAGTTGAATAAGCTGGTCAGCGTTAGACTAGAAGTGTTAAGAGGCTAACTTGCTATATGCTTTTATAGGGACATTTTGAAGAGACGTGTATTTAAATGCCTGTTACATTGCTAAGCTGTATGGAATTAAGCACATGACTGATAACATCCTAACATACTCACACACAGAAACAAAAAATGAACGATGAGTGTTTGTAGGTATTATGAACGATGACCCGTTTACTTTTGAAATATAGTTACAGGTCATGTTTCACCATTGTTACAGCAGCCCCATGAAGGCTTTTCTCAAGCTTATTCCAAGCTTTTGAAAGCTCCCCATAAGTCCATAACCTTACGTGTAGTCATTTTTCAATTGTCTATCACGTCTTTGTGAGACCCAAGTGTAGGTGAAATTAATAGAAGTTTGATAAGATACGTGCTAAGATGAAACTCTTTGATACTGATCCGTATATATGAAATTATATCGAGTTAGTTAGTTGGAGGATCGAACCATTAATGAGGAACCATGCATTCAAGAAGAACCATAACTTGATATAACATACTGCTTCCAAATAACCATAGCTATTGATTTAGAATTGTGTTAAGAGGCTAACTTGCTATATAACATACTGCTTCCAAATAACCATAACTTGATACTGATATAACGTGTTGTTACTAAAGGTGAATCTTTAGCGAGGACAAGTTCAATTAGGCTATCAGATATTATACGGGCTATTTGGTATTTGGGAGACAACATGGACTAAGAATTTTAACTGAGAATCTGAAATATATATAGAAGTTTTGAGTGTTTATCTTTATACACTTATACAAAGTTACATATTATAAACATGCCAAATAATGACTTTTGAGGTCAAATGTTAACCCTGCATAATCAAGATTTACGGATCACATAGCAAACATCTTTCTATTCATGATCTGTTTGGGTGACTTACGTACAAATTAATTATTACATAATGTTTCTTAATCAATCATAATTTTTTCACACTTTAATTGTTAGATAATGAGTTGCGCTTCCATTGTTTTTTTTAGAAAGGCAACATATTATAAAAGGAACCCCGAAACAACCAAAATACAATACAAGGCGTCCCACCTCGATCAAACAAGATAATTAAACGAGAGAGGGACCCAAAGGAACAAAAGAAAAGACTTACAAAAAACTTGAGAACCTACATAAGAAGCTATAGACTGTCACGAAAAGATACAAAATACATATCCAAATGACCACTGAGGTTTTTACTACTATTATAACTAATACAAAGTTTCAAAACCTGAAGCAACCATGTTGTTAACCAAATAGTACCCATATCTTGACAAAATGGCTGTGATGCTGGACCACATACTAAACATAAAGATGCGCCCCACATTACTTTATACTATAGCATATCAGTTAAGGCAACGAACATGTCTGACAAAAGATTAAAACCAATATGAGAGCACTAAGGACAAAAGCTCATCCCATTTGGATGTACACCAAATGAAAATAAACTTGACCCCACTGCACCCATAGCCAAACATAAAACCTTAAACTGTATCACACATTACCACTGATGACCTGCACCAACTCCACTTTTGTACCCACTGTTCTCAGATTATTGTTTTCCTTATATTCTCGAAGCCAATAACAGAAAATTGTGACCTACTATTGTTGGGACAATTCGTCTAAATCTACCCGAAAAATAGCATTTCAAATGAATGATGAGTGGCTTGTAGGTATTATGAACGATGACCCATTTACTTTTGAAATATAGTTACAGGTCATGTTTCACCATTGTTACAGCAGCCCCATGAAGGCTTTTCTCAAGCTTATTCCAAGCTTTTGAAAGCTCCCCATAAGTCCATAACCTTATAAAATCAAAATAATGCAAGACTAAGTTTGAACTGTTTGAACCACCCATTGTTACAGAAACCTCATCACAGCAGCCCCTTTTCACTTTTTATTTAGCTTTTTAATGTTCAAATTGTGTTTATTAGGTTCCCTACATTTGTTATTTTAAATAAAAACTTCATGAATATGGATATTAAATTAAGCCTACTTCTGCTCTCATATGTATAATCATTTAACACCAACCTATTTCTCATCTATTCGGATCATATATCTCTAATAAATCATTTACAAATAAATTTGGTAGGTGCTTTTTCACTTATGGCGAACCAACCAGAAACCGTTCAACCATGTTCTTCCTCAAATGCGTTAATCAGAACTCCAGCTTCCCGAAACTCAACTGGTAAGAAACATATACATTTTTGTTATACCTATGTACGAAGTGACTAATATTTTGTGATGACTGAACTCTGTATGAAACAAACACTGTCTTTCCATCGACATGTATACGACCAGACTTAACAGCAGCCCCTTTTCAGTTTTTATTTAGCTTTTTAATGTTCATATTTTGTTTATTCGGTTCCCTACATTGCTTATTTTAAATAACAAATTCATGAATATGGAGATGACAATAAGCATGCTTCTGATCTCATATCTATAATCATTTAACAGCAGTCTACTACTCATCTATTCGGATCATATATGTCTAATAACATCATTTAAAAATAATTTTGGTAGGTGTTGTTTCACTTATCGCGAATCAACCAGAAACTGTTAGACCAAGTTCTTCCTCTAATGCGTTCATCAGAACTCCACCTTCTCGAAACTCAACTGGTAAGAAACATATACATGTTTGTTATAGCATATGCTTTTAAAAAATGACAGTATTTTCTGAGTTCGTTAATTCAATTATTTATAGTACCGGCAACGCCCTTTGATTCGAACTCGAGTGACACTGTTAATCGTGGTATAAGCTGCACTAATGCCTTGCAAAGAAGTTGTGATCAAGTTACACTAGTTTCCTCAACACGTACACAACAATCTCCTATGACTAATGTTTCAAACTGTAAGTTTTGAATCATAACATATTGCTAAGAGCAACATTTTTACATGTTTTATTTGGTTATAATTTTGACCATTTTTGCTGTTTTCAGTTTCTTTGCAAGGACCATCTATTCGTCGTGCTAATCAATCCAACAATATAATCTCAACGGCTTGTGTTACAACAAGCATTCCTGCTGTAACAACAGACAAATCAACATATGAAGTAGGTCAATCATCAAGAAGGACAAACAGGTCTAAGAGACCAGCTTTACGGTCTCAAATGCCGGTTAGTTTTAATCTTAATGTTGACGGTCGGGATGTGAGCAAAGAATATGACAAGTACATTGGTGTATCTGAAGGTAATTCCTTTAACTCATACACCAACGCCTCATCCAAAAAAAGTTATTATAAATTCCACATTAACGGTTACTAATAACGTAATTAAATTTGCAGAGTACTTTGATCATGGTGATCCGACGTACGAGTGCACAGAATGTCATGCTTTGGTATTGGAGGCGGAAGCAAGAAAAGGAAACGCTAATCCAACAAACAAATCCTATAGTATATGTTGTGGCAAGGGAAAAGTGTTTATTAAACAACCGCCGCCTGCCCCACAGCCGTTGCATGATTTGTTTTATAATGACGATGCTAAGAGTAAAAATTTCAAAAAAAATGTCCGAACATACAATAGCATGTTTTCGTTCACCTCTATGGGTGGGAAGGTGGACGATACAATCAACAAGCAAGGTCGTGCTCCATATGTTTTCCGGTTGCACGGACAAACATACCATAGTATTGGTAGTTTGCTTCCGGAAGGAGGTGCTCCCCCTAAATTTGCTCAGCTGTATATATATGACACGGATAATAAGAATGAGAATAGAGCAAAAGCGTTAAGGTAATATGCGTCACTGGAATTATGAATTTCTTTGTGCATATTCATTCAAACGTTGTTTTTAAGTTTCTGAAGTTAGCTCTAATGACATTAATGTTCTCATTTGCAGTGGTTCTTCTTTGTCGTCTGGTCATAGCACTTCAAATGACCGTATTGATCGAAACATTATCGCTGGTATAAGAGATGTTTTAGACTCCTCGAGTGATTTGGTTCAAACATTTAGAAGAGCACGTGAACGGTACAACGAAGACAACGAGCAGAATATAAAAATAAAGCTCATTGCAAAGAGAGGCAAAGATGGACGCAATTACAATCTTCCATCGTCAAATGAGGTTGCTGGTCTTATTGTAGGTGACTTCGATACATGTATAGAAGATAGAGAAATTGTGATAGAAAAGCATCGTGAAGGCTTGCAACGTATCAACATTTTACATCCTATGTACCTTCCTTTACAATACCCTTTGTTGATGCCACGGGCCCAAGATGGTTATTATTTGGGTATACCGCGTAGAAAGAAAGCTGGCAGACGCCCTGTTCGGTCTTCCAACGCCGACCCGTCCGTGGAAAAAACTGACAAAACAGTCACTATGAGGGAGTGGTTTGCTTTTCAGATAATGGATCGCCCAAATCAAGAAAATTTATTTACGCGTGGAGGTCGTTTGTTTCAGCAATTTCTTGTGGACGGTTACACTATGGTTGAGACGGAGCGTTTGTTTTACCATCGATCAAAACAGACAAAACTTAGATGTGATACGTACTCAAGCATTCGTCAAAGTATTGCGTCTGGTAACAACGACCCCACTACCCTTGGAAAGCCCGTCATCTTGCCTTCTTCTTTTACCGGCGGACCAAGGTTCATGAAACAAAACTATATGGATGCCATGGCGTTGTGTCAATGGTATGGCTGTCCCGATTTGTTTATTACCATTACTTGCAATTCTAACTGGCCGGAGATTGCAAGATACATGCGAGACCACAACCTATCTGCTACAGATCAGCCTGATGCGCTTACAAGAGTTTTTAAAATGAAACTGGACCATTTAATGATTGATTTGAAAGAACGATGTTTATTTGGACGCGTTCAAGCAGGTAATGTACATAACAGTTTACTATATATATTTTTACGTTTACTATAATCAATTTTTAATTATGTCACCAATTTTATACATGTGTATTTTTTCAAACTAAATGTTACAAAATTTTACAGTTGTGTACACAGTTGAGTTCCAAAAGCGAGGACTTCCTCATGCGCATGTTTGTTTGTTCTTGCACAAGGACGACAAGGTCCCAAATGCTGATCAGATTGATAAATACATTTCCGCCGAGATACCAGATAAAGACGAGGACCCGGATTTGTACAAGTTGGTTTCTGATTTTATGATGCATGGTCCTTGCGGTGAAGATGATCCAAAACAGGTTTGTATGGATGATGGTAGATGTACAAAACACTTTCCTAAAAAATTCACACAACGCAGTTCAGTAAACGCGGAAGGATATCCCGTTTATAGAAGAAGGGACGACGGAAAGTATGTAGAAAAGAACGGTCATCAAATGCAAAACGGTTATGTTATCCCCTATAACGCTATGCTTCTCAAACGTTATCAATGCCACATTAATGTTGAGTGGTGTAACCAGACCGGTTCGATAAAATATTTGTTTAAGTATATCAACAAAGGTCCGGATAGGGTGTCGGCACAGTTGTATAAGCCGGGTACCACCGCAGAGGGTGAACAAGTTGATAAAGTTGTTGATGAGATTCAGGCGTTCTTGGATTGCAGGTGAAATTTTGAATTCGAAACTGATTTCAACTTTATTTATTTAAAATGAATATAAAACTCTTTTAGGAATTCGTAAATTGTTTGTAACGAGTTATTCATATTAAATCGTTCTTGGATTGTAGGTACCTATCTGCCTGCGAGGCGGCTTGGAGAATATTTGGTTTTGAGGTTTGATAACGCTCAAATTGTGCATGTTTTTAGTAGCGTTATCCATGCTTTTATGTGTATTATTTGGCTATAAGCATATGCTTTTAATGCTTAATCGTACAAAAGTGCGTTTGCTAGTTCATTTGTAGCCAAGTACAGGAAAGTGGAGAAAAAGACGGAAAAAGAAGTAAAATACGAAGATTTCTCCATATACGAAGAATTCCCGACCAAAGAAAGACTTGCGGAGTATATTCGAGAAGATAAAGTCATCAAGTTAGTGGTCCAAAGACTTAAGAATAAAGTTCAAGAAGGAAAACGAGAAAGAAATGAAGAAAAGAAGCTAAAACGAAGACATATTGGAAGACTCGTTGTTCCCGACACACCTTCACCATTTTGGCCATAACTTTTGCATACGGACTCCGTTTGACCCCCCGTTCGCGGCCACGGAAAGCTAAGAGAAAGATCTACAACTTTCGTGTTTATGACTTTTTATGATTTTTGCTCCAACCGATCGGTCGAGTCCCGCAACCGGATCCGGTTGGAGAATGGTCAGAAGACCAACCGATTCGGTTGGAGCTCAACCGGATCCGGTTGGAGGTCCTGTTTCAGCCATTTCTTCATTGTTAAGATCCCAAACGTGTTCCAAATGATTCTAGTCCCTTCCTACATGGTTTCTAGTCCCTTCCAAGCTCCTTGGCCTCCAAGTAATGCATTGAATACCCTAAGCCTTGGTAGTAGTATAAATAGAACCCATTTGGCACCTCATTTCATCATCCCTTCTCCATCTTTCTCATCCCTTTCATCCACCACTCCATCTCTAGGTGTGAAATTCAAGCCTCCACCCTTAAGGACGAATTTCCACCTAAAACAACATCCCTCTCTCAACTTACCTTCACCAAAGGTGTGAAATTCAAGCCTCCACCCTTAAGGACGAATTTCCACCTAGAGAGAACACAACCACTCTCAATACCTTCACCAAAGGTGTGAAACTCAAGCCTCCACCTTTAAGGACGAGTTTCCACCAACTATCCTATCCCAACTTGTGTGAAATTCAAGCCTCCACCCTTAAGGACGAATTTCCACCAATTACACCAACTTATCTTCCCCAAAAGACCACAAACCTCTGCCAAATTCGTGTAGTGTGCTCAAGGGTTGTCGAAGGCGTTTGGACATCATTTTCCGGCTTGGTAGAACTATTGTAGTTGATTGGAGGCTTGAAGGAGTGCTATAATCCTTCATCTTTGCCTATTGTAATTCATACTTTGGGTAAACCTTGTTACTTTTCTATTTAAAGATGTTTGTTATTGATATGATTATTGAGATTTTGTGTTTGATTGGAATAATGATGAATGTCTTGATACTTGCTTGTTCTTATATTGCTTTTCTTGTTGGTTTGATCCGTGACAATCATAACCATCAACTTGTTACTTGTTCTTATAATGCTTTTCTTGTTGGTTTGATCCGTGACAATCATAACCATCAACTTGTTACTTGTTACTTGCTTAAACAAACAAACGACACTTGTAGTGCAACCAAGTCTCTTGGGACGACCTTGATTTACCATATACTATACTACAACTTGACTAGGGTATACTTGCCCGAATGTGTTCCTAGTTAACCGGTAATTCTTGTTATAAATTTAAAACCCCGATGAAGCACATCAAGTTTTTGGCGCCGCTGCCGGGGACTTGCGTTTGTATTCTTGTGTTTGTTTGCTTGTTGAATTGATTGCTCTTGATGTTTGCTCATGATGTTTGCTTGAATGCTTGTTTTTTTTCCAAAATCTCTAATTTCTCATAATTGCTCAAATGATCTTTGCATCAAAATCAAGTTTTTGATGTTGGGATTTCGTTTCATGTGTTCTAAAATGCTCATTTCAATGATTGCTTTCTAAGTTGCTCGAAAAACGTTTGCGAAAAAACCCACCAAAACCACCCAGATCACTCTAACCGAATCGGTTGGCACTCCAACCGGATCGGTTGGAAGCCTCGTACTTAATAAAACCACTACAACCGATCGGTCACTACCCGTAACCGGATCCGGTTGTGTGTTCTGTTAAAAAATAAAAATATTTCGTGTGTTTCTTGTTTTGTGTTTTTTTTTGTTATGTGATCTCTTGCATATTTGTGTTTCTTTTTGTTTGTGTTAATCTTGTTTAGATTGGTTTCGTATTAATTTTGAATAAGACTATCTTGCTTAGATTATCTTGTTTGATTTGTGTTACGTGACTAATTGTGTGTGCTTGCGTCTATGTGATTTTCATTTTCTGTGATTGTTCTTTTATTTGTTTTAAGTGTCGTGTTATGTTTTTGGTCATCTTCTAGTTTATGTGTTTATGTGTTTGGTTTAGTTGTATTTAGTTTTATGTTCGTCACTTTCTGTGTTCTTATTTTATTTTGTCAATAAAAAGTTTTGAAATAAAACGGGTTAAAAAAAAAAAAAAAAAAAAAAAAAATTAGAAAATTTCCTCCAACCGATCGGTCATCGCCCGTAACCGGATCGGTTGGAAGGTTTGTCTCATTTGGTTAGTCCCCAACCGATCGGTCACAACCCGTAACCGGATCGGTTGGACTAATCTGTTAAAAAAAAAATCATTTTTCATATTTTGTTCTTGTGTGTTTGTGTTTAGATAGAATAAGTTTTAGTGTCTTTTCATTTTTGCAAGAGTATCATTTCTTTTAATTTTGTTTTTGCATTTTAAATTTTGTTAATTTGGTACATTGTAAATAAATAAGTACATGTGTTTTAAAAATAAAGTGTTTTGAACTTTGTGGGTATGTTCACTGGAAACCCTCACGAGACTATAACTCGTCCACTTGGGCCACCGAGGGGTTTAAAGGCTTGTTGCATGCGCTAAATGCAACCGTGATGCCTACGAAAGTGAGTTTTAGAATTTTACGCGTTTTTGTAGTTTAGTTTATTTTTGCAGATTTAATAAGCTTTTGAAGGAAGGATTGATTGGATTGTTGGTGACGTTATACTTGGGATTGGACATGTATGTTTGGTTGAAAGAGAAATCGATTGATCTCATACGCTTATGTTAGCGTTTGCTTAGCATCTTATCATTTGGAATTCAATCGTGATGTTTAGCCCAAGAGGTTTCGTTTCACTTAGACTTATTATTTAAATTTTCCCTACTTTACATGCTTTGAAGTTTTCACAATTAGTTTATTTTGTTTCTTTGTTATTTTTCCTTTGTTTGCTTGTTTGGTAAACTATTTTAATAAATTGACTTTTTCAAGTCCCTCGAAAGTAAGGCTCACCCATTGTAAACAAACTGTGTGAGAGGTATAAGGCGGGTCTCCATGATTCCCTAAAGAAGTTGGGTTTTTAATATGCTTCGCGCTGACCTGCTTCTCCGCTTCTTTGTGCGTTTCAATGGAGCTACCGAGAACTCGTGGGACAAGAATAAGTCATGTTTGGTTTTTTTTTTTAAAAATAAAATAAAAAAAAGAATAAAAAAGAAAAAGAAAACAAAAAAAAGTCGTTAAGTTATTTCTCTTTTGTGTGCTTAACTTAAGTGTGGGGGGAAAATATTATTTTGAAAAGCGAGACTAGTTTTTAAAATCCAAAATGTTTGGGCCAATTTTAATTTTTGTGAGCTTGTTTGCCCTTATGATCTAGTTGTTTTCTCGCGTATAGGATAATATATTAGAATAACTGGATAAATCCACTGGTGAAATCGGTAATTTTTGAAAAACTTGAGATGTGTCCCGATTAATATTGCAATCCATTCTGGGATCGATGACATTTGCTAGCACATATTATAGCCCTTCCACTAAAATTGTGAGGATTTGAGCCTATTCCATATATAGCATACATCTTTTATGCTTTGAATCTATTGCTATGAGTGTGCCGGTGATTTTATTTATTCTAGAACTTGTGCTTGTAAATCATTACCAGACCGCAGTAAGATCACATTCGTGTGATATAAGTGTATTCGTGTGATAAAGAGGCAACTATAGGAATAAAACCAAATGGCCTTCCGTTTACATCTAATGATATATTAGCTAACCACATCGGTTAGTTAACCACCCTTATTTGGACCCATTTTGTTAGCGCTCATCTTTAGCGCTAGATACCCTTAGTTACACCCTCCGAGCCATCCCTTTCTTTTTGTTACATTCAGAAAAATACAAAAATATTTTACACTTTAAACCTTAGCCTACCCCTTGTCAATGTCTAAATGGTTGGTTGCTAGTTGCTTGGAATGTTGGATTGTTTTTGATGATTATGAGTTAGCCGCACTTTGCTATTCGTGTGTGCCATTCCGACAAAGACGAAGAGTGCACGCTTCTTATTTGTATTTTTGTGGTGTATGCTTATACGAAGTGTGGGGGAGATGTGATGTATGTGGTGAAAAAAAAAATATGAAAAAAAAAATGAAAAAAAAAATGAGAATAAGTCATCGAAAAAAAAAAAAAAAGGAAAAAAAATATATATGTGATGACAATGTGCTATATTATTATGAAGATGAAGGAAGCCGAAGTTTGTTTTAGATATCGATTAGCCAATGTGCTAAGACGTGATATATATTATATATTTGGTGATCGATATGTGAAGAGGAGAAGATTGTAACTATAATCATTTTCGGGTTCGCGGATTGTTCGGTAACTAGCAACATGGGTATTAGACTTGACTTCATTTTTCTTTTAAACCAATTTCATCAATTATCCCATGCCTTATCCATACCCTTTAATCACCCGAAGCCTGTCGTTATAACCCGAATAAAAGTCCTCTTTAGATGTTTATACTTGGTGCTTACGCCACGTCGGTGGAGTTTTGTTTCTTGTACAAGCCTATGGTAATATTTAGGTCATGACTGAGCAATATGAGTGTACTATTCCTTAATACTTTCCATCACTAAATAAATTGAGTGTTGAGTGAATTATACATCCGTTCCTTTTCGTGAGGTGCTTAGCCATGTTATCAAGCGAGAGAATTTATAAGGTATTGTCAAACATCTCGATTTTTCACCTCTTAAAGCTTAAAACGATGAATCTTATCTTGTACTTGTACTTGGTAGATTTGCATCACATTTTTCTAATCATATTTCATGCACCATGTGGGATTTATTTTTCTTATTTCTAGATTTGCTTGAGGGCAAGCAAAACCTTAAGTGTGGGGGAGTTTGCGCTCATTTTTCGCTTATTTTTTATGTTTGTTATAAAAAAAAAAAAAAAAAAAAAAAAAAAAAAAAAAAAAAAAGTAAAAAATATAAAAAACCCAAAAAGATTTTAATTTTTTATTTTTCTTTTCGTTTTGTCATTTAGATATGTAGTTTGATTTTTCTTTTCTTAGATTTGCTTGAGGGCAAGCAAAGTTTAAGTGTGGGGGAATTTGATAACGCTCAAATTGTGCATGTTTTTAGTAGCGTTATCCATGCTTTTATGTGTATTATTTGGCTATAAGCATATGCTTTTAATGCTTAATCGTACAAAAGTGCGTTTGCTAGTTCATTTGTAGCCAAGTACAGGAAAGTGGAGAAAAAGACGGAAAAAGAAGTAAAATACGAAGATTTCTCCATATACGAAGAATTCCCGACCAAAGAAAGACTTGCGGAGTATATTCGAGAAGATAAAGTCATCAAGTTAGTGGTCCAAAGACTTAAGAATAAAGTTCAAGAAGGAAAACGAGAAAGAAATGAAGAAAAGAAGCTAAAACGAAGACATATTGGAAGACTCGTTGTTCCCGACACACCTTCACCATTTTGGCCATAACTTTTGCATACGGACTCCGTTTGACCCCCCGTTCGCGGCCACGGAAAGCTAAGAGAAAGATCTACAACTTTCGTGTTTATGACTTTTTATGATTTTTGCTCCAACCGATCGGTCGAGTCCCGCAACCGGATCCGGTTGGAGAATGGTCAGAAGACCAACCGATTCGGTTGGAGCTCAACCGGATCCGGTTGGAGGTCCTGTTTCAGCCATTTCTTCATTGTTAAGATCCCAAACGTGTTCCAAATGATTCTAGTCCCTTCCTACATGGTTTCTAGTCCCTTCCAAGCTCCTTGGCCTCCAAGTAATGCATTGAATACCCTAAGCCTTGGTAGTAGTATAAATAGAACCCATTTGGCACCTCATTTCATCATCCCTTCTCCATCTTTCTCATCCCTTTCATCCACCACTCCATCTCTAGGTGTGAAATTCAAGCCTCCACCCTTAAGGACGAATTTCCACCTAAAACAACATCCCTCTCTCAACTTACCTTCACCAAAGGTGTGAAATTCAAGCCTCCACCCTTAAGGACGAATTTCCACCTAGAGAGAACACAACCACTCTCAATACCTTCACCAAAGGTGTGAAACTCAAGCCTCCACCTTTAAGGACGAGTTTCCACCAACTATCCTATCCCAACTTGTGTGAAATTCAAGCCTCCACCCTTAAGGACGAATTTCCACCAATTACACCAACTTATCTTCCCCAAAAGACCACAAACCTCTGCCAAATTCGTGTAGTGTGCTCAAGGGTTGTCGAAGGCGTTTGGACATCATTTTCCGGCTTGGTAGAACTATTGTAGTTGATTGGAGGCTTGAAGGAGTGCTATAATCCTTCATCTTTGCCTATTGTAATTCATACTTTGGGTAAACCTTGTTACTTTTCTATTTAAAGATGTTTGTTATTGATATGATTATTGAGATTTTGTGTTTGATTGGAATAATGATGAATGTCTTGATACTTGCTTGTTCTTATATTGCTTTTCTTGTTGGTTTGATCCGTGACAATCATAACCATCAACTTGTTACTTGTTCTTATAATGCTTTTCTTGTTGGTTTGATCCGTGACAATCATAACCATCAACTTGTTACTTGTTACTTGCTTAAACAAACAAACGACACTTGTAGTGCAACCAAGTCTCTTGGGACGACCTTGATTTACCATATACTATACTACAACTTGACTAGGGTATACTTGCCCGAATGTGTTCCTAGTTAACCGGTAATTCTTGTTATAAATTTAAAACCCCGATGAAGCACATCAAGGTTCATTATAGAACACCGAACGTTGAGAGGCTATCCTTTCATCATGAAGGCAAGCAGACAGTTGTATATGATGAAAACGCAGACCTTGAATCGGTTATTCAAAAGCCAACTGTTGTCGCTTCTATGTTTGATGGTTGTGTTGGGAATTACGGTAAACTACTGGATCTGCTGAAGTATCTGCCGAAGAGTTTCTGCTGAAGAAGAATGGATTCTGCTGAAGTTATACATCAGCTGAAGTGTTAAAGCAGAAATCGTGATTCTGCTGATAGTGCGAATCCACGTAGGAGAGATAAGCGCCGTATGTAGGCCGTATGTAGGAAAAGTCAGCGCCGTATGAAGGATAGGTTGGCGCCGTATTGTTTAGTGTTTACTCAGAATGTGTTTGGAACAAAACATTATGTTTAGTAAAACATTATGATTAGTTGCATGCTTGTCTAGGTGCATGCGTTGTCTATGTTTGTATTAGGAGCATACGTTGTAAATGCTCGTGAGTGATTAGGGTTTCTTGTCTATAAAAGGAACCATAATAGTTTGTATTAGATAAGTTTTTAAAAAAAGTCTTTCAGGTCTTGAAAAATATCCGGAACATAGAGTTTCAATAAAAAAAAGATCCATAGAGGATCTAAGAGTTCTTAGTTATTATAACTTGTATTTTCATTCCGCTAAAGAATACGAGTTGTAGAGATCTTCTATTAGTTTGCTTGTGATTACATAGGCAACACTAACGATCTTCGAGTGCTTAAGATCTATCAAGGTCTTTGTGTTTTCAACAATTGGTATCAGAGCGGGTGGCTCTCGATCTAGGGTTTATAAGGTTTTCCTAATTAGGGTTTATGCCCTAATTATTTTGTAGCAGCAGATGGTGAAAAGAGGCGGCAGTCAGCTAAGGATTTTTCGAAAGAGCAGATATGATGTTGTTGGGTCGAAGTCTATTGTGTTGCTACTGCTGTTTCACGTGTGTCTCATCTTTGATGGTATGCTTTATTTTATTCCCTTCATTTAATGGTGTTTTTTATTTCAAAGATATTCGTACTCCTCTTGCACGTGAATTTGCTCTACTGTTTGGCTTGTACTGTTTGATGAATACTGGTCCCACTCCTTTGATATGTTTGTTCACTCATTTATAAGGTGTTTACTGGTTTTGGATAGTGTTCATGTGGGGCCGTATAGTTCAAATTAGAGTGGGGCTAAATTCATGTGTTTGTCCAGTTAGATCACGTGGGTATGTTTTTCTTTGGTCGAATATATTGGTCTAGTGATTCATTTTTTTTATTGTTTCTGCTGATGGCTTCGAGTAAAAGTTCACGTGGGTTTACTTCATGTGGCTTTTATTTGAAGATTAATTCTTTATGTTATCACATGGGTATGAGATCATGTGGCATTGGATGAGAATATTACTGGGCGTGTATATGTTGGGACCCATGACTCTTTGTGATATACTGATATGTTGGGGCTCGAAATCTGTTATACTGCATATATGGCTTTTATTGGTCTATGGTATTAATCGGTGGTTCCCACATGGGAAGGTGACTTTTGGGTTATTATATAGCTTTGGAATTTGGTCTCATCTTGTGTCACGTGATGCTGTCTCTTGACAGTGGTTGGCATTTATTTGGGACCCCATGGTATTCCTACTAGTAACGTGGGGATATGTTTTATATCTGCTGATGGTGTACGAAGTGGCCATGTGCTTGACTTTATTGTTTCTGCTGATGGCTTCCAGTAAAAGATCAGTTGGGTTTGCTAAAGTTTGTCCTTCTAATGTTTTACTAGTCTTGGTGAGTTGAATTTTTATTCAACAATGAACCCTAGTAATTAACATATTTTTTCGGACTGATTTGGTGTTCCTTCTAGCTGCATATTTTGATTCGTTTCAGCTGAAGGTTTCGGTTTCTGCCGAAGGTTTTGGTTTCTGCTGACCGGTTTCTGCTGAAGGTGCGTGTCTTATCATATCTCAAAGTGAATGTGGCACTTTTGAGATAACTTGTTTGTACGTTAATGATGTGACAAAGACTTGATGATTCTAGTGAAGGGGTGAGATCTACAAAAAGTACTTAATGCTCGCATTTGCTATCACTTTAAGGAGTTACATTGTAGTGCTCAGTGTTAGTGAATGAGCAAACGGCTACAGGTAAAGACAAGTCAAATCCGTTTATATGGTTGCTGGTTTGCCAATAAATCAGATGGTTATCAATGTACCATAGCTTTCGAACTCAAACATATGACTACTCCAGTAGTGATGGCTATTGGTAAAGAGACATCAAACCCATTATTTTCAATGATTCACCTCTCACAGGAGTTAACACACCTGGAAGTGATGAGAATAGTATGAAACTTATATGTTTTGATGTACATGATGCCATATGTTGCTGCAAAGATCTGGTGTATCACAGTTCAGTCATCATAGAGATGTTCTTCTTCTGAATCTTTGTTGCTGATGTTCGAATACAATCCTCTGAATGAGAAGTATTTGTGCTCAAGAAACTGGACCTTCCTAGCTCAGAAGTGTTTAAGGTATGGGGAGGATATTGTTTGGAAATTTTGTCATAAGATGGTACAATCCTCAAAAGTATTAACGATCTATCAAGGAAACTGGAACTTAACCTAGTCAAATTCCAGTTTAGGGGAGGATTGTTGGGAATTACGGTAAACTACTGGATCTACTGAAGTATCTGCCGAAGAGTTTCTGCTGAAGAAGAATGGATTCTGCTGAAGTTATACATCAGCTGAAGTGTTAAAGCAGAAATCGTGATTCTGCTGATAGTGCGAATCCACGTAGGAGAGATAAGCGCCGTATGTAGGCCGTATGTAGGAAAAGTCAGCGCCGTATGAAGGATAGGTTGGCGCCGTATTGTTTAGTGTTTACTCAGAATGTGTTTGGAACAAAACATTATGATTAGTAAAACATTATGATTAGTTGCATGCTTGTCTAGGTGCATGCGTTGTCTATGTTTGTATTAGGAGCATACGTTGTAAATGCTCGTGAGTGATTAGGGTTTCTTGTCTATAAAAGGAACCATAATTGTTTGTATTAGATAAGTTTTTAAAAAAAGTCTTTCAGGTCTTGAAAAATATCCGAAACATAGAGTTTCAATAAACAAAAGATCCATAGAGGATCTAAGAGTTCTTAGTTATTATAACTTGTATTTTCATTCCGCTAAAGAATACGAGTTGTAGAGATCTTCTATTAGTTTGCTTGTGATTACATAGGCAACACTAACGATCTCCGAGTGCTTAAGATCTATCAAGGTCTTTGTGTTTTCAACAAGTGGTATCAGAGCCTCGGGAAAGTCTCTACGATACTAAGAACCATTCTCACCCCCATACAACTAAACATACACTCACCATGCCTGGATCTGATAATGAAACTGAAGTCACCAACACAAACAACACCAACACCACTTCCATGCAACAGCTTAGTCTTTCAAACAGTAATGGTAAATTTCCTTATTTAAAAAGGGAAGACTATGATCTTTGGACTATGAAGATGGAAAACTGGATTTCCAATATTGATTGGAATCTGTGGGAGGTAGTGAAGAAAGGAAACAGTCTAAAGAAAATGATTCTAGACAGGGATGGGAAGTTTATCATGGCTCCTCCCAAAACTGCTGAAGAGGTGCTGGCTATGCAGAGAGAGCACAAAGTAAAAACTATCCTTCTTCAAGCCATTCCTGAAGATCACCTGTGTGATTTTCACCACATGGATGATGCAAAGGACATATGGATGGCTCTCAAAGCAAGGTTCGGTGGCAATGAAGAATCGAAGAGAATGAGGAAGTCCATGCTGAGACAACAATTTCAAGACTTTAATATCTCCGAAGAAGAAGGTATCCACAAGGGATACAACAGGTTCCATAGGATTTTGAGTCAGCTAAACCAGCTGAATGCAAAACCTGACAATGATGATTGCAATTCAAAGTTCCTACGATCCTTGCCTCCATCATGGTTACATGTAAGTATAGCCCTCAAGGCTAAAGGTGGGTTGGACATGCTCACCTTTGATGAGCTGTACAACAGACTCAAATCTCTTGAACCTGATGTCAGAACTCCCTACCGTGCATCTTCTTCTGGCCATGCAGCTTTTGTTGGGACATCTCACTCCAACATGATGGTACATGCTCCTAGTTCAACCTACTTTCCATCATCATCTTGCACTCCCACTCCACCACATAACACTCGTCCCACTCCACCATGTTCTCAAACTAAGACTAGTAATGTGATGGAGGATGTTCTTCATTCATTTGTTGATGATTATGATACTCAGCAGTATCTTGCATATGAAGACTTTGATCAGGTGGACTCACTTGAAATGGAGGAGATGAAACTGAAAATGCAGGTGGCATTGCTGTCAGTGGATATCAAAAGGTTTGAAGAGAAGTCTGGAAGGAAGTTTGCTTTCAAGGGAAAGGAACCAGCTCGCTTTGACAGGAGAAAAGTCAAGTGTTTCACTTGCCACTAGATGGAGCATTTCTCAAGGGAATGCAAAGACAAGAAGAGTGGAGATGGAGCTAACTACATTTCCTATCAGCAGAAACAGAAGGAAGCTGGAGCTTCAGCAGCTCTTCTCACCATGGATGAACAGGTCAACTGGACTGCACATGAACCTGTGAATGAGGAAGCTCCTGATACTGATAAGCTTGGATTGCTGGCAAGGTGTACTTCGGATGAAAGGCATGATCAGTTTGCCTTGATGAGACTATCTCAGGTACACAACTGTATATTTGGTTGTAGTCTAAGATACAACGAACTTAAAGAAGAGTATGATGCTATGAAACCTAAGTTCAATGAATGCTATGTTGAAAATGAAGCTCATAAACTAGCATTAAAAACAGTAGAAAGACAAAAGGTATGGTTTCAAAAGAATCAAATAGCTTATGAAGAAAAGATAAAGGTGTTACAGTTTGATCTAGAAGTTGCAAATAATTACTTAAAACTGTCTGAGAAAGCAAAGGCTGAAGCTGTGTCTGAGAACCTAGAGCTTAAAGAAAAACTAGCTGAGGAAATAGCTAGGCATAATCAATGGTTAATTTCAGGTGATAATCTGGCTAGAGAAATCTATAACAGTCAATCAGTAACCTCTGGCTTAGGTTTAGGCTTTCAAAAGTATGTAGGATTGGAAGCTAGGAATGATGGTCGTAAATCAACACCAGCAGGGTTAGCTAACTTTGTAAAAGAAGGTAAAATGCATGCTGTCCCTGGACCTATTAGAGGTGAATTTATGCCCATAGACCTATCCACCACTGTTGACTTTGATGGATCACATCATCTATATGGCAAAAAGTCAAAAGACTTGCCAGACCCTGATACCTCATCTAATGACTTTGTCTCTTCTTATGAAAATAGTGACAATTCATCGGATCAAGGGTCTACTTCCTATGAAAGCTGTGATTCAAATGAGAAGTCTGACCTTCCCAAGCCCTCACCTGAGCCTACACCCAAGCCTGCACCCCAGTCTATTTACAAGCCTTCTAGGGAAGCTGCTGAGGAATCAACTTCCAAGACAGTTTCTTCTGAAGATTTATCTTTTAAATCTTTGCATAATCAGTCTGTTAAAAACAATTCCTTGAATGTTTCTGATTTAAGTACTTCTGCATGTAATCAAACATCTCCCTATTTTAATAAATCTTCCAAGAAGAAGACATGTTTTGTGTGTGGAAGTAAATTTCATTTAATTAAGGATTGTGGTTTTTATGAGCAAAGATTGGGTGCATGTGCTACTCACCAGAAACATAAATCAAAGTGGACCAATGTTGATAATATTCCACCTTATGTTCCACAAGTAGCTCATACTAACTCTCATTGGAGAGGTTCAGTTGCCAGACCTTATGTGCAACCAACTAGCCCATACTTTAATCATGGTTATTGGCCTACATATGTTGACTCTATGTATGCTGGGATGGGATATGGGAGTACTGCTGTGAAGCCCTCAGCAGGTTGTTCTTGGACTATCAAGGGACCCAATCATCAATGGAGGACCAAGAACAATGGTGGATCCTCTAGATCTTCATGGCCTACACCTGTGATCCACAAGGCAGGTTCAAGTCAGTAATGACTTGAACCTCCTTTGAATACTAACTATATGTATATAATTTGTTGTTGTTTGTAGGATCATCCCCTTAAGCATAAAGATATTGGTATTGTTGATAGTGGCTGTTCCAGAAGCATGTCTGGGAACAGAGATATGATGCACAATTTTGTTCCTATAGAAGGAGGAGGCAATGTGACTTTTGGAGGAAGTGATGGGAGTATCACAGGGAAAGGCACCATAAAGACACCTCATCTGGATTTTGAAAATGTGTACTATGTTAAGGAACTTCAGCATTTCAACTTGTTCTCCGTTTCACAAATCTGTGACACCAAGAACAAAGTACTCTTCTCTGAGAATGAATGTCTTGTGCTGTCTAAAGACTTCAAACTTCCAGAAGAAACTTCAATTCTGCAGAAAGTTCCTCGAACTCACAATTTGTACACATTCAACCTTAATGAAGTTTAACCTGCTGGTGACCTCACTTGTTTGGTGGCTAAAGCATCCCTTGATGAGTCTACTAAATGGCATAGGAGGATGGCTCATGTGAATTTCAAGACCATAAACAAACTCTCTAAAATGGGTCTTGTTGAAGGTCTTCCCTCCAAAGTCTTCACCAATGATCATAATTGTGTTGCATGCAACAAAGGAAAACAACACAGAGCCTCCTACAAAGCTATCAATGCTATGAGCATCATTTCTGAACCTCTTCAGTTGCTCCACATGGATCTGTTTGGTCCAACTCAAGTCAGAAGCATTGATCATAAGTACTTCTGTTTAGTTATCACTGATGGCTATAGCAGATTTTGTTGGGTTTTCTTTCTAAGAACCAAAGATGAAACATCTCCAGTGCTGACTGACTTCATCACCCTCGTTGAAAATCAGTTGAACAAAAATGTTAAGGGAATTCGGTGTGATAATGGGACAGAGTTCAAGAATGTTATTCTTATAGAACTCTGTAGGTCAAAAGGTATAAAAAGGGACTATAGTAATCCAAGAACCCCACAACAAAATGGGGTGGCTGAAAGAAAGAATAGGACCTTAATAGAGGCTGCAAGATCAATGCTTGCAGACTCTAAACTGCCCACTATGTTCTGGACTGAAGCTGTTGGCACAGCGTGCTATGTGCTAAACAGGGTCTCCATTACTAGACCTCAACTCAAAACACCATATGAACTTCTCTTTGGGAAGGCTCCTGTCATTCACTACCTAAAACCTTTTGGTTGTCAAGTAACCATTCTAAACACCAGTGATCCGTTGGGAAAGTTTGATGAGAAGGCTGATGATGGTTATATTGTGGGTTATTCAGCTCATAGTAAGGCATACAGGGTGTACAATTTGCAAGCCAAGAAGATAGAGGAGACTTTGAACCTGAGATACTTGGAAGATAAGCCTAATGTTCAAGGACAGGGTCATATGTGGTCTTTTGACCTTGACTACTTAACTGATTATTTGGGTTACACTAGACATTTGGCTAACCAAAATGCAGGTCCTCAAGAGTCTCCCACTAACAATGCAGGTACCTTGGATGATGACTCTGAAAATGAGTTTGAAGATGATGAACAACCTATACTTGTGCCTTCTTTCTCCCCTAACAATATTGCAGGTACCACCTCCAAGGATATTGCTGATAAGAGTGATGAAGATGAATCACATTATGCTGAGGACCTTGCTAGGCTTCAGACTCAAGAATTTGCAGCTAAGCTTGAAGCAGAGAAACTGACTGGAGAGGTTGCTAATGAAGGAGTCAGTAGAAACCATGTTTCTGCTGAAGTTGATTCTGTCACACCTACCATCCACAAATCCGCTGAAGGCTATGCTGTTTCTTCTCATGTTCCTTCTCAAGTGTCTTCAGACTTTGGAGAACCTTATACACGCTTTCCAAGACCCTCAGATCTTGGAAATCATCAACCCAAAGCTGGCATCTTCACCTCACCCTCTTATGATGCTGAGTTTGAGCCAACTATAACTAATCTTGATTCATCCATTGAAGTCAGCCCCACTGCTACTCAGAGGATCAATATTGCTCATCCTCAATCCAACATTATAGGTGATCTTCTGGCACCTGTTAGAACTCGAAGGGCTATAACAAGTCCTCAGTTTGGACAGATTGCTTTTCTCTCTTATGTCTCCAACCAGCAAAGAGACAATCACACAGACTTCAAGCATTGTCTGTTTGCTTGTTTTCTTTCTCAAGTGGAACCAACAAGTGTTTCTCAAGCTCTTGACGATTCAAGCTGGCTAGAAGCAATGCAAGAAGAGATGTAACAATTTCACAATCAGCAGGTTTGGATCTTGGTTCCACTCCCTGATGGCAAATATGCCATTGGGACAAAGTGGATTTTGAAGAATAAGAGAGATGCTCGGGGTGTTGTGATCAAAAACAAAGCAAGATTAGTGGCTCAAGGCTTCAGACAAGAGGAGGGGATTGATTATGATGAAGTGTTTGCACCTGTTGCTAGAGTTGAAGCCATTCGAATTTTCTTGGCTTATGCTTCTTACATGGGTTTCATGGTGTATCAGATGGATGTTAAAGGTGCTTTTCTGTATGGTGAGATTGAAGAGGAGGTTTATGTCACTCAACCCAAGGGATTTGAAGACCCAGATCACCCAAATCATGTTTACAAGGTTGTCAAAGCTCTCTATGGCTTACATCAGGCACCTAGAGCTTGGTATGCTAGGCTTTCATCCTTTCTGCTAAAGCATGGCTATAGGAGAGGTGCTATTGATAAAACTCTGTTCCTAAAGAAGAATTACTCAGACATCATTCTTGTGCAAGTTTATGTGGATGACATTATTTTTGGCTCCACAAACGAAGCTTGGTGCAGGGAATTTGAGGAACTAATGAAGGGAGAATTTCATATGAGTGCTATGGGAGAGCTTACTTTCTTTTTGGGTCTCCAAGTTCAGCAGAAACAAGATGGCATCTTTATCTGTCAAGATAAATATGTGAGGGACATTTTGAAGAAATTTGGTATGGAAGGTGTTAGGACTGCCACAACACCTTATGAAGCTCCAAAGACAAAAACTAATAATGAACCAGATCTACCTGTGAATGTTCATCTGTACAGGTCCATGATTGGTTCATTGATGTATCTAACAGCTTCAAGACCTGATATTACTTTTGCTGTGAGTGTTTGTTCTCGACATCAAGTCATTCCACTTACTTCCCATCTCAATGCTGTCAAGAAGATCTTTAAGTACCTCAAAGGTCAACCTCATTTAGGCCTTTGGTACCCAAAAGAGTCTCCTTTCAAGTTGGAAGCATATAGTGACAGTGATTATGCTGGTGCCAATCTGGATAGAAGATCCACAACTGGAGGCTGCCAATTTCTTGGAAAGAGGTTGATTTCTTGGCAATGCAAGAAACAAACCATTGTGGCTACCTCAACTACTGAAGCCGAGTATGTTGCTGCTGCAAATTGCTGTGGACAGGTCCTTTGGATTCAAAACCAATTGCTGGACTATGGGTACAACTTCATGAACACAACAATTTTTATTGATAATCAAAGTACCATCTGCATAGTCAAAAATCCAGTTTTTCACAGTCGAACAAAACACATTGAAATCAGGCACCACTTTATAAGAGATGCATATGAAAAACATTTGATAAAAGTGGCTAAAATTCATACTGATGATAATGTGGCAGATTTGTTAACAAAAGCTTTTGATGGACCAAGGTTTCAACACCTTGTGGTCAATATTGGAATGCTAAACCCTTGACTGCAAAGTTTAAGGGGAGGCATAGGCCTCAGGGGAGGCATATGCCTCAGGGGAGGATTTGTGCAAACTCTGCATATTTTTGTGTGTTTTTTTGTTTACTAACACTAACTTTCTAATAATTCTTTAGTTTGTTTGTCTTTGTGTTGTTCTTGTGTGTTATTGTGTCTGTTTTGCAGTTGTCTGGATTGCAGTTTGTCAAATTCATCAAGTGTAGTTCATTGGTATATGGTCAAGTTAGCTAAAAGCTTGTTGCTTGTTTCTTCTGAAATTAAAAGTACTGAAGTTGCTTCCTCTACTGACAAGGGTCCATCTGCTGAACCATCTACCAATTCTCCTGAAGCACTTGATGTATCAGCTCCCACTTCATCTGTGGCAACCGTTGACACACAAGAAGATTCTAAAGTTAAGGAAGCTGATCTCGCTGAAATAAAAACAAAAAGGGCGATAAAGATGCTTCACAGGATGAATGCACTACGTGAAGGTGTTCCAACTAAGTCTCCCTCTACCTCTTCAAGTCTTACTGCGAATGTTCAAACTGAAAATGCTCTCTCTGGGGAAATCTATAAGCCTGGTAGGAGGAAGAAGAGAATGGCCAAAAGATCTCCCTTGGATCTTGAAGCTGATGACTCAACTTTCATTACAGAGGGTTCTGCTGCTGATTTTCCTGAGGGTGATCAAAATGTGTTGGTCAATTGGAATCTGAAGGATGATGAGATGAATGTCATTCACCGAAAGGATACAACTTCAATGGAATTCACCTTTCTGAAGGAAATTCTACACTTGGTAGACAGGGCAGATTTGCTTACTCTGTACACTCTTGTTACCACCCATTACTGCAACAAGGCACCACAAGGTTCTGGGATGTTCTTACTGGGAGATCTTCAAGTCCTGTTAAACTCTCATTCTCCCAATAGTAAAGCACATTCCATTTGGGAGAACTCACATCTGTGGAAGGTTGCGTCCTGGAGATTCTATCCTCTTCCTCGTGTGCATGTGCTTGAGACTAGGGGTGGAATCACTGTCTGCATGCTTGCTGAAAGAAAGTATCCATTGCCCGAGAGACTTATGGAAAGGATGCTTAGTCAGAAATTGGAGATTCCTCCAGAACCAGTGGGCAATGAAAGACTGTCTGCTTCAACATTGGTGGGTTTGATCAAGACTCAACTTCTACAACAGCAACAGGCCTCATCCTCATCCTAATCATGGTACTTGGTACTCTCTGCATTACCTTGTTTTGTTGCATTTAGTTTGTGTTATTTATGTTATTTGTCAATTTCTGTGTTATTTTTCAATTTCTTAGTTAAAAAAAAAAAAAAAAAAAAAAAAAAAAAAAAAAAAAAAAAACTAACTTTTATGCAGGTTTGTTTGTTGTACAATTCTGATGGTTTTTAACTCACCAGATATACCTTGTGTATGTCAAAGAGTTGGCTAGTCCAAAGGGTACAACTTTGGTAAAGACACAACAAATCTGTTGATAGCTGTAATGGTTTGCTCAAAATCATAGGGTCTACAACCACCCATGCTTAACTGCTGAGGGTTGTATGGTCATCAATTCACCATGGTCTATTCCTTTTTGGAATCCAAGAATTGGCTAGCCCACAAGTATATGGCATGTGGTAAAGGCAACTGAATCCATTATTGGTTCTCAATTCACCAATTCTAAGAATTGACTAGTCCTGAGCAAACGGCTACAGGTAAAGACAAGTCAAATCCGTTTATATGGTTGCTGGTTTGCCAATAAATCAGATGGTTATCAATGTACCATAGTTTTCGAAATCAAACATATGACTACTCCAGTAGTGATGGCTATTGGTAAAGAGGCATCAAACCCATTATTTTCAATGATTCACCTCTCACAGGAGTTAACACACCTGGAATTGATGAGAATAGTATGAAACTTATATGTTTTGATGTACATGATGCCATATGTTGCTGCAAAGATCTGGTGTATCACAGTTCAGTCATCATAGAGATGTTCTTCTTCTGAATCTTTGTTGCTGATGTTCGAATACAATCCTCTGAATGAGAAGTATTTGTGCCCAAGAAACTGGACCTTCATAGCTCAGAAGTGTTTAAGGTATGGGGAGGATATTGTTTGGAAATTTTGTCATAAGATGGTACAATCCTCAAAAGTATTAACGATCTATCAAGGAAACTGGAACTTAACCTAGTCAAATTCCAGTTTAGGGGAGGATTGTTGGGAATCACGGTAAACTACTGGATCTGCTGAAGTATCTGCCGAAGAGTTTCTGCTGAAGAAGAATGGATTCTGCTGAAGTTATACATCAGCTGAAGTGTTAAAGCAGAAATCGTGATTCTGCTGATAGTGCGAATCCACGTAGGAGAGATAAGCGCCGTATGTAGGCCGTATGTAGGAAAAGTCAGCGCCGTATGAAGGATAGGTTGGCGCCGTATTGTTTAGTGTTTACTCAGAATGTGTTTGGAACAAAACATTATGTTTAGTAAAACATTATGATTAGTTGCATGCTTGTCTAGGTGCATGCGTTGTCTATGTTTGTATTAGGAGCATACGTTGTAAATGCTCGTGAGTAATTAGGGTTTCTTGTCTATAAAAGGAACCATAATAGTTTGTATTAGATAAGTTTTTAAAAAAAGTCTTTCAGGTCTTGAAAAATATCCGAAACATAGAGTTTCAATAAACAAAAGATCCATAGAGGATCTAAGAGTTCTTAGTTATTATAACTTGTATTTTCATTCCGCTAAAGAATACGAGTTGTAGAGATCTTCTATTAGTTTGCTTGTGATTACATAGGCAACACTAACGATCTCCGAGTGCTTAAGATCTATCAAGGTCTTTATGTTTTCAACAGGTTGGATGCAAATGAATGAAGCCTATCCGCCGGCAAGGGAATTAACTTATGCTGAGTTTCCTACAATGTTTGTTTGGAATGCGCCAAAAAGAATTTGGACGCTTAGAAAACAAGGTAGATCAATCGGAAGAATTCATAGTGTTCCTATAGGAACGGGAGATGCTTACTATTGTAGGATGCTGCTGAACAGTGCAAAAGGGTGTCGGACGCACGCTGATATTAGAAAGGTTAACGGTGTCATTTATCCTACCTACAAAGACGCTTGCTACGCAGCTGGCCTTTTGGAGGACGATAAGGAATATGTTGAAAGCATCAAAGACGCAGCCCATTGGGCGTTCCCTGAACAGCTTCGTGAACTATTTGTCACATTGCTTACTCAAAAGGAACTTACAACGCCTTTGACAGTTTGGCTGGAAACATGGCATCTGCTGGTACAAGATGTTCAATACAAAAGAAGGCATATTTTAAGGATTCCAGGTGTGTGCAATATACATATTACAAGTGTTTTTACCATATTTTTAATTATAATACATTATGAATCACAAACTGCTTATAAGCTTGGTCCGTATACTAAGAGCATCCAAGTAATAATAGTCGGTTAAAAGTCTAAGAGTACCTTTAGTGCACGTTATGTTGTGTTAAGCAGTCAGCTTTAAAAGTCTAAAACACAAATTCCCATGTAAAAGAGTAGCAATGGAAAAAATTCTTCAGAATTTAAAGTATTTGTAGTAGGGGACTTTTATAAACACCATAGCTTCTTTCTAAATTGAATTGTGGTGCCTACTTTGAAAAATGTATATATAAGTTTTGAAGTTCTGTTCACGCATATTATTTTGAAAGCAAGTTAAGTTTAATGAATTATTGTGTTTATATATGTTATAATCACGTACATATACGAGGTATTAATATAAAATTTAATTTAGTTTCATAAAAATATTATAAATATTGTTTATTTAAACAATTGAAGTTCATATTTCATGTATTCATGTATTTATTTGTATATCTTAATATATAGCATAACTTGCAATGAGTGTATATTATGTAATCCAAAATATTTCTGCTCTTCCTGTTAAGCTACGTAAGATAGTGTCATCTTGCCGACTTATAAAAGTCCATAATGTTTGTATTAAATATTAACATGTCCTATTTTATATGCAGATTTGATACTTAGCGATGAGGAAAAAAAATATATCGCTTTGTACTACATTGAAGAACTTATGCGATCGAGAGGAAGTAGTTTGAGGCGTTGGCCAGAGATGCCTTACCCTGATGACAGATACATCAATGAATTTGGAAACCGACTTATATATGATGAAACTGATTATAACCCGGTCGAGATGGAATCTGAATATCAACGTTTGTACGCCTTATTGACAACGGAACAGAAGGGTGTATATGACACGATCGTGAAATCCGTTGATAGTGGAACATGGGGTATCTATTTTGTTTACGGTTACGGAGGTACCGGTAAAACGTTTTTATGGAAAACACTTGCAGCCGGCATTCGAAGAAAAGGTGATATAGTTTTGAACGTTGCATCGAGTGGTATTGCATCTTTGTTAATGTCGGGAGGGCGAACTGCTCACTCCAGGTTTCATATTCCAGTAAACGTTGATGAGACCTCCACTTGCTCAATAAGTGCTCAAAGCGATCTAGGAGCAATGTTAAAAAAGTGCAAGCTTATTATTTGGGACGAAGCGCCTATGACGAATAAGCTTTGTTTTGAGGCTTTAGATCGGTCTTTGAGAGACATACTTCGTAGGAACCGGTATGACGCGTGTAATCAGCCTTTTGGAAACATGACGATGGTGTTTGGCGGTGATTTTAGGCAGGTTCTTCCAGTCATTCCGAAAGGATCACGCCAAGACATTGTTGGTGCTTCTTTGAAACAATCATACCTATGGGATTACTGCAAAGTTCTTAAGCTAACCGCTAACATGAGGCTTACTGTTGGTTCACGACCGGAAGATGTTACCGAGATAAGAGAGTTTGCAGATTGGATATTGAATGTGGGATACGGCAAGCTTGGAGGACCAAACGAAGGAGAGGTTTCTATAGATGTGCCGGAAGATATTCTAATAGATACTGCTGATGCATCTATTATTGACTTTACTTATCCAAACATGTTGGATAACATACATGATCCGGCCTACTTCCAAGAAAAGGCGATTTTGGCACCAACAAATGAGTTAATCGACACT
Source organism: Chrysanthemum seticuspe (assembly GCA_019973895.1). Lineage (NCBI taxonomy): Eukaryota > Viridiplantae > Streptophyta > Magnoliopsida > Asterales > Asteraceae > Chrysanthemum > Chrysanthemum seticuspe. The sequence goes on from BPTQ01000003.1 coordinate 83,288,408, forward strand.
ATAAATGAACATTTGCTGGCCAAATTTCCAGGAGAAGAAATGGTCTACTTAAGTTGTGACAACGTGGATAAAAGTGAACGCGGTGTTGTCATAGATGAGTCTATTTTCTCGCCTGAATTCATTAATGGATTGAAGTTCTCAGGTGTTCCAAACCACAGGCTGGCTTTAAAAGTCGGAGTGCCGATTATGTTGTTAAGAAACGTAGACCAATCAAATGGTTTATGTAATGGTACAAGACTTCAAGTACTTAAATTAACAAGAACCTCTATTCAGGCGCAGATCATTAACGGAACCAACTTCGGAAAAAAGGTGATTATTCCAAGGTTGAGGATTACTCCTTCAGATAAGCGTTTGCCTCTTAAGATTGTCAGGAAACAATATCCGATATCAGTATATTTTGCCATGACAATCAACAAAAGCCAAGGGCAATCGCTTTCTAAAGTTGGTTTGTACTTGCCCCGTCCTGTGTTCACACATGAACAACTGTACGTTGCCGTATCAAGAGTAAAGAGCAAGCGAGGTTTGAAGGTTGTTGTTTGTGATCAGGATGGTAATCTCTCGAAAACCACAACAAATGTCGTGTATAAAGAAGTACTTGAAGGTCTTTGAACAAAGTTCATGGTTATATCATGTATGTATCATTGGTGTAATCACGTTATATTATACTATGTTTCATTATTTGTAATGTTACAAGGTTTGTTAGCAACTTAAATTTTCATTGAAATCACACCTCATTTTATGTTCGACTCAATCTATTCTTATTTTACCAACACGATGGTTGTAAATCGATTGTGACTCACACATATTTTAAATTTAACAAATTTACGGTATTACTTTTATTATCATCTCATTTATCTATTTCTTTAAAAAATAACCCGGTGTCAACGGGTCTCTAAACTAGTACAATATACATGGTATTTATAGAGTATACCTTTAAACTATTTAGAGTAAATTACCAATCACCCTTAATTCTAGCTAATCAACATCAATAACTAATTTGCCAACTCAGTGCATATCCATAGCACACTATTATAGATTGCACTTATCCTAACATAATGTTGGGCTAAAAAATATGGCTAGCCTTTTATGAGTTATTCTATTGGCCAAAATTATGCAGCCCAAAGTGTTGTTTACACCTTGCTGTTTACAGTTACACTAAATGGTTTTTGTTTCTCCTATCTGCAAAGGTCCATAATTTCGAGAAAATCTTTTTGTTGCGCCGAAGACCAGTATTTTGGTTATTAGCTGAGCACTGAAATCGACCATATGCTACCTTTATTTTTGTTTCCTAAATTATATGAGGTTTATTAATTTGCACGCTACATAGATTTAGTGCAGAAATAAAAACTGTTACAATATATTTCTGAGTTTTTTGTAATTTGATTTATCACGTAATGGACATATATCAAAGTGAAGTAATTAACCAACCAACCTACATACATTAAGATCATAATAAGCATGTAAATGCTAGTAAAACATTCATGAGATTCTTTAATGCACTTTATATCAAGAGGTATGTTATGCTCACATAATTTTTACAAAGTGATTTTCAGATAATTGTGTTTGTAATGTAAAATTTGATTAATTAAAGAAAAAAGAGAAAAAAATGTAAGTGGATACACTAATAATACATAGTCAAATAATTTTGTGAATTTTTTTTCTAAAATTTATATGAACATAGCTTTTCTCTTACATCAAAGCATTGGGTTATGTCTGATTTCCTCCTTTCCCCTTTTCAGCTGATTCACTCCCTTGAGGCGTGTCATATTCTTTGGTCAAGACATCAGAAAACCTTAATAAGTTAGTTGTGTTTCGAAACGTAAAATAAAAGTGATAGATCTATGCATGTATGGATTGGCTATATCATTAATAATATGTTTGGAGAATGTAAATATACCAGGTGCATTTGCATAAACAATTTTTTCTTGGTCTTTACTGGAAAGGGAATCGTTGCCCGTAAAGCTACCTCCAAAGCACTCCTCGTCTGGCCTTGTAGAGTATCCGTCCGCTAATGGCTGCGGGGACATCACATCCCTATGTACAATGTTTGAATTCGATATTAACCTTCAATTATTCTACTCCAAGTACCAAACAAAAATATACCTTTCATGACCCTTAAAAGTATGTGCTAAATCTTTGGAAACCATTTCTTTTGAAACACTAGCTAGTGTAAACATGATATTGGATTTTAGTATATAAAAGTATTTCTTTGTTTTTGGTAACCATGATTTTCAACCTTTTGGCCGACTAACCCACGGGGTTTGAACTTATCGCCACACAGAATCAAACCGGGTAAAGCCTTCCCTTTTCAGGAGGTTGGCGTGGCTACTTTAAGGTTGTTTGCACCTTGTAGGAATTGAAAGTGAGACCTCACACGTATTCGTTGGCTATATTTGGAAATTTCTAATCTCCATGTTTTATACCGGTACACTTTTATGATAATATATATCGTTTGTGAGTTTTACGTATTCGCTTTAATAAGCATATACTTTTTCATGAACGTTTTTTTTTAACGGCTTTGAAAATAGAGTCTAGCAAGAACCTAGAAGCGACGATTCACTTTTTCATAATGTCTACACACTTAAAATTGTAATGTTTGTATTATTTTCATATGATATATAAGTGAACTATGGTTTTACCCTTTCTGATTAGGTTCTTGAGAATGCTGAATCTTGTCCATGCTTGTGGGGCTGCCGCCACTGGTGGACGCTTGATGGGATCTTACCCTTCCATTTACTGGATATACATTTCCAACGATGTTCTGGGAAGCTTTAGTGAGCAAAGAACTTGCTGGTTTGGCTTGAGCCAAAACTGATCTAGTGATGTTAAACATTTCTTTCCCTGCTTATTTCTGAGGCTTTGAATCCTTAAAATGGTAATAAATCAGATAAAATTAAATATGAAATTTACCCATATTATAGTTTTCTTAGGCACATGCAGCTATAGATGGAGAGAAGAGGAAGGCTAAAAATTGGGGTGTGTGTGACTTTTGGTCAGTTTGCCTTAATTTTGTGGTGTTTGACAAGTGTTTGTCTATTTAGATTGCATGCTTAAAAAGATAAAACCAATTAAATGGACAGATAATACATCGAAACGGATTTGGGTCAAATGGGTGTAGTTTGTAGAAGAGGAAATTAATCGGGTTACCTTGATCAACCGAAACAAATCTGCAGGCACTTTGAAGAAGGGCTATTGTTTCCAAAAATTAAACATATTGATCTATATAAGTATTTTTGAATAATCCATTTTATAAGGTGTATTTAAAACTTACCTCGTAATTACTAGGGCATCCAAATTTTAATAAATTTATATAAAGATCTTATAAATTTATAAAAATTTGGACATCCTAGTAATTACGAGGTAAGTATGAGAAAATGGGGGGCCTTTACTGAAGTACTTAAATGAGAAGGGTGAGAAAAAACTACGATAACACATTTGATATGCACCAACAAAAGTAGATGCATTTCTTCTAAATTTTTTTCCTTTTATTTAAATGAGAAGTATGGACATCCTAGTTTTATCTTCTCACCGGATCTCTTCCCCTAAATACGTGGCACGTTTTACGAGGCTTTTTAATGGTTTGACCATTTTAATATGCTTCTATTTTAGCTCAAGCACTCGAACTGATTGTAAGCATGCAGCATATAACTTAAACCGATATGTTTTTACAGTTAAGTTATTCATAGAACAGATTGACCGCATATAGAGTAATACACAAGTATCACACAATAATAAGCACGCGGGGGGTTTGCCATTTTGCACGAGGACTAAGACAAATCTTGCCGTTTTGTATTCATAGATACCCAGATGCCAATCGAAGAAATACCCTCAAAGTTATAGAATTTTTAGATATGTAAACGCACATAATTGTATAGCTAGAATGCTTTATCTTGCATCTTTCTACAAAATTACAAAGTTGAATGTCATGAGTTAAAAGTGAATACTAGATTACTAGGCTCGACTTGGGATGCACCTGTGAACCTGCATAGAAACTAAAGAACTATACGTTATTATTGGTATATATAGTCATAAAATATATGAAGGATGCAAAACTTAGATACAAACTGAGTTCAATTTTCATCCGGGTCCATGATATAGTCAAGTGTCTCTAACAAAGCCCAACGCAAAACTATCCAAAGTGGCCTAATTTATGCAGAATGAAGAATGCCCAAATACTATTTGCTCATGCTTTTCAGTAACAAGAAGGAATTGTGCATATTTGCATCTTCATACTCGAATACTTGAGTTTAATCGCTCAAGGAAAAAAGACAATCAGTTACCGGCAAATAATTGTCGTTGGCAACGCTAATCCGGGATCATTTTGAACCCGATGCGACCCTTCATTAAAAACTACACCAGTTGGTGTGTTGGGTACTCAAAATGTTACAAGTGGTGAATAAGCATTCGACCTCAAATCACGCTATGTAACACAGTTAACGCTTTATCATCTATCTTCCAACCCAATCCTGGAAATTAAAAAGATTAAAAAACAAAAGGCTGAACATACATATGTACATTCTTGTTTCACGGCCATAAGCTGTTAAAATGACTCCCGGGCATGGCTTGGTGTACCTGGTAGTTAAATCGCAAGAATTAATTGAGAAGAGTCATGTTTCATGTTTTATAAGCAGATACCGAGGTAGTATTGTTTTGTTATATTGCTACGTACCTGGTCGAGGATCTGTTTAAGAGGTGGAAAATCGTCCCAATGGTAGGCATGTGGCTTATGGCCACTATAACTAAGTTCCTTGTGTCCTTCAGTAGCAACATAGCATGAATCTCTAGGCTATAGATAGATAATGAAAGAAAAAGGTCTCGTCGATTCAAGTGTAGTAAATATGGGTTGATTTTTAAAGATATATAGTCAGGCAGATGTAATCACATAACAATCATAATGTAAAATTAAATGAAATGAGAAAAAGATAGAGATTCATGCTATGTTGTTTTAAATACATGTAGGCTGCTGAGGGTGCGTGCTAAGGCCAGAAGAACCAGTAGCAGGGACACGGGGTTCACCTATTAGAATAACGCCAAAAGATAAATTTGTGTCAGAAGGCAAAGGCAGCGTATGTAGCTGCCACAGATAGATGCCCAACTTACATTCATAAGTGGTTGACAGATGCGTTTGTAGAACCGGAGAGCGATCCTGAGTATCAGAAGCAGCCATTGCATCTGCAAAAAGAAGAGTCAAAATTTTCGTTATCCGAGGCAGTCAAAGACGAAAACTAAAGCTATAAATGAAACATTCGTAGACATATAATAACTGACCCTCGTTGACAGCAGGAGTGAACCCGCTACTGGTCCCAACTCCAACTTCAGCTGCAACAATAATGACGAAATCCAAATTAGCATCTCCAATGACAGACATAGTTACACCCAAAAAATAAACAATCATGTAACAAAATACCAACAATATGATTGCAAGAAAGCGAAAGCACATCCACGATGCTGTTGCCAGACATGAAAGTCTCAGAAACAAATCCAGCCATAGCATGGGAACCTGCGAATGAAAACCGTAACAAAGACGTTATGGACATCAATAACACAGACCTAAGTATGGAGGTCCTAAGTTTGGGGAATTTATGTCACATGTATACTGATAATATGTCACTGCAATCCATATTTTCTGAATAAAATCAAATCAAAGGCCACCCAAAGCACGCAAAGAAACTGACAGATTGTATTCTTTTTTATCTGTGAATTCACTTTTTCTACTTGCTAAACTTTTCAAGTCTAAATAAACTCTCACCCAATCAGTAAAAAAGCCAAATACACTCTTTTTATACTCTACAGTGTACACCAATATCTTAACTCTAGAACTCCAAATAAGGTTTCGATTTCAGTGCGAATAATCCCCTCAAAATCAAGCAGTACAAATACATAACAAAGCTAACACAACAACTAATACAGTAGTACTAAATCAATAAGTCACTTTCCAGTCAAACTTAGCTCAGTTCAAAGATCAAATCAGCACTGATTTGCATCAGATTCACGCTAATTTACAAATTTTAAATAGCACTTTCAAATTTCACGACTCTTTCAAGCTTAGCAGATTCACTATAACTTAAATAATTTTATCAGCATTGATAATCAATCCTACATATTTAATGCATAAATTAACTCATCATCGTAAGCTCGTAACTAAAACTATCACATGCTCATGACCAAACTATCACACAAACGATTTACCACAATTAACACTCCAATCACATCCATTTAAACAACCGAATTCATCACACAACAGCTAAGGATCAAAAGCATAACAGAATATACATGCCATAAACGACACAACAGCTAAGCAAAACGTATAGGCCAAAAAAACGCAAAACGGGCAAAACAACATGTAATGCACGTATTTGTCAGTAAGAGGTTATAGTAACATATAAAAGACTTAAACAAATGAAAAAAAAACGTGACGGTGTGTGATTTAAGCTAAGGCACAATAAACGTAAGAAACCAAAAATTCATATAAAGCTACGGCATAATTGAATATAGCTGAAGATAGATATAAAGCTAAGGCAGCATATTCAGTTCTCTTTTGAACTTTCAGCTAATAAAATAAGACTATCTAATTCAAATTAATAATGCTCATAACTATTAACAACTTTTATTAATATTTTAAGTTTTTTTAATATATACTAAAGTAACTGACATGTTCTTGCTAAGATAATAAACTAAGCTATCAGATATATAGCTTTTACCTGATGAAAAGTTAGGAAATGGGTATTTTAACAACCTGATTTCACCTTACATTGCAAATAACCTTGAAAGAAAGAAAAACATTGCAAGTTGTTTAGCATAACGTGTTATGCTTAGTAAAAATATATGACAGCAGTTGTTGGTTAAAATATTCCAACCATGAAATGCCATCTAGCTTATTAGCTTGATCTCTTTCAATTTGCGAGTTCAGTTAATTGTCCTTAAAACGTGAAGGTTCATAGCATTTATTCAGAAATGGGTAAATTTGGTTATATGGGTTAGATGCTTATGACCACCTTAATATCCTTGTTTAAATGTCAAATGAAATGCTTTAAAGACTTAAATGGAATATATCTAGCAATCTATAAGTTGAATAGTTGATCAAACCCTTTTCTGCATATCCGGTTTCATATTGTAACGATGGAGCATACCTGGAATTTAAGAACTCACGTCGCCTTGGTATGGATCTGTATTTAATAAAGCTATAATTGATCCAAATCTGCAAACATATTCATATCCAATGCTTTGAAAAGCCAAATTAGAAACGGCATATAGGCAACCATAGCATCATATTGATAAAACTAAATTATTCAACATTTGCATATGATTTCTTATGATTATAGTATAGGTTCATAACTCCATTTGACGCCAAAACCATAAAAGTTTTAAAAGAAAATATGTCTTTAAAAAGGTTGTACAGATTGATACCCACAAACTTCCCTTCCTTCACCCTTAAACCTCATATATTCCTCGCCTCCACTTCAGTTTATACCACCTAGCCATAGACCTATAGATAAAACTTTGTCAATTCGGGCAGTTACGTCATTTTGATACATCCAGCAAAACATTAATATGAATCTTTTAAAATAAAATAAAAAAATACCAAAACTTCTTTACCTCTATCGAATCCTAGAAACAACGGTCTATAAAACGAACCCACATGATTTTCCACCATCTCAACTGAAAAATAAGAAAAGGGAAAAAAGGCTGTAAATTGATTCGTCACTTGAAACAAACAAATTTACAATTTACACCTACAAACTGTAAATTGAAACAAACAAATTTAGTTCACCCCTAACATTTGTTGAACCTTTACCACCAAGAGAAACCTTCATGTCAGCAACCACATAGGTCAACTACCATCTCCTACGTTTCACCATGACAACACACCATCACTTCAACTAAACCGTAACCCACTATTTGAAAAACAACATTTGCAAACTAATTTAAAAGAACTCATACCTTTAATCTCATATACAGAAGGTAATCTTTTGTAATCCGGTGACTTTTAATTGAAACTACTGATACCTACCTTGATTAATTCCAGATACGCACCTTGGTTTTTGCTGAGGATAACAACTATTTTTGGGTGATGTTTTAATACAAAATAGTTTAATATGATTCAATGAACTCAAGACTTTCTTCAATCAAGTAATAATTAATCCTCAAACAATACTTATCCGTAACAATAAAGAAATCAGAGGCCTAATATAATTAAGATGAGTCCTAAGTATTTCACATATTTCAGTCAACATTTTTCTAAAAAAAGCTTGAATAATCAGATAATTACCAGAATTAGGTGAGGTAATCGTGTTCTTTTCTTCAGATGGCAGATGACGATCTTGTGTGGAAGGTTCTAGGGTTGGAGATAGATATGACTGGCTTGGACTCTCATGGTCTGGGTCAGCATAGAAAAACCCAAAGCAGCAGGCAAAAGGCGCCCACTATGTGTTGGTGATCCACAATTTTGGCGGGTAAAGGGGACGCAAAAACGGTGTCGTTTGTGCTCGTGTTTAATATATATTATAATCTAGAGTAGGGGGGTCAGCACACAACCCGAACGGACCGAATGTGTCTGTCCGGTCCGCGGTCTCGGCTTTTAGGCTAATTCGGTCATCGGTTCGGTCCGGACCAAAACCGACGAATTTGGCCTTATTAGACCGGACCGACCGAATGACCGACCGAGACCGGACCGACCACATTCGATCCGGTCTCGGTCTATGATTTTTGCAGAAATCGGGTCTCGGTCCGGTCCGGTCCGGTTTTGGCCGGTCCGATCCGGTTTTTGGACCGTGCACACCCTTAATCTAGAGATTATTGATAACAGTTTTTTTTTTTTTTTTGCAAGTAAACTGTAAAGGGTCGATAATATAGGGACCGAATCAGGACCATAAAGGAATGCACTAATATTTTTGAACTATAGTATAGTGAAAAAAATTTTAAAAAAATGATTTCAAGCCTTTCAAGAAAAAAAAATGATTTTAATTTTAATAAAAACTATTTAGTTTAACAACAAATTACCAATGGGCCTTTAGTTCAATGGTTAGAGCTTCTAACCTTGTGTCAATAGACTGTTGTTCCAATCTCTTCATTGGCTTAAAAGCTTTTAATTTATGTCATCCCTTTATCGCAAATGCTCAGATTGACTGGTCAACGAGGGGCTTATTGAAGAAAATGGTCAGGGTTTAAAGCCCACCTCCTGATAAGTACAGTCATTGAGATATGTGCTCATTGCCTGAGGCCGGGTTCTTGGAGGAGGATCCGGTTGGCATCCTTAGGATGCATGGGACCAAGATGATCCCACTGTTTTTCACCTTTTGGAGTTTAACAACAAATTAAGTTTACTTATCAAATATTAGTGGAATAATAAGCAAGCATTGGAACAAAAATTTTTTCAGACCGGGCGCATTTAAGAGAAATGAGAACTTTTACGAAATTTAACACTACGAGACATTATTTCATTAGAATCATGTGACACCGCGAGACCCCTAGTTCCGTCCATGTATGTATACTACATATAAAATATGTAACCTCTGAGATATTAAAGGGGGAGTTTATACGAACCCTCCCATAGGGGGAGTTTCGTGAGGCCCTGTGCATCATGGCTTTGTATGGTGTGCATCACAATTTTTGCATTTTGACCAAAACCCCCTATTATCATATCATAGAAGATATCTTAATAACATAACCCATTATTAAATTCCGAAAAAGTATCAAACATCTACTTTTACGCATCATGACCAGTTGCACACGAAACTATCAAAACATATATGGGACAAGCAAATATGGCATAACGTGAGTATAAATACATGGCACGAAACATGTACAAGAACATAATTAACTAGGCCTGAGCATCAGGCCGATCCCTACCCGACCCGAATCCCGACAAGCCGGCAAACACAAACCGACTCCCGACCCCGACAAGCCCGACTAACATGATTCGGGACTCAGGATCGGGACTGGATTCGGGATTTGATCGGTTTTGTTTGTTGTTTTTTGGTTTTCGGCCCGTCCCGACAAGCCCGAAACCCGACTAACCGAAAAACAGAAACCGACTCCCGACCCCGACAAGCCCGACAAGCCCGACTAACATGATTCGGGACTCGGGATCGGGACGAGATTCGGGATTCGGTCGGTTTTGCTCACCCCTATAATTAACCATACATATATAACTGCTTTGGTTATGATGGTGTCGTTTGTTTTTTCTCATTAAGTACTTTTTTCCTCTTTTCACTTCTTTTATCTGCAGGAGGGCAGAGGTTTTTGTTTGTTTTTTTGCAGACATAAGTGCTTCTTTTCACTTCTTTCCTCTTCTAAATTTCAGACATTATCTTTCACTTTTTACCTCTTATTTCACAACCTCTACATCTCTTTCTCAATATCTTGCATCTCTTTTACGTTTCGTCCGTCTTTTTACGTTTTCGTCCGTTTTTTTACGTTTTCGTCCGTTCATTTACGTTTTTGCCCGTTTTTTACGTTTTCCCCTCTTTTTTACGTTTTCGGCGTTTTTTTACGTTTTCGTCCGTTTTTTTACGTTTTCGTACGTTTTCTTACAGTTTCGCCCGTTTTCTTAAGTTTTCGTCCGGTTTATTACGTTTACGTTCGTTTTTTTTTGTTTTCGTCCGTTTTTTTATGTTTTCGTTTGTTTTTTACGTATTCATCCGCTTTTTTACGTTTTCATCTATTTTTTTACGTTTCGTCCATTTTCTTACGTTTTTATCCGTTTTCGTCCGTTTTCACCTGTTTTTTTACGTTTTCATCTTTTTTTTTACGTTTTCGATCCTATTTTTACGTTTTCTTACGTTTTCGCCTGCTTTTTTACGTTTTCGTCTATTTTTTATGTTTTCGTCAGTTTTTTTCGTCCGTTTTCTTCCCTTTTTTACGTTTTAGGTCATTTTTTTTACGTTTTCGTCAATTTTCTTACGCTTTCGTCCGTTTCCTTACGTTTTCGCCATTCTTTTTTAATTTTTCGTCCGTGTTTTACGTTTTCGTCCTTTTTCTACCGCTTTTTTTACATTTTTGTTCGTTTTTTACGTTTTCATCCATTTTTTACGCTTTCGTCCGTTTTTTACGTTTTGGTCCGTTTTTTATATCTTCATATGTTTATTTTACGTTTTCATCCGTTTTCATATAACTTTATAAGTTTTTTGTACATTAAAAAACGTAAGAAAATATAAGAAAATGGACTAAAATGTAAAAAAAGAGTGTAAGAAAATGGATTAAAATGTAAAAAAAAACGTTTTCATATAATTTTACGAAAACGTAAGAAAATGGACTAAAATGTAAACAAACGGACGAAAACGTTAAAAAACAGACGAAACATAGAAAATAGGGGAAAACGTAAAAAAAAATAGACGAAAACATTAAAAAAAGTAAAGAAACAGACAAAAATGTAAAAAAATGGTGGAAAACGTTAAAAACAGATGAAAGCGTAAAAAACAGACAAAAACGTAAAAAAGAGATGAAAACGTAAAAAAACGGATGAAAATGGACTAAAACGTAAAATAAACAGCGAAAACGTAAAAAACAGACGAAAACGTAAAAAAAGGGACAAATACGTATAAAAAAAACTTTAAAAAGGGGTCGAAAACTTAAAAGAACTGACGAACACGTAAAAAACAGACGAAAATGTAAAAAACGGTCGAAAACGTAAAAAAATACCAAAACGTAAGAAAACCAATGATCCATTTGACCCATATGACAAAAGGGTTTATAGCACAAAAACGGTCGATATTGGTATATTTTGAACCATTATGTATTTTCTTTAATACTTCGTATTTTAAACGATTGCTTGTTTTGCACTCAATAGCACAAAAAACTAGTGAAAAAGAAAAAGGGAAAAAAAAAAAGTTACTTCAATAGCAAAAAAAATACCAGTGAAAAAGAAAAAATAAAAAAAATGAAAGAAGTACTTTAATAACACAAAAAACAAACGGTCTTCTTCTTGCAGATGAAGAGCTTAAATGCACCTCTTTTTTGCAAACATAATTTGCAGATAAAGAGGTAAAAGCTCTGAAAAAACAAACGACTAGTTATGAACTATGAGAAAACTTGATGGAATATCCGTCGATATACATAAGCACGCCATCTGTGTGTGTATTTCCAAAAAAAGTTTATTCAAAACCAAAAACTCTCAAAGCTCGCAATATTTAACTACATGTCATGAGTAAAAGAATATAGTAAACATGGTATAATACTATCACTGTAGTACTAGTTTATCGTCTCGTATGATTTACATGTATCTGATGTCTGACTTAAAACTTAAATTTATAAATCCGATATAGATATAGATGACGTAGAATATAGTGTAGAAAAAAACGAAGGTATTCAAGCTAATAATTTCTTATTCATTAGGCTACTCATAGTGAGGTATTCGTCGAGGGATTTGATCAATTGGGCGATCGATCACCCCCGCTGTGGGCTATCGATCGTATGCTTTTTTTTTTCCTTTCGGTCAAGAGCAAGACTACCTGAGACTATCATATTCACTTCTATTTTTGACCGTTTTGGGAGCGTTTGGGATTAAAAAAAAAAAAAAAAAAAAAAAAAAAAAAAAAAAAAAAACCCCTTTTTTTTTTAAAAGTTTTTCACACTATAAATAATACACTCATTTCACACATTCAAACTACAACTCTCTCTATACACATTCACACATAATCTCTGAAATATCTTTCGAGCTATTTTTTGCCACTTCATTTTCGAACGATGATGATGAAGTGACTAGCGAGCTTGCAATTTTTATCGAAGCCTGTTGGGATGCTTTTCAAGCGTCAAAGAAAAAAAATCAAACGAAACCAAGTTGAGAGGGATCCTTACGGTGCTCGTAATCGTTTAGTGGTGGCTTACTTCTCCGAACACCCGATGTATGACGAAGAAACATTCAAAACGCGTTTCCGAATGAGCCGAAACCTATTCACACGAATTGTTTGAGACATAACCGATCATTCCCTTTATTTTCAACAAACTCCTGATTGTGTGGACGAACTTGGTATTTCCCTATTAATAAAGTGTACTTCAGCAATTCGTCACTTGGCATACAGAGCCAATCTTGATGCTCTTGACGAATATATGCAAATGGGTGCGACAACAGCTCGTTTGACTCTCCAAAACTTTTGTGATGTCATCATGGAGTTATATGGTAAAGAGTTTTTGCGAAAGCCAACATATATTGACATTGAAAAACTCTATGCCCATTACTACGCACAACATGGGTTTCCTAGGATGTTAGGAAGCATTGATTGTACATATTGGCCATGGGAGAATTGCCCACAAGCTTATAGAACTCAATTTGTTAGAGGTGATCACGAACCAGATCCATTTATTTTATTGGAAGCGATCGCCTTACAAGATTTATAGATTTGGTGTAATACCTGAATTTCTAAAATTCACAAAAAGACCAAAATACCCCTATAATCAAAAAGTATGAATAATTAATTTAAATAATACCAAATAAGCTATGTAAATTTAGAAAATTATCAAGAAATATCACATATGATCCAAATAAATTTTAATGACTTTGTAAAGTTAATTTTTATAGTTTATAACTTTATAAAAATTCGTTTTGTGTTTTATACATATGGCCGAATATATTTATTAAGTTTTATAAAAGAATAAAATAAATAAAAGCCCAATACAAATTTATAAAATTAAGATCCCATTTATTATAAGTCCAATACATTATATAGCCCATATAAAAATTATAAAACCATATATAAACACATTATACGGTTTATATTTTATTCCTAACAACCCTAAAAACCGATTATACCAAACCGACCTAAGAAAACCCTAAATAATTCGACATTCAGTTTTCAAGGCTTAGAGCTATTTTTCTTGGACGATTTTGAAGGTAAAGAAGGTGTTAAAAATCTGGTTCGAGGTTCTAAGGTGCTGGTTTGATCGTGGTTAGTTTCTTGGTCGATTAGGGTTTACCGATTGGAATTTGTGTGTTCTTCTGATCGAGCGTTCGAATCTCATCAAGGGTATGTTCCCAATATTATTTTCAGTCCTACAAATCATATAGAACCTGTAAAAATTATTCATGCATAATTAACAAGTCGTATGGAATTGTTTGGAATTAAAACCCTAAAAGCGTATAAAAATAGCGAACGAGTATATAATAATCTTTGGGGCCATGATCTGAATTTTCTGGAAGCTCTTATATGTTATACGACCTGAATAAAATACATGTTCATGAATTCAAAGCTTGTGTGATTTGTTAAGGGTTGTTTTGTTCGATCGCATATGAAAAAGGAAAGAAAATAAAAGGGACGATTAGGGCTTAGATAAAATTAGGGTTTGCTTGTTATAATTAAGAGTAATTAATGCAGTAGTAATGATAAATTAATGATGGGTTAAACCTAGGTTTAGGGTTTGTACTTGAATTATGCATAATTCGGTTTTAAATAAAAGTTTTGGGTTGGTTTTGTAAATTATGAAACTTAAAGGTTATTTCTGTAAACAGTAAAATAAAGGTTCTAAACGTATAAAAATCAGTATGAGGGTTAAACGTGTAATTTTGGATAATTAGAGGGGCATTCGAATTGTTATTAACTTAAAAGGGTATGTTGTGTAAATTCTAAAACCTTTGGGCTAAAATTGTAAAATCTGATAATATAAGGTTAGATCGTATAATTAAAGATGTTAAAGGTGTAATGAGTAATTCTGATGTAATTATGGGTCGACATGTTTAAGTAAATTGCGTAAGGACATACATGAGTTTTGAGGTAACTTCGGTTTGTTTTTCATATACGTTCTAAGTCAAAGTGGAAATCATTAAAAGAAGTAACATGTAAATTAAATGCGTATTAAGTAATGTTAAAAAGTATGGGAAACCCTAGAACCTAAATAGGAAGTTGATTAGGGTTAAAGCTAAGTGTGTAAATTCGTTATTTCATGTGAAGATGGTAAGTATTGGAGTCATTAATAACCATTGATTAAGAATAAATGAGCTAGTACTAAGTGTGTAGCAAACATGCGTGAGTTATGATTTTATGTAAGAAGTCACATATCATGAATTAAAGTATTGCATGCATGGTCTCATTAAGTTTTGCATTCGAACAATGTTACGTATGAGTCTTGGTTAATCATGTAACTTATAAAAGATTATGTAAACTATTTTGAAAGAGAGTCCTAAAATCCGTTCTTGACATTTGTAAACCCTATACTATGAATGATGATCATATAAGCTCTCAAATAAGACGTATGCCATATTAAACCCTTAAGTTTAATATTTGTCATTTCCAACTCCTAAGTTTGGCTAATTAATGATTAATACTCTAAAAATGTTGGAATTCCGTCCGTCACTAAAAATGAGAATATTCTGACAACTCTAAAAGTATCAATGAGATTAATCCGTTATGACATAAATGATACTAATAAGTATTAAATAAATCATAATCCGTGTAGATTAGTTGAAGGAGACGCGACGTTACATCTTTGTATTCCTACATTCGTTGCTTTCCTCTCATTTGCTTTAAGGTACAGATATTCTGACCTTTTCAGTAAAGGTTCCTTATGAGGTTCTTTTCGTTCGTTTTTCTATTTTACTTATTAGGATTTCCGATGCCATTGCTATGAACCCTTTCTGATTGTTTGATCTGTTACTTATCTGAACTTATGTTCTAGTGAACTATGTAATATCTGATGTGAGCTTATGTTAGGAAGATTTTGATATGCACAATTGTTGAATCTTGTTATGGTTGGTTATGAATTTCTGTTTATGAATGTGTGATATGCCACTATGATATGAGCTTCTGACTTCTGAATATCTGAATATGAACCTTATGATGTGAAGTTATCTGATATGTTATCTGTGACCTTTATGAGAAATTATGACATGTGTCATGTATGAGAATTTGTTTGACTTGAGTTAGTTGTTACCTGAACCAAATATTTCACTAGTCATGGGGGTTCCATGTCCGTATCAGTGATGCACCTCTGATATGACTCTAGGGCAGTAGAGTGATGTTCTGCCACGTCTCTGGATGGTGAAGCATATTTTGTATATGTAGGAAGGGGCGTATGGATGCATCCTAGATCTGATCTGTTATCTGATATGTTTTCTGGTGAATGATGTCGTGTGCAATACGCGTCTTCACAAAAATTCTGGGAGCTAGCTACTCCAATTATTTTCCGATGTTACTTTTTGAAGAAGAAAGATATTTCTGATATGATATGTTAGTGAATGTGCTAGTGTACAATTGAGTGTTTTGAAGGTTAATATGTACAACGGTTCAGTTTATTTTGTAAACCTTGTCTATTGGTTAATTATCTGTCTGCATATGTGACCTGCCATATTAAAACTCTGCTAAGGTTAGGATTTGATCTGAGAACTGGTCTTATGCTATTGTGTCTGCCATGATTTGTCTGCCATTTCCGCTGCTATTATATTGAATTAAGTGTGTTAAGTGTTGATTAATTGATTTGTATGAATACCATGTTTATTTTCTAGGAACTGTTTTCCGTTAGACTTTAGACTTTTCGTTTGGCTTATACGTAATCTGTTATTCTTGATATGTTAAGCGTTTGGTTGTTCTGATGTGTTTGTGTTTGTGTTATTAATGTGCTATGAGGTGTTTTAAACTGTTATGTGGTTGTTTGGATTTCTGTACGTTTGTGCTTCCGCAGAATCCTAAAAGATCCTTCATCATTATTTCATTTTGATTTCGAAATTTGTATATTTGTTGTGTCTAGCTTTTGTTTCGTTATATCTGTTCACTGGGCTTTGTAAGCTCAGCCGCACATTTCTTTTCCTGCGGCAGGTATTTAGCATTCAAGATGAGCTTATGGGATAGCTGATTTGGGTTGAGAGTAGAGACAAGAGCAAGATTTGCAAATAGGGATCTTAGATTTATTTTGATATTAAGTTAATTATGTTACCTTTTGTAAGTTTTGTAAAGGCTTCCGTTTTGGTATAGTATTTAAAGTTCTGATATGAAACCGTATTGTGATATCTTTACCCTTGTTGGGTCGGGGTGTTACATTTGGCATGCGTTCTTTGGTGTCGCCGGGATGAACAACGACATAAATGTTTTAAAACAATCGCCTCTTTTCAATGATCTCAAAGCGGGGAGAGCACCAGATGTGAAATTCGTTGCAAATGACGTGACTTATAAACGAGGATATTATCTTGCTGATGGTATATATCTAGAATGGTCTGTCATTATGAAGTCCATACAAAATCTAGGGACGAATGATCACAGACGAATATTGTATAAGACGAAGCACGAAGCAGCAAGGAAAGATGTGGAACAAGCTTTTGGTGTACTAAAGAAGAAGTGGCTTATGATTAAATATCTGGCTATAGAGTTGGACAGAAATCGCCTATCGGATATATTGTACACGTGCATCATATTACATAATATGATAATGCAGGACCAAAGGCGTGCGATATCTCCCGTATTTTTATGAAGTGAGCAGCAGCGTGATCATGATCCTGTAAGAACACATGAAGAATCGATGAAAGTTACTCGGGAAATAGTTAACAGAACAACTCATCTTAGCTTAAGAGCCGATTTGGTGAAAAACATTTAGGATCGTTTCAATGATCACAAGTTTACTCTTTTTAATGTTTTAATTTTATTTGAATTTTATTGTAATGTTTTAATTATTAATGGAATTTTAATTTATGTTTTAAAAATGTTAAAAAAAAATAGATAATGATTGCTCTTGTTGTGGCAAAAAATCGCCTCGTAGTTGCCGGAGAAAGAAAGCTGATGTAACATGTAAAATGATAATCGTTGGTAGTTATGATTGTGGGTAGCCTTATGTCGATATGAATGTTCTGTAACTTTTATACCTTTACCTTGTTCTAGCTATAAGAAATTGTAGTTTCAGTTGAGGTAAAAAGTACATAAAACTTGTATTATTGTGGCTAAAAGAAATTTACATTTTCATTGATTTTATCAAAACTGAACTGATAATGTATGGCATTATATCGATCAATTATGTATTACAACTTATGTTCTACAAGTAGAAAACCCAATTGTGAATAGGTCAAAACTAGTAAACTACGATTAGAGGAACAAAGAAACAAACTTCTATGCCTAAAAAACAAAGTTATATGCCTAATATGTATGGAGTTATATTTATATTTTAACATTGTTACTCCGCTTAGATTAGACGGAGTGGATGAGGTGTGTGTGTTGTGACCGACTCACTCACGCTCCACCTTCAAAACATATGCAAGGGTTATGATGGAATATTTGTGTTTATGGTGGCTAACTTATCATACTGTGTGTTCAATAATTTTGGGCTTTATGTAAAAATAAATGTTTTTTTTGTTTTTTAATTTTTTTAATTTGTTTTGTAAGTGTGTGTGAGATATTTAATGAGTTATCTATACTACTACTTATAAAGCATTTATCACACTCTCTCCTAAATTTTTTAAGATGTCATTAATGTGTTTTTTAAGCATTACAATTTGTAATGCATAATGTACACAATACATAGTTTTTACTAATTTATCTTCCATAACATTTTAATGCTTTATTTATTATTTCTTTTTGAATTAGTTTAGTTTTAATGTAAAAATACACATATAAATGAATATGATTTTAAAATGCATGCAAAACTACAAATTTTCAAAACTATCATTATATCGTAACAGTGTTTCGAGAACCAATCTAAATAAATTTTGAATTATTTTACATAAAATTAATCACAAAAGTAAAAAATGGTTTTTTGTAAAAGTCAGGACAATTTTTTAAGACAAATGATGCAAATGTGCAAAGTGTTAAATACTAATTCAATGATTAACATATTATTATATTAATTATTATGTTTTTTTATGAATAACTCTAAATGATTGCTTAAACATGTAAGTTTTCTTTACATTATAAGCATTTTTTTTATTTATATCTTCTATTTATGTGGGACAAGTGTTATAAACAATATTAATGATTCAAACATTTTCATAAATATATATTTTACAAGATGTATACATTATAAGCACTATTTTATTTATATCTTATATCTATATGGGCAAGTGTAATAAACAATATTAATGATACAAACATTTTTAAAAATATATTTTATTTACTTATTACGATGTGTTAATTATTACATATATATTTCATAAAAAAATGTTTCTACTTACTTGTGACTACGTACCACTATCAACTACTTTGACCATAACCCCATAACATTATTGACTACCGCAACGCAAAATCGCGCCACATTTAATTGTTTTTATATGAATTAGTTTGATATTATCCATCACTTTTTTTAAAGTTACTCAAACTCATTATGTTTTCTTTATTGGTAAAATTATTGTAAGAGAAAACATAAAATTGAAAATATTTTTTGCCGAAAATTTTATTACTTGATACCCGCCGTCGCAACGCGCGGGTACCCTACTATAATATTCTAAAGAGTTGAAATATGGGACATGAAACTTTTGGCATCCGCAAATTTATCGTCATATAAAACGTTTCAGATTATAAAGCATGGTTCATTGAAAAATTTTATTTCAGGGTACCCGTCGCCGCATCGTGCGAGTACCCTGCTAGTATTTGTATAAAGTATGTATTTAATGAAGAGGAAAGTACCAAAAAGTGCCAAAATCTTTTTGGTAGTCCCCTTTGTGGTCAAATTTTCACTCAATCTCTAAAATGGTCATGCGCAACCACTCGACTCCGCAGCTCCACCCAAAATGTGACACGTGTCCCAACTACCAATACACCTTTTATCTTCTCACTTTTTCAAGATAACCTCTCTTATTGCGCAACCGCCGGCTACTCAACCGGCGGCTTGCGCAACCGGCGGCCAGGATGTGACATAAAGGTACGTTGTACTTTTTGCTTTTTGTACTTTTTTCAAAATTTAATTTTTTTTAAAAAAAACGTAATTTAAAAAAAACGTAAAAAAAAATAAATAAAAATAATTTTTGTTTAAAAAAAAAACGTGATTCTTTTTTAAAAATTTTTAAAAGAAAACGTAATTTTTTTTAAAAAAAAAAAACGTAAATTTAAAAAAAAAAAAAAAAAAAAACGTAAAAAATTTTTAAAAAAAACGTAAAAACTTTTTTTTTTTAAAAACGTAAAATTTTTTTTAATTTTTTTTTTTAAATTTTAAATTTTTTTTTTAAAAAAACGTAAATTTTTTTTTTTATAAAAAAAACGTAAAAATTTTTTAAAATTTTTTTTAATTTTTTTTTAATCTCACATTGGCGCTACAGTAGTTTTGTACTTTTTTTTTTTTTTTTTTTTTTTACTTTTTGTACTTTTTGCACGTGGATAAATGCAAGTCGAGTAAAAGTAGGTTGAGTAGCCGTCGGTTGCGCAATTTTGGTGGTTATTTGGGTAGAATAAAAAGTAAAAAGTGTACTTTCCCTATGACACGTGTCACATTTTGGGTGTAGCTGCGGAGTCGAGTGGCTGCGCATGACCATTTTGGAGATTAAGTGAAAAATTGACCACAAAGGGGACTACCAAAAAGATTTTGGCACTTTTTGGTACTTTCCTCTTTAATGAAATGTGAGAGAGAGAGACCAAAACGGATGTACGGTGAGTGAGAGTAAATAGAAGTGAAAGAAAGAAAAAAAACTGAGATGACGTTGAAGTTTCGACGATTGAGTCACCTACCACTCCTTTAGCCTTATTGACAAAAAAAAAAAAAAAAAAAAAAAAAAAAAAAAAAACGATAGAGAGAACGATGCAACAGTTTTTCTCGATATGAGTCAATGTGAAAGGTAGAAAGACGTCATATTTGACTGCTTTTTGTACAGCTGAAACATTAAATTCTTTTCATTAGACCGATTTGGCGTTTTTGGATTGTATGAGAATGAATTAGTAACAAGATAAGTAGTACATATATACTAGTAGTTTATGGAATGGACTAAGAGAGGTTGTTTAAGAATCAAGATAGGCACCGTGAAAGAAAGAACCTATCGAACTTTTAGTTTATATTGAAGTTTATACTATTTTCTGATGTTGGAGTCGTATTGCAACCGTATATGTACAATACTACAATAGGTACATTTCTATGGACGAGTATGCCAAATGTATAGCTTACGTCTCAAAAGCACTCGGTCCGTATCTTTATTGATAGAACTTGCCTCGTGTTCCTTCATTTTCAAGTGTACGAAAGAGCTCACTTTACGACTTCATAGTACCAAAAGGGGTATTGCAAGACATTTCTGGTCACGTTGTAGGTACATCTATCTAAAGATCTATTTATAGTTTTTCCATCCTAAAACAAATAAGGCTAAAGGGAGTGATCACCACTTTTTCACCATTCACATCAAAACTACCTCAGCTTTCTCTTTCCTTCTACTTCTCCACCTTTCACCCGTTTGAAGCCTTTTATTAAAATATCTCTATACAAATATACCACATTTAATACCTCAGACACACTCACAAACCAAATAAAAAATATTAAAACAAAAGAATGGACCCACAAAAATTAGTTGCTCACTATGGTGAGCCGGTCACCATACTTTTGCTTTTTTTCGATGCGTCACGCGTGAGTAGGGTTGTTTGTTTTAGGACTCGCTCGTGAATCAAGCCTCACGGAGTGTTGGGTCACGCCCACTCCGGATGGCCTAAGAGATCATTTATGAAACATTAGTCTTATATTAATCTTAGGGGTCGTTGGCTTGTTGCTAGGAATCACAATTGATATCGGATTTGATATGAGGTAAATAACAATATATATAATTAAGTTTATCATTACCATTGTTTATGTTTGGATGACAAAATATGATATAAAAAAATGTATAGATATTTGATTTTTGTAGTGGAGAAGAGAAAAATGACATGAGATCCAGGGAATGAATTGCATAAACACCAAATTGGGGAAGAATGAGCATATAAGTATGAATGATATATTTAAAAATGGGATAATCGCTTTATAATGTATCATAGTTGTCATGATTTTCTTCTATATGTATCGAACATTTTTTTTTTTTTTTTTTGTTATTTTATGTACTAAATTTGCATTTTTTATATTTTTTTGTGTATTTTATTACTATTTTGCCATTCATTTTATTAACCTGGGAGTGGCAAAATAGTTATAAAATACACAAAAAATACAAATAAAAAAACAGTGATCGATAGTACAAGTTCAAAAAGCTCATGTTTTCCAAAATGGAACATACTGATATATTAAGCATTCAAAGTATACCGTACACAAACTCTGATTTAACACAAATTTGGTAACTAAGAAATAACATGACCAAAATGTACAATATATCCATCATTTAAAATTCACATGTTGTACAAATTTTTTGAAGGCATTGAAAGATGGTGATGTTAAAGTGGACCACTATAGACATGTTAGAATGAGATTAGAGAGGTCAGGGTCAGGGCTATACAAGGAGTAGCAAAACTGAATCCTTCAAGGGGCCAGTCAATTTTTATTTTTTTCATTTTAGCACATGTAACTAAGGGTGAGCATACAACCCGAACGGACCGGACCGACCGAGACCGGACCGGACCGACCACATTCAGTCCGGTCCGCGGTCTTGGCATTTGGACTAATTCGGTCCTCGGTCCTCGGTCCGGTCCGGTCCAGACCAAAACCGACGAATTTGAACTAATTTGGACCGGACCGACCGAAGGACCGACCGGACCGGTCCGGACCGACACCGGACCGATCACATTCAGTCCGGTCTCGGTTTAAGGTTTATGCCGAAATCGGTTTTTGGTCCGGTCCGGTTTTTGGACCATGCACACCCTTACATGTAACTTATAATATCTGGTTTTGAATCTACCTTAGGTATGCTTGATGGGTTACATCCGGTTTTGCGAAGAAAAAAGATCGTTTTGCTTATGCATTCATACCGTTTACATGAATTATGGGTATTCAAACTTGTGATCTCTTTTGCGGTGGACAAAAAAATAATTAAATCAAGGTCCTGATCATCACTTCGTTTACCTTTACTAATGAAGCAACCACGTATGAATGTGAGTTCCAAACCAATATCAATATGTAAAAAAGGTTTATTTGAAGTGTAGAGTTGAATGTGTGTTTGCAATTTAAGAAAAACAAATATAATTCAATACAAATTTGTGATGAAACATTTCACAAACACTCAATTAAGTCAATCTTGTATGAGCCATTAAATTTTTTATTGCATTTGCGTCATGTAAAAAAGAATAACAAAACGAATACCGGTCTTCATCCTTGTTGGCACTAGTCAGACGCGTTGTTCTTATTACGAAGGGATCTTGAGGATGCGTCTTACATAGCAAATTTGTAAGACTCGGTCTTGGCCAAGAACGAGTCGTGAGTGTTTGTGTTTTTTTGTGTCTTTTTGTGTGTGTTTTGGTGGAGTATATATATGTGTTTAAGTGGAGTGGTGAATTTGGTTGTCTTATTATAATAAGTTGATGACGAAGTTGGTTGTAAAGAGAGA
Organism: Chrysanthemum seticuspe; assembly: GCA_019973895.1. Classification (NCBI taxonomy): domain Eukaryota; kingdom Viridiplantae; phylum Streptophyta; class Magnoliopsida; order Asterales; family Asteraceae; genus Chrysanthemum; species Chrysanthemum seticuspe. The sequence continues at coordinate 83,311,746 of BPTQ01000003.1, forward strand.
AAGCTAATGTAACATTAAAATGACGATAATAAATGCGGTCTTTAAGTGTCCTTATTACAACCGGCCTAAAGTCTACCAAGTTTACATTCAGGTTAGTGTTCATATTTTGTGTTTAGAATTATCGTACTTGAACAACATTTTCTTCAAATAAACATAGTTCCTTGACATGGCACATTAAGTTGTTGGTGGGTTACATTTTAGGGTACTTGATGTGTACCAATTATGTCAATTGTTTAGAGCACTCCCATTGTTCACGCCCCAACGGCGTTAAACCCTCAAACCTAGTCAATCAACGCGCGTTATTGCGTTAAACCCATTGGAAGTGCAGCAGATTCACGCCGTTAGTCCCTGGGCGTTAAGGGACTAACGCGCGTTAGTGATTAAAAAAAAAAAATCATTTCACCCCCCTAAACCATTTCAAATAAATTTTCACTTACACCCCCTCAACCTATTCAAATTCAAATTTAAATTATACTGGTCAATTCTGGACGGGATAAATTCAAATTCAAATTTAAAATTTAAAAATCAAATATGAGCGGGATTTATTCAATTTCAAGCACGTGAAGAGGCTGCTCGCCGTGAGCAAGAAGCACGGGAAGCTCAGTACCTCCAAAACAACTTCTTCGACATAATGGAGCGTCGATACATGAATGGGGAGTTTTATTCTTCGCCAACCATTGCTTGAATTTTTATAATATAAAGTAAACAAAAATTAAAAGTTAAGTTTCTTAAGTTTTAATCAAATGCATTTTTGCTTTGCATGTATTAGAGATTATATTAGCTATAGCCATTTAGTTGTATTATAAAGGGTTTTTCTAATTTGTTTCATGGTGGCACAAGCTTAAAAGTGTTTAAAGAAGACAAAACTATTTAAATAACTTTATTTTCATATAAAACATTAGTAATTTTGGTAGACATCATAAATTTAGAAAATTATTAGAGTAAACTGCAAAAATCATCCCTGTGGTTTGTGTACTTTCGCAAGAATCATCCCTATCTCAAACCTTCAGCATTAAACATCCCCAAGTCCACAAACCTTTAGCAATAATCATCCCTGAGCACTACCGTCGTTAGTTTTACCCGTTAAGTGTTAAATAATATTTTCCCGTTAGTCCCTCAGTAAACATTTTTTGCACCGTTAGTCCTCATTTTACGTTTTCGTCACTTTTTTACGTTTTTGCCCGTTTTTACTCGTTTTCGTCCGCTTTTTATCCGTTTTTGTCCCTTTTTTGTATGTATTCGTCCGTTTATTTTACGTTTTCGTCCGTCATTTTAACGTTTTTACGTTTTCGTTCGTCATTTTAACGTTTTTATCCCTTTTCGTCTGTTTTTATATGTTTTCGTCCGTTTTTTTACGTTTTTGTCCGTTTTATCCGTTTTTGTCAGTTTTTTATCCGTTTTCGACCGTTTTTTTACGTTTTTATCCGTTTTCGTCCGTTTTTTACGTTTTCGCCCGATTTTTTTACGTTTTTGTCTGTTTTTATCCGTTTTCCTTCGTTTTTTATCCGTTTTCGCCCGTTTTTTTACGTTTTTGACCCTTTTTTTCCGTTTTCGCATGTTTTTTTAATCTTTTTCGCCAGTTTCTTTACGTTTTTGTCCGTTTTTCTTACATTTTGTCCGTTTTCTTTCGTTTTTGTTCGTTTTTGTACTATTTCAACATATTGAAAGTTTATTCCAAAAAGAAAAAAAATTTGGAAAAAAAATTTCCAAAAAAAAAAATTGAAAAAAAAAAATTGAAAAAATGTCCCTTTTTTGTCAATATTTTTCGGAATTTTTTTTTAAAACATGTCTAAATTTCGAAAAATATTGAAAAAAATTTTTTTTATAAGATTTTTTTATTCAAATTTCGACATATTGAAAATTTTGAAAAAAAAAATTCAAAAAATTTTTTTATAAGATTTTTTTTATTCAAATTTTTATTTTTAAATTTTTTATTCAAAATTTTTTTATTTTTTTTCGAAAATATTTTTTTTCCAACGAAAACGAAAAAAAAAAGGACAAAAACGTAAAAAAAAACAGACAAAAACGTAAAAAAACTGGCGAAAACGAATACACAACGAACGAAAACGGATAAAACGTTAAAAAAACGGACGAAAACGGATAAAAAACTGACAAAAACGGATAAAAACGTAAAAAAAAAAAGACGAAGACATAAAAAAACAGACGAGAACGTAAAAAAAACGAACGAGAACGTAAAAAACGTAAAAAAACCCGGACGAATACATACAAAAAACGGACAAAAACGGATAAAAAGCGGTCGAAAACGAGTAAAAACGGACAAAAACGTAAAAAAGTGACGAAAACGTAAAATGAGGACTAACGGTGCAACAAATGTTAACGGAGGGACTAACGGGAAAATATTATTTAACACTTAACGGGTAAAACTAACGACGTTAGTGCTCAGGGATGATTATTGCTAAAGGTTTGTGGACTTGGGGATGTTTAATGCTGAAGGTTTGAGATAGGGATGATTCTTGCGAAAATACACAAACCACAGGGATGATTTTTGCAGTTTACTCAAATTATTAATATCAACAAACATGATAACATGGTAATTTGAGTTCATTTAATACCTCTTAGTCTCTACCACCATGGCACAAGTTAGAAATTCCCTTAACAATAAATACAAACCCCCTGCATTTAACATCATTTAACCAGATTTATATACTATATGCACATTTTTATTTCTTAAACGTGAACTTAAAGGTATGTTATAAAAGGCATTAGCATAGGGGTGAGCGAAAAAACCGAAAAAACCGAATAATATCGAAAACGAAACCGAACCGAACCGAAAATAACCGAACCAAAGTAATAACCGAACCGAATTTGCTAAAACCGAACCGAACCGAACTACTAATTCGGTTCTCGGGTTGGATATGGGTTTGGCAGTTTGAACCGAAAACCGAATTCATATAAATATATATATATTTTTATATATTTTTATGTATATTTATATATAAATAAATACTATTAAACGGTTATCATAATATAATAAAACACTTTTTATGTTTGAAATATAATTTTTTGCTAAATATCTATGTAATTATTATTATTTTTTTTTTAAATAGTGAAATTCGTGTTATTCGAGTCAACCCAAGAACCGAACCGAATTGGAATTCAACCAAACCGAACCGAAAACCAAATTTGAATTTAGTTCAGTTCGGTTCTCGGGTTGACCTAAATTTTTTTTAACCGAATTAATCGAACCGAACAACCCGATAACCGAACCGATCAACACCCCTACATTAGCACCCTTCAAAATGCTTAATTTGGGCTTTAGTTTCAAGAAATGAGTCCAACAACATGGATACCCAACACTAAACCATATACAAGGTTTTTATACAAAAACTGCTCAATTATTTTTGCAAAAACAATAATCTAACAGTATGGGACTATGGGTAGATTATCTATCAAGTAAACTGCACACACATTCGTCAATAACAAAAGAGCAAATGATTAAAAAAAGTATCATACTTGCCATCATTTTCTTTTCAGGGTAGTGAACAAATTTTTTTGCTTTTGTGGGTATTTTTTCTTTCAAATTCATCATTTTTAGGGTATTTTGCGAAATTTTTTGACATTTTTGCCCCTCTTAACTAATTGATTTTTTTTTCCTCGAAAGGCAAAAATGTCACATAGTACCCTAAAAAGGATAAATTTGAAAGAAAAGTACCCACAAAAGCAAAAAATTTTGTTCGCTACCTTGAAGAGGAAACCATGACAAATACGAAACTTTTTTTAATCATTTGCTCATAACAAAATGAAAAAAATATAAGCGTATATTATACGTCAAATATAAAATACTAAAATAAATGCTTCAAGTCAACCCATATAACATTATATATTTGATATAAACGATCTTGTTTAAAAAGAATTTTTATAAACGATTTTCCAAATTCTGTGGATACATTTGCACGACTGTCATACACGTCTATTTAATTTGTTTCAAACGTTAGTTATCTACGAGTGTGGAAATTCGCGCGATGCAGCGGGATTGACTTCAAAGGACTTACTTTGCAGCGACACTTAAATCTTAGGGACTATTTTTGCCAAGTTGTGAAACTTTGCATTTAATGTTTGGACTTACTTTGCAACGACGCTTAAACCTCAGGGATTGTTTTTGCCAAGTTGTGAAACATTGCAATTAATGTTTGGACTTACTTTGCAGCGCCACTTGAACCTCAGGGACTGTTTCTGCCAACTTTGAAAACTTTGCATTTAATGTTGTGTTTGCTACAGTACCATTGTACGCTTTTTAGTATATATACATAATATGGTATCTCTACAACAAACCTTTTCAACATTTAAACCACCTGCAACTTAAACAAAAAATAAACATAAAAAGTCTTTGAGACCTTAGAACACCACCAGTTCATCCTCCACAGGGCATTGTTGCCGAACTTGCAGTTGATTGCAAACAAACTACAAAACAAAGCCTAAAGCGCATAAAGCTTACGACAAAGAAATAAACGAATTAAAACTAGCAAAGTAACCAACTAAACATAACCTGCACTATCTGTTTAAATTAACCAGTCAAGATGGGAAAAGTGGGTTTTAACCAGGCACTATAATCATCATTACGAAAAGCAAAAGCTCCAAAAACACCATTAAGTTCATCTTTATCCTAACCACATAAATTGCAAAAAAAACAGTCATCAACTACAGATCTAAAGTCTTAAACCCTTTCACCTGTACCAAATTACGCCATTAACAAAAAACAACATTATAATTCCAAAACAAAAATTAACTAACGCCACGAAGAAACACTGATCAAAGGTACATCATTCCAAGCAAGTGAAAGAAACCCACGATCATCATCAATCAAATTATACATCTCACTATAATTATAACTCCACAGCAAAATCCTCGCTTGACTCACTGCATAATTACTAAACTTAACCGTCTCAAACCCTGAACCCTGCATCATAATCCGCCATTGTTCCTTACCCTCCATTCGCTCGCGTCTCCTCCCCACTTCCTCATACCCAATCACATCCGCTATCCGCCTTCCAAACAACAACTTCTCAACTTGTATACGCTCACTCGAGTCCCTACTCATATTCGGCTCAAGTGAATCAAACAAAGCCGAATAATAACTTAACGCAGTACTAAACCGTTGAAAAAAGCCAACCTTATTCAAACTAGCTTCATATTCACCTAATGTCACAAGACTAGGATTCAATGATTTCGCCATTTTTAACGCCTTTTCAACCGCATTACAATTAGCACTATCATCCAACAAATTATACAACTGAAGCATAAAATTAACAGCTAAAAACTCACCATCCTTAATCCAAAAACTAGATTCATTTAAATCCTCAATAGGCTTTAAAATCGGCTGGAATTCAAAATTCAAATCAAGAACTTTTGCAAACTCACGTAACCGGTTCCCAGTCGCGAGTAGATCAGAGCCCGGTTTCGACCCAAGAATAACCGCTGGAATACCCGAGATCCGGATCATAGACGGTTTACCAGCGGGTCGGGTCGCTAAAGCTTGTAATAAAGCAGCCCATTGAACACCTTGAACAATACCAAAATCAACTATATGAATTTTATCCACGTTTTCAGTCGCTTCAAGAATCGCTTGATTCGCGGTTAAATGAGCGAACTTGAAATACGGACACGCGTCGTTTAATGCTTTATAAGTGAGAGTAAACTCTTCCGGCGAGGTGACCTCATCAACCGTTTGGCGCGTGGGTGTCACGCGCCGGTTAAGCGCGTCGGCGAAGTAAAACGTTACTCTTTCCGTCGGATCTCCGGCAGTTGAAGATAATGTTAACGAGTCACGGAGGCGCGTGAGTGACTGTAACGATTTCGCCGGATCTGATTCCATAACTTTAGCGCATTCCGTTAGGGTTTTGAGTAACGGCTTAGTTTTAACCAGCTCCGGCGAGGTAGTCACCGGCGGTGGCGGCGGAATCTGTATCTTCTCCGGCTTAACTTCCTTCTCCTCCGGCGGCAACATATGACCGGAATTAATCCCCATCGCAGCCGTAGACGGCGGCGCATGAAGATAAAAAGGCTCACCACCACCGTAAAGCGTAAAATCCGGCGACGGCTGCCACGTGGAACTCGCCGTCGTTGAATCAATCAAGCTCTCCATCCACTCATCAGTATCAAACTCACCAACAGAACCACTCGCCGCCACGAAATCACTAAACCTAAACCCTAACCCTAACCCTAGCTGCTGACTATGGTTATGGTTAAACTGAAACCCAACGGCATCTTCACCAGGTGCCACGTCAGCACCATGACCACCGTCAAACGGATCGGCATAACTGTACGGAGACTGGTAGAACGGATTAGCATTAACTGTCGCTAAAGAAGATTGCTTTTGTTGCTGTTGCTGTTGTTGTTCTTGTTGTTGTTTTTGTTGAATAACTTGTTGAGCTATTGCCATTAAGTTGCCACTGTCGGTACACATGTATGCCATTAGCGACGGTGTTAGTGACGGTTTGTGTTTGTTACATTAGGGAGTGAAGTGAAGTGGTTATAGTTGGTATATAAGAGTGTAACGGTCACTATTGTAGGGGGTTATTTTTGAGAGTGAAGGGGGGAAAATGAAATGGGTGTCTTTAAAGAAAGGGGCTTATAATGATTAAAGGTTTGATTTTTTTTTCCTTCTTGATTTTAAGTTTTACTTAACTATTGTGAAATTGATTGTTGGAAGCAAAAGGTAATAAGGCTATTTTTAATCGTCACATCACTTCACGTTCAATTTTAAATTGAACGATACATTAGTTTTCTCTCTCTATTTAACTTCTTCAATGTTCGTCCTTTTTTTTTTTTGCACTCCTCATGCAACACCAAATCACCCCGAATGGAGGTCATGCGTAACATGAGCACAAAAACACCCTCAAGCAGCAATACTGAGAGCAGCCTAAGATAGTGGAAATAAAACCATAGGTTATGGGAGGTAATCCATCACCGCCACCTCTCTCTTGCACGCATTAAAATCATTACTTTTCCTCCTTTACACGCGCGGTCCTTTATTTTGTGCATAAGTGGTCTCACGCACGGTCCTCCATTTTGTGTATTGATTTGGTGGTGAAGACCATCAAACAATTTTCGTTTTTCTTTTTCGTATTTACGAGGTATGTTTGTATAAAATGGTGCATTTTTATGTGTTTGGTTTGGTGGACACCACTACACTTGGGTTTGATGGTGTGTTGAAAGGTGATGTGGCGCTAACATGGAGGTGATAGTTTTGGTGACCTGAAACACCCCAAAACGACACTATAAATATATTTTTTTTTACACAAAAAGGTTAACGACATTAACCTTCTGTTACTCTTTAAATATTCAATTATATTTCTGATGGGATTTAGACTCTAAAAGTATTTTTAAATAAATGTATAGGAATACCTTTCAAATGATATGTGGCACAACTTTTAACGATTTACAGTTAATTTTCTATGATTTTTCGAACATTTACAAAAAAAAGGGGAAAACTATCTCCAGCCTCTAGGTTGGAAAATTTATGCTCAAATGGGTAGTTTCCAACCGCCCGACTTGGTTTCCAACCACCCGGTTGGAGGCCTACTGATCAAATTCTTGCGTTTTGCTCGGAAAATCAACTTTCCGAACCTGATACTTCACCAAACTTTCCAGAATCCCTTAGGACATCAAAATTTTTATAGAAATGTAAAGTTTTGACCCAAAACACTTGAACATGGGTGCAAACGGCTAATTGGCAAACGCCTCATTTCTACCCATGACATTAAAATACTTTCACAAAATACATAACCATTTACTACAAGACACAACCTATACTTTAACACTTCCAAGCCACGTTTACAAACATTTTCACAACATTACTAAGACACTTTAAGACGACATTTACCAAGACACATTTCCGACACTTGGTGGCTTTCGAACTTTAACCGGCTTGAGGTCCAAGCGAGTTCTAGCTACAACAAAAAAGGCGCAAGTTCCTACTTCCATATAATTCAACCTTAAGCTTCCTTTTTACCTTTATCGGCTATGTCGGAACCTACAAAATCATCAACTATAACATGTAAACGAATCGCTTACTAACTAAATGGCATAAATGTAACACCCCCCAAAATGACTCAGCAGAAGCATACAAGTATTGGGGTGCTACTAAATTGATATCACAACATAAGCATAGAATAACTTATTTTCATAAAGAAACTTTCATTCATTCTTGAAAACAATGTTTACATTATTGATTAAGTGCGGAAAATGACCCATTATAAACAGCTGGTCCCAATACATAAATCAGAGTCGTCTATGACCATGCCATGCCTTTGCCTTGCGCCTCCAAAGATAAACTATCACCTCAAAACCTGAAAATACATGCTAAAAAGTGTCAACACGAGGTTGGTGAGTTCATAGATTTTTATTTGTAAGAGTTTTATAGACCACAATTTAGTATTTAATTCATTTCATTATGTGACCAGTTCACTCAGTCATTTTACCAGTTCACTCGGCAATGTGACCCGTTCATTCGGTCATGTATGTACATAGCAAATGCGACCAGTACAATCGGTCATGTGACCAGTTCACTCGGTCATGCAGGCATAACAGTTTCAAGTACTTGTGTCCATATGTAAAAGCATGCATTAACTTTACACTAGAATGCATTTAAGTAATCAAGTAATTGGCAAGTACACACATAACACATTCAGTCAATCAGCATAGTTTGAGTAAACAATTCACTTATTCAGGTAAAATAAACATTTAGTTTAAGTGAAAACGAGCATGTATTCTCCCCCAAACAGTTATTAAAACAGGTAAAAGTAGGGGCTATGAAACTCACATTGGCCATTAGTAGTCCGAAGGGAATTAAATCAAGAGAAAATTACCAAAAGAGGCCAAATTTTCAAGTGTGGTCCATTTTTAAGACTTTTTTCTCATCTCTTTCCCAAAAGATCCATGCTCAACTGCTCAACTGCTCGACTCCATACATATTACGACATGTCGCATTCTCGAGTACTTTTTCCATGGTCCACTAAGTGTCACATCAAATCTTAAAGCAATCTTTTATTTTGTTTTTTTATTCAAAGTCAACGCTCAACCGACGATGCTCAACCGTCGGTGCTCAACTGGAGGCTTACTTTTCACTTAGTAAATTGAAAATGCTAACCAAAAGATTTCCCAAATCTCACTGATCTGACACTTTTTTTTTTCTTTTTTTTTCTTTTACCACTTTAACGTTTCCATATTAACAAAAAAACACACACACAACACACAGTAAACACACACTAACAATGCATGGCTTAGATAAAAAAAATCACGAAACTTTGATCACACAACACCCGTTTTGTTGTTTAGATCACTTCCAGACCAGATTCGTTGTTGTGCGATTTGAACAACAACACATTCTTGTTTTTTGTGTGGAAGACGATTATATGATAATGGCTTCTAGACAAGTAAGTAAAAAGTGCGATTTGCACAGTAACACATACATCTGTTTTATAGCCTTTGATTATTAATCGATTTTTTTCGATTTGTACAGTAACTTTGATTATTAAATTTTTTTAGGGTTTTTAAATTTTTTTAGATTATTTGATGTTAATTGTGTTTATTGTTATTATTATTGTATGTTTTATTCTTTATTTTGCCTTATTGTTGTTAGAAAAGCCATTTAGATAGTATACATGTTAGGGTTTGCGTATTCTAGGTTTGAGAAAACCAACTATGTTAGGGTTTGCTATTTCTGCACAATAACCCACGTTTGTTTGCTATTTTTTTAGTGTATTTGAGGTTCATTCATTGTGTTTATGGTTTGCTTTACATATCTGAAATGTCTTGATTATCTGAAAATTTGGACGCCTGCATATGTGAAATGTTTGACTTATTAAGCTTATTAAGCTATTGGTCGTTAGTATATTTTTATTGCTCATCAGTTTATAACATATGCTAATATGGGTATGCATATTTTGTTTGTTTTTGTGTATAGGTGTATTCCGCGAAGCTCAGTACTAGAAAAAAGTTGCACTATATCAAAACGATAAGGCAAAAGCTGAGTTTCAATCCTGATCATCTTGAACTTTTTAAAAGCACTGTTTTCGGGAAATGGTGAAACACAAAAACATACGAGCATGATAACCATTTGCTTCATTATTTGCTTCAACATCAACGCTTTGTTGAAAACCCTAATATAAATACTCCCTTGTATTTTGATATCTGGGGACACACTTTGGAATTTGGTCGTCAAGATATGTGTCTAGTATTAGGTTTTCGCTTTGGTGATGTTTCTTTAGAGCAATTAAAGAAACGGGAATCTGAATTTGGTAATCGTATGCTAAATTTTCTTAGAGAGAGGCGTACCGAGAATATCGGTAATATAAAAGCTGAACAACTAGTTAGGATTCTGTGGAAAACTAGAAGGGGGGGGGGGGGTTGAATAGTTTTGCCAATTAAAACTTCTTTTTAAACTATTTAGATCGACTTATGTCAATCTATTTAGACGTGTGTGTTGGATGTTGATAAACAAACATATATAAGTATGTAATGAAAAGATAATAGTAAGAAGCACAAAACCACAACGCGAGTATTTATAGTGGTTCGGCTACAAGGACACCTTCCTTCCCCTACTCCACTCCCCGAGTCACCTACTCGAGAGTTCGTAATCACTACACCAATCTCCTTATGGCGGAGAAGCCTTCACAACGTCGCCTACCCTTTTTCCGGCGCTAGGCTAACCACCGGGTTCTTTCACTCCAAGGTAAACCACACCTACACAACGTCTTGACTTCTAAGCACCCTTCAATAATGCTTCTAGTCTTGACTTCTAAGCACCTACCACAAGTGCTTATGATATGGACGATAGATACCCTTCACTAATATCTTCGTCTTGACACTTGAGACACCTTTCAAAAATGTCTTTAACACTTCTTAGGAAAAGAAAAACAATCATCAACAAGAAGACTTCAGTAATCTTGATGATGAGGAAGCATGGCAACTCATGGACTTGAGCTTGCTCGACTTCAAAGGTGGTGATCTTGCATTTAAGAGGAACCTAGAAGATCACACAAAAACAAAACTACAAACATAGATCTCTTGGATCTGAGGTTAGAGAGTTTTTAACTCTAGGGGAAAGTATGTTAGAAAGGGGTGAGCAACAATGAAGAAATGGCTCACTATTTATAGAAGAAAAAATCTACTGTTCCCCGGATCCCTCCCACAAGGGATCCGTCTAGCGTAAAGCTAGGGATCCGTGGGACGCTCCTCTTTACCCATGGGTATTTTGGTTATGGGTCATGGGTCATGGGTTGATCCATGGGTCTTTAGCTAGATACAATGTATCTCTTGAGTGCAATGCACCTAGTCACATGGGTATGGGTCAAAACCATGGGTTATGGATATTATCCATATATGATATAAGCATGATGTCATGCAATGGGTTATGGGTCAAGCTCTACGGGTCATGGGCTTTGGGTTGTACCCAACTACATTCAATGTATTTGCCCAATGGGTTATGATACTTAAGTTTCTACCCATTTATATTACCCAATATACTACATACTAGTTATGTGTATATTTTACCCAAATATGTAAACACTAGTTGTTGTACATATGTAATATTAAATCATAAAATCACTTATACTTGTTTTAGTGTTTTATGTGAAAATGTGAATATGTTAGAAACTATTAGTTCAAACCATTTACGTATTTTATTTGTTTCGTTAAAATGATTTTACGTTTGTTATCGACAAAACATTAGAAGATCGTAAAATACAAATAAGCGTTTTTACGGCTTATTTGTATTAACAATCTCCCCCTTTTTGTTGATGACAAAACATAAAATTAATTTAAAGAAAAGCTAAAATTCGTAAAAGTTTGAATTTGTAGTTTTTACTTTCTTCTCCCCCTTTTTGTTGAAACAAAAAGAGCTTCGAAAGAAAACTAACACATTGTTTTAGAAAAAACATGTGAAAGATGTTGGCTAGTTGAATTACTAACCATCTATAACAAGAATAAGGAGCAACTAATACAATTCATAACATACCTTAGCCAAGTTACAATTTAGCTAACTATAACATATAAACAAGGAATGGATCCATCCTATTATAAAAGCTCCAAAATTAGCTATAATATATCAAATATCATAAAATCATTATGATGAACTATAAAAAGTGTAATACCATGTTACTTACCTTAACTCTTCCAGCTAATTTTAACGTGCAATGCCAAACCCTTCCTCACTTGGTTTTTATATGAACAATCAATTCATTTTTAGCATACCATCCAAAAACTACTCAAAGGAACATCATACCATGATTTCCCCCAATTTCAACTTAAGAACCCTATATCAAATTAGGAATTAATACTTACTTGAAGATGATGATAACTAGGGATTATAGGATTGATTGCTATACACTTCTTAATAATTTTCCTTGTCAAATTGGTGCTTGGGATATATTTTTTTTGCCCATTCAGTATCTTTTTCTTCATATATGTCGACCCTCACTAGAAGTTCCCTAAACTTTATAGAATTCCCAAGTTACTTATGTTATTGTGTTAAGAGATTATGACTTATCCTAATCAATAAGTTAGGGCTTATGGCAAAAGTAACCCTTAAAGTCTTTCGTATAATTTGACCACAAAACTTCTAACACTTTGGCACTTTGTTATTATAACTTATAACTTAACACTTTTTATTCATATATAATAAACCAAACATTATATTGTTCTAATACTTATAAAAATGATAAACTTAAATACAATACTTTATTATTAAATTACCTTTATCGGGTTTCAGGATGTAACAATTCTCCCCCTTAACGGGAATTCGTTCCTGAACTCTATTCTTGGAACAAATGAGGATATTAACTCCTCATCTTCTCCTCCGGCTCCCATCTTATACTAAAGCCCTTACGATGCTTCTATTGAACTTTCACCTACGGTATCTCCTTATTTCTCAATTGTCTCGTCTTTCTTCCTAAGACTGCTTCTGGTTCTTCTTGTGAAGTCCACTATGGATCAATCTCAATATTTTCTAAGGTAACCACGCTTGTTTCATTCGTCCAACACTTCCTTAGGTATGATACATGCAAAGTATTTTACATACCCTTCATTTCTTCGAGTAGTTCCAAAATGTATGCTACCTCTCCAACACGTTTCAAGATTTTAAACGGTCCAATAAATCTTGGACTTAACTTTCATTTATTTCTAAATCCCAACACGCCTTTCCATGGAGAGACTTTCAACATCACAAAATCCCTAACTTCAAATTCTATCAGTCTTCTTCTATTATCAACGTAACTTTTCCATTTATCTTGTGCTGCTTAAAGCCTTTTATGGATCTATCTTGCACCGCTTTAAGCTCACGCGTCAAGCACATGGCCAGCACGCTAGTCTCAGCTTAAAATGGGTTTCCGGTTTCTCCAAGTTGGCTTTCCTCTTACCTGACTAAGGTACTTCTTTCAATACAGGTTCGTACATGATATTTGATAAGTTTACTTTAAGATTTAGATTTAGAGAGATGCCCAAAAAAAAGTCCTCCTAGTTTATAAAATGCCAACTCATAAATATTTTTACGAAGCCTGTATCAAAGCAAAATTGTTTTTCTTCAAACCTAGGAGGTTTGTACTTTCACTAGAACTTCAAAGAGTATTTAAGTGACCACAATCCTTACGTTTATCTTTACTAATCATGTAACGGGTTTACTCCTTTATTGGTCATTTAAGTGGAGTTCTTTTTGCGTTAACGCAATTATCTTATTTATGGGATGTTGATTTAGGTCAATGCAAAGCACTCAACTTACTTGCATCAAGATGATTAGTGAATGATTTAAATGTGGCATTAACTAAGGATTATTAAGTTTGAATACTTGAAATTGAATTCTTGAAATATAAGCATTCTTTGAATTAGTTTAAATCTCCCACACAAATACACTCTTACATTCCTTTACACACCATTGTACTTCTTTTACCCTACACCACAACACAATCTACGAAATTATTTTATGTTTCATTCATTCCATACAATGCCACCACACATCCTTCTTCCTCACAATAAACTAATAACATTTCAACCACCACAATTCAAACACATCACCATCCTTCTTCTCCAAGCTTCATTCTTCTTCATGTATATTCTTTGAGTTAACCACATCACTTTCTTATACACCTATACCTTTACTACTTCTCACACACTCTCTTCATTCAAATTTGAATTTGAAATCACACACACACACAAATGCCCAAACATACACATAAACCCATACTCACTCACAAATCTTTCAATTTGAATTTGAAATTGGATGAACCTTCCCCATATCTACCTTCTCCAACTCATCTCTATGTCACCATTAACAACTATCAAACAACTCATCTCTAACACATCTTCGTACACACCCTATAATCTATTTCTTCTCCAACACACTTCCATCCACCAATCACTAACTAATTTGGATTTAAAATTCAAATTACAACCTCTTGACAACTCACTTCTTACACAACCTATGTCACAATCACTTACACACTCTAACCCTTCCTATCCAAGTTTGAGTTTTCCAACTCACTTTACTCACACACTATTACAACTCTCTTACACATTCACTTACACAATCAAACCTTTCACATGATACAATTCATGTTGTAGCAACTAGTTTTTGAATTTGAAATTTGAGAGGTAAGGTAATAACCAACCCTTGGGGAGCACACAAAGTTATTACCCAACATCTAGTGTACAATGGTTCTTATCTTTCTCTTTGAGATTGGACTAAAACCCTAACTATCTAGTTATCACTTTACAAATGTTTTTATACATTAAATAAATGAGTTGGTTGACCTTATCTGAGTGTTGGAATATTATTAGAAAAGTCAAAGGTGAAGTGCAATTGGAGGTTTAACAAGAGATGAGTACAAATAAAGCAAAACCGAGAAAATTCTCGGGAGAGCATCCGGCGCGCTGCGTGACGCGCCAACGCATCACAGCATGCCAGGCTCGTCTGGATTCTTGTGGCTTTGCCTATAAATTCTTACCTCTTGTATTTTACATTCTCTTCTCTTGCCAATCATTCTTTATCTTTAATTTTTTCTATCTACCCTCTAAGTCTAACATCTTATTTTGTTCTAACTTCTCATCTAATCATCAATTGAAAGAACACTTCTTCCGCAAGAGAGATTCACAAGAACCTAATCCACTCTTGTTAATTGTGTCAAGGGTCTTCTTCTCTATACCCTTTCTATTAGAATCGAGTCTCTAGGCTAGGTTAGGTTCTATCAAACAAATAAACATTTTTAATCACTTGTAACATTGTGAAGTCTTGTATCTTAGTGATCAAGCCTACACTGGGGAAGGTCTATTTGGAATTTGATACTTCTAGTGGATAAGTCTTTGTGGTCTTAGTGTTCTTAGTGGAAAATTAAATCACGAGATTTTTGTGGGTGGTTTCCGAGGGCGGAATACCGTTGGAGTAGCTCTTTTTAGTGAGCGTCGATCTTAGTACACATCGGTGGAGTGAAGTTGTAATGGTTTGTAATCCACCATAAGGATTATACTTAGTGAATAGTATCGGTGTAATAGATTTGCAACTGGACGTACGGATAGTATAAAACCCCGATCCTGAACCAGTATATATCGTGGTATATATCTCTATACTATCTTCATATTGTGGTTGTGGTTGTATTGTGCAAATCTACTTACTTGTTCTTGGAGACTTGAAGATATTAAACTTCTAATAAGTCGAAAAGACCGTATTCACCCCCTCTACGATTCTACAATTGTTATCAGAGCAGGATAATCAAGTTTTTCAGTGTTAAAACCTTCTTGAGAAAGCGTTTTAAAGCAAAAAACTTCTTTTTCAAAAAAAAAATCGAATATCCTACGATAATGTTTGAAAAAGTTGAGTATATATCCATGGCCCAAGAGAACCTTAGCATATTGGGGAATGATAAAAATGTTTATGGGTACTCCTCACTACAAGAAAAGTGGCTTTTTAGGACCCCCATAAGCGTCATAAAATGGTACTTTTTAGGACCTTTCATTTAATAGGACCAAGGATGAAAGCGTTTCATGTAAGGCGGTTGTAATAGGTCCAAAGCGTCCTAACCCTTATGAAACCAATTTTATGGTCGTATTATATGTCTATGAACAACACAAATAGCGTCCTAATAAAACCATATTAGGACACTTTTACAATGTTTTAACATGTGATTACCTACTTTTAATCTTTTGAGACACATAAAAACGTCCTTAAAAGTATTGTTAGGACGCTTATGATGTAACATCATAGCTATTTTAGCAACCAAGAAAAGGGTACTAATAACTCAAATAAGATTATGATACCAATTTTATGGTCGCATTTTAGGTCTATAAACAACACAAATAACGTCCTAATAAAAACATATTAGGACACTTTTCCAATGTTCTAACATGTGGTAACCTACTTTTAATCTTTTGATACACATACAAGCGTCCTTTAATGTTAATTCTTAGGACGGTTATCATATACCATTATAGTTACTTTAACACCAAGAAAAGGGTCCTAATATCCCAAATACGATTATGAAACCAAATTTATGGTCGCATAATATGTCTATGAACAACCAAATAACGTCCTAATAACAACATATTAGGACACTTTTACAAT
>BPTQ01000003.1:83337973-83554372 GCA_019973895.1 Chrysanthemum seticuspe
CACTTTTGGCGCCAAAAGTCTTGTACGTTGCTTAAGGCAGTTTCTAATCAATTAATGCATTTTGGTATCATGTATAGGTGGAGGGGACAATTTTGGTAAAGTTTAGTGGGCAAAGGAGTAGTATAGAAGCAAAACCAGAAATATTGAGGCAACATTGGAAGTTTTTGGTGTGGATGCATTAAATGGAGGTTGTGGGCTACTGTGTAGGTGGCAGGAGGTGGTGGAGAGAGTTGGTGGTGAGCTGTAAAGGTGGACAGGTGGTGAATACCACCATGGTTTTAGGTTTGCAGCTGGGGTAGAGGAGAGTGAACAGTGGAGGAGGTTTTGGCGGGGGTTGACCTGTTTGACCCTGGTTTTATATTAAGGGGGTTGGGCCAAAGGTAAGGGCTGGGTTTGGTTTGTTTTGTGTTTGGATTTAATATAAGGGTCCGGTTGGTTTTAATAGTAACAAAAGCCCAAGGACCAAATGTGTCAAAGCTGAAACTTGAGGGACCTTAATTGCCAACTTTCCAAACTTCCTTCAAGTGACCAAAACTGCCATTACATAATAACACAAGGACCAAAGTTGTATTTATTTTATTTTTTTTAAAACTTTAAGGACCTTTTATGTAAATTTGGATATTTGAGGGACTGAAAATGTAAATTCCAAAAGTTTATCAGAATTGTTACAAATTGTAAGTTCATGCATAGTACAAGGGTAATTTGTGAAATTTCCAAGTTTTGAATACCCAGGGACTATTTTTGCCAATTTTGTAACTTGAGGGGTAAAAATTGCCATTTTGTGTAAACTTTTATCCAGGGATGTTTTGTGAACATTTTTGATTTCCCAAGGACTTAAGTTGACTTTTCATTCATTTAAAACATTTAGGGACTAGTTTTGCCAATTTGTGTAACTCCAGGGACTGAAAACGACAATTGTTGTGAAATTGATCATTTTTCACTTGTTTTTCAATCTTTTGTACCTGAATCACATAAAAACACATTTAAATGATATTTATAACATTTTGTGAGTCATTTGTGTGTTTTTGGTTGTTTTGTGGGTTTAAATAGTATAAAATATATGTGTAATTAGACACATATCACCGTCCCACACAAAGGGTCCTAAAAAGCCACTTTTGTTGTAGTGCCTACTGACAAGATCTCAAGGACCCCTACAAAAACACATGGAGCGATAACAATGAAGGAGAGCATGAAAAAAGAAGGTACATCTAAACTCTTCTCTTTCAAATAATGTTTAAATATTAATGATTTACAAGATGAAAATCTCAAATTTATGGAGATAAACAAAGATTCTTTAAAAATTAAAGCGTTAATTAGAGAAAGAATTATTTTGCAACAAGAAAGAAATAATAAACTTAACAAAATCAAAGAACTTGAACTTAAGATTGAGGTAAGAAAAGTTGCTAAAATTCAAGAGGTTGTTGAACCATGCCTAAGTTGTGAAAAACCTACACATGTGGTTGACATTTTGAAAGGCAATATGTCTAAGCTAAAAGATGAAGCTCTAAGTATTTCAAAATTTAATAAGAGTGGTATTGATAAAAAAGATATGTTAAGTCATCAAAAAGTGTCCCCGGATAGGGAAGATCTATGATTTTTAAAAATTAATGAAACCACTTTCGAAAGTCTAGACAAACGAATAGTGTTTGTAAAGGGTTGTCAAAACGCGAAGCCGGTCAATTCCGTACCCGGCGCGCCAGGAACAGTTCCAGCCTCGATAATTTTTTAAATGTCCTATCAAAACCTATTGTGCCTCAAAACCACTATGATAACTCTTTTGGTATTCAAGTTCCTATTTCTAGTAATGATACCATAAGACGAGTTTACAAGCCGGTCTCACGCAATCGACTTGGTTATTCTAACAATCAAATCAAACAACAACCACAACAATCTACTCACTACAAAAAGTTTTCAATTTCTTTCAATCACAAAACCCTATATCATAAAACATCCAAACCTTACTCAAATAACCGATCATCATTTCAAAGAACAAACAACTCATACAACAATCACAAACCCTCATATTTTTAAAGTTTTAACTTTCTTCCAAGGAGAGAAAAATCCTACCTAAACCAAAAATTCTTTAGAACAAACATCCATAAAAACCCTAGACCTAGTCGTCAAAACAAGCCTTGGTCAGTATTCTCAAGTTATGGTCTTGATACACTTAGCATATTACTTCAAGATACAATAAAGTACAACTTGGAAATATTTTATGGTAACCACAATGGACCTAAATATCAATGCGGACTAAGAACTTGAATTTCATTTTTGTCTTATAGGTATTTTGATGAATGTAATCTTCAACCAAAGAATTAGATTGTCGACAGTGGAAGAACTAAAATTATTGGTAGATCACTCACTTCATACAATGGGAATGAGAAAGGACATACTATAAGACAACACGTCATCGGTAGAGGTAACTCTTCTTTTTGAATTAACAATGTAGAACATAGCCTTGCAATATTTAGCTTAAACAATGTATATAGCGGTAGAAAATGATATGCGTAGAAACAATGATCATATGTGCTATGTGCGAGACTTATCCAAGTTTGAAATTTGTCTTTCATCTATGCTATATTTTTCAACACTTTGGCATAGGATATTAGGACATACTAATATGAGATAATTCAAAATCTAGCTTCAAACGAGATAGTAATAAACTTTACCAAAGTCAAAATTTGATAGTCATGTTGGTGATGGATGTAGAATAGGAAAACAAGTCCATGAAAACATAAACTTAAAAATATGGTTTCAACTAATAGAGTCTTGAAACTTTTACATATGTATTTGTTTTTTCCATTTTCTATTCAAAGTTATGGAGGCAATTTCTATACATTGGTAGTCGATGACTATTCAAGATATACATGGATACTATTTCTAAGAACTAAAAATGAAGCTTTTAAAAAATTCAAAGTCTTAGGAAAATATTTACAAAACCTACTTGGGTGTTCGATTTTTTAAATCCGAACGGATCATGGTAGAGAATTTGATAACACAGTGCAATTTGGGGCCTGATAAGGTTTTAAAATGTACCTTTTTGAGGGGTCGTTTAAGCCTTTACTTGATCACTTTTGTATCCATTATTACTTAATATCGTTCCTTTCCACTTTTTAGGTCTCTTGATGGAAAATTGCTGGAATGGCACTTATTTGGACGAAAAGGCGCGGATATACGAAGAAAATGGCCAAAGTCAAGAATCGAGACACTCAAGCTGCTGAAATACAAGGGGACGGCGTCACTGCTTAACTGCGACGCCGTCGGAGCAATTCTGCGACGGGACAGTAGCCAAATTGCTTATTTTCAAGTGACGGTATCAGGCTTTAAAAGAGTAAGCCGTCGCAACTCAGACGGCCTAGATTTGATCCAGACGGCGTCAGAGACTGAAGGGGACGGCGTCACAAGCACAAGGTGACGCCGTCGCAAGACTAACGTAGCCAAGACGAAACCCTAATGACGACGACCCGACGGCGTCACAATTCAAAGGGTGACGCCGTCGCGATTGTAATCTTATATATAGAATCCGAATTTTTCAGTTTTAGTGTGTAGTCTTTTGGAGTAAAAAACCTAAACCTAATCAAGGTTGTCTTGTACAATATTTTAGGGTTCCAAACCCTATCTTACATCAAGATAAGTGTTTTACTTCATTAATTCAATTATGTCTTCAATTACTTGTGTGTATGCTTGCATGTTCTCCATGTCCGACTAATTTACTTGTGTGTTTGCTTAGGGAATATGAAACTTAATAATTGAATATTGATTGGTTGTCTCTTATCGTAATTGTTAATGATCTAGTAATGCGATAGGTCATTCGTTGTATAATTAATGCTTGATTAATCTTTGCGAACCTTAGACTATAACACTTAGAGCAGTTGTAGACTAAACCATCCAAAGAGTGCCTTAGAGTTAGAGTTTATAATTCCTAGAGGTTTTTGTATACGAGACCCTTTGGTAAGTTCAAAGAGTTAGGGACAAATGCATACCCTACGACTTTAGACACACAACGCGATTAAGAATAAGGACGTGACAATTCAACCATCAATAGGAGATAATTAAGGAGTAATAAAACCTAAGTAAACACATCTTTAAACCATCATACGAGCACACAATAATTAGACATAGACTACATACACCTTAGATTAGATAATTAGATAATTAGAGTAATCGGTAGAAATACCAACCCCCAAATCCAAACCCCGAGATTCGTACCTTTCCTTTCCTTAAAACATATAAAAAGATAAAAAATAATCTTCCTCAACCCCAACCTTAGCGTAGTAACTTCTCACTAGCATTCCTATTCCCCTAGAGAATGATATCAATACCCGTGGCTTACCCTAATACTACACTACAACGATTAGGTTCACTGCCTAGGGTGTTATAAAACTTGCTCGAAGAAAAGGAAGTTCCTTTGACCCCGAACGACGCGTGTAGCGTTATCAAGTTTTTGGGGCTGCTGCCGGGGAATAGAATAGCTAGTTAGTAGTCCACCTCGTTTAGGTTTCTTTGCTTGATTCCTATCAAGTAAAAATTTCTCATTTTTAGCTTTCTCGTAGTCTATCCCCCTTCTTCGTGACCTTTGTTCGTAACACCATCACTTTTCATCATGGAAGATGATAAACCACCAAGCAACAACTCCCCATCAAACAAATTCCCACCACTCGATCCAACTTTTGCCAACCAACTCCGAGCTCGCATTGTTAGTGAAATTGGAGAACTTAAGAAACTAAATAGGATAATTGAAAGTGCACTTGAGAAAGCCCTTGAGGAATCCACTAGTACCTTAGATAGTGATTCCACCTCAAGTGATTTGGAAGATGAAATTGTGGAAGGTGATTATAAGGTTTTGGAAATTATGGATGGAAGTAAGGAGGAAGAGGAACTTAGGGAGTATTTCGATTCATACCCTAATAGGAAGGAAACCGCTTATCACTATAATGTAGTTAACTTCCCGCGACCACCTTTCGAACCATGCGTAAAAAGTGGTGACCCTAAAAATATCAAAATACCGTGCATGATTGGGTACTTATATAGGGATCATACTTACATAGATTATAAAACACCCATGAACATAATGTCTAGACTCTACTACAATTGGATCATGAGTGAAAATTTAGGACCTATGAGGGACCCCTTTTACCCTAGGAAGGTGAGTAACTATGTCGGGAGGGTTAAAGGATTACATGTCTTCGTAGGAAACTTCACATATAGGTGTGATTTCATGATCCTAGAGAATATTAAGGGCATTATTGATGGAGTCTTAGGAGATGTGATACTTGGGAGACCATTTATTGAGAAATCTAAGACGGTTTATGATCAAGAGGAAGGAATAGTCAAATTCTCAAATGAGACCGAATGTGTTAAGTATATAATGCCCTACAAAAATAAGAAGTTTGAGGGTATTAATGATCTAGATGTAGACAGCATTCCGGCCTTTGAAGTTGATTGGGAAGACAAGATTCGCTATACCGCTTGTCTAGAGTTGGGCCCTGAATATATTCGTGATGAGAACAGAGTTAAGATAATTGAATGGGCTTCTAAGAGGAGGAAAACGTAAGGGCATGACTACGAGTCTAGCTACAAGACTCATAAATAAAGAAAAGCGCTTCGTGGGAGGCAACCCATGCTTAATTGTTTGCTTGTTTGTGTGTCATATATCTTTTATTGATTGCTTATTCTCATGTTTAAATTTGTAAAAATGCTTTATTTTGTTTTTAACCTCGTCTTAATTGCATATAAAGGTATTTTACATAAAGGATAAGTGTAGGGAGGATTACACACGTTTTCAAAAGAAACGTAAACATGAGAATAACAATTAATTAAAAGATATATATGTGTGTTTGTTCGAGTCAAATGCTTGTATCGAGTCATAATGGATGTCTTGCAGAAAATTTTTCCAGATTCTAAAGATGTAAATTTTCCAGAATTTTTTTCAGAAAATCGCAGACTAGTTTTTGTCAGGATAACCTGACAGCGTCAGGATCGCAACCTGATGGCGTCAGATAGGAGTAAAAACAACAGATTACTTTTTTTCTCGTTTTCTGATCTACTTATAAATTTTTGGAATTTTCCAGGTCTTAATTTTCCAGAAATTCTGTAAACATCCATTCCACAAGCATTATATCCTAGTTTAGTTGAGTCTTATATATATATTATTACCGCCGATTTTACGCGAAGATTTCGTTTGTTTTCTTCAAGTGTGCATGTTTAATTTATCAAGAAGAAGTAACAAAAGATTGGAAGAAGCTTTTCACGCATACATTCTTTTTGGAAAGGATTTAACCACTACTTCACACACGGATCCTACCGATCTAATCAGGGGAGTATTAGTTTCTTTCGTTTTTCATTACCTTCTTTTATCATAACTTTGATACTTTCGGGGAACATTGGGGACAATGTTCAGTTTAAGTGTAGGGAGGGAAAATAAAACGGGAACTTTGAAACTATGCTTATCCTTGATTATTTGCTTTGTCCAATGGTATTTGTGTAATAAACCATGAGAAAATGTTGGTTAGGGTAATTTTGGCATCAAATTTAAAATTTTTCATGACATATAGGAGTGGGCCATTAGTCTTAACAAAAGCGTCTCACGGATAAGAAGTTACATGATTAGTACAAAAAAACCCTTTACCATTTAAATCCCACCCAAAATGTGAGGATCACCCTTAGATTAGTAGGAATTAAAGCATTCATCTTTAATGCTTAGAGTGTGAACCGGTAGTATATTAGATTCTAGAACTTGTTTTGTGATGCATTCCGAGATCGCTAGTAAGACTACCCTTGTGTAGTTAAGAATAACTAAATTATAAGAGGCATTAGGATAACCCTTGTTTTATACCCGTAATACAATTACTTCTTCCACATCGGTTGAGTAATTCCCCCACACCCTTTGCGTTGTACTCATCTTTAGTACACGATACCCCTAGTTAACCCCTCAGAGCCTATCCTTTTCGCGGTTCTCGTGATGTTTCGGTTTTTCCGGAATATCAATGAAGAGCATTGTTTACACCCCACCCCCAAATATACACCCAAATCGCCTTAGCCTACCTTGTATGCACTCACTTTTAGTGCATTATTGTTATCACCCTAAACCCTTAGTTCAATTATCTAGTTGCTTGCATAAGTTGCTAAGTCGAGTCATATCTTTTGTACACAGTTTTAGGACGATTGGGACTCATGGGAAAAGTTAAAGTTTATGAAATGACTGGAAGGGAACGTTAAATTCCCTTATTTGCGTAATAACGTACCCCAAGTGTTTTGATCTTTTCAAATTCGGGTCATATTAGTGTTAGAGTAATAAAAAACTCAAGTGTAGGGATGTGCCTATCATTTTGATGTTACCGTAGAGGATGGTAGAGTAAAAGTGTATGAAAAAAAATAGAAAAAGAGAAAAGAAAAAAAAGAGAGTGTTCAAAAAAAAAAAAAAAAAAAAACATACAGGCTACCATCCTACATCTATCCTTTAAATTTATGTTTGTTTGTTTCAGTTATCTAGAGTTTAGAGTGTCGAGTCTTGACTTAGCAACGCCATTCTTCGTATGCTTGTAACATAGAGATTTTTGACTTGCCACCACTAAATAGCCTATCCCACCAAACCCTTTGTTTCCCTACCGTAAGCCTAACGTTACAACCCTTTAAAGACCTCTTTGATAGTCTTTCCTAGGTGCTTACGCCAAAGCGATGGAGGTTTGATCTATTCTCAAGCCTATGGTAATCTATGTACTAGGACCGGTTAATGAGTGTTTATCTTTCATTTCCAACTTGTTATATTTCATATACACCTGAGAGATGAGAGTATCCAAACACCCCATGTGAGGTGCTAGTATGTAATTTCCGTGCTTGTTTTGACTTTTGCGGGGCTTATATGTGTTGTGGACTGTTTTAAACCTATGCTTCATGACCCCTAACTTATAAATTAATTGGCTAAAAGCACATTTGCTTGAGGACAAGAAAATACCAAGTGTAGGGTTATTTTATAAGGTTTTAAAATGTACCTTTTTGAGGGGTCATTTAAGCCCTTATTTGATCACTTTTGTATCCATTATTACTTAATATCGTTCCTTTTCACTTTTTAAGTCTCTTGATGGAAAATTGCTGGAATGGCACTTATTTGGACGAAAAGGCGCGAATATACGAAGAAAATGGCCAAAGTCAAGAATCGAGACACTCAAGCTGCTGAAATACAAGGGGACGGCGTCACTGCTTAACTGCGACGCCGTCGGAGCACTTCTGCGACGGGACAGTAGCCAAATTGCTTATTTTCAAGTGACGGTGTCAGGCTTTAAAAGAGTAGGCCGTCGCAACTCAAACGACCTAGATTTGATCCAGACGGCGTCAGAGACTGAAGGGGATGGTGTCACAAGCACAAGGTGATGCCGTCGCAAGACTAACGTGGCCAAGACGAAACCCTAATGACGGCGACCCGACGGCGTCACAATTCAAAGGGTGACGTCGTCGCGATTGTAATCTTATATATAGAATCCGAATTTTTCAGTTTTAGCGTGTAGTCTTTTGGAGTAAAAAACCTAAACCGAACCAAGGCTGTCTTGTATAGTATTTTAGGGTTCCAAACGCTATCTTACATCAAGATAAGTGTTTTACTTCATTAATTCAATTATGTCTTCAATTACTTGTGTGTATGCTTGCATGTTCTCCATGTCCGGCTAATTTACTTGTGTGTTTGCTTAGGGAATATGAAACTTAATTATTGAATATTGATTGGTTGTCTCTTATCTTAATTGTTAATGATCTAGTAATGCGATATGTCATTCGTTGTGTAATTAATGCTTGATTAATCTTTGCGAACCTTAGACTATAACACTTAGAGCAGTTGTAGACTAAACAATCCAAAGAGTGCCTTAGAGTCAGAGTTTATAATTCCTAGAGGTTTTTGTATACGAGACCCTTTGGTAAGTTCAAAGAGTTAGGGACAAATGCATACCCTACGAATTTAGACACACAACGCGATTAAGAATAAGGACGTGACAATTCAACCATCAATAGTAGATAATTAAGGAGTAATAAAACCTAAGTAAACACATCTTTAAACCATCATACGAGCACACAATAATTAGACATAGAATACATACACCTTAGATTAGATAATTAGATAATTAGAGTAATCGGTAGAAATACCAACCCCCAAATCCAAACCCCGAGATTCGTACCTTTCCTTTCCTTAAAAAATATAAAAAGATAAAAAATAATCTTCCTCAACCCCAACCTTAGTGTAGTAACTTCTCACTAGCATTCCTATTCCCCTAGAGAACGATATCAATACCCGTGCCTTACCCTAATACTACACTACAACGATTAGGTTCACTGCCTAGGGTGTTATAAAACTTGCTCGAAGAGAAGGAAGTTCCTTTGACCCCGAACGACGCGTGTAGCGTTATCAAGTTTTTGCGCCGCTGCCGGGGAATAGAATAGCTAGTTAGTAGTCCACCTCGTTTAGGTTTCTTTGCTTGATTTCTATCAAGTAAAATTTTCTCATTTTTAGCTTTCTCGTAGTCTATCCCATTTCTTCGTGACCTTTGTTCGTAACACCATCACTTTTCATCATGGAAGATGATAAACCACCAAGCAACAACTCCCCATCAAAATAATTCCCACCACTCGATCCAACTTTTGCCAACCAACTCCGAGCTCGCATTGTTTGTGAAATTGGAGAACTTAAGAAACTAAATAGGATAATTGAAAGTGCACTTGAGAAAGCCCTTGAGGAATCCACTAGTACCTTAGATAGTGATTCCACCTCAAGTGATTCGGAAGATGAAATTATGGAAGGTGATTATAAGGTTTTGGAAATTATGGATGGAAGTAAGGAGGAAGAGGAACTTAGGGAGTATTTCGATTCATACTTATATAGATTATAAAGCACCCATGAACATAATGTCTAGACTCTACTACAATTGGATCATGAGTGAAAATTTAGGACCTATGAGGGACCCCTTTTACCCTAGGAAGGTGAGTAACTATGTCGGGAGGGTTAAAAGATTACATGTCTTCGTAAGAAACTTCACATATAGGTGTGATTTCATGATCCTAGAGAATGTTAAGGGCATTATTGATGGAGTCTTAGGAGATGTGATACTTGGGAGACCATTTATTGAGGAATCTAAGATGGTTTATGATCAAGAGGAAGGAATAGTCAAATTCTCAAATGAGACCGAATGTGTTAAGTATATAATGCCCTACAAAAATAAGAAGTTTGAGGGTATTGATGATCTAGATGTAGACAGCATTCTGGCCTTTGAAGTTGATTGGGAAGACAAGATTCGCTATACCGCTTGTCTAGAGTTGGGCCCTGAATATATTCGTGATGAGAACAGAGTTAAGATAATTGAATGGGCTTCTAAGAGGAGGAAAACGTAAGGGCATGACTACGAGTCTAGCTACAAGACTCATAAATAAAGAAAAGCGCTTCGTGGGAGGCAACCCATGCTTAATTGTTTTCTTGTTTGTGTGTCATATATCTTTTATTGATTGCTTATTCTCATGTTTAAATTTGTAAAAAAGCTTTATTTTGTTTTTAACCTCGTCTTAATTGCGTATAAAGGTATTTTACATAAAGGATAAGTGTAGGGATGATTACACACGTTTTCAAAAGAAACGTAAACATGAGAATAACAATTAATTAAAAGATATATATGTGTGTTTGTTCGAGTCAAATGCTTGTATCGAGTCATAACGGATATCTTGCAGCAAATTTTTCCAGATTCTAAAGATGTAAATTTTCCAGAATTTTTTACAGAAAATCGCAGACCAGTTTTTGTCAAGATAACCTGACGGCGTCAGGATCGCAACCTGACGGCGTCAGGAAAGAGTAAAAACAACATATTACTTTTTTTCTCATTTTCTGAGCTACTTGTAAATTTTTGGAATTTTCCAGGTCTTAATTTTCCAGAAATTCTGTAAACATCCATTCCGCAAGCATTATATCCTAGTTTAGTTGAGTCTTATATATATTATTACCGCCGATTTTACGCGAAGGTTGTGTTTGTTTTCTTCAAGTGTGCATGTTTAATTTATCAAGAAGAAGTAACAAAAGATTGGAAGGAGCTTTTCACGCATACATTCTTCTTGGAAAGGATTTAACCACTACTTCACACACGGATCCTACCGAGCTAATCAGGGGAGTATTAGTTTCTTTCGTTTTTCATTACCTTCTTTTATCATAACTTTGATACTTTCGGGGAACATTGGGGACAATGTTCAGTTTAAGTGTAGGGAGGGAAAATAAAACGGGAACTTTGAAACTATGCTTATCCTTGATTATTTGCTTTGTCCAATGGTATTTGTGTAATAAACCATGAGAAAATGTCGGTTAGGGTAATTTTGGCACCAAATTTAAAATTTTTCATGACATATAGGAGTGGGCCATTAGTCTTAACAAAAGCGTCTCACGGATAGGAAGTTACATGATTAGTACAAAAAAACCCTTTACCATTTAAATCCCACCCAAAATGTGAGGATCACCCTTAGATTAGTAGGAATTAAAGCATTCATCTTTAATGCTTAGAGTGTGAACCGGTAGTATATTAGATTCTAGAACTTGTTTTGTGATGCATTCCGAGATCGCTAGTAAGACTACACTTGTGTAGTTAGGAATAACTAAATGATAAGAGGCATTAGGATAACCCTTGTTTTATACCCGTAATATAATTACTTCTTCCACATCGGTTGAGTAATTCCCCCACACCCTTTGCGTTGTACTCATCTTTAGTACACGATACCCCTAGTTAACCCCTCAGAGCCTATCCTTTTCGCGGTTCTCATGATGTTTCGGTTTTTCCGGAATATCAATGAAGAGCATTGTTTACACCCCACCCCCAAATATACACCCAAATCGCCTTAGCCTACCTTGTATGCACTCACTTTTAGTGCATTATTGTTATCACCCTAAACCCTTAGTTCAATTATCTAGTTGCTTGCATAAGTTGCTAAGTCGAGTCATATCCTTTGTACACAGTTTTAGGACGATTGGGACTCATGGGAAAAGTTAAAGTTTATGAAATGACTGGAAGAGAACGTTAAATTCCTTTATTTGCGTAATAACGTACCCCAAGTGTTTTGATCTTTTCAAATTCGGGTCATATTAGTGTTAGAGTAATAAAAAACTCAAGTGTAGGGATGTGCCTTTAAATCCCTATCATTTTGATGTTACCGTAGAGGATGGTAGAGTAAAAGTGTATGAAAAAAAAAAAGAAAAAGAGAAAAGAAAAAAAATAGAGTGTTCAAAAAAAAAAAAAAAAAAAAAAAAAAAAAAAAAAAACATACGGGCTACCATCCTACATATTTCATTTAAATTTATGTTTGTTTGTTTCAGTTATCTAGAGTTTAGAGTGTCGAGTCTTGACTTAACAACGCCATTCTTCGTATGCTTGTAACATAGAGATTTTTGACTTGCCACCACTAAATAGCCTATCCCACCAAACCCTTTGTTTCCCTACCGTAAGCCTAACGTTACAACCCTTTAAAGACCTCTTTGATCGTCTTTCCCAGGTGCTTACGCCAAAGCGATGGAGGTTTGATCTATTCTCAAGCCTATGGTAATCTATGTACTAGGACCGGTTAATGAATGTTTATCTTCCATTTCCAACTTGTTATATTTCATATACACCTGAGAGATGAGAGTATCCAAACACTCCATGTGAGGTGCTAGTATGTAATTTCCGTGCTTGTTATGACTTTTGCGGGGCTTATATGTGTTGTGGACTGTTTTAAACCTATGCTTCATGACCCATAACTTATAAATTAATTGGCTAAAAGCACATTTGCTTGCGGACAAGCAAATACCAAGTGTAGGGATATTTGATAAGGTTTTAAAATGTACCTTTTTGAGGGGTCGTTTAAGCCCTTATTTGATCACTTTTGTATCCGTTATTACTTAATATCGTTCCTTTTCACTTTTTAGGTCTCTTGATGGAAAATTGCTGGAATGGCACCTATTTGGACGAAAAGGCGCGGATATACGAAGAAAATGGCCAAAGTCAAGAATCGAGACACTCAAGCTGCTGAAATACAAGGGGACGGCGTCACTGCTTAACTGCGACGCCGTCGGAGCACTTCTGCGATGGGACAATACCCAAATTGCTTATTTTCAAGTGACGGTGTCAGGCTTTTAAAGGATGTAGGCCGTCGCAACTCAGACGGCCTAGATTTGATTCAGAAGGCGTTAGAGACTGAAGGGGACGGTGTCACAAGCACAAGGTGACGCCGTCGCAAGACTAACGTGGCCAAGACGAAACCCTAATGACGGCGACCCGACGGCGTCACCCTTTGACGCGATTGTAATCTTATATATAGAATCCGAATTTTTCAGTTTTAGTGTGTAGTCTTTTGGAGTAAAAAACCTAAACCGAACCAAGGCTGTCTTGTACAGTATTTTAGGGTTCCAAACCCTATCTTACATCAAGATAAGTGTTTTACTTCATTAATTCAATTATGTCTTCAATTACTTGTGTGTATGCTTGCATGTTCTCCATGTCCGGCTAATTTACTTGTGTGTTTGCTTAGGGAATATGAAACTTAATTATTGAATATTGATTGGTTGTCTCTTATCTTAATTGTTAATGATCTAGTAATGCGATAGGTCATTCGTTGTGTAATTAATGCTTGATTAATCTTTGCGAACCTTAGACTATAACACTTAGAGCAGTTGTAGACTAAACCATCCAAAGAGTGCCTTAGAGTTAGAGTTTATAATTCCTAGAGGTTTTTGTATACGAGACCCTTTGGTAAGTTCAAAGAGTTAGGGAAAATTGCATACCCTACGACTTTAGACACACAACGCGATTAAGAATAAGGACGTGACAATTCAACCATCAATAGGAGATAATTAAGGAGTAATAGAACCTAAGTAAACACATCTTTAAACCATAATACGAGCACACAATAATTAGACATAGACTACATACACCTTAGATTAGATAATTAGATAATTAGAGTAATCGGTAGAAATACCAACCCCCAAATCCAAACCCCGAGATTCGTACCTTTCCTTTCCTTAAATAATATAAAAAGTTAAAAACTAATCTTCCTCAACCCCAACCTTAGCGTAGTAACTTCTCACTAGCATTCCTATTCCCCTAGAGAAC
The DNA here is from genome assembly GCA_019973895.1 of Chrysanthemum seticuspe. Classification (NCBI taxonomy): domain Eukaryota; kingdom Viridiplantae; phylum Streptophyta; class Magnoliopsida; order Asterales; family Asteraceae; genus Chrysanthemum; species Chrysanthemum seticuspe. The sequence continues at coordinate 83,352,070 of BPTQ01000003.1, forward strand.
GATATCAATACCCGTGGCTTACCCTACAACGATTAGGTTCACTGCCTAGGGTGTTATAAAACTTGCTCGAAGAAAAGGAAGTTCCTTTGACCCCGAACGACCCGTGTAGCATTATCAAGTTTTTGGTGCCGCTGCCGGGGAATAGAATAGCTAGTTAGTAGTCCACCTCGTTTAGGTTTCTTTGCTTGATTCCTATCAAGTAAATTTTTCTCATTTTTAGCTTTCTCGTAGTCTATCCCATTTCTTCGTGACCTTTGTTCGTAACACCATCACTTTTCATCATGGAAGATGATAAACCACCAAGCAAAAACTCCCCATCAAACAAATTCCCACCACTCGATCCAACTTTTGCCAACCAACTCCGAGCTCGCATTGTTAGTGAAATTGGAGAACTTAAGAAACTAAATAGGATAATTGAAAGTGCACTTGAGAAAGCCCTTGAGGAATCCACTAGTACCTTAGATAGTGATTCCACCTCAAGTGATTTGGAAGATGAAATTGTGGAAGGTGATTATAAGGTTTTTGAAATTATGGATGGAAGTAAGGAGGAAGAGGAACTTAGGGAGTATTTCGATTCATACCCTAATGGGAAGGAAACCGCTTATCACTATAATATAGTTAACTTCCCGCGACCACCTTTCGAACCATGCATAAAAAGTGGTGACCCTAAAAATATCAAATACCCGTGCATGATTGGGTACTTATATAGGGATCACACTTACAAAGATTATAAAGCACCCATGAACATAATGTCTAGACTCTACTACAATTGGATCATGAGTGAAAATTTAGGACCTATGAGGGACCCCTTTTACCCTAGGAAGGTGAGTAACTATGTCGGGAGGGTTAAAGGATTACATGTCTTCGTAAGAAACTTCACATATAGGTGTGATTTCATGATCCTATAGAATGTTAAGGGCATTATTGATGGAGTCTTAGGAGATGTGATACTTGGGAGACCATTTATTGAGGAATCTAAGATGGTTTATGATCAAGAGGAAGGAATAGTCAAATTCTCAAATGAGACCGAATGTGTTAAGTATATAATGCCCTACAAAAATAAGAAGTTTGAGGGTATTGATGATCTAGATGTAGACAACATTCCGGCCTTTGAAGTTGATTGGGAAGACAAGATTCGCTATACCGCTTGTCTAGAGTTGGGCCCTGAATATATTCGTGATGAGAACAGAGTTAAGATAATTGAATGGGCTTCTAAGAGGAGGAAAACGTAAGGGCATGACTACGAGTCTAGCTACAAGACTCATAAATAAAGAAAAGCGCTTCATGGGAGGCAACCCATGCTTAATTGTTTGCTTGTTTGTGTGTCATATATCTTTTATTGATTGCTTATTCTCATGTTTAAATTTGTAAAAATGCTTTATTTTGTTTTTAACCTCGTCTTAATTGCATATAAAGGTATTTTTCATAAAGTGTAAAACCTGAAAATCTAAAACCTGATTAAAGACTAAAATACCCTTGGAATCGGAAATTATAAAATACATAAAATACATTTATATCATTTAACGAAATTTAAAACTTAACTTGCGAATAATTAAACCTAACTAAAATGTGTACGTGATCGATTTTGGTACGACGAAGATTTAACGTCTCGCGTAAATAACTTGGGCCGCGTTTGTTTTGTTCGATGGATCAAGGGCCGAGCCGTGTGAGTCCAAACAAGAACAAACCATATGATTTAAACCTTATAAGTATTAAAGAGTATGTTACGTAATAAGTATTATTGAATCGGATCATGAATATGTCGAGTATATAAGGACCGAACCATATGTATTCATAACCGAACCATGTAAATAATTCGGCCAAGGTATAAAACTTGATAACTTGAATATGTAAAGTACGTAGATGAGTTAAGACTTGCGTAATAACCTATTAGCCGAAACCCTAGATTGAACCGAACCACATAAAGAGTTTTTGAACATGTATTAAACGAGTAAAGGTCATGTAAACATAAACCCTAGTTTGATATGTGAACCGAATAAGGTATGCCAAACCCTAATGGTTTGTGAACCGTGTCTCATATGCGTGCGTTATTATAAGTCAAGTGAACTTGTAAATGTGTAAACGTGTAATTAATCCGAGTAATAAGTAACTTGTATGTCACATAAAATCATAAACGTGCAAGGTGAAACATAAAAGGAAAGATTGTTTTCATTACGTGTTAAGTTAAGTAACGAGTCATTAAAAGACGTAACATGTAAGTAAATGCACATTAATATGATATTAAAAGAATGAGAAAACCCTAGAACATAAATGAGAGTCGATTAGGGTTTGAAACTAAGTGTGTTAATTCGTTATTTCATGTGTGAGTTATGACGTTTAAACTATTTTCACATTTAACCCTAAAGTATTAAGATCATTAAATGCATTAAGTATGAACACCAAATACTAAAAGATCATTTCGACGATTATGGAATCATAAATAACATGTACGACCGTTAATGTGTATAGGTTCTGTGAAGAAGGAGTAATCCTTTGCTTTCCGTGTTTCTGCTTTTCGATCATTTGCTTTGGAATAAGGTACATATATTCTGACCTTTTCAGTAAAGGTTCCTTATAACGTTTTCTTTCGTTAGCTTTTATATTAGGATTTCCTAAGCCTTTGCTATGAACCCTATTTTGTTATTTGAGCTGTTGCTTATCTGAACTTGATTTTTGAATCATAAAACATTTGATTTTGAACTATATGATATGAAAACTTTGACTTTGAAAACATGATTAAATATTTGATAAAGTATGATCTATGTCAGTTATGACACTCTGATTTGACCTAAGATAGTTTGACACCCGAGCCAAATAATAACTAGTCATGGGGGTTCCATGTCCGTGTCAGTGATGCACTTCTGACATGACTCTAGGGCAGTAGAGTGAAGTTCTGCCACGTCCCTTATCTGTTATCTGTTATGAGCTCAAGTTATATTATTTTATCAATATATGTTTGTGGGGCGTATGGGTGCATCCTAGATCTGTTATATGTTATATATTATATGTTATATGCTGTATGTTATCTGATGATTGATGCTGCGTGCATGCACGTCCTTCATAACTCTGGTAGGTCTCCCCTACAAATGTTGCCTTGTGTGATTATGAATATGAATATGAAATGATTATGATATGGCATATGTGTCTGGGCTCGAGGTAGTTAGCTATAAAACTTATTCTATTATTCTGATTTATCTTTTGAAATGATTATGATTTTGCTATCTTTCTTTCACTTTATTTCGTATTCGTTTTCGTTTCGTATTCGTTTTGCTTGTATATCTGTTCACTGGGCTTTTGAAGCTCAGCCGCATATCTTTTCTTCCGCGGCAGGTATCTAAGCATTGGAGCTGGGTTTTGCTTTGGGATGAGTGCTGAGTGGACTTACCTTAGAGATATTTAGCTTTGATCTTATGATGCCATTTAAGACTTTATATTTCAGATATTTCAGTTGGAGTTTATTTTTCCGCTGGGACCTATGTATTGAAGTCATTTTGACTTGGATTATTTCAATATTTATGTTAAGACTTCTTTTGGATATTTATGTTTGCTTTGATATGACACCATTACTTGTGATTCCTTTACCCTTGTCGGGTCGGGGCGTTACAATTTATGGCATCAGAGCCCATGTTTACGACTTGTAGTCAGGACCTGTGACATATGGAGCCTAGGTTTTGAGACCCGTAGAGCTTAGGATTTGACCTGTGAGGATTTGGGTAGACTTTAGGATTCCTTCTGCGTACTTCCATTTCGTATCTCACCTTTGTTCATTTTGCTAATCGTTTGAATATCGTCCAGATGGTTCGAACTCGTACTACTGGTAGCGTGGATGGAGACGATGATGCTATTAACATCGATGCTGCGATTGCTAATGCTCTCAACACTCTTTTCCCTGGTCTTACTACACCTGAGATGATGGAACAGGTGATCAATAACATTCGTAATCAGACTGGTGCTTCGGGTAGTGGTGGAGGAAATCAACCCGTCGGCATTCACACTTGGCTCGAGCATTTCGGTAAGCTCAAGCCTCTTTCGTTTAGCACTGCTGCTACTCCCACTGAGGCCGAGGACTGGATCACTCATATTGAGAAGCTGTTTGAAGTACTGGGTTGTGGAGATGAGTTTAAGACTCGTTTGGCTGCATTCAAATTGGAAGGTGATGCTTTAAATTGGTGGAAGGCACTCAAACAAGCAAGAGGAGGAGATGCTTTTGCTGTTACTTGTACCTGGACTGAGTTTCGGACTATCTTCTATAACCGTTACTTCCCTGATGCTGAGCAGCAAAGGTATGAGAGGGATTATCAGGCAATCTACCAGCTTGATCATGAGAATTCCAATGAGTACATGAGTAGGTTTATGAGGTTGGTGAGTTTTGTGGGAGCGATTGCTGGAGATGGTAGGCGTCAAGCTAAGCACTTCAAGTGGGGACTGAAGAAGTGGGTGTTGGACCGACTGCTTAATATTGAGTATGAGAATGTGTCGGCCTGCAATGACGCAGCTCGTAACATTGAGATCTTTCATGAGGTTTCGGGTTCCAACAAGCGTAATCGCGATGGTGATCGGATTCAAGGTAGGACTCAAGGCAATGATTATAAGGGAAATTCTGGTAGGAGTTATGATTCGAGGGGTCAAGTGGATAGGAGTTATGATCAGCGGGGTCAGTCAGGAAGGAATGTTGACTCTGGGCGCCTTGAGGCGAGGAGTCAAGATAATAGAAATGCTGGTAAGAATGGAAATGATCGTCAAAATCAAGGTAGCAATAACCAGCGTTACAACAAGGATCAGTTAGCTCGAGGATCAAATCAGGGTCGTGCTTCAGGATCATCTGGTCAGCAAAGGACAGCTGAGGTTTTGCCTCCCCCACCTATCTGTACTACTTGTGGAAAGGCTCATCCGGGACAGTGTTTCAAGGCCACTGGTGGTTGTTTTGCTTGTGGCTCCACTACTCACAAGATCAAAGATTGCCCTAAGAAGAACCCGGCGATTCCTGGAAACTACATCAAGCCGCCGACTACTACTGGACGTGTTTATGCTACTACTCGGAATCAGGCGGAGCGCACTTCAGGTACCATTACGGGCACTCTTTTCATTGATGATTATGCTGTCTTCGTTTTATTTGATACCGGTGCCACACACTCCATTGTGTCTGTCACATTTGCTAAGAAATTTAACATGAAGCCCAAACCATTAACAAATCACTTATCGATTTCTACACCTATGAAAAACCACATGATCATTGATCATAAATACGTTAAGTGTCCTCTTCGTTTTGATGATCGTATTCGCTTTGCAAATCTGTATCCTCTCGATATGGTCGACTTTGATATCATTCTAGGCATGGATTGGTTGGCTTATCATAGAGCTTCAATTGACTGCTATGCTAGAACGGTGATCTTTGGAGACGTAAAACATCCTGAATTCGTTTATCATGGTTCTCAACCTCTCAAATCCGTTAAACTCATTTCTGCTATGAAGGCACGGACCATGATTGCTCATGGATGCCAAGGTTTTCTAGCATCTGTTAAGGACACATCTTTGGAGAGTCCTAACATTGAAAATCTTTCTATTGTTTGCGAATTCACCGACGTTTTTCCCGATGAACTCCCTGGTCTTCCCCCAGCTACAGAAGTTGAGTTTAGCATTGAGTTAATTCCTGGTGCTGAACCGATTTCGAAGGCTCCGTATCGTATGGCACCTGTAGAACTGAAGGAGTTGAAGGAACAGCTGCAAGAGATGATAGAAAATGGATTTATTCGCCCCAGTGTTTCTCCATGGGGTGCACCTGTCTTGTTTGTGAAGAAGAAGGATGGAAGCATGCGTTTATGTATCGACTACCGTGAACTCAATCATATTACCATTCGTAACCGTTATCCTCTGCCGCGTATTGATGATTTGTTTGATCAACTGCAAGGAGCTAAGTTCTTTTCGAAGATTGATCTGAGGTCTGGTTATCATCAGCTACGTGTGAAGGAGCAAGATGTTCCTAAGACCGCGTTTCGTACCAGATATGGTCATTACGAATTCCTCGTTATGCCTTTTGGTTTGACCAATGCGCCTGCTGTGTTTATGGACCTGATGAATCGTGTTTTTCATGAGTTCCTCGATAGATTCGTTATCGTTTTCATCGACGACATTTTAGTTTACTCCAAGTATGAAGAAGAGCATGAAGAACATCTCCGGATAGTTTTGGAGATTTTGAGGAAGAAGAAGTTGTACGCCAAATTTTCGAAGTGCGAGTTTTGGTTAAGACAAGTCGCGTTCCTTGGTCATATTGTATCAGCTGATGGTATCACCATGGATCCGTCTAAAGTTGAGGCTATCACCAAATGGCCAAGACCTACGACAGTGACTGAGGTCAGGAGTTTTCTAGGACTTACTGGTTATTACCGACGTTTTGTTGAAGGTTTCTCTCGCTTAGCTCTACCCCTAACCCAACTGATGAGGAAAGGTGAAAAGTTTGTATGGACGGATGAACAAGAGAAGAGTTTTGAAGAGTTGAAACGGAGATTGGTGTCCGCTCCTATTTTGACTCTTCCATCTAGTTCTGGAGGATTTCAAATTTACAGTGATGCATCTAAGAAAGGATTAGGCTGTGTTTTGATGCAACATGGAAAGGTAATAGCTTATGCTTCGAGTCAGCTAAAGCTTATGATAGGTCATTCGTTGTGTAATTAATGCTTGATTAATCTTTGCGAACCTTAGACTATAACACTTAGAGCAGTTGTAGACTAAACCATCCAAAGAGTGCCTTAGAGTTAGAGTTTATAATTCCTAGAGGTTTTTGTATACGAGACCCTTTGGTAAGTTCAAAGAGTTAGGGACAAATGCATACCCTACGAATTTAGACACACAACGCGATTAAGAATAAGGACGTGACAATTCAACCATCAATAGTAGATAATTAAGGAGTAATAAAACCTAAGTAAACACATCTTTAAACCATCATACGAGCACACAATAATTAGACATAGAATACATACACCTTAGATTAGATAATTAGATAATTAGAGTAATCGGTAGAAATACCAACCCCCAAATCCAAACCCCGAGATTCGTACCTTTCCTTTCCTTAAAAAATATAAAAAGATAAAAAATAATCTTCCTCAACCCCAACCTTAGTGTAGTAACTTCTCACTAGCATTCCTATTCCCCTAGAGAACGATATCAATGCCCGTGGCTTACCCTAATACTACACTACAACGATTAGGTTCACTGCCTAGGGTGTTATAAAACTTGCTCGAAGAAAAGGAAGTTCCTTTGACCCCGAACGACGCGTGTAGCGTTATCAAGTTTTTGCGCCGCTGCCGGGGAATAGAATAGCTAGTTAGTAGTCCACCTCGTTTAGGTTTCTTTGCTTGATTCCTATCAAGTAAAATTTTCTCATTTTTAGCTTTCTCGTAGTCTATCCCATTTCTTCGTGACCTTTGTTCGTAACACCATCACTTTTCATCATGGAAGATGATAAACCACCAAGCAACAACTCCCCATCAAAAAAATTCCCACCACTCGATCCAACTTTTGCCAACCAACTCCGAGCTCGCATTGTTAGTGAAATTGGAGAACTTAAGAAACTAAATAGGATAATTGAAAGTGCACTTGAGAAAGCCCTTGAGGAATCCACTAGTACCTTAGATAGTGATTCCACCTCAAGTGATTCGGAAGATGAAATTGTGGAAGGTGATTATAAGGTTTTGGAAATTATGGATGGAAGTAAGGAGGAAGAGGAACTTAGGGAGTATTTCGATTCATACTTACATAGATTATAAAGCACCCATGAACATAATGTCTAGACTCTACTACAATTAGATCATGAGTGAAAATTTAGGACCTATGAGGGACCCCTTTTACCCTAGGAAGGTGAGTAACTATGTCGGGAGGGTTAAAAGATTACATGTCTTCGTAAGAAACTTCACATATAGGTGTGATTTCATGATCCTAGAGAATGTTAAGGGCATTATTGATGGATTCTTAGGAGATGTGATACATGGGAGACCATTTATTGAGGAACCTAAGATGGTTTATGATCAAGAGGAAGGAATAGTCAAATTCTCAAATGAGACCGAATGTGTTAAGTATATAATGCCCTACAAAAATAAGAAGTTTGAGGGTATTGATGATCTAGATGTAGACAGCATTCCGGCCTTTGAAGTTGATTGGGAAGACAAGATTCGCTATACCGCTTGTCTAGAGTTGGGCCCTGAATATATTCGTGATGAGAACAGAGTTAAGATAATTGAATGGGCTTCTAAGAGGAGGAAAACGTAAGGGCATGACTACGAGTCTAGCTACAAGACTCATAAATAAAGAAAAGCGCTTCGTGGGAGGCAACCCATGCTTAATTGTTTTCTTATTTGTGTGTCATATATCTTTTATTGATTGCTTATTCTCATGTTTAAATTTGTAAAAATGCTTTATTTTGTTTTTAACCTCGTCTTAATTGCATATAAAGGTATTTTACATAAAGGATAAGTGTAGGGAGGATTACACACGTTTTCAAAAGAAACGTAAACATGAGAATAACAAATAATTAAAAGATATATATGTGTGTTTGTTCGAGTCAAATGCTTGTATCGAGTCATAACGGATATCTTGCAGAAAATTTTTCCAGATTCTAAAGATGTAAATTTTCCAGAATTTTTTACAGAAAATCGCAGACCAGTTTTTGTCAAGATAACCTGACGGCGTCAGGATCGCAACCTGACGGCGTCAGGAAGGAGTAAAAACAACATATTACTTTTTTTCTCATTTTCTGAGCTACTTGTAAATTTTTGGAATTTTCCAGGTCTTAATTTTCCAGAAATTCTGTAAACATCCATTCCGCAAGCATTATATCCTAGTTTAGTTGAGTCTTATATATATTATTACCGCCGATTTTACGCGAAGGTTGCGTTTGTTTTCTTCAAGTGTGCATGTTTAATTTATCAAGAAGAAGTAACAAAAGATTGGAAGGAGCTTTTCACGCATACATTCTTCTTGGAAAGGATTTAACCACTACTTTACACACGGATCCTACCGAGCTAATCAGGGGAGTATTAGTTTCTTTCGTTTTTCATTACCTTCTTTTATCATAACTTTGATACTTTCGGGGAACATTGGGGACAATGTTCAGTTTAAGTGTAGGGAGGGAAAATAAAACGGGAACTTTGAAACTATGCTTATCCTTGATTATTTGCTTTGTCCAATGGTATTTGTGTAATAAACCATGAGAAAATGTCGGTTAGGGTAATTTTGGCACCAAATTTAAAATTTTTCATGACATATAGGAGTGGGCCATTAGTCTTAACAAAAGCGTCTCACGGATAGGAAGTTACATGATTAGTACAAAAAAACCCTTTACCATTTAAATCCCACCCAAAATGTGAGGATCACCCTTAGATTAGTAGGAATTAAAGCATTCATCTTTAATGCTTAGAGTGTGAACCGGTAGTATATTAGATTCTAGAACTTGTTTTGTGATGCATTCCGAGATCGCTAGTAAGACTACACTTGTGTAGTTAGGAATAACTAAATGATAAGAGGCATTAGGATAACCCTTGTTTTATACCCGTAATATAATTACTTCTTCCACATCGGTTGAGTAATTCCCCCACACCCTTTGCGTTGTACTCATCTTTAGTACACGATACCCCTAGTTAACCCCTCAGAGCCTATCTTTTTCGCGGTTCTCATGATGTTTCGGTTTTTCCGGAATATCAATGAAGAGCATTGTTTACACCCCACCCCCAAATATACACCCAAATCGCCTTAGCCTACCTTATATGCACTCACTTTTAGTGCATTATTGTTATCACCCTAAACCCTTAGTTCAATTATCTAGTTGCTTGCATAAGTTGCTAAGTCGAGTCATATCCTTTGTACACAGTTTTGGGACGATTGGGACTCATGGGAAAAGTTAAAGTTTATGAAATGACTGGAAGGGAACGTTAAATTCCCTTATTTGCGTAATAACGTACCCCATGTGTTTTGATCTTTTCATATTCGGGTCATATTAGTGTTAGAGTAATAAAAAACTCAAGTGTAGGGATGTGCCTATAAATCCCTATCATTTTGATGTTACCGTAGAGGATGGTAGAGTAGAAGTGTATGAAAAAAAAGAAAAAAAAAAGAAAAAGAGAAAAGAAAAAAAATAGAGTGTTCAAAAAAAAAAAAAAAAAAAAAAATACGGGCTACCATCCTACATCTATCCTTAAAATTTATGTTTGTTTGTTTCAGTTATCTAGAGTTTAGAGTGTCGAGTCTTGACTTTGCAACGCCATTCTTCGTATGCTTGTAACATAGAGATTTTTGACTTGCCACCACTAAATAGCCTATCCCACCAAACCCTTTGTTTCCCTACTGTAAGCCTAACGTTACAACCCTTTAAAGACCTCTTTGATAGTCTTTCCCAGGTGCTTACGCCAAAGCGATGGAGGTTTGATCTATTCTCAAGCCTATGGTAATCTATGTACTAGGACCGGTTAATGAGTGTTTATCTTCCATTTCCAACTTGTTATATTTCATATACACCTGAGAGATGAGAGTATCCAAACACCCCATGTGAGGTGCTAGTATGTAATTTCCGTGCTTGTTATGACTTTTGCGGGGCTTATATGTGTTGTGGACTGTTTTAAACCTATGCTTCATGACCCCTAACTTATAAATTAATTGGCTAAAAGCACATTTGCTTGAGGACAAGCAAATACCAAGTGTAGGGATATTTGATAAGGTTTTAAAATGTACCTTTCTGAGGGGTCGTTTAAGCCCTTATTTGATCACTTTTGTATCCGTTATTACTTAATATCGTTCCTTTTCACTTTTTAGGTCTCTTGATGGAAAATTGCTGGAATGGCACTTATTTGGACGAAAAGGCGCGGATATACGAAGAAAATGGCCAAAGTCAAGAATCGAGACACTCAAGCTGCTGAAATACAAGGGGACGGCGTCACTGCTTAACTGCGACGCCGTCGGAGCACTTCTGCGATGGGACAGTACTCAAATTGCTTATTTTCAAGTGACGGTGTCAGGCTTTTAAAGGATGTAGGCCGTCGCAACTCAGACGGCCTAGATTTGATTTAGACGGCGTCAGAGAATGAAGGGGACGGCGTCACAAGCACAAGGTGACGCCGTCGCAAGACTAACGTGGCCAAGACGAAACCCTAATGACGGCGACCCGACGGCGTCACCCTTTGACGCGATTGTAATCTTATATATAGAATCCGAATTTTTCAGTTTTAGTGTGTAGTCTTTTGGAGTAAAAAACTTAAACCGAACCAAGCTGTCTTGTACAGTATTTTAGGGTTCCAAACCCTATCTTACATCAAGATTAGTGTTTTACTTCATTAATTCAATTATGTCTTCAATTACTTGTGTGTATGCTTGCATGTTCTCCATGTCCGGCTAATTTACTTGTGTGTTTGCTTAGGGAATATGAAACTTAATTATTGAATATTGATTGGTTGTCTCTTATCTTAATTGTTAATGATCTAGTAATGCGATAGGTCATTCGTTGTGTAATTAATGCTTGATTAATCTTTGCGAACCTTAGACTATAACACTTAGAGAAGTTGTAGACTAAACCATCCAAAGAGTGCCTTAGAGTTAGGGTTTATAATTCCTAGAGGTTTTTGTATACGAGACCCTTTGGTAAGTTCAAAGAGTTAGGGACAAATGCATACCCTACGACTTTAGACACACAACGCGATTAAGAATAAGGACGTGACAATTCAACCATCAATAGGAGATAATTAAGGAGTAATAAAACCTAAGTAAACACATCTTTAAACCATCATACAAGCACACAATAATTAGACATAGACTACATAAACCTTAGATTAAATAATTAGATAATTAGAGTAATCGGTAGAAATACCAACCCCCAAATCCAAACCCCGAGATTCGTACCTTTCCTTTCCTTAAAAAATATAAAAAGATAAAAAATAATCTTCCTCAACCCCAACCTTAGCGTAGTAACTTCTCACTAGCATTCCTATTCCCCTAGAGAACGATATCAATACTCGTGGCTTACCCTAATACTACACTACAACGATTAGGTTCACTGCCTAGGGTGTTATAAAACTTGCTAGAAGAAAAGGAAGTTCCTTTGACCCTGAACGACGCGTGTAGCGTTATCAGGGCCTTTTATGAAGAATATTGAATCTCTCATAATTTCTCGGCTCCTCGCAATCCTCAATATAATGGGGTAGTTGAAAGGAAAAATCGGACCTTACAAGAGATGAATCGTATAATGTTAAATGATCAGTCCATTCCACAAAAGTTTTAGTCGTGCCGTAGAAACTGCGTCGTATATACTTAATAGGGTATTAGTTAGGAAAATAATTAATAAAACACCATAAGAAATACTTAGGGGTAAGAAACCATCCTTAGGATACTTTAGAGTCTTTGAAAGTAAGTGTCTTATCTCCAAACCTTTAGAATACCCTACCAAACATGACACAAATTCATACAATGGTGTTTCCTTAGGATACTCACAAATGTCTAAAGCATACATAGTGCTTAACAATGAAACTTTGAAGATTGCGGAATCTCTCAATGTATCTTTGACAAAAGTCTACCCAACCCTAAGCCATCATCTTTTTTAGATAATGATATGATTGAAGAACATGCCTTTCAAAATCATAGTAAAACCCAATCACCCAATCACAACTTAGAAGAAATCATACCTATGGTAGAAAACATAAAAGAAGCACAAGGTCACTTATTAGATCAAACAATAGGTGAATTGGATCAAAGAACTCTTAGGTCACAAATTAAAAATGGTTTCTTTGTATTCATATCAACTTTGGAACCTAAAAGTTATGAGGAGGCAATCAAATACGAAAGTTGGATAATGGCTAGGCATCTAGATCTAGACCAACTCAAATGTAACGATGCTTTGGAATTAGTTCCATTACCTAGTGGCCATACTATATTAGGGACTAAATGGTCATTTAGGAACATATCAGATGAAAATGGTGTAGTTAGTGAAAATCAAGCTAAGATTGTCACATATGAACCTAATTAACATGAAACCAACTTTAACACCATCTTTGCCCCTATTTCACAACTCGAGTCTCTATGTATACTACTTGTGTATGCATGTAGACACATGATTAAATTATATCAATTGGATGTCAAAAATATTTTTCAAAATAATGATAATGCAGAAGAAATATATTTAACACAACATCCCAGTTTCATTGATTGTCAAAAGCCAAATTTTGTCTATAAACTATAAATAGCTCTGCATGGGCTTGAACTAGAAAATACATCATGGCATGGTAGAGTAATCTTGCTCCCTCCGTCTCAAATTATTGTCAGGAGACAAAAATCATAAAGTTTAATAAAAGTTGGACCACTATAAATCTCAACCACTCAAACAAAATATTCCCTCACTAAATTCTTTTTTTCTTACTTAAAATGGAAAGTGGACAATAATTTTGAGACATCCGAAAAAGGAAATGTGGACAATAATTTTGAGATGGAAGAAGTATCATGTTAAACATAATTATGTGATGGGCATGAAAAATAAGTCGTTATTTTTCAGGATTAAAGACAAACATCAAATTATAATTCAAATTTTTGAAAATGATGCTGTCTTTGGATCAACATGCCTAATTTATGTGATAAATTTGTTAACTGCATGTATGATGAATTTAACTTAAATATATTGGGAGATATCAATAGCATATTAGATATGCAAATAACAAAAAGTGATAATGGCATATTCAAATCGAAATCAAAATACTTGAGAACAGTTCTCAGGAAAGTTGATCTTGAAATCGCTAAGTCAATCAAGACACCAATGTAAACCGAATTAAAAATTACCTTAGATAAGGATGGAATTTATGTTGATTGCTCAAAATATAGATGTATGATAGGGTGTCTATTACATCTCACCGCTAGTAGACCCGACATCATGTTTGTGTATCTTTATGTCCACGATTCCAAGACAATCCCGAGGAATCTCACAAGAATATTGTTTTATGGATATTTAAATACATAAAGATCTCTTAATATCTAGGCCTTAGGTATCCAAAAGCCTCGGGAATTGAAGTAAGCGTCTACACCGACTAAGATCACGCTGGAGATTACGTCGACAAAAAAAGCACAAGTGGTGTTTGTACCTTTGTGGGAGCATGTCTATCATAATGGCTTTGTAAGAAACAAAAACTATCTATCAACAAACCCACAAAGCAACAGTTCACACAAAAGATGGTTACACGTGCACATACCTTTTTAACCCTTCCATATTTAAAATTTATGCATGAACGAACCGTACAACAAGATCCCAACATTCTCAGTAAGCTTTAAGGATTCTAGATATAATACTAAGGGAACACGTGACAAAGCCTAAGATTATCCCAAGCACTCTCGCTCTCCTTAAGAATCGGATGCACAAAACGAAAACATAGCAGAGTGCTGGATCTTAACATTCTCAAGAAGCGCTGAGAGTGCTAGATATAATCCTAAGGGAAAACACAACAAAACTCAAGATTAAATTGAGCACACTTACACTCCTCAAGAATCAACTACATTTGGGTTTAGTCGACCAACAAAACATTTTTAGTCACTGGGAACTTTTACTTTGTGGTGCCAAATCATGAAACAAAATTGAATATTGGCTACAAAACACGGTTGCAATTTATGTTATCTAGTTTTTTGATACGAAAAAATTACTACTCATAGAGCAGCTGAATCATCACATATGAGTAAATGCCATCCAAATAGGATCCACAAAATAGATGACAATTATCAAAATCCTAAATCCAGTACACTGGCCCAGATTTCAACCAGGCTACTGATGCGTGGTTCGGGGTCGAAAGACTTCCTTTTCCGCGAGCAAGCTTTACAACCCACTAGGCAGTGTACCCAATCGTTGTAGTGTAGTATGGGTAAGCCCAGGGGATTGATCGTTCTTTAGGGGAATAAAGATGCTAGTCAAGATGTATGACGAAAAGGCAAGAATGAGGGTGATTCTTTTTAGTCTTTTTGTATTTTTTTAATAAGCAACTAAAATCTCGGGGTTGAAAAAGTAGGGGGCTGTCTTTTACCAATTAAACTAATTAACAAATAAATTAAAACTAATTAAACTAAATAATTAAACTAAAGCTATGGATTGTAGGAAGAGTTCTTATGGTAATTAAAAGCGTGTTTACTTAGATTTACTTACTCCCTAGTTATCTTTTATTGGTCGGTTGAATTGTCACATCCTTGTTTAATTGGTGCGTTGTATTCCATGTTTTAATTATAGGGCGGTTCTAAATTCCCTAATTCTATGAGTGTATAAGTCTCCTCTAGAACACCCGAGATCGCCATGTATCGAGGTGTCACCCCCGCATATCCTAGTATCTACAAGCCGCAAGTCATGCAATAAATACAACGAGAGCCTACTAGTGCACACTAGGGCTAATAATCGATATTTAGGACGTTCAAGCTTGCAACAATGAAAGAAGAAGTCAGTTTTTCTTAATCTAGCGTGACAACCAATTAAACAAGACACAACCTAACAATAATTGATAACTAGGTTTTATTGGATCTAAGCAAACACTAATTAATTTAGTTACACATTATAGAGAAGCAAGAATACAAGCCAACAATCATATAAAGATAAAACATGGTGATATAATGGATAAACAAACTTATCTTTGATTAATAATGAGGGTTTAGAACCCCTAAGAAATGTCCAAGTTGGACTACAACCCTTTTAGGGTTTGCTCTCCAAAATAGCACACAAAATACAGAAAATTCGATGTCTATATATAGATTTTACAACTGCGATGACGTCGCCTTTTGCTAGTGACATCATCTGATCGCCGCCATTAGGGTTTCGTCTTTGCCAAGTCATCACTGGGAACACGTCATGTTAGAGCTTCTGACGCCGTCTGGGTTGTAGCTGACACTTTCTTGAGAAAGAGTTGGCCGTCTTGTGTAGAAAGTAAGTGCGACAAGCATATGGAAATACAAGTGACGCCGTCACTTGTTAGGATCCAAAAGGGAAATGAGCCATCACTTGAGAGAATTTGGACCATGTTTAAACCCGAAGCCGTCACCTTTAAGGTTTAGACGCCTTCTGGAAGATTTTTTCAGCCTTATTTTCATGACTTAGCCGTTTTCTTCATATTTTCGGTCCTTTTCGTCCAAAATGGTTCATCATCATTTTGCTTTGAAATGACCTAAAATGTGAAAAGGAACGATTTAAACAGTAACGGATATAAAATGTAACGATTTAGAGCTTAAATGACCCCTTAAAAACGTATGTTTTAAATCCTTATCAAATATCCCTACACTCGAGATTTGCTTGTCCTCAGCAAATGTATGTTTTGGCTAGTCAATCTATAAGTTAAGGGTCATTTAACATTGGTTTAAAATAAACTACAACAAATACAAGTGCTACAATATTCAAAACAAGCACGAAAATTATATACTAGCATCTCACAATTGGTGTTTCGATTCTCTCATCTCTCGGGTGAATATAAAATATAACATGAATGGAAATGGAAAATAAACACTCTCTACTTGACATAGTAGATAGATTACCATAGGCTTGAGACTAGATCAAATCTCCACCGCTTTGGCGTAAGCACCTAGGAATAACTATCAAAGAGGTCTTTACAAAGGGTTGTAATGTTAGGTGTAAGGGTATGATAAACATAGTTTTGTGGATATGGGGACTTTTACGGGTGGCAAGTTAAATGCATGTACAACGTGGCGTTGTTAAGCCAAGACTCGACTCAATAACACTAACTAATAACTTGGAAAAAAATCAAAACATAAACATAAAACATAAAGGATAGATGTATTTTGATGGTAGTCCGTATGTTTTTTGATGAGTGTCTAAATACTCATCATTTTTATACTGTTTAGAATGCCAAAAACATCTTAAAACACTCAGAAATGCATCAAAATGATGAAAATATCACAAACAAGTGTTTTATGTGTTTTAAATGCAAAAATATCAAAATCTGTTGAAAAACGTATCAAGTTTGCATAATTGGCAGTTTTAGTCCCCCAAGTTTAAAAAGTTGTCAAAAACAGTCCCTGGATATTAAAAACTTGTAAAATATCATTTTAAGTCCTTAGGGATTCATGAAGTTGTCAAAATTAGTCCTTGAAATTCAAAATTGCAAAATTACAAGTTTAGTCCCTCAAGTTTTGAAAATGACAAAAATAGTCCTTGGATTTATTAAAAATGGAATTTTATGCAATAGTAGTCATTGTACTATTCACATATGGCAGGAATGGTCCTTGTGTGAACTTTGGAAGATTGGCAATTTCAGTCCCTCATGTTTGGCAGAATTACACAAATGGTCCTTGATATTAAATAAACCAAATGGCCCCTTTTGTGTATTTAGAACCCAGCCAAACCAAAAAGACCCCTGCCATTATCCCTGTGACCCCCCTATTTTGGACCCTCCCACTTATAATATATGGTCAAAAAAGGTCAACGCCCGCCAAAACCCGTTTTACTGTTCACCTTCCTCTCCCTCCCCTGCAAACCAAAACCAGGGTGGTTTTTACCACCTGTTACCTCCACCTCACCTCTCTACCCACTCTCTCCAGCTCATCCCCCCTCCTCACATCTCAGCCCACAACCAATTAATGCATCCCCACCATGAACCTTTCACTGTTACACTCACATCCCCTGTTTTTGCTTCCACATCACACCAAATCCATTGAAACTTCACCTTTTGTGTCCCCTACACCTCCACAACACACCAAGATTCTTTAATTACTCTAAAACTGTCTCAAGCAACCGTGTATACTTTTGGCGCCAAAAGTGAGTTTAAAGGCTAGGATGAGTTTGACTCAATCAATGGCCAAGATTGTTGATGGGAAATGATCAGAGGCATGTGGGGAGTATTTCAAGGCTATAAAGAAAGAGGAGAAGCAGAGGAGTGATCTATCTAGAATAATTGTAATTTAGCTTATGTCGTTTTAGCTTAAAATAAAATTCCAGTGTATGCTTTAGCTTTCAAGCTTTGTATTTCAAGTTTCCAGTGTATTATAAACCTTTTTTAATTATCAATTTCAAGTTTCAAGTTCTGTTCTCAGTTTATGCATTTTCAAGTTCAAAACCTCATGATTAATCAAATGTTGTTATTTGTTGTTATTAAGGACTGAGTAGACCACATAAGCTCCTAGATAGCTTATATAAGCTATTAGAAATCCATTAAAATCAGTTTAGAAGCAAAAAGCAATAATTCATAAAAATCAAGAAAAATCAGTCATAAATAAAAAATCATAAGAAATAAAGAAAGATGCAAGGAGCAAGGTGAATTCTGGATTGCCTTGGGTTTAGTGCTTATTGGGAAGCTTTAGGTTGTGTTTGTATACCTCAGTTCTCAGTTTGAGCTTGGAAACCACTTGTAAGCCCTTTTTGATCCATTTTGTCATTTCACTGTTTAAGTGTTCAAAAGCTTAAATCTCTGTGTTTTTATATTCATTAGTTGTAGTTAAGCATAATCAAACCATAAAAACAGTCACTTGTTCTTTAAAATTTATAGTTGCTAAAAATCTTGTTTTAACAGTTAAAATAGCATAAGTGCAATTTCTTAGTTTTATGTTGATAGTGTTGTTGTTTGATGCTTATTTAGTTTTAATAAATGATATTAGAAGGTTTGTAATAAGTTTCATGGTCTTAATCTGTTTAAATCTTTGAAAAGTTTTAAAACAGTCCTATAAAGGATTGTTTGGATTAGCTTGTTTAACTGTATTGAAGGTTGTTCTATCCATTGTTCTTGTTTGGTACATGTCTCAGTAGGTCTTAAGAACTCAAACAAACAAGAAAAGTCAGTCTTTATTTGGTGAAAAGTCAAAATACTTTTTAATCAGTCACCATTTGATAACTGTTAAGATTAAAAAGGTAAAACTCATCAAAGTAGTTTAGAACTTGGTAATATAGCTTAATCTAGTCTTAATATAACTTAATACATCATAATAAGTCCATAGAATTGATTTAAAGCTCATAAAAGTCAACATAGTTATTTTCTTAAATAGTCAAAACATGCCCTGTGCACAGTTGAGCCTAACACTTTCATAAGCTCTCATAGAGCTTATTAATTAGCCTCAGTTTGTGATTCTTGGCTTTTTGAGAAGCTCACCTGGCTGTCTCAAGGTCCCAGTTTTTAGTTTTCAATTTGTAGCTTATTTGGTAGGGCTGCACTTAGCTTTTTGTTTGTCCAAAGTCACTCAGTATACATTGAGTCATCCTCAGTGGTTTTTCAAATTTTTTATAAGCTCCTCATAAGCTCACCAGTGAATCCCACTGTGAAAGCTTTAGTTTTTTTTATAGCTTATCTGGTCATCTTGTTAAGTCCAGTGTTTATTTTCAATTTCAAGATCATCTAAGTGCTTAAAAATAAGCTTAAAAGTTGCCTAGAAACCACAAAGTGTCCTGTGCAAACCAGTTAAGTTTAAGCTTATTTTGGCTTATTTAGTGCTTATTTTCAAGTCATTTTGCTTTTTCATTTGTAACATTAGCTTATTACAAGTTCCTTAGCTTATTTCCAGTTTTCATTTGTTTATTTATTAGCTTATTTAGCCATTTTGGCTAAATCATTGTGCTTATTCCAATATTTGCACACTGTTGAGAAAATAAGCTCTAACTGAGCTTATTATTGGTTTTTAGAAAAAGCTCTAGTTGTGAAAATTGCTTATTACATAGTACTTAATAAGTTTGTAAAATAAAAATCCAAAAATAAAATAGTTGCAAAAAGTCATTGCTGGGATTCGAACCCTGGCCACCCAGCTCACCACACACACACACTACCACTCGCCCTTGGGTCTTTTTCTGTTTTTCTTTGCACTATCTACTACTTAACCCTTTGTTTCCTTTTAAGCTTATACGAGCTTATTAGCTTATTTCTAGCTTATTTATACTAGCTTTTTCAACTTTTATATTTTTCTTAACTTTGTATTAGTATAAAGTAATTTATAAAAAAGTTTCAGATTTTTCTAAATAGCTTTAGTATTTTTAATCATTTATTTAGTCTAAAATAGTATTTAATTCATAATAAAAAATATAAAAGTAAAAAAAATATAAATCTTTTTTCTAAAATTTTCTTTTGTCATATAGGAAGTAAGAAAATTGTTTTTACACTTGTAGGACTTTTATTTCACAAATTTTACGTTTTTGCTTGCGCACTCGCGTAATTTTTATACTTAACGTACGTTTTCATTTTAAGTCACGTTTTTAGATAATTTAAGTTTACGTTTTAATTAAAATAGTTTATTTAACTTATTTTGTTTTATAAATCACAAAAACATCATTGTAAAAATAGTGATAGCGTTTATTTAATATATTTTAGCTTTTTAATTTTCTTTAATTTGCATTTAAGTCGCTGTAATTTACAAACTTTTTCTTTAGGTATAAATATCTCAAAATCCTTACTGATCACTATCCTTAGTGATTATTCGACATCTGTCTGCGCAAAACACCATTCATCCTCCGTGGGACTTAACGACCCAGGAATCCACTATATTCCTCTGATCTTAATTGCATTTGTTTCTGAGCTGTTTTAAGTTTATTACGGTTGACCATTCACAAGTGGTCAGCTTGTGTGATTAAACTTGACTGTTTGGAAGCGAATCAAATTTTGGCGCCGCTGCCGGGGAGGCTGTAAGCGTGTTTTAAGCAGTTTTCAGACCCGTACTTGCACATATACCACCGTTTGTAAACAGTTTTTTTTTTTTGTAAAGTTATCAAAAATCAAAAAGTTCATTAACACTTTTCCTAAAGTGTTAAAAACACCAAACAAAATATAAAACAACAAAACAATCGTAACGTTTTCTAGCTTGTGTTTCCTTTAAGGTGATTCTTAAAGAGATACGATTTGGTTAAACGAGACGATACCAAAAATATTTTCCAAAAGTTTTTAAACCATCAGCACAAATCATTACCTACGTCTTTTCAGTGGTACTTAATAAATACATAAAAATCAACCACCTCAAATCAAGGCAGTACACCTACTAACTGGGGGTGTGACCATAATAAGTTCCCGAACAACAAATTTAAAACTTGCCTTTGTGTCCTTGTGATTTGGTGTACCTTTTTCAAAGAAGCCATTTCATTTGTGATTATTGGTTTAAGTTCACTTGTCGTTTTGCCTCGCATTTGTTTTGAAAACTGATTTTTATACTTAGTGCATGCGCACTCGTTCTTCCAGTTCTACAAGTCCACTTTATGAGCTTGCAAATATTCCTCGTAGACGTAGAGGGCGTTCTGCTCCTTCAGCCGTGACTGAGGAACGTCTACCACCACCACCCCCTGTCGTAATGGCAGAAGACAAGCCTATGAATGAGCTTCTCCAAGCACCCATCGAGGGTTACGGAGATGCCATTATTGTCCCAGCCATCGTGGCTGATACCTTCGAGCTCAAAACCGGGTTGCTTAATCTTGTAACCCAAAGCCAATTTTATGGTTTTGAGCGGGATGATCCTCATGCACACATTCGATGGTTTAACAAGATTGCATATACCATCAAATACAAGAATGTCCCACATGAAGCAATCAAGCTTCTTCTGTTCCCATTCTCTCTAGAGGGACAAGCCCGGAATTGGCTTGAGAAACAACCCCCTCGTTCCATTGAGACATGGGAGGATCTAGTCACCAAGTTCGTTAACGAATTCTATCCTCCATCCCGAACTACAAGTCTTAAGAATGAGATAATGAAATTCTCTCAAAGATTTGATGAATCATTCGGGGAGGCATGGGATCGTTACAAAGAATTGCTCCGCAAGTGTCCGCATCATGGTTTTACCGAGTTAATGCAAATGGATACTTTCTATAATGGTCTGAGACAAGCTGACCAAGACTCTCTAAATGCCTCCGCGGGAGGTAATTTCCTGAGCAAGACCACAAAAGAAGCCTTGCAAATCATTGAAAACAAGTCCCAGGTCCGCCCTTTCCGCACAAAGACATAACAGACTCAGTCTAATGCTGGACCTTCTACTTCATCTCCCGTGAGTACATCTAGCACCGATGCTAAGATTGACAAACTCACGGATATTGTTCAGGCTTTGGTTCTTGCAAACCAAAAGAAAGTCACTTTCACACAAACACCATCACATGGTGAAGTGAAGAAAGTTGAAGTTTGTGTTACTTGTGGTGGTCCTCATGCATACTACAACTGTACTGCCACCGATGGTAGTCCGTTTGAATCCAATGCTATAGCCGGTACTTCACATCAAGGAGGTAACCAATACCGTCCTCAAAATGAACCAAACTACCGTGCTAATACTTATCAGGCACCACCCGGTTTTAACCAGAATCCTAACATACAGAACCGGAATCAGAACCAACCTAGAATGAACCAAGGTTATCAAAACCAAGGTAATTTCTATCCCGGACCCAATCAAGGTTTCCAACATCAAGGAAACCTTAATCAAAACAATTTCAATCGAGGGAATCAATTTCATGGAAATGTGAATCCTAATCAAGGGAATTTTCAACAACAAGGTCATAATCAAAATATCCGACCTCAAAATTTCCCTCCACAGCCTCCAGTACCATCATCTGATGAGTTATTGAAGCAGTTCATGAAATCCCAAGATGAAATGAACAGGTTGTTGGTCAGTCAGATCGCTGATCTCAAGAAGTCTTTAAATGATCAACCCTCGGGCTCAGGAAAACTTCCGAGCAACACGATCGCTAACCCGAGGGGCGATGCAAAAGCGATCACAACCAGAAGTGGTGTTTCATACAATGGACCCGCTATTCCTACTACCTCTTCTTCTTCTTCTCTCCCGAAGGTAGTGGAAAGTGAACCTGAGGCGACAAAGGACAAGGAACTTCCTACTCATAACGGAGGTACCAACGATGTCCATCCTCAAGTTGTCCCGAAACCCAAATCCAATCCAGGAGTTGTTTTTGAACCACCTGTAGCACCTGTTGAAAACCCAAAATCCAAATCTTCTATTCCTTACCCATCACGTTTGAATGAGCAAAAGCTCCGCGAAAAAGCCAGTCATCAAATGGACAAATTTTTTCAAATTTTCCAAGAACTACATTTTGACATAAGCTTTGCGGATGCTATCATGCTGATGCCCAAGTTTGCATCAACTCTCAAACACATGTTAAGCAACAAGGAAAAGCTGTTTGAAATGGCTAAAACTCCTCTGAACGAGAACTGCTCTGCAGTTATCCTGAAGAAGCTTCCAGAAAAGCTTGGAGATCCTGGAAAATTTCTCTTACCTTGTGTATTTCCAGGAATGGTTGAATGCTTTGCCCTAGCAGATCTTGGTGCAAGCATCAATCTGATGCCTTATTCAGTGTGGAAGAAACTTTCTCTTCCGGAACTTACTCCTACATGCATGACTCTCGAGCTTGCAGATCGTACAATATCCCGTCCACTTGGCATTGCCGAGGACGTATTTGTGAAAGTAGGAAAGTTCCATTTTCCAGCTGACTTTGTGGTTGTTGATTTCGATGCAGATCATCGGGTTCCTCTCATTGTTGGACGAGGATTCCTGAGAACGGGTCGTGCTCTCATTGATGTATTTGAGCAAGAAATCACATTACGTGTTGGTAATGAAGCTGTCACCTTTAACCTTGATCAAACTTCGAGGTACTCCGCAAATTATGATTCTGAGTCGGTTAACCGAATAGATATCATTGATGTTGCTTCTGAAGATTACTCTCAAGAAGTTCTTGGTTATGATCATAATTCTTCGAGTGATAATCTCACTCATTCATCTCAACCTATCATCGCCAATTCTACTCCTTCTCTCACTCCTTTTGAGGAAAGTGACTTCATCTTAGAAGAGATTGAAGCATACTTGTCTAGTGATTCTGTTCCATGGGAAATTGATCACGCTCCCATCGACATTGAGGGGGACATACTTCTCATTGAGAAGCTGCTTAATGATGATCCATCTCCACTCCCTCCCGTCGAGCTTCATAACAAGGAAGTCAAGTCAGTTGAGAAAACTGAAGAATTTCCTGAGGTAGAACTTAAGGACTTACCATCTCATCTCGAGTATGCATTTCTTGAAGGTGATGATAAATTACCAGTCATTATTTCTCGAGATTTGAGTAAAGATGAAAAGACTGCTCTCATAAAGGTCTTGAAGTCACACAAGCAAGCAATTGCTTGGAAACTCTCCGACATTAAGGGTATCAACCCTGAGTTTTGTACTCACAAAATCTTGATGGAGGATGACTTCAAACCAGCAGTTCAACATCAGAGAAGAGTAAATCCAAAAATCCATGATGTTATCAAACAGGAGGTTATCAAACTTCTTGATGCAGGATTGATTTACCCAATCTCAGATAGTCCTTGGGTTAGCCCAATTCATTGTGTTCCTAAAAAGGGATGTCATAACTGTTGTCACAAATGAAGAAAACGAGTTAATTCCAACTCGGCTGGTTACGGGATGGCGTGTTTGCATTGACTATCGTAAGTTGAATGACGCCACCCGAAAAGACCATTTTCCTCTACCCTTCATGGACCAAATGCTTAAGAGATTAGCAGGGAATGAATACTATTGTTTCCTTGATGGTTTCTCGGGTTATTTTCAGATCCCCATTGATCCACAGGATCAAGAGAAGACCACATTCACCTGCCCATACGGAACTTTTGCCTACAGACGTATGCCTTTTGGCTTATGTAATGCTCCTGGCACGTTCCAACGATGTATGATGGCCATTTTCCACGACATGATCGGGGAAACAATGGAGGTGTTTATGGATGACTTCTCGGTCATTGGGGACTCGTTTCAAACATGTCTCTCCCATTTAGAAAAAATGCTTCAAAGGTGTGAAGACACCAATCTTTGTCTAAATTGGGAGAAGAGCCACTTTATGGTCAAAGAAGGCATAGTCCTTGGCCATAAGATTTCAAAAAATGGGATTGAGGTTGATAGATCAAAAGTCGATGTTATTGCTAAACTGCCTCATCCTACTACCGTCAAAGGTATTAGGAGTTTTTTAGGTCATGCCGGTTTCTATCACAGATTCATACAAGATTTTTCGAAAATCGCCCGGCCTATGACCCATCTTCTTGAAAAAGATGCTCCTTTTATCTTCTCACCCGAGTGCATCGAAGCTTTTGAAACATTAAAGAAAAAGCTTACAGAAGCACCCATTCTCATTGCTCCCGACTGGGACTTGCCTTTTGAGCTTATGTGCGATGAAAGTGATTTTGCTATCGGTGCAGTCTTAGGGCAACGTAGATCTAAACATTTTCAGCCTATCCACTACGCAAGTAAGACTATGACTGAAGCTCAAACTCATTAAACCACCACAGAAAAAGAGCTATTAGCCGTGGTGTATGCGTTTGAGAAGTTTCGGCCGTACTTAATCTTGACCAAATGTGTAGTGTATACGGATCACTCGGCTCTCAAATATCTCTTTGCTAAACAAGATGCAAAGCCGAGATTGCTCCGTTGGGTTCTCCTCCTCCAGGAATTTGATATCATTATACGTGATAAAAAAGGAGCTGAGAACCTGGCTGCTGATCATCTGTCCCGATTAGAGAACCCTCACCAAGATGTTTTCGAGAAAAAGGAAATAAATGAAACATTTCCTCTCGAGACACTCAATGCGGTTTCTTTCCGTGGAAATTCTACTACCCCATGGTTTTCTGACTTCGCAAATTACCATGCGGGTAACTTCATTGTGAAAGGGATGTCGACCCAGCAGAAGAACAAATTCTTCAAGGATGTTAAACATTACTTCTGGGACGACCCCTACTTATTCAAAATCTGTGATGATCAAGTCATCCGACGGTGTGTTTATGGACAAGAAGCTATGGACATTCTCAAAGCTTGCCATGCTGGACCCACCGGGGGCCATCATAGTCCAAACTACACCGCCAAAAAGGTGTTTGATTCCGGGTTTTATTGGCCCACTATCTATAAGGATGCCCACGAATTTGTCAAAGCATGTGACGCTTGTCAACGTCACGGAAATATCTCTCAAAGAAATGAAATGCCACAAAATGCCATTCAAGTTTGTGAGATCTTTGACATCTGGGGCATTGACTTTATGGGGCCATTTCCATCATCTCGAGGAAACAAATACATACTCGTGGCTGTTGACTATTTGTCAAAATGGGTTGAAGCAAAAGCCTTACCTACAAATGATGCCCGAGTAGTTGTGAAATTTTTAAAATCTCTTTTTGCCAGGTTTGGAACTCCACGTGCTATAATCAGTGATCGTGGTACACATTTCTGCAATGACCAATTTGATCGTGTCATGCAAAAGTATGGTGTAACCCACCGTCTCTCTACTGCATACCACCCCCAAACAAGTGGGCAGGTGGAAGTTTCCAACCGTGGTATTAAAAGAATTCTTGAAAGGACAGTAGGCGAAAATCGTGCATCTTGGTCGGATAAACTGGATGACGCACTCTGGGCCTTCCGTACAGCTTACAAAACACCCATCGGGTGTACTCCATACAAGCTAGTGTACGGAAAGGCATGTCATCTTCCGATTGAGCTTGAGCACAAGGCTTACTGGGCCTTAAAACATGCAAACTTCGATATTCAGACAGCCGGTGATCACCGGAAAGTTCAAATGAATGAACTAAATGAACTCCGTGATCAAGCATACGAGAACTCTTTGATCTACAAACAAAAGACAAAGAAGATTCATGACTCTAAAATCAAGAACCGCGTTTTCAACGTTGGTGATCGAGTCCTTCTTTTCAATTCAAGATTGAAGATATTCTCGGGAAAGCTCAAGTCCCGTTGGTCTGGTCCATTTACTATCACTAAGGTTTATCCTTATGGCACCATTGAGTTATCTCAACCTGATGGTCCAAATTTCAAAGTGAATGGTCATCGATTAAAGCACTATTTTGGAGAGGACATTCCACCCATGGTTGTCCCGGATTTACAAACTTTCCCCATGAACCAATGAATGCGGGGATCGAGTCAAGCTAGTGACTCGGGAATAAAAAACAGTAGCACACACCATATGGGTTTTCACCCATGTTTCTGTCTTCTTACCCTTTTCTACCACCCTAGTGTGGGGGAGTTACCCCCCGCTGTTGTATATAAGTTTTCATCTAAAAAAAAAAAATAATAAAAAATAAAAATAAAAAATGTATATATCAAAAATATAATAATGGCCGCAGTATTTCCCTTGTATGTTCTATGTTTCGGCATAACAGCCGGTACTTTGAATATTGAGGGCAATATTCATTTCTAAGTGTGGGGGGAATTCTCACGAATTTTATCATGTAATTATTCCACCCAATTCCCCCGTTTTTGGCCAAATATTTTTTTTTGG
Source organism: Chrysanthemum seticuspe (assembly GCA_019973895.1). Taxonomy (NCBI): domain Eukaryota; kingdom Viridiplantae; phylum Streptophyta; class Magnoliopsida; order Asterales; family Asteraceae; genus Chrysanthemum; species Chrysanthemum seticuspe. The sequence continues at coordinate 83,379,278 of BPTQ01000003.1, forward strand.
AGTAAGTGTTTTTCACTTACTCAGCAAATGGTAATCAGTCCGCCATGTCTAACCCACATAAGGATTGGCTAATCCAGGAGCAAACGGCTCTTGGTAAAGATATATCAAATCCGTTTACGGCTTGCAATTTGCCCAAAATTGTATGGTGTTCAACTCACCATATCTTTAAACTAGTGAAAAGTTGGCTAGCCCGCAAGTTTATGGCTTGTGGTAAAGGCAGTTGGAAATCCATAATTGGTAATCGGCTCACCAAAGATAATATTGATAATTTATCTAAGAGTTGGCTAGTCCAGAAGCAAACGGCTTCTGGTAAAGACAAATCAAATCCGTTTACAGCTGGTGATTTGCTCAAAATCATTTGGTTATCATTGTGCCAAGGTTCTTACTTGAACTAAAACAATTGGCTACTCCAGAAGTAATGGCTTTTGGTAAAGAGATGAAATCCATTAATTTTTCTCAAATCATTGCTAGGGACTAGCAATATCTTAGTGTGGGGGATTGATGAGTGTCTAAATACTCATCATTTTTATACTGTTTAGAATGCCAAAAACATCTTAAAACACTCAGAAATGCATCAAAATGATGAAAATATCACAAACAAGTGTTTTATGTGTTTTAAATGCAAAAATATCAAAATCTGGTGAAAAACGTATCAAGTTTGCATAATTGGCAGTTTTAGTCCCCCAAGTTTAAAAAGTTATCAAAAACAGTCCCTGGATATTCAAAACTTGTAAAATATCATTTTAAGTCCTTAGGGATTCATGAAGTTGTCAAAATTAGTCCTTGAAATTCAAAATTGCAAAATTACAACTTTAGTCCCTCAAGTTTTGAAAATGACAAAAATAGTCCTTGGATTTATTAAAAATGGAATTTTATGCAATAGTAGTCCTTGTACTATTCACATATGGCAGGAATGGTCCTTGTGTGAACTTTGTAAGATTGGCAATTTCAGTCCCTCATGTTTGGCAGAATTACACAAATGGTCCTTGATATTAAATAAACCAAATGGCCCCTTTTGTGTATTTAGAACCCAACCAAACCAAAAAGACCCCTGCCATTATCCCTGTGACCCCCCTATTTTGGACCCTCCCACTTATAATATCTGGTCAAAAAAGGTCAACGCCCGCCAAAACCCGTTTTACTGTTCACCTTCCTCTCCCTCCCCTGCAAACCAAAACCAGGGTGGTTTTTACCACCTGTTATCTCCACCTCACCTCTCTACCCACTCTCTCCAGCTCATCCCCCCTCCTCACATCTCAGCCCACAACCAATTAATGCATCCCCACCATGAACCTTTCACTGTTACACTCACATCCCCTGTTTTTGCTTCCACATCACACCAAATCCATTGAAACTTCACCTTTTGTGTCCCCTACACCTCCACAACACACCAAGATTCTTTAATTACTCTAAAACTGTCTCAAGCAACCGTGTATACTTTTGGCGCCAAAAGTGAGTTTAAAGGCTAGGATGAGTTTGACTCAATCAATGGCCAAGATTGTTGATGGGAAATGATCAGAGGCATGTGGGGAGTATTTCAAGGCTATAAAGAAAGAGGAGAAGCAGAGGAGTGATCTATCTAGAATAATTGTAATTTAGCTTATGTCGTTTTAGCTTAAAATAAAATTCCAGTGTATGCTTTAGCTTTCAAGCTTTGTATTTCAAGTTTCCAGTGTATTATAAACCTTTTTTAATTATCAATTTCAAGTTTCAAGTTCTGTTCTCAGTTTATGCATTTTCAAGTTCAAAACCTCATGATTAATCAAATGTTGTTATTTGTTGTTATTAAGGACTGAGTAGACCACATAAGCTCCTAGATAGCTTATATAAGCAATTAGAAATCCATTAAAATCAGTTTAGAAGCAAAAAGCAATAATTCATAAAAATCAAGAAAAATCAGTCATAAATCAAAAATCATAAGAAATGAAGAAAGATTCAAGGAGCAAGGTGAATTCTGGATTGCCTTGGGTTTAGTGCTTATTGGGAAGCTTTAGGTTGTGTTTGTATACCTCAGTTCTCAGTTTGAGCTTGGAAACCACTTGTAAGCCCTTTTTGATCCATTTTGTCATTTCACTGTTTAAGTGTTCAAAAGCTTAAATCTCTGTGTTTTTATATTCATTAGTTGTAGTTAAGCATAATCAAACCATAAAAACAGTCACTTGTTCTTTAAAATTTATAGTTGCTAAAAATCTTGTTTTAACAGTTAAAATAGCATAAGTGCAATTTCTTAGTTTTATGTTGATAGTGTTGTTTTTTGATGCTTATTTAGTTTTAATAAATGATATTAGAAGGTTTGTAATAAGTTTCATGGTCTTAATCTGTTTAAATCTTTGAAAAGTTTTAAAACAGTCCTATAAAGGATTGTTTGGATTAGCTTGTTTAACTGTATTGAAGGTTTTTCTATCCATTGTTCTTGTTTGGTACATGTCTCAGTAGGTCTTAAGAACTCAAACAAACAAGAAAAGTCAGTCTTTATTTGGTGAAAAGTCAAAATACTTTTTAATCAGTCACCATTTGACAACTGTTAAGATTAAAAAGGTAAAACTCATCAAAGTAGTTTAGAACTTGGTAATATAGCTTAATCTAGTCTTAATATAACTTAATACATCATAATAAGTCCATAGAATTGATTTAAAGCTCATAAAAGTCAACATAGTTATTTTCTTAAATAGTCAAAACATGCCCTGTGCACAGTTGAGCCTAACACTTTCATAAGCTCTCATAGAGCTTATTAATTAGCCTCAGTTTGTGATTCTTGGCTTTTTGAGAAGCTCACCTGGCTGTCTCAAGGTCCCAGTTTTTAGTTTTCAATTTGTAGCTTATTTGGTAGGGCTGCACTTAGCTTTTTGTTTGTCCAAAGTCACTCAGTATATATTGAGTCATCCTCAGTGGTTTTTCAAATTTTTTATAAGCTCCTCATAAGCTCACCAGTGAATCCCACTGTGAAAGCTTTAGTTTTTTTATAGCTTATCTGGTCATCTTGTTAAGTCCAGTGTTTATTTTCAATTTCAAGATCATCTAAGTGCTTAAAAATAAGCTTAAAAGTTGCCTAGAAACCACAAAGTGTCCTGTGCAAACCAGTTAAGTTTAAGCTTATTTTGGCTTATTTAGTGCTTATTTTCAAGTCATTTTGCTTTTTCATTTGTAACATTAGCTTATTACAAGTTCCTTAGCTTATTTCCAGTTTTCATTTGTTTATTTATTAGCTTATTTAGCCATTTTGGCTAAATCATTGTGCTTATTCCAATATTTGCACACTGTTGAGAAAATAAGCTCTCACTGAGCTTATTATTGGTTTTTAGAAAAAGCTCTAGTTGTGAAAATTGCTTATTACATAGTACTTAATAAGTTTGTAAAATAAAAATCCAAAAATAAAATAGTTGCAAAAAGTCATTGCTGGGATTCGAACCCTGGCCACCCAGCTCACCACACACACACACTACTACTCGCCCTTGGGTCTTTTTCTGTTTTTCTTTGCACTATCTACTACTTAACCCTTTGTTTCCTTTTAAGCTTATACGAGCTTATTAGCTTATTTCTAGCTTATTTATACTAGCTTTTTCAACTTTTGTATTTTTCTTAACTTTGTATTAGTATAAAGTAATTTATAAAAAAGTTTCAGATTTTTCTAAATAGTTTTAGTATTTTTAATCATTTATTTAGTCTAAAATAGTATTTAATTCATAATAAAAAATATAAAAGTAAAAAAAATATAAATCTTTTTTCTAAAATTTTCTTTTGTCATATAGGAAGTAAGAAAATTGTTTTTACACTTGTAGGACTTTTATTTTACAAATTTTACGTTTTTGCTTGCGCACTCGTGTAATTTTTATACTTAACGTACGTTTTCATTTTAAGTCACGTTTTTAGATAATTTAAGTTTACGTTTTAATTAAAATATTTTATTTAAGTTATTTTGTTTTATAAATCACAAAAACATCATTGTAAAAATAGTGATAGCGTTTATTTAATATATTTTAGCTTTTTAATTTTCTTTAATTTGCATTTAAGTCGCTGTAATTTACAAACTTTTTCTTTAGGTATAAATATCTCAAAATCCTTACTGATCACTATCCTTAGTGATTATTCGACATCTGTGTCACAATTCTCAATTTCCGGTCATTTCTTAAACTCAATATTCGTCATATTAGTTCATGCATGATTTTTTTTTTCATTTCACGTTAAACGCATAATTTCATATTAAATAAACGCTATCGCGTAATTAATTATTTTGAACATTTGATCCGATACTTTCAAAAAAAAAAAAAAATTATTCCGATATATTTTATACTCATATTAAGATGATAAAAATATTATTACTAGTTTACCCGATGTTTTTAATTTATTTTATATATATATTGTTATATTTATATAATTACGGCGGTTTTCTTAAAAACTACGCGATAATTAATAATTCACTCAAATATCTTCTTTCTTGCCTTTGCTTGCACACCAACGCATTCCATTTGAGAAATATAATACACCAAACCAAGACACAACATTCTTATCTTTTCCTTATTACTAGACATAAGGTACTTGAGGCCATAATTTTCCTTCTTTCTTGCTTCCAAATTCAATCAAAAACCATTCTCATGCCACTCCTGCTTGCTTGACTTTCTAGCTCTACAATTAATGTGTAAGAAATAAAACCTAGTCTAACCACTCATATATATATATATACTACTCTTATTATATATACGAGCCTCACACACACACTTAGTCTAACATCTCAAAACTTAAACTACAAAAACAATCACTTTTGTCTCACTACTCACGTTAACAGTTAGCAAGAAGGAGATCCTCGAAAATTTTTCAAGATCAAGTTTAACAATCTAGTATACACTCTTGTTTAGGTTTTGAAATAAAAACCTAGGGTGTTTAGGTTTAATCCTTTGTTCACATCACCTCATCATATCACTAGTAAGCATTCATAATCATATTTTTATTTCATATTCATTTTTATGGTCATATCATTTTATTTGAGAAATATGCAAGTCTCATGATGTTTATACCATTTTTAAAGGTTTTTATATGTTAAATATATATAATCCATCCTATAATTACTCCTTGTTATATATTGGTCTTGATGATGTTTAGGAACCCATGACACCCTAAGAAGGTGTATGGTAGGATTAGAATAGCTTTGGAGTTGTTTTGAAGGGATTGGAATAGGTTTAGTACGAGAAAAACTATTTTCGATACGTATAAAATATGTTCTGTCCTTGTTTTGATTTTCTGGAAAATCCGACAGTAGGTACGAAATTTTGGCCTTGATATTTAGAAAATATACTTTAAAACGAATCCGTGGCCGCTTGAACGGATTAAAACGGAGTTATAACGAAGAAGTTATGAATTTTTCAAGTTTGGCGACGAAATATATAATTTTCTGAAATTTCAGCATACTATTTTTATCTTGTACGAGTCAAAAATGAGCCTTAAGCTTCACAAATTATTTCGACTTGTCAAAAATATATTAGTATACTTTGATACGAAGCTAAGGACGTATTATACGTAGAAAACGGATTTGAAACGACAAAGATATGCACGTTTTCATAAAATTGCCGTAACTATTATTTTCTGAAAAACTATATTATTTTTACGATACAAGTGTTACGGTAGCTGAAACGACCATGTTGGAGGCTGTTTTTAACTATGATGTGGAACTTTTTGGAACGAAATGTCTTCTAATAAAATCAAGATCACCGAGCATATTTTTCAAAACGACAAGCCGTTTGTATAGCGGAGTTGTAATAAATTATTTATGGATGTTTAAACTTGGCCGAAACTCATTTTTAACCAACATTTTAGACAAAATCACCATCTTTAACCCTTATTATCTTTATGTTCGAGACCTTTATGACGAAAACTCCTGAACTGAAACTTCTAGATTTCGATACAAACTTTCCAAAACCGTCGAGTTCGTTTCCTAACGATCGACGTACACTATTTTACGACTAGTTTTTCGAAGCTATTTTTATCACTTTCATGAAAATTCCGACGATATTGTTTTACGACGAAAAATGATAATTTCACTATAAATCATTACGAAACCATTGTAGGATGACATTTTGACGTAAAAACTTGTAAAGTGATTTTTGAAGGGTCAAGACGTCAAAAGAGTATTTTTCGACGATAAGTAATTATTTTCAAAACTCGCAAATGGTATAAATAACATATGAAATGCATGCATAACATTACATTGCAACTCATTACATATCATATCATTCGTAATAGGACCCGGTTAAGCATCACATTATACCTCAGTGTACTCACTCTTGTCATCACACCAGTTTACGAGGTGAGTAATCACATCCCCTTTTTACCGTTTTTACTATATTTTTGGGGCGAAATGCATGAACCATACTCGAACTAAATTGATCCCTACTTTTGTGAACTCTTTTGGCTTGAACTTGTGATCTTGAAAGCAAATCCTTGAACTTTATTAGGAAATTATGACTTGTTGGAACTTATTGAACCGTACATGTTATGACCTTGTCTTAAAGTCTCCCATGTTCGGAGCATCACTATAAAGTCTCCCATGTTCGGAGCATCACTATAAAGTCTCCCGTGTTCGGAGCGTATCTTTGGGAAGAGGCACCCAGTATATCTTTGGGAAGAGGCACCCAGTATATCTTTGGGAAGAGGCACCCAGTATATCTTTGGGAAGAGGCACCCAACATAACTTTGGGTAGTGGCACCCAGCTTAATTTGGTTTCATCAGTAGCATCCCTGAATTATTATATTCGTGGTACTATATTGTGAACTATTATGACCGCTTATACTTGACTACTTCATACGCTATCTTTTGGCAGTGGGTTGTGAACACACAGGTTGCAAGTTTTGTATGGGCGGAACTTGGAACTGAGTGGATTTACTATGCCTTTGCTTTGCGGACCATTTTCGTTGACCAAAAGCTTTGAATATTTCTTTCGAGTTTTCTTATTTTGCTAAACATGTTTACTCACCAACTATTTTCATAGTTGACCCGTTTTTCTCTCATGCATTTCAGGTGATCGTTAGTAAGCTTTTTCTACAGGTCTTGCATAATGAAGTTTTCACTTGTCACTACAAATCATTATGTAATAGAACGCAATATTTTGGGAACTAAACTTGTAATATATTTGCCGATGAAGGCTAAACTAGTATTGTAATGGTGTACTCTTTCTTTTAAATATTAATGTTGGTATGTTCTATTATCTTGTGCTTATGTTCCCTTCCGTTACACCTCGTGTTTCCGCCTCCGGCGAGGGTGTGACAATCTGTCTGCGCAAAACACCATTCATCCTCCGTGGGACTTAACGACCCAGGAATCCACTATATTCCTCTGATCTTAATTGCATTTGTTTCTGAGCTATTTTAAGTTTATTACGGTTGACCATTCACAAGTGGTCAGCTTGTGTGATTAAACTTGACTGTTTGGAAGCGAATCATTTTTCTCTTTCTTTTTCTATTTTTTTTCTTGATTTTTCTCTTTTTTTTTTCATTTTTTTTTTTCATTTTTTTTGCATACATTCTTACCCTACCATCCTCTAATAATACATCAACGTAGAGGGATTTATAGGAGCATCCCTACACTTGAGTTTTTATTTCTCTAACATTATTGACCCGAATTGAAAAGATCAAAACACTTGGAGTAATTAATTACGTAGACAAAGGGAATTTGAATTTAACGTTACTTCCCGTTACTCCATAAAATAATACTTAAACCATGAGTCCCAGTCGTCCCAAAACTGTGTATAAAGGATATGACTCGACTTAGCAACCATGCAAGTAACTAGCTAATTGAACTAAGGGTTAAGAAATAGTTACAATAATGCACTAAAGATGAGTACATACAAGGTGGGCTAAGGCAATTGGGTGTAACATTTGGGGGTGGATTGTAAACAATGCTCTTCATTGATATTCTGGAAACTGGAACATCACGAGAACTGCGAAAAGATAGGCCCGGAGGGGTTAACTAGGGGTATCGTGTACTAAAGATGAGTACATTGCAAGGGTGTAGGGGAAATTGCTCAACCAATGTAATTAAATTACAGGTTTAAAACAAGGGTTATCCTAATGCCTCTTATCATTTAGTTAAACCTAACTACACAAATATAGTCTCACTAGCGATCTTGAAATGCATCACAAAAACAAGTTCTAGAATCTATTGTACTACCGGTTCACTCATAAGCATTAAAGATGAATGCATTTATTCCTAAAGATCTAGGGGCGAACCTCACATTTTTTGGGTGGAATTTGAGTGGTATACGGTTTTTTTGCTAGTCATATAACTCCTATCCATGAGACGCTTTACTCGTAAGTGTCATAAAAATTAAAAATTTGGTGCTAAAATTACCATAGAAAATATTTCTCATAGTTTATTACACATATTACTAAGGACAAGGCAAAAATCAAGTGAGTGAATAGTTTCTAGTTTCCCGTTTTATTCTTCCTCCCCATACTTAAACTGAACATTGTCCACAATGTTCCCCGAAAGTATTAATGTAATGATAAATAAAGGTAAAATAAAAGAGAGAACTAATACTCCTCTGATTAGCTCGGTAGGATATGTGTAGAATAATGGTTAAATCCTCCTCCAAGAAGAATGAGTAAGTAATAAGTGTTGCTTCCATCTTGCACTTCATCTTCTTGTCCAATATAACCTGCAAATTCTAAGAAAACAGAGATGAAAACTCGCGTAAAATCGGTGTTCAAAACTATATAAAACTAAACTACACTAGAAAGCAAGTAAGATACAATGCTTGTGAAATAGATGTTTGCAGATTTCTGGAAAAATAAGAATTCTGGAAATTTCCAAAAATTATAGATTAGACAGAAAACGAAAATCTGGAAATTGTTTCTACATTGCCTGACGCCGTCGGGTATTACATCCGACGTCATCAGGTTGTCCTGACAGAATGAGTCAGAGTTGTTTTCTGGAAAAAATTCTTGAAAAATTACTTTTTTAAAGACCTGGAAAATTTCTACAAAACATCTATTGTGACTCGATACATGTATTTGACTCTAACAAATATATATATATATACAATTTCAAATATTGTTAATCTCATGTTCATATTAGTTGTTAAAAACACATGTGATCTTCCCTACACATATCTTTTTGTAAAATACATTTATATGTGATTAAGACGGAGTTAAAAACAAAATAAAGCATTTTCACAGAATAATGAAAGCATGAGAATTAAAAAACAATGAAAAAGATATATAAAACACATAAATAAAAATGAAAAGCAAACATTTAAACAATTAAACATGGGTTGCCTCCCAATAAGCGCTTTTTTTTATTTACGAGTCTTGTAGCTAGACTCAAAGCCATACCACTACGTTTTCTTATTTTTCCTCATCATGGCATACCTCATCATATTGATAAAGTCCACATCGACCCTATACCTAGGTCATAAGGTCAAGCAATCCTTATATTAGAGGCTCCTTTTCTCCCATATATATTCCATGCCTTTCTCCATATCCGCCTCGCTATTTTCATCAAAGGCTTTGATGTTATCCCTTTCAAAATTTGATAGAGAACGAAGTCCACTTACTTTCCAAGGTGTGGAAAACTAGAAGGGGGGGTTGAATACCGATTAAAACTTCATTTTAAAATATTTAGATCGACTTATGTCAATCTATTCAGATGTGTATGTTGGACTTTGATAGATAGATATGTAAATATGTAATGCAAAGATAAAGAGTAAGAAAAACAATACCACGACACGAGTATTTATAGTGGTTTGGCTACAAGGACACCTTCCTTGCCCTACTCCACTCCCCGAGTCACCTACTCGAGAGTTCATTAGCACTACACGACACAACTCCTTATGGCGGAGAAGCCTTCACAACGTCGCCTACTCTTTTTCCGGTACAAGGCTAGACACCAGGCTCTTCCACAAGGTAGAACCACACATATCACAACGTCGCCTACACTTTATTCGGTACAAGGCTAGATACTGAGTTGCATTACAAAGGAGGAACTACTACCCAACACTACACAACACCTATTGATAACGCTACACGCGTCGTTCGAGGTTAAAGGAACTTCCTTTTCTTCGAGCAAGTTTTATAACACCCTAGGCAGTGAACCTAATCGTTGTAGTGTAGTATTAGGGTAAGCCACGGGTATTGATATCGTTCTCTAAGGGAATAGGAATGCTAGTGAGAAGTTACTACGCTAAGGTTGGGGTTGAGGAAGATTATTTTTTATCTTTTTATGTTTTTTAGGAATTAGAAAGGTACGAATCTCGGGGTTTGGATTTGGGGGTTTGTATTTCTACCGATTACTCTACTTATCTAATTATCTAATCTAAGGTGTATGTAGTCTATGTCTAATTATTGTGTGCTCGTATGATAGTTTAAAGATGTGTTTACTTAGGTTTTATTACTCCTTAATTATCTCCTATTGATGGTTGAATTATCACGTTCTTATTCTTAATCGCGTTGTGTGTCTAAAGTCGTAGGGTGTGCGTTTGTCCCTAACTCTTTGAAACTACCAAAGGGTCTCGTCTACAAAATCTCTAGGAATTATAAACTCTAACTCTAAGGTACTCTTTGGATGGTTTAGCCTACAACTACTCTAGGTGTTATAGTCTAAGGTTTACAAAGACTAATCAAGCATTAACTACACAACGAATGACCTATCGCATTACTAGATCATTAACAATTAAGATAAGAGACAACCAATCAATATTCAGTAATTAAGTTTCATATTCCCTAAGCAAACACACAAGTAAATTAGCCGGACATGGAGAACATGCAAGCATACACACAAGTAATTGAAGACATAATTGAATTAATGAAGTAAAACACTTATCTTGATGTAAGATAGGGTTTGGAACCCTAAAATACTATACAAGACAGCCTTGATTTGGTTTAGGTTTTTACTCCAAAAGACTACACAATAAAACTGAAAAATTCGGATTCTATATATAAGATTACAATCGCGACGGCGTCACCCTTTGATTTGTGACGCCGTCGGGTCGCCGTCATTAGGGTTTTGTCTTGGCCACGTTAGTCTTGCGACGGCGTCACCTTGTGCTTGTGACGCCGTCCCCTTCAGTCTCTGACGCCGTCTGAATCAAATCTAGGCCGTCTGAGTTGCGACGGCCTACATCCTTTAAAAGCCTGACACCGTCACTTGAAAATAAGCAATTTGAGTACTGTCCCATCGCAGAAGTGCTCCGACGGCGTCGCAGTTAAGCAGTGACGCCGTCCCCTTGTATTTCAGCAGCTTGAGTGTCTCGATTCTTGACTTTGGCCATTTTCTTGGTATATCCGCGCCTTTTCGTCCAAATAAGTGCCATTCCAACAATTTTCCATCAAGAGACCTAAAAAGTGAAAAGAAACGATATTAAGTAATAACGGATACAAAAGTGATCAAATAAGGGCTTAAACGACCCCTCAAAAAGGTACATTTTAAAACGTTATCACCTATCCCAACGGAGACCCACTCCTTATTACAACATCATCAAGGATATCAATATCCTTGGATACAACCTATCTCTATTTGTACATCGATACACCATATCGATTGTACACCCTTGGCATCTTTCACTAATGCCTTAGACTTGACTCTTTTGGCATCCTTCACTAATGCCTATCACACGGACGTTCGACACCTTTCACTAATGCCTTTGTCTTGACTCCTTTGGCATCCTTCACTAATGCCTTTGACACGGACGTTAACCACCCTTCACTAATGCCTTTGTCTTGACCCTTTTGGCATCCTTCACTAATGCCTTTGACACAACACTTCTAATGAGGAAGAAAGAACTATCAACAAGAGAACCTCAGTAGTCTTGATGATGACGAAGCATGGCAACTCATGGACTTGAGCTTGCTCGACTTCAAGAGGTGGTGATCTTGCCTTTAAAAGGAACCTAGAGAATCACACAAAAACAAAACCAAACTACATAGAAAATTTTGTGTGGTGGGTTCGCTTGTTAAAGTGATAAGGTTGATATTCGTAGTGGTCCTACAATTGGTATCAATCGCCTAACAATGGTTTAGGAGTGTTTGGTTGAAGTTTTTGTTTGTGTAGTATACGCGTAGTTTCGTTCTCAAAGATTCACGCATAAAACTTTTATTTTTGCACTTAAATCTTCAAGATTCTTATGGTCTAAGGTTTATATAGTGTTAAAGATTCTAGTTTTGGCAAAAAGTTCGAAGCTTTACGTGTTTTGGTTAAGTTTTGAACACGTTTTTGGTTCATTGGTCATTTCTACTCGTAACTTTTCTAAGCACTTTGGGTGAAAAAGGTCAACATTTTTGGGTTATTCGAGTGTTTTTAAGGATATCTGTGCAAGAGAAATTGGTTGAATCGCTGAAATTTTTTTACGAGTAGGTCAAAACCTTAATTCTACTCGTAAGAAAGTCAACTACTCATAAGGTTCTACTCATAACTTTTTGGTGCAGATTCTTCGAGCTTAAACGGTGACTCAGTGCTTCCCTCACTTAGATAAGTTTGTGGAACACTTCGACTTTTGGATATCTCTTACACTATGATAGTGTAAAGGATTTTTGGGCAATACCCTAATCTTACGCATAAGTTTCGACTTACGCGTAGAATACTTTACGCATAAGCATTTTTCTTACGCCTAAGTTTTCCTTACGCATAAGCTAAATCTTACGCATAACTTTTTCTACTCGTAACTTTAAACCTACGCATAAGATCCTACGCCTAAGGAATCCTACGCCTAAGATCCTACGCATAAGATCCTACGCCTAAGCATCGTCTACTCGTAACTTCCTGTTTAACTGTGAAAATCTTGAGTAAAATTTAAATTTTTGAGGAGACTAAACGTTCAATTTTTACGCGAGATTCAAATTTTAGTTTAACTGTGAAAATTTTGGTCAAAAATTCAAATTTTTGGGCCTAAATTCAATTTTTCGGGTCAAATTTGGCGTCAAAATTGTCATAACTCAAAACTTTCATACGACCTTAGAATTGATTTTTATAGTGAATTTCAAATTTTGGGCGAAAATGTTTTAAGAACCAAGGTTACGAGTACGACTTTCGGAAACACCTCAACTGAGCTTAATCTTCATCAACCACAACTCCTTTATCGTTGAATAGATCCTACATCAACTTTATCAGATCATACCTTCATCAATGGCAACTCAACAAGACATTCATGCAGCCGGTGCCGAAAACGGACCTCCTATGTTGGCAAAAGGTGGTTATCTTCAATGGACAAGTCGAATGCTCCGCTACATCAAGACCAAACCTAATGGGAAACTCATGATTAAATCCATTCAGGATGGACCCTTCAAGCCTCGACAAGTTCATGTACCTGGAAATGCAGATGCAACACCTCCCGTCGCACCATCTTCTCGTCTTCAATACGAATCTGAATACACTGCAGAGGATCAGAAACAAGTCGAAGCAGATGACATGGCAATTCATATTATCCAACTGGGTTTACCAATAGACATCTTTGCTGCGATAGACAGTTGTGAAATTGCTTTCGATATGTGGGAACGTGTTAGACGACTTTGTCATGGAACAGAAATTGGTCATCAAGACATGGAGAACAAGTTGCTAACTGAATGGGAAAAGTTCACATCTACACCAGGAGAATCCATTGAATCCTACTATGGAAGGTTTTGCACTTTGATGAATGAGCTAATCAGAAACAAGCTGACACCCAGAACTATCGTTCAAAACATCAAGTTCCTGAACAATCTTCCAGAAGAATGGGGACGATATGTCACTATTGTCAACCAAACAAAAGACCTTCATCAGGTGAACTTTGATCAACTAAACGATTTTCTGAAACAAAACCAAGCTGAAGCGAATGAAGTCAGGCAAGAAAGATTAGCAAAGAATCATGATCCATTGGCACTCATTGCAAAGACTCCAACTTCAGTGAATACACAACAACAAGCTTCATCATCTTCCAACAACAACAACTTGTAGCAATACATTCCACAACCACAACAACAATTCTATCCACCAGAACAACAAGTCATTCAACAACAGTATCCACAATGCCAGGAACAAGGAATCAATGATCTCGAATCTGATCAAGAAGACCCTATGTCCCAAATACTTTCTCTCTTGGGTAAAGTAATCAAAGGTCGCTATTCCACACCTACTAACAACAACCAAAGGATATCATCAAACACTCGCACCAGGAAAATTGCACAGCCGGGTGTGAATATGGGTAATCAAGGTCAAATGGTTGGAGTTATTGGGAATCAGCAGGGATATGCTACTGGATTTCGTATGGGTAATCAGCCGATTCCATATAAGGGTAATCAGATGAGACAGAATGTTGGGAATAGAGCAGTGGGTAATCAGAATCGGAATGTTGCAGCTCCAGCCATTGGGAATCATGGAAATGTGAATCAGGGTAATCAGATTAAGTGTTATAACTGTCAAGGAATGGGTCACATGGCAAGGAATTGTCCTACTAAGCCGCACAAGAACGATCTTGAGTATCTTCAGAAAACTGTCCTGTTGGTACAAAAGGAACGCGCTGGATTTCAGTTGAGTGCTGAGGAACATGACTTTATGGATATTATGGATGATTTGGAAGACCTCGAGGAAATCAATGCGAACTGCATCTTCATGGCTAATCTTCAGGAGACTAAGTACGACACTGAATCTGACACACCTCCTGTCTTTGACGCCAATGCAGTATCTGAGGTACCAATCATTGATCCATGTTATAACAATGTCATATTTGATGTGTTTACTCATGACGAACAGCATTCTGTGACGCCAGCACCTACTTATGATACATACATGGACAATCCGATTTGTAGCAATACTAACTCTGAAACTCCAGATGTGGATCCTAGTGGAGGCTGTGTGGCACAAAATACTGAGACTGATGAGGAAACACGTGCTTATGTTGAATCATTAATCAATCAATGTGGCATTGAAGTTGAGAAAGTTAGATCGGTCAATCGCGATGTTAAGGCCGCGAATGCTAAATTGACCGCTGAGCTTGAGAGTTACAAAGAGAACGCCAGAGCCTATGAATTTCATACAAACAAAATGTCAGAATTAGAAATTGGTTATCGAGATTCTGTTTTAAGAGAAAAAGATTTGCAACTCAAGTATGACACACTTGATGTGAATCTGAATTTGAAAATCAAATCTTTAAACAAGGAAATTTCTGAACTAAATGACCAACTTTCAAAACAAAAATCAACTTATTCTGATCTTGAAAAAGAGAAGAAGAAGTTGATAACTGATTTTGCAAAACGAGAAGATTCTCTTCTTGATGAGATTCTGGATAAAACTGAAATGATCAAAAAATTGGACAATTTACTTCTTACAACGGGTCATTCCGCTAAGACAATCAAGATGCTTTCTAATCAAGTAAATCCGATTTTTCATACTTCGCAAAAAATGGCTCTTGGTAACTCACCTCCCTGTTTTCTCAAGAAAGCTCAGAAAGAACGGAATGTGTTGAACAATGGAAAACCTTTGCATGAACCTATAATTGTGCATGATTCTCTTGAAACGTTGGAACTATCTGAGGAGAGTAGATCTAAAATGAAACAAAAACATCCGGAAATCAAACCGATTGATTATAACAAATGGAACCAAATTAATGTTCTTCCTTTTGTTTCTCAAAAAGGACAATCAAAGTTTTCCACCACACAAAGTGTTTCATACAAACAGTCAACACCAGTTTCAAAATCTGTTTCAAAACCAGTAGAAGTCTCAAAATCTCTTTCGAACATTGAACAAATGTCTTCAAACAATCCTTTTAACACAAGTGATGCGAGAAGTATTTTAGAAAATGTGAAAACTAGAATTGCGGATCTTCAAGAGACTGTTAAAACTAAAACCAACATTACAACAAATATCTGGTTTAATAGTTTTGATAATGAACAGAAAAAGTTTTTTGAAACTCAAATTGCGCCTCAGCTGACTAACATCAACTCAAGGGTAATTCATTTTGAACAAGCATTCTTGAAAGAAACAGCTGACTTTGTCAAGGACCATAAATCCCTGGTAAAGCAAGCTAACGAAAGTGTTGAACAAATCAAACTCTTGGAAACATTAAATGATTCTCTCTTCGAAGATGTTCTGACTACTGATATTATGTCCATCATTTTGCAAACATATTCTGTTGAAGATCATGAAAGACTCCAGTCTGAGACCTCCGTAATTGTTTCAAAATATGAAAAAGCTCTTGAAAAACTTGAAAAAGAAAATATCTCATATTTTAAACAACTTGATCGAAAAACTGAGGAATGCAAGTATGACAAACTGTCGTATGAGCGTGCCTACAATGACATGAAAGCGAAAAATGATCTTTTGAGGGCTCAACTGGAATGTCAAAAAGGAAAGGCAGTGGATACTGTGAATAAAAAACCATTGACTGCGGAGAAAGCAAATGTTCCCAAACCGGTTTCCAAACCAAAAATGTCTGTTTCTATGCCTCCTCCAAAAGTCAATGAGAAAAATGTTTCATCAAAACCAGTCACTCCACCTGCCCTACCTAAACAAATTGTTGATAAAGGAAAAGCGGTTATCGAGAAACCAAAAGTTTTAGCTCCTGGCCTTTTTAAGATGAGTACCACTAATGCGTCTGCCTCCACATCTAAAACATATGGATCAAACGACATAAGTTTAGAAAAGCACTCTAAAGAGACTAGGAAAGCTGAAACCTCTTCTCTAGATAAACATGTGAATCCTAATGAGTGTGCCTTACCTTCTACAGGACTAGGAAGCACCTATAGGAGCAGCAGACTAAAGCCTAATAGCAATACAAGGAACAATAGAGTCTCGCTTGCCTCTAAGAGTAGTCGCTTGAATAAAGAGAAGAAAGTAGAAGAACACCCTAGGAATTTACCGCTTTGTAATAAGAAAGACATTTCATCTGAATGTAATGAACCTATGAAATCTGCTAAGTTTAATGAATCTGTTGAATCTGTTTGTTTAACTTGCGAGAAATCTTTAACTACTGTTCATGATGAATGTGTTTCTAAGAATGAGATTGTTAAACCTGTTAAGAAGAATGTTCCCAAAAGAACTTATGCTAAACGAATAGGAAGACTAGTTGCGAGACTTAGGCTTTACACTACTGATAGGGAGCATAATGTTTACTTTAGGGATGACATTTGGAAAACCACGGGTAGAACTTTCACACTCCAGAATGGTAGAATGAGTGATGAACCTGTCTTACCAATAGATGACTTCTATGAGTGTGATCAGGATTTTACCTCTAACCCAAAGGAACCAAAATCAAAACGGTTTCCAAACTCTTCTTATTCTGTGATTGGCAGGTTATCGAAATATGTCTTTGGATCGTCGACTCGGGTTGCTCCAAGCACATGACCGGGAATCTGAAGCTGCTGATCAATTTCGTCTGGAAATTCATAGGAACCGTACGTTTCGGAAATGATCATGTAGCAGCTATCATGGGTTATGGAGATCTACCTTTTGGAAATTATTTGATCACTCGGGTTTACTATGTCGAAGGGTTGCGACACAATTTGTTTTCAGTCGGGCAGTTCTGTGATGCAGATTTAGAGGTTGCTTTTAGGAAAAATGCATGCTTCGTTAGAAACTTGGATGGCACTGATCTCTTAACTGGGAATCGTGATACAAACTTGTATGCTATCGACATGAATCAAATGGCCTCTTCATCACCAATATGTCTTATGACACGAGCATCTGGAACACAATCCTGGTTGTGGCACAGACGGTTATCCCATCTCAACTTTGACACCATCAACAATCATGCCAAAGACAACATCGTCAATGGACTTCCAAAGTTCAAATACACCAAGGATCATCTATGTCCATCATGCGAACAAGGAAAAAGCAAAAGAGCATCATATAAACCCAAAACCGTACCTAGTTCGGAAGCAAGGTTGCATATGTTGCACATGGACTTATGTGGCCCAATGAGAGTTGAAAGCATTAATGGGAAAAAGTATATTCTTGTTATCGTCGATGATTATTCAAGATATACATGGGTTAAGTTTCTGAGATCAAAAAACGAAGCACCAGGCATCATCATCACCTTTTTGAAACGTATTCAAGTACTTCTTCAAACTCTAGTAAGGGTTGTAAGAACAGACAACGGCACTGAATTCACTAATCAGGAGTTAAGAACTTTCTTTGAAGATGTTGGAATCACACATCAGACATCAGTTGTTAGAACTCCACAGCAGAATGGGGTAGTTGAAAGAAGAAATAGAACTCTTGTGGAAGCTGCTCGCACAATGCTAATTTATTCTAGTGCACCGTTATTTCTATGGGCTGATGCTGTTGCCACTGCTTGTTTAACTCAGAACCGATCCCTTATCCATCCAAGATTCAATAAAACCCCATATGAAATAGTGAACAACAGAAAACCGGATATCTCTTACTTTCACGTGTTTGGCGCTTTGTGCTATCCTACGAATGACAGAGAAGATCTTGGAAAACTGAAAGCAAAAGGTGATATTGGAATCTTCATTGGATATTCAGATAACTCGAGGGCATTCAGGGTGTATAACAGGAGAACTAGGAGGATCATGGAGACGATGAATGTGAAATTTGATGAACTTTCACAAATGGCTTCTGAGAGACTCGCTCTAGAACCCGCACTAAACCGACAGATTTCTGGACACATCAGTTCAGGACTCATACCTCAAAGAGCTCAATCAACTTCGTTTGATAATCCTAAAGAACAATATTGGGAGAATTTCTTCGAGTTAATGTTCGATGAATACTATGGTGGAACTTCGACAAATACATCAAACCATCATTCCGCTGCACCCGCTCAAATTCATCCTCCACCACCAACAGAAGATGCATCTACAACGGTCGAAACCAATGCACCAACTCCATCTACATAATCTACATCTACTACAGCTATTGCACCCGTTCTACCAGCAGTTGATGAGCAAAACCAAAACCAGAACGATGCAACATTAGATGAAGACTTATTTGAAAACCCGTTTGCTACGGAATCAGCTGAATCTTCTTCAAGCTTACGAGAACCATCTAACTCGCATACGTATAACCAACGGTATCCTTCTACTCTGAAGTGGACAAAAGACCACCCAATTGAACAAGTTATTGGTGAACCTTCAAGGCCAATTCAGACGAGACGTCAACTTGCCACCGATTGCGACTTATGCATTTACCTTTGCTCAATTAGCAATATAGAGCCAAAGAACATTCGCGAGGCAATGGCAGATTCAGCATGGATAGAAGCGATGCAGGAGGAACTTCTCCAATACCGTCTTCATGACTCTTGGGAAATGGTTCCAAGACCAATTGACATTCGCGTCATTGATCTCAAATGGTTATGGAAGAACAAAAGGGATGAAGAGATGACTGTAATTCGCAACAAAGCTCGTCTTGTGGCCAAAGGATACAGACAAGAGGAAGGGATAGACTTTGAAGAGTCATTCGCGCCGGTAGCTAGACTTGAAGCAGTCAGGATATTCTTGGCCTATTCAGCTCACAAAAACATCACGGTTTATCAGATGGACATTAAGACAGCGTTCTTGAATGAAACTCTGAAAGAAGAAGTGTACGTGAGTCAGCCAGAAGGCTTCATAGACATGGAACATCCAGACTACGTCTACAAACTCAAAAAGGCAATCTATGGTTTGAAACAAGCTCCGAGAGCGTGGTATGACGAACTGTCCTCTTTCCTTATCCAAAACAATTTCACCAAAGGAACAGTTGATCCTACCTTGTTTACACAAAAATGCAAAAACGACATTTTGATTGTTCAGATTTACGTGGACGACATCATCTTTGGGTCCACTAATCCGAATCTTTCAAAGCATTTTGAAAATCTCATGAAAAGTAAATTTGAAATATCCATGATGGGGGAACTAAAATTCTTTCTTGGTTTACAAATACATCAGTCCCCTCGTGGAATTTTTATCAATCAAGCGAAATATACAACTGAGATTTTGAAAAATCATGGTATGGATAATTGTGACTCGGTCGGAACACCAATGGTAACTTCACCAAAAATTGGAGCCGATTTGTTTGGGAAACCTATTGATCCGAAGAAATATCGGAGCATGATTGGTTCTCTCATGTACCTCACTGCTAGTCGACCAGATATTTATTTTGCTGTTTGCTTATTAGCACGGTTTCAGGCAAAGCCTACCGAACTACACCTCAAAGAGGTTAAACGGATCTTTCGGTACCTGAAGACATCCATTCACATGGGACTTTGGTATCCGAAGGAATCCGGATTTGATCTAATTGCCTTTTCAGATGCGGACCACGCAGGTGATCAAGTTACAGCAAAAAGTACATCCGGAGGAGCACAATTTTTGGGTAAAAAGTTAGTAAGCTGGTCTTCAAAGAAACAAGATTGCACTGCACTTTCAACCGCTGAAGCTGAGTATGTGTCTCTATCTGCGTGTTGTGCTCAAGTTCTATGGATGAGAACACAACTCACAGATTATGGCTTTACTTTCGATAAAATACCTATGTATTGTGACTCGAAAAGTGCCATAGCCATATCATGAAATCCTGTTCATCACTCAAAGACTAAGCATATCAGAGTCCGCTACCACTTCATCAAAGAGTACGTCGAAAATGGTACTGTTGAATTATTCTTCGTGAAGACTGATTACCAACTCGCCGATCTATTAACTAAAGCCCTTCCAAAAGAAAGGTTTGAGTATTTAGTTCGACGAATTGGAATGCGAAGCCTAACCCCTGAGGAGTTAGAACGTCTTCTCGAATCTTCTTGAAAATGATTTTCCAAAAAGCTTCGCTGTAAATATTTTTGAAAAACAAAATACAAAATTTGAAAAACCAACAAAAGCAAAATATAAAAATATAAAACTTTCAAAAATACAAAATCAATATAAAATAAAAAATCCAAAAATATTCTTCTACGACATGTCTCTTGTATAATCGATATTCTGTACGTATCTAGAAATGTCATTCAACAATGATACGGGCATGTACAGATGCTTGAGCGAGAGTTCTTTAATATGTTTTCTAAAACATGTCGTTTCTCAAAATTTCTTCATAATAATGGCTTTCGTATACATCAGTACGAAACCCGGACCGAAATGATGACTTTTGATTATTCTTCAAATCAAAACTCGTGCTTTTATAGAAAAAAATCAAGTGTACGTTTCAGTGCACTACATTTAAAAATGGTGAGAAATCATCATCATCTTGAGCACCTTTTCAAGATTGTTCAAAAAGATTTTCAAAATCTTTCAAAATATTTTTGTGCTCAAGATAACTCCCTCTAAAAACCCTTTAATTGATTATGCTTTATTAAAGGGGGAGTATAAAACCAAAATGTTCCAAATTCATGCTTAAATCAAATCCGTTTGTCTCCCCAAAAGATTCTAAAATGTTGTTTAATCCGTTGATATAAAAAATATCACGAATATGCTATTTTTGAGGGGGAGGAGACGTGACTAAAATGTGATCAAAAAGTTTTAATGATCATTGTTTGAATCTCAAAATGAGCTCGACTCAGACGGAACAAATGAATTGACGAGAAATCATGTACCATCTCGAGAAACTTTCTATGGACTTGACCAGGACGGGTAATAATTTCAAGCTAGTTCTCTAGTGATGTAAACGTGTCTCGAATCGGTCTTGTTCATTTAAAGTCAATCAATTCAAAACGTGCGAACTCTACCCTCTATGTGCAGATTTCTGTCAAAACATGTAAGCACATGTGAAGGGGGAGTGTTTCTAAAAATACAAAACTCACGGAGTGTTGCAAACATGTTTTCTATCATAAACACTCTGAGAGATTTTCATGAAAAATGGTTTTATGGCAACAATAGGACAGTCATGGAGTTAAAAGGTGACTAAGGATAGGAAATTCAGTCCTATGATCCGCCAGAGCCGGAGGGATCTACCCAAGGACATCACAAATAGTTAGTATTAGAAGTCCTTAGGAATGATTGAAAAAAGGAGTAATGTGAGAAAGGAGAAAGAAGGGGTTGAAGAATTAAAAAGAAATGTAAAAGAAAGGGTGAAAAGAAATAGCCCTCCATAATTCAACCTTAGGGCAGAAACCGGGTTCAACTCATCTGCTACTGGTTGTCACTAAGTTGACACTGGTATTGAAGACCAAGACGTCATGGACCCAGTGACGCACTGCACTAAACCTTCTAGCCACTCAATTCCTCTTAAAAGGATTTGTTTCATTCTCACTGGGAACCCTACATAATCTATCGACTTTCTCTTAGAGATCGTTGGTATTGAAGAAGGAGACCCTCTCCCTAGTCTCCGCTCAGGAAAACCAAAATGCACTAATTGAGTCTAGAGCCACGAGATTCATTAAAAGATCTCATAGGAACACATGACATGACATCGCTTGTTGTTCATCAATAAGGACACAAGTGATATATTCTAGAGTCCTAAGCAGGTCTTAGCAATCTGCCAGAACATTTATGAGAATTTTCACTTCTGTGATCTTCAGTGATTGAATGGAAACTCCTGCCAGGGTCAACATCAAGCAGCCCTGACAGCAGGTCACTTCGGTAACTCCCCGTGGATTAAGCTTAGTGTGTCTCAAACGGTCTACAGTCGTGGGGTGATGCTTCGGTGTACCTCAGCGACTCATCTGAACTGTAGATGTACTTTGGTATATCGCGTTATCTCACTTGTGGGACTCCAGTTCAGGAACGGCCTTTGTGAGAATTAGAGATGTGTTTTCACACTATGCTGTTAACACCCTCGAAATTCAAACTTGTAAGTGCCGGAATCCGCTTATTACTAACCTGTTTTATGTTTTTCTTCTTATGGAAGCTCCGGAGCGGATGGATCGTGCAGACTCGCCACATGCTCATACCAACAACACATGAAAGTTCTCATCAAAATCAAAGGCTACACAAAGTTAAAGATGATTCTTCGTCAATGTCAAAGAATCTAGATAGTGTAAAGACTCGAGAACTTCATCATTGGAAACTCAAAGTCAAATAGTAGTGTGAGCATGGTGGAGAAAGGCGTGGAGACATCTAACCAACGAAGTTGAAAATGGCAGACAACCACATTAACTGATCACAAAGCATGAAGGAACAAAGATTCAAGACTATTCTATATCTACGCACAAAGTTCAAGCTCAAGGAAAGTAAAGACCTAATCAAGTGGAGCATCATTTGAATGACCACCCCTTAGGGGGAGATTGTTAGCCTTAATAGTTTTTATTAAAAGTGATGGTCATTCACATTTAGGAACTTTGTAACTCGTGTTAGATATCGTGCTAGAATAGTCAACGGGCTCGTGGATTAGGATAAGCTAAATGGTTAATAGTTGAGACTTGCTAGCCGTTTATAAGCTTAAGCGTGCCAAGCCCAATCCAAGTCCTATCCACGAAAAGCCCAAGCTAAAGCCTTTTAGGGTTTTATGCCTCTTGTACTATAAATACCCCTCAAATGGTCATTTGAGGGGTGTGCTTCAAAGTGTGTGTGTGTGTGTTTTTTCTTTGGAATATACAACTTTATTGTGTTTATCTTATCTCACATATACACGGTTTTATAAACATCAAGTCACCATTCATCTTTATCTTTTCTTTCTTTTACGCATATGTTTGTGTTTGGTTTGTTCGTGTTCTAAGCGTAACTGTTGTTACGTGTGTTGGGTTCGCTTGTTAAAGTGATAAGGTTGATATTCGTAGTGGTCCTACAGATCCTTTGGATCTGAGGTTAGAGAGTTTACAATACTAGGTGAAAGTATGTGTAGGAGTGACCCCCAACAATGAAGAAATGGCTCACTATTTATAGAGAAAAACAAGCTACTATTCCACGAATTCCACGGATCCCTTACTTGAGGGATCCGTCCAGTGTAAACTGGGGGAACCGTGGGACGCTCCTCTTTGCCCATGGGTTTTGGGTCATGGGTCATGGGTTATGGGTCCTAGACTTTGGACCATGGGTATCCAAGTAGATACAATGTATCTAGTAGGTGCAATGCATCTAGTCCATGTGTCATGGGTTAAATCCATGGGTCATGGATGAGTTTTCAGTACGCTCTTTAGCCTTTAACAAGGGCTAAGCCGCTAGGAATGGCTTGCTGGCCTGTTGGGAGAGTGGAACGAAGTTATTCTCGTTAGAGAAGCACGAGTGGAACGACTTTAGTGTCAGTAAGTGCCTAAATGAAGCGATTAAGCGTCGGGGGCTTTGCTGGCTAGCTCGTGCAATCAATCAAAAATGATTCGCGTAAGCTATCCTTGGGTCAAAATAATAGAGAAGGGAAAGCGATCCTTCCGGAAAGACTGCAGTCCTAGAGCCTAAAGCACGAGAGAGATGGGAAAGACTGATGTCCCTGAGCCTAAAGCCATAGCACGAGAGAGAAGGAGACGGCAGAAAGAAATCCTTCCGAGTTGAACTATGTGAAATTGGAGCCCTCTTTAGCTATGAGATGATTAGACAGAATACCCATTTATGACTTATGCATGATGTCATGCAATGGGTTATGGGTTATGCTCCATGGGTATGGGTCATGGACTTTGCGTTATACCCAACTACATTCAATGTATTTGGTCAATGGGTTAAATACTTAAACTTCTACCCATTATATTACCCATTATAATACATACTAATTATGTATATATCTACCTAATATGTAAACACTAGTTGTTGTACATATGTATTACTAAATCATGAGAACACTATTACTTGTTTATTGTTTTATGTGAAAATGTAAGTGTGTTAGTAAACTATTGGCTCAAACCATTTACGTATTTTATTTTTTTCGTTAAAATGATTTTACGTTTGTTATCGACAAAACATTAGAAGATCGTAAAATATAAATAAACGTTTTTACGATTTATTTTTATTAACAATCTCTCCCTTTTTGTTGATGACAAAACATAAGATTATTTTAAGGAAAAAGTAAAATTTGTAAAAGTTTGAATTGGAGTTTTTACTCTTTTCTCCCCCTTTTTGTCGAAACAAAAAGAGAGTCGAAAAGAAACTAACACCTTGTTTTAAGAAAAACACGTGAAAGAAAAAATTATGAAAAATAAAGAGTAAGTGAGGAGAAGTATTCTCGACTTAGCTCCCCCTTGACGAGTCCATCCCTTTGTGAGGGCATCAAGTAAGAAGAAATACTAAACTAGTGCATTGCAACTATGTTTGCAAATGGTTTCGTCTTTGTGACGAATATGCTCCCCCTTAATGATTGCAACTTTGCAAGGAGGACGTCACGTAATGTAATCCTAATGTGAATTTGCAAATGATTTTGCAATGTATCGCTTTGACATGAAACTCCCCCTAGCTTAGGGTGTCAAAGTCTTCATGTGTATATTGAAAATCTACAAAACAAAGGTTAGAAAACAAGTATATAATGCATAATTTCCTGCAAATAAGACTCAAGTTAGTAGTAAACAAGTCTTATGTTGCACGGATCCCACGGTTCCCTCTTTGGAGGGATCCGTCTAGGCAAAACAGAGGGATCCGTCTGTCTGAAAGCTTAAGACAGTAATGGTTATGTGAAAAAGGGATGTCAACATCAAAATGAGATATGTATTAAGGTACTGAACATATACTCAAGACAATATGGCATAAAACATGTAATTTCATTCAATAAAAACATGAGAAATGATCTACATATCTCTAAAACTAAGAGAATGATTTAAACATGTAATACATTTTCTACTCATTCTAATAAGTGACGAAAAACTTAAAAAGCATCAATGTGCTTGAATCTAAGGATGAGTAGACTTGTTTATTTGGTCCAATCGTTCAAGAAGATGATTAAACATGAAATGCAACTCATCTCGTACTTTTTGAACAAGTCCTTAGGTGATTTGACAATTAGAGAAATTATTGTCATGACTAGGAACCAGAGGAGATTGGTTATTTTGAGGAGGCTCTACACATGATGGTGGAGGTACATTGAGCAATGTAGTATGAGGTTCTTTTAGCTATTGTTGATTGAGGTTGTTGAGGTGGGATTCTAGCATTTGGGCTTCTTATGGGTGATGACTCGGTGGATGATATCTCATGGACCATATGGGTATTCCTTTTGGATGAATCTTTGGTTGAAGAGTTCTTGCTAGACGCTTTAGTCATAGTGAAGGTGAGGATGTAATAGAAGTCTTTAACTACGGATTTATAGGATTGTGGTAAGAATGGTGACTTAAGCTCTCAAGAGTGTTTGGTTTATAAAGGATGATTTTGAGTTAATGAATTAAATTTATGACCACTAAGAGAATTTGGCATGCACCAAGGTCAAGTATGGTGTTGTTCAGCTCTAGGGAATCATTAAATGGTAAGAAAAAGGGTTTAGACTACCAAAGAAGGTTTGAATTTTGAAAGAAAGGCTGATTAGAATCTTTCTATAGACACAGATCCCACGGTTCCCTCTCACTAGGGATCTGTCAGATAGAAAAGCGGTGAAGTGATTATGTTCTTGTAAGGTTTAGTACCTATAAATCTTGAGGGTTTGACTTTCCTTAGATGTCTTAAGTGATAGGTGACTTAATTGTCCAACCATAAGGAGTGAGGATACTTAATGATGGTATTGAGTAGGAAAGTGGACTTTTTGAGAGTGTAACTAAGTGTTTAAGGATGATATTCATTGATTTGAGAATGACAAATGATGGCAATTGATCCTAGAGACCAGATGATGACTTAAGAGAAATATGAAAATTCCTAAAAAATAAAAAGAAATGAAAAACTAGTTTTAAGCCTATTTTAAGGTAAGGATGACTAAAATCAATTTACTAAAATTGAGAGAAATATCAAGCTAAGTGTTTTGAGATGTGAGGAACAATGTGTGTGCATTGGAGCCGAAATATGGTGAGTTTTGGTGAATTGATAAATCAAAAGCACTTTGAACTTGATCCTAATTTAACTATGGGTGAGTGTGAGACCTACTGAACTTGAGGAAGACTTGAGTAGTCTTAAAGAATCATGTTTAGCTAGTATGATGTGATCTAGGGGAATGGTTTGATGTAAAAGGGTCTGTATCTGATATATGTTTACCCAGATCCCACGGTTCCCTCATTTGAGGGATCCGGCTAGTTATAGGCCAGGGATCCGGCTACTACTGACCAGTAGCTTCTCAGCAATTGTGTAGTTTTTGCACTCTTAGCAAATGCTCATCCTAATCATTTCTATATTCAGTAAACACATGAAAACAAAAAATATAACGCATAGCAAGTGGGGATGACTAAAACGTAATCAAGAATGAGTGACAACGAATACTTGAATGAGATCAAGTTGTCGTAAATTCTCATTTTCCTAGCTCCTAAGTTAAAGTATATAAGTCCAAATCATGGCAACTCCTACAAGCTACATCCTAATCTACAAAAATATTGTTTAGATGTTTACAGACCATTGTTTCAGAAATTGTTTCACAAATTAAGGCCCTATGACCTTACCTTCCATCCACACATCCTTCCATTTCACCTCCGTCTTCATCTCCATATCTATCCCCTTCACTCTTCATCCCACCATCTCTACTTCTTCTTCTTCTTTATCAAGAAGTTAGCAAAACACTTGAATATGCCCTTAGTTTATTGCCACTCTTGTGAAGGGCTTGGAATATCCGGCAGTTGATTGATGTATGCTAAAGGGTCGAGATCGGTGTTGTCAAGGGGGTTTCTACTTCCTTCTCCTTCTCTTTGTCTTCCTTTTTCATCCGATGAATCTGTTGGTGGGTGAGGTCTCTTGCCATCCACCACGATCCTTGTAGTCTTTCCATCGGATAGAGGCACCATGACCTTGTTGCAAAAACTGTGGTCAAAGGAATAAGGAGAAGGATCTAGAGCAAAGATGAAGTTTGCTAGACAGGTTAGGAGCATTGCATAAGGGAGTACCATCTTTTCTATGCTTTTCACACTCGCCATTCTTTTTACTATGTAATAGGCGAGGTTGAAGTGAGTGCCGGTCACAAGGAAATAAATCATGAAGCTCAAGCAAGCATTGGGATGATCTTTGTTCCCTCCCAAGCAAAGCACGTTCTCCCTTACCACGAGTTCCCATTTCTTGTACAATGGGAACATTTCTGAAAGATCCATTTGAAATGGATCCCTATAGATCACCTTGGAGTTTCTCATGACTCTTGATGGAGATGCTCTTTCCATGAAGACGGTATCCCTTACCGTGGTTGCTTCCGGGATGGCCGTGAAGTATACTTCATGATGATCTACCATGTCATGTAGCTTCGACAACGACCATTCGTTAGAGTACATACACACTCCTTGATATGAGACATGGAGTATCCTTCCAAATTCTACAAGAGTGAGGGTGTACTCATGCTCATTGATGATGAAGGCTATGGAAATGGTCCCGTCATCATTTCAAACGATTCTTATTATCTTATAAAACTCAAGCACAAACACCGAACAAATTTGCTCATTAATGTCCAAGAGACAATCAAAGTTAATTCCTCCAAATACTTATCAAATATTTGTGTTGTTGAGGAATGATGGTTCAACCACTCGGCCTTCGTGGAAAAGCCTCTTTTCTAACATCTTGAAGGCTTTTCTATCCTCCGGGCTTAGGCCTTCCTTACGATGATACATTGGGATGTAGTGAGCGGTGTCATGGTAATCTTGTTGGCGGTTGCTAGGCATGATTGTTTGTTAGGTCACCATAATGTAACACAAGCATCAATATGTAAGAAATAAGAGAAGAGATAGAGCGGATGAACACACACACAAACACACGTATGAGAGTAAATAAAGGTTATGCGTAGGTATTATGTGAAAGTGAACAACCAACCTTCCAAGGAAGGTTTACAAGAGGATTTATAGGGGAAGGGAACTAGGGCAACACAACTAGTTCCTTCCATCCTTATTGGACATGGGCCAAGCCTTATGGGCTTTCTACATAAGCCTTGCCATTAATACAAACATAAAATCCTAATTAAGCAACCTATTACATATTGATTACAAACACTTGAAATATAAGTTAGGAGTGATTCCAACAATCTCCCCCTAAGTGTTGGTAATTAATAAGTGACTCCAGCAATATTGAAAAGTTGTTGGCATTGATGTAATAGCAGTTGCTTTGACGTCTTCTGACATTCTTCTTTCTTGTGAGAAGAAGTGTCTTGATTCTAACAATCTCCCCAGTGTGAGGATCTTGTTTTTCTTTGAAGTTTTCAGTTTTGACGTCTTCAGTATCATTGTTCTTTGTTCTTTGTTATGGTGTGGATATGGTGATGTTATGTTGTTGTCTGCATCAGGTCCGCTTCGTTGTTCATGTGTCTCCACGTCCTTCTCCAACATGCTCACACGCTCTTAGTTGTTGGATTTCAAGATTGATGTAGATCTCTTAGTCTTTATACTTTGTAGATTCTTGGACTTTAAGAAGAATCATTCTGACTATTGTGTTGCCTTTCGTGAGAACTTCAATTTGTGATGTTGTTGGTATGAGCATGTGGAGAATTAGCACGATCATCTCCCAGGAGCATCCATAAGAAGAAAACATAAGAATGGATTAATGATAAACACCAATCGATCACCGTGGTCATTTCTTATAGAATTGACCAGTACGATTGTTCTTCTGATGAATGTCTTGATTCCATTCACCTTGGTCGGGCGAATCAGCCGTCCGAATCCCATAAGGGACAATTGGCATTACGTTGAACAAGTTCAAGTAATGACCCACATCTTCAGGACTCGATTCTTGAAAGGAATCTCTTTAGCAGGATTTCCAGCACCTACAAGTTCGAACTTTGAGCGTGTTAACAGTATAGTGTGAAAACACATCTCTAATGCTAGCAAAGGCTGTTCCTGAACTGGAGTCCCTCAAGTAGGATAAAACGATGTACCGAAGTACACCTACAGTTCAAGTGAGTCGCTGAGGTACACCGAAGCATCACCTCATGACTGTAGACCGTTTGAGACAACACTAAGCATAACCCATGAGTAGTTACCAAAGCGACCTGCTGTCAGGGCTGTTAGATGTTGACCCTGGCAGGAGTTTCCATTCAATCACCGAGGATCACAACTGTGAACCTCTCATAAATGTTCTCGACAGATTGCTAAGATCTGTGAAGGACTCGATAATGTTATCACTTGCGTCCTTAATGTTAAACGACAAGTGATGAAATGTCAAGTGTTCCTAAGAGATCTTTTGATGAATCTCGTGGCTCTAGACTTAATAGTGCGCTTTGGTTTTCCTGAGCGGAGACTAGGGAGAGGGTCTCCTTCTTCAATACCAGCAATCTTTAAGAGAAAGCCGATAGTTTACGCAGGGTTCCCTGTGAGAATGAAACAAGCTTCTGTTGAGAGAAACTTGAGTGGCTAAGAAGGTTTAGTGCATGCGTCACTGGGTCCATGACGACTTTACTCTTCAATACCGGTGTCATCTAGTGACAACCAGTAGCATATATATTGAACCCGGTGTCTGCCTTAAGTTGAATAATTTGGAGGGCTATTTCTTTTCACCCTTTTCTTTACTTTTCTTTTTAATTCTTCAACTCCTTCTTTCTCCGATTCTTATTTTCTCCTTTTTATAATCATACCTAAGGACTTCTAAATTCTAACTATTGGTGGTGTCCTTGGGTAGATCCCTCCAGCTCTGACGGATCATAGAACGGTTATTCCTAACCTTAGTCACCTTATAACACCATGACTGTCCTAAGTTTCCATAAAACCATTTTCTCGAAATCTCTCAAAGTGTTTATGAGTGAAAACCTTTTGTATCACTTCGAGAGTTTTGTATTTTCAGAAATACTCCCCCTCCACATGTGCTCAAGTGTTTTGACAAAAATCTGCACAGTGAGGGTAAAGCTCGCACTTTTGAATTGATCGACTCAAGATAGACAATTCCCCGCGAGACATGATTACGTTGCATAGTTACAGAGTTGCATTGTCAGCTTTTAGGTGACAACTAGCTCTAATAACTACCTTGAAGGTGTGGACAAAACTCGAAAGGTTTTCAAACCCGTCAGAGTTCATGTCTATCAGGAGTTTCTCGAAAAGATACAATCTACTCGGATAAGTCTTGGAAGACAAATCTTTTCGATGTATGACAGTTCAGTTCTCGTCAATTCATGGGTTAAGTCTTAGTCACATGAAGATTCAATCACATTTCCAACATATTTGTATCACACAATTTTTCTCCCCCTCAAAAATGGTATATATGTTATTTTTGATGAAATTTTGATATCAAATATGTCCATTTCGAGTTTTGTGGCAAGAATTCCACGAAGAACGTTTTGTGAACACATATTTTTATCAAATACTCCCCCTCAATAAGTAATATTAACTTATGAGGTTTTGAAAACATAAGGTGAAGTACTTGTTCTTTTGAGCAAAACTTTGAAAAATGAAAGTTTTGATTAATTTTACTCAAAAGTAAGAAGCTTTCGCTCCTTTTATAGGATTGTGGCACTGATGCTTACCACATGGTCCTTTCATTACAAGTACGGGTTGTACACTGTTATGTGTGCACAAGCCATTGTCAATTATACAAATTATATCATCCAAATATCAATCAAAGAAATAATTTATGGAGTACCAGGCAATCCTTCAATAACACCAGGAGTTCTCTCTTGTCGTTGATAACCCGTAAGAGGGAGACTCTGTCGCCCACCCACGAAACTCTCCAAATTCTGCATCTGATCACGGTGAAACAACCTTTCATCAATCCGCTGGATAATTTTCTTCACATCCCTCTTTTCTCTAGAATTCCACCGATTCTTCGACCCAATGCCTTCATGAATCTCCTTCAACCGATATGCTAACCCATCACGAACCTTCTTCAAAGTATGATCACAAAACTTGTGAAGCTCATTGCACGCCATTAAACAGTTGTGATGTAGTTCACTGCGGTAAACTACTCCAAACTTCGGTTTCTTCACAATGGTGTACTGAGAGAGTTGGTTGATATCGGGAAAGTGTAGCAATGGTTTAGTGAGATTAACTCGTTTCTGGTATGATTCCACAGCAATTTGAAGGTCTTCAACACGTTCCTGGATCACTATGCTTCTAATGAATATCAACAGTGACTTGATGTACTGGAGCTGGATGTTGGTGGAGAAATGTCGCATTCTACCTTGTACCTTAGCCAGATACATGTCTTCAATGTCGTTGAGCGACAATCTCGGAAAATCAGCTTCAGTAAAATCATATTCCTGCTCGTCTTGACGTTTGACTTTGATCGCTTCCAGGAATGAGTAATCCCACTTTGTAGCCAGACTGTCATTCATGATAGCCACGATCCGTTTGTCACTATACACCTCTTTGTTTGATTTTAGAACCTGGCAGCTTCTGTAGTATAGTCTTCTTCGTTCAGTCCAATGATGAATTCCATACTGTGCATCGAGATCATAATTCACCATATTATCAACAAACATTCTTGTGGCTTCTTCCTCGATGGCAACATTATTGGAGAAGACTGCTTCCGGGATGTTGAAGGTGAGTGAGGTAGCGTATTTCTTGCTTACATCGCTACCGTGTTGAAGAAATTCCAGGTCGTTGTTGAAGAAGTATTGGTAGGGAATCCTTTGTTGATCTGGTTGACCAATGGTTGGTAGTGGCTTGGTCCAGTCAGTGTAGTATGGAGTCTTGTCAGGTCTTGTGAAGTCGATGTTAGATTCAGGGTTGAGCCAATCAATATTGTTGGACATAGCTCGTACGATGTTGTCGAGATCATATTCGACTTCAATTGCACTATCGGAGCTGTCCTTAAGCAGTTGAAATGCATCGTTCTTGATTCAACGTAACTCTCCTTTCGTCATCTTCTTCACTTTGAACTTTTCTTGAATAATCTTGACGTGCTCCATGGTTCGACCATCTACCGGTTCTTGGCCTTTCGGTAATTGAGGGGTGGCATCAACAAGCTTGGAAAACCAGTCGAATTCATCAGTGTCATCTGCATCCAATCACGATAAAACTGAGGTAGACTGTTTCTTCTTTGGCTAGGAGGACGATGCTGGTTGTTTCTTGGTTGATGTTGTTGATGAAGGCGGTTGTTGGGGCCCAGGAATCTCTTCGTCATCACCACCAGTGTATTGGAAATGATCACCAGTTTTCTCCGATGGTGGTGGAGACTCAGAGTCCTGAGGTTTATCACTAGCAGGTGGTTGTTGAGAAGAGCTTGTGGTGGTGGTGGTCCTTGGGGGTGGTGGAGGCATAGATGAGGATTCGCCTATTTTCTTTTGACGTTTAGGCTCAGAATCCTTGTCCGCATCATCGTCGTCTCTTGGTCTCTTTTCTTGACCAACTCCTTCCTTGCAAGTTTGCTTAAGTTGATATGCAAGTAATGCTTCAAAGAGTTTTGATTCATCAAAATTGAAAGTTCTAGATCAGGAAGACATTTGCATAATCAGTTTTGAAATCAAATCTTCTTCAGTGACAACAGGAGGTGGAACTGGTCGGATTTGCATCATTGCTGGTGTGGTTGACAGTGTGTGCTTGACCAAAGACATCACATAAGGGTAGAGTTGTCTTGCGAATATTTCTTTTGTGACTCCAGGGACGGTGTCGAGAAGGAACTTATGAGTGTATTCCCTAATCGTCTTGTCCATTTCACCCTGAATATCTCGGTTGAGGA
Organism: Chrysanthemum seticuspe; assembly: GCA_019973895.1. NCBI lineage: Eukaryota > Viridiplantae > Streptophyta > Magnoliopsida > Asterales > Asteraceae > Chrysanthemum > Chrysanthemum seticuspe. The sequence goes on from BPTQ01000003.1 coordinate 83,412,701, forward strand.
ATTGCTGGATCTGGTCTCTTTCTTTCGAGAACTCGTTCATCACTTTACCGAGTAAGTTAACTCTGTCAGCCAGCTGGTTCAACTTCTTGTTAACCACGTTTCGTTTCCTTGCTTGCTTGACAGCCTTAACAATCTTGGCTTTCGCGCGTGATGTCCAAGTGTCGGTGGGTTTCTTGACCGATCTGGATGACGATCTGGTGGTAGCATCTTTGGATGGTGGTGGTGATGAATGAGATGATGAGTCAGTTGAATATGAGTCATGAGAAGGCTCAGGGTCTTTAGGTGGCTCAGAGGATTGTTCAAGGTTATGTTCTGGATTATCTTAAAGATAATTATCAGCTTCCTCTTGAGCTCTTGCCTCTTCCTCTGCATTAGCCCGAGCTTTTTCTTCAGCCCTTTCTTTAGCCGCTTGCTCAATGTCTTCATCTGTTATCTTTTCATTCTTCTCTTTTTCCTCTTCTTTAAAGTCGAATATGATTTCATCCTCTTGCTGCTGTTGCTCTGTTGATTCCTTAGTGGTGGTACCAGTTCCTTTATCAGGTTGATTAACCGCATCAAGAACTGGTGTGGTTAGTGCACCACTACTGGAATCTCCAGGGCCTCTGGTTTGTTGACGATTAAATTCAGTAGCAGTATGCTGTAACCTTAGCTGCTTGAGAGTCTTGTGGTACTCTCTCTCTTCATCCTGTGGTTCATCATCAGAACTTGCTTCTTCTTCCTCAGCAACTGGAGTCTTTCCCTTGTTTGATTTGGGACTGGGTGGTTGGTCATCGGACCTCAGCGAGGTTGTTTCATCAGTAGCAGATTCAAAATAGCGAACCACCTCATCAGACTCAGTATCCTCCGAGTCTTCGTCCTCTAGTTTAAGTGCCAGTTTAGGATTAGGAATGGCACCCTTAGATGGGACTTTTCGTTTAAGGCTTGGATGCCTTTTAGGATTCTTGAGGGAACTCCCAGTGCTTTCTACGCTTCCAGCGCTGCCTGATCTTCTGGCTTTCTTGATTGGAACAGCAGAAGTATTTTCATCCATGAACCCGACTTTGCCCTTACTCACAGCTTTTAGGTATCGACGATATGAGGGTAAAGTTTTGATATCATCGGTGAGAAGGCAATCCAGTAGCAATGCACCTTGCTTCTTTGTTGATGAGTCCTTAAATCTGACAATGTTTAATGTGGGCTCATACAACACAGAGTGACGGTTGGGGTCATTAAGTCTCAAGGGAATGTGGGCTCATACAACACAGAGTGACGGTTGGGGTCATTAGATCTACAGAGGAATGTCTGGTGATAACCCCGACAGCTTCATCATGTCTAATGTCGATCATGAATTGAATGATAGCCTCTTCACTTGGAGTTTCCACATAGTCAGCAGCCTCGATAGCAGGTAGAAGAAGAATTGACCGAAGATCTGCAACAATAACGGTGACTTCTTTATCAATAATGGTCAGGGTGACAGTGTCTTGACCATCCACCTTTTTCATTGTGTGCCAAAATTGATGAATGTAGATTTCTGGCACAGTTGCAGAGTTCATAAGCATGTTGTTGTAGGGATGAGTCTTGAGAATATCCACAGCAATCCTGCATGAAGACTCTGAGCACGTGAAGTTCTCAAAATCGACCTTGAGGTTATTCTTTCCAATTGTCTTGCTGTAATCAGTTGGGAAGATATCTTCCATTGTGAGCTCATTTGGTGCGTTGACATTTTCCATGATGACGTCCATATCGTGATCTGAAAGGTATTGAGACAAAAGAACCAACATATCAAAAGACATTATGTTAGTCAAAAGTTGATTTTATTGTCCAATTATTGAATTTGTTATGTTAATGAATGTTACGAGTCCAAAGTCACTTGTTGTTCAATAGTTCAAAGTTGTCGTGATAAGTTACGCGAGTATCTTAATTTTGAATTTTAATGTCCAAATTTTCACTTATTCACACAACATTTTAACAATTTTGCATATTAGCAACATTTTGGTCTTGTGACGTTATGAGTAACTTATTACAAGTTTGTACGCGTAACATTTCATAAGTTTAGATACAATTTTGGCTTAAGCGTAGGATTGTAAGCTTATGCGTAAACAGTGTAACCATACGCGTAGGAATAAGCTTATGTGTAAGAGTCACTCATAGGCGTAAGAAAACTTACGCGTAGGAATAAGCACTTAGCATAAAGCTTACGCGTAAGCGTAGGTTCGGGTTTTACGCGTAAGGTTTACTCGTAAGAGTAAGCCTTATGCGTAGAAATCCAAGTTTACGCATATCCTTCACAGGATACGCGTATTCCCATTGTAGACCTTTACGCGTAAGATTTCTCTTATGCGTAACATCTACGTGTAAGGTATTCCATAAGCGTAGAATCCGTTTTAACCTTGATTCTGAATTGGTACGTGTAGAAGCCTGAAATAGATCATTCATAACACTCATATTAACATGTTGTTTCAATCACTTTCAACATCACATGGTATCACAAGTTAAGTCCAGTTACACGTAGGATAAAGTTAGGCGTAAACTAAAACCCTAAGTATTCAAATCCTACTCGTAAACAAATTAGCCATGGAAATTCAACAACACTATTTCTGAGATGTCTTAGAGGCTATGTGAGTTGATTTCAAGAAATTTTAACATCAAAAATGCCATGAATCAAAAATCCCCATTTCAACGTGTTCATAAACCCTAAAGTTTGATTATTCAAATTAGATGTTTCTGGGCATGATTCAAAGGCGTTAAAGGTTAATTAAACGTGTATCAAGCATATCTCAAGCAACTAATTATCCTCAAACAGTCACACATGAAAACCTCCAAATCCACTCATAAACCCTAATTTTGAAAAATGGTTAAATACGGTTTCTGGGTTGGATTTGTTGTTGGAAATAGTTTTAGTATCAATATTAGAACCTCTTTAACACTACCATTTCACAAAAAAACATTATTATCCATGATCATGTTTATACGCGTATGCGTATGAACACAAGATCACTCATAACACAAAATCAAACCGTTAGATTTGAAAGATGTTGAAAACCATTGTTTGTAATCAGAAAACAAAGCAATAACAACTTACAAATTCAAGTTTTGTAGCACGGATTTGTGAAATGAATGTTAGGCGTGGATTTGGTTTGGTGAAAGTATTAATGATAGAAATAAATGTGGAAGAAAAGTTAGGTGGTGATTTTGTAAAAAAGAAGTTTTAACTTTTGACAAGTATAGCCCCTCCACCTCAACCATTTTCAACCACATCCCATAACTTCCATTTTGGTTAAGCAAGACGTGATGTTTGGAAAGAAACTTGAGGACACTCCCCCTCGACTTTTAGAAGTAGTGAAATTTTACAAATTTGAGTCCGAGGAGTGTTTTAAAACAAGAAACGTATCCACCATTATCAAAGATACAACCAAATTTGTGTAACATGCAAGTACAAGGTTTTATGAAACTGAAAAATATTTACATTCTCCCCCTCAACACTTGTGCGGAAAAATAATGGAATGTTTGATAGAGCAAAGTGTTAACAGAAGATTTTTACCTGCAACGTTTGAAGAAATTTAGATAGAAGAATATTTTTTGTATTTTTGTTTTTGATAAATTTATTTACAAAAGATGTTTTGGTGTTTGATTGATTTTAAGATTGTGTTAAAAGTTCATCCAGTTCCGCTGGAGTCAAACACCTCATGCCAATCCAGTGGATCAAATCAGTAAACCTAGCAGGAGCTAAGGCTTTGGTGAGAAGATCCGCCAGTTGGTGTTCAGTACCCACAAAATATAATTCAACGGTACCCTTTTCCACATGCTCTTTGATGAAATGATATCGAAGATCGATGTGCTTGGACTTCGAATGTTGAACGGTGTTGCACGAGATTTCAATAGCACTTCGATTGTCACAGTACACCAGAATTTTGTCAAATACGTAACCATAGTCTTTGAGTTGTGTTCTCATCCAAATGACTTGAGCACAACATGCTAACATGGCTACATATTCTGCTTCAGTTGAGGACAGTGATGTACAGTCTCGCTTCTTCGATTGCCATGACACTAATTTATCACCAAGGAATTGCAAACCACCTAAAGTACTTTTTCAAGAATCTAAGCAACCTGCGTGATCAGCGTCTGAAAAAGCTAGTAGTTCAAAACCAGAATCCTTCGGATACCAGATCCCCAAATTAATGGTTTTCTTGATGTATCAGAGGATTCTTTTTGCCTTAGAGAGGTGAGTTTCAGTTGGTCGCGACTGATAACGGGAGCAAAGATATACAGCAAATACAATGTCAGGTCTACTGGCTGTTAGATACATGAGAGACCCAATAATACTTTGATATTTGGTAGGGTTAACCAATTTCCCATGCAAATCAGCGTTCAGTTTTTTGGTATGTGCCATTGGTGTGGCATAGGTATCACAGCTTTGCATTCCATGTTTGTTTAAAATTTCAACAGCATATTTAGACTGACTTAGGAAAATACCACGGGGTGATTGATGAACTTGCAGTCCTAGAAAGAACGTAAGTTCACCCATCATTGGCATTTCAAAATGTGTTTTCATAAGTTTTGAAAAAGCGTTTGAGTACTTTTTATGTGTTGACCCAAAAATGATGTCATCGACATAGATTTGAACGATTAAAATGTGTTCCCCGTGATATTATATATACAGTGTTGGGTCGATCGATCCTTTAACAAATTTATGAGATAGGAGAAAGGATGACAACTCATCGTACCATGCCCGAGGGGCTTGTTTGAGACCGTAGAGAGCTTTGTTCAGTTTGTAGACGTGATTAGGGAACTCTGGATCAACAAATCCTTCTAGCTGACTAACATAGACCGTTTCCTTCAGTTTACCATTCAGAAAAGCGGTTTTGACATCCATCTGATAGACCGTGATGCTCATGTGAGCCGCGAATGCCAGAAAACCGTACAGCCTCAAGTCTAGCAACTGGTGCGAAGGATTCCTCAAAGTCGATCCCCTCTTCTTGTCTATAACCCTTAGCCACCAGACGTGACTTATTTCTGATAACCGTACCTTCAGCATCCAACTTGTTTTTCCAAATCTATTTAAGACCAATAACATAGACCCCTGTTGGTTTTTCAACCAATACCCATACTTCAAGACGTTTAAAGTAATTAAGTTATTCTTGCATGGATTCAATCCAGTTGTCATAAGTCATTACCTCTTTAATGTTTTTGTGTTCAGATTGTCAAACGGTAAGTGCATAAATGCAATGTTCACTGTCAGTCTGAAGGCGTTGTCTAGTTGCGACTGGTTGATTCGGTTTTCCAATGATGTTCACAAAAGGATGGTATTTAGTCCAACGATGTGTGGAGGGTTGATGTTGATATACATTATGTAGATTGGGAGGATTCAAGTGGCTTGTAGATGATTCCGCAACATCAGAAGTGGCAGTTTCATTAGCGAAAGGATTGAAGAACGCATTTGGATCATAATCTGCGGGTGTAGGTACATCATGATTCAGAAGATCATCAGCTAGTTCAGCGTCATTGGATGCGGTTTGTTCGGCTATTGTTGTAGAATCAATTGGAGGTGCTTCTTCAACAGTTGTTGTTGTTGTTGCAGGTGTATCAGGTATTGGATTATGATCAGGTTGAGCAGCGGAAACAGGTGATACATCTGGAGCACATTGATCAATATCATCACTATAGAGAGGAGCAAATAGTTGTTCCATTTGACGACGAGTAAGCTGTAAGCTTGGTTCAGCTGATGATGGGGTTTAGAGGAAGTTTAGACGGTTATGTCCGGGTTTCAAGCTATTTTGCTCAGAAGCCATTTCTGTAAGCTCATCGAAATTTGCATGAATCGTTTCCATAATCTCCCTTGTACGACGATTCCAGATCCGGTATCCTTTAGAATTTTCATAGTAACCAATGAAGACTCCTATGTTAACTTTCGCCTTGAGCTTTCCAAAGTCATCACGATCATTATTCGGGTAACAAAGAGCAACAAATACATGAAAGTGTTTGAGATTCGGTTTACGGTTATGGATAAGCTCATAAGGTGTTTTGTTGTGGCGTTTGGTTATCATCGAGCGGTTCTGAGTGTAACATGCAGTAGACACGGCTTCTGCCCACAAGTAGTCTGGAAGTTTTGCATTTATCAACCTCGTTCTTGCAGCTTCCACTAACGTACGGTTTCGTCTTTCAACAACTCCATTTTGTTCTGGTGTCCGTGCAATTGACGTTTGATGCTCAATTCCCACTTTCTCATAGTATTCACGAAGAGTTTGATTTACAAATTCAGTCCCTCTGTCTGTTCTGATTTGTCTGACTGTGTTCCGGAGCTGAACTTGAATTTTCGTGAGAAAGGTGATGATCATCTGTGGAGCTTGATCTTTACTTCGAAGAAAATAAACCCAAGTCCATCTTGAGTAGTCATCGACAATTACAAGAAGGTAGCATTTTTCGTTGATCGACTGCACACGCATCGGGCCACATAAATCCATGTGAAGGAGATGAAGCACATGCTGGGAGCTGTGTTCCACCTTTGAAGGAAAGTGAGCACGAGTGCTTTTACCTTGTTCACAAGCTGATTATAGATGTTCTTTAGAATACCAAAATCTTGGGAGACCTTCAACAAGTTTGTAACATGCAATATTGGTAATGGTTTGAAAGTTTAAATGTGAAAGACGACGGTGCCATAGCCAGGATTTTATAGATGTTGCCTTAGAAAGTAGACAAATGGGAGATGAAGAAATCATGTCTTGCATTGAGATTGTGTAAAGACTTGATGTGTGGTTTCCAGACATAAGATCGTTTCCTTGTAGATCACGAATGAAACAGGTTTTCTCCCTGAAAGCAACTTCCAAATCTCCATCACAAAATTGACCGACTGAAAAAAGATTGTGACCGAGACCTTCCACATAATAAACTCTGCTAATTTCGATGTTCCCATTGATGTAATCTCCATAGCCCATGATAGCTGCGAAGTGATCATTCCCGAACCTGACAGTGCCAATGAACTTTGAGACGAAGTTTGATAACAGTTTGAGATTGCCTGTCATGTGGCGGGAACATCCGCTATCAACAATCCATAGGATGATCTGTATCACCTGCATTACACACAGACGACACAGGTGGAATAGAAGTAGAGGCCGAACCCGAAGAGTTAGAGGGTTCCGTTTCAGTTACACACATATTAATGATTTTAGGAATCCATTTAAATCCTGGTATGTTTTGTAACCATCTCTGCCAAGTCCAACTAGTCTTTGCTTTGGTCGTAGTGAATGCACTAGGTGATAAGTTCTTCTTAGGAGGTGTAGTGGGTTCTATGGGTACATCAATGACAGTTGCAGAAACACTAGAAGGCGGTTTACCTAGCACAGACTTAGAAGCATTAGTGGGCCTAGAGGTATTCTGTTTTCTATTATTCCGCTTGCGAGATAATATAGAATTAGCAACACATTTATCATAAAAACCAGAAAACATGCTTTTACAACAACCAACACAAGATGCTTCAAACAAAACATTCAAAGTACTTAAAGGTTCAACATTCGTTACATCACTTTTACTAATACATTTGTCTAACACAGTGTCTAAAGTAGGTGCAACTTGAGTTTTATTCAAAGTCCTAAGTTGTTCTTCTACTTCAGAGGTCTTTATTGATCTTTTCTTACGTCGCAACTTCCTATTCTTCCTGTTTTTGCTCTTAAGCTGTGAAGTGCTAGCGTTGGGAAAAGAGGCAACTATTCCTGTATCAGTGGAGGGAAGTACATTAGTGTCTTGTGGTTTGCCATTAAGTGTTCTAGTGTCAATTTTAAGCATTCCAGGTGCAAGTACATTTGTGTTACTAATATTATCTTGCTTAAGTTTCACCAACTCCACTTTTAAGTCATGGATAGTGTGTAACAAATCTTGATTTTCAGAGCGAGTGTTTCCATTATTTTGTAAAACTTCTTTGGTATAAGCAAGATGATCATCAACATCTTTTGACGCTTTTGCACGAGTCTTTTTGAGCAAATCAAATATGACACCATATTCAGTTTTGACTTTGGCAATTTCTTGTTCATATTTTGAAATTTGACATTTTAAAGACATGTTTTCATCATCCAGTTGAACGCAACTGGTTGATCTTGTTTTGCAAAGCAAGTTCACGATTTTGACAATCTTTTTGACACCATTGAAGACGACGTTTTGCATTGGAAAGCTCATTTAACAATCGCTCATTTTCAATTTCGAAAGATTCGATTTGTGACACATTATCTGTATTCGCAATGTTATCAACATAATCAACAACGATATAATCAAATGCATATGCAACATAATGTAATAGCACAACATTTATGGTATCGGCACAGATAACATCTTCCAAGAGTCGGTCAATATGATTTCTCAACATTTTCTTTTTACGTTTAGTATTTGAAATTGATGTTTTGGTTTGCTCGAAAACTGTTTTCATAAGTCCAATTTCTTTCTGAAGTTCCCGTTCCCAAGAAATTGCACACATTTTTAGATTTCGGACATGTGGTAAAAGCCCTTTCTAAAAAATATCCCGTTGTTGTCGCGCAAATGGCGATTGAAAATGTTCAGCTTTTATTTCAGAATTAACTTCAATTGCATGTTCCAAAATTTTGATGTCAGACATAAAAGTGTCAAAATATTTTAGAACTTGACATCGTTCAGCTAATTGCTTTATTTCACTAAAAGAAGGTAAAGGACCATTAATTTGTCCAACATTGGAGTGGGGACCATCATGAGAGGAGGACTCAGGATTAGGTGTGATAACCCAAGGTGTGTTAGAAGTATCTTGTTGTGTGACGAAAGTTATGGCTTTGGAATAGTTAAATGGTCTGTTATAAACATCATTTTCCATTTTTGACCGACTCTCGTCTTGTGCATCTAATTCCTCAATACGATTATATTCAACAACACTCATAATTGAGTCACCAATTCTATGTTCTGCACTGTAAACTTGAGGATTTTGTTTGAATGCTCTATGTGAAAAACTTGGTTGGTAATCAGCAAGAATTGGTCCATATCCATCTGGATGTGGTTTAAAAGAAAACTTTTGAATTGTTTTGATCGACTCACCATGTTTATAAACAACATTTTGAAACTCTTTGATTTTGTGTTGTAAGTCTATAATTTCCTCAAGATAGTCATCTATTTGTTTCCTCAAATGCTTTTTGTACTCACAAAACTGTTTTTGACAATTTAACAACTCAGACTTGGCTTTTTGAGTTTCCGAAGTGAGAGCGTTAAGTTGTTGTTTATGATCATATTTTAATTGTTCTATTTGAGAAAGCAATGCATTCTTGGAGGAAACTAGATCACATATCTGTTTTTCCAAAGATTTTTCTTTTTAGTATGATTTTGCAAAAGCGACTTCAAAAGCTTTTTCACGTTTCTCTTTAGTTTGAAAAATATTGAGTTGGAACTTATAGCATTCATTATCCTTAGTCAACAGTGCAATTTTATCTTGCAATTTCTTATTGATCTCATTGCATTTTTCTAATTGAGATTGGGTGGTCTGAATTAAGTTGGTCATGAGCTCAAGATCTGGATTAGACAAAGGTTCATCTTGTTCAACTTGAGTCTCAACATGATCATTATTTAGATTCTCAAATATAACCACAGAGTCAACTTGATTATCAATATTAACCATAAGGTCATCTTGATCATCAAATATAATTACGGGATCCATTTGATTATCATCGGAATGAGATGTAGGAGATTCATGTTGAACACTCTGAGCCTTGTCGGATGCAGATGTTGGCAGAGATATCAGATCAGTAATGAGTATGTTTTGATCCGGTACCTGAGACAAGCTGTCAGTGTCATACACTGGGCCTGTGTCACTCATGTGGAGTTATTGCATTTTTGCCATTAACATCACAGCGACATTAGCCTGCAAGTCCTCCATGTCATCAGAATCTGCATTAGCCATGAAGCTCTGTTCCTTGTTGGTAAGAGTGCCACCAGCTTCATCCTTGAGAGCCAAGAGTAAAGCCTCTTTGTGATAAGCGCTGCCTCTTGTCCTTGGCTTTGGGCATGCATTAGTCAGATGAACCTTCTCATTGCAGTTATAGCATCGGAGACCATTAATCGCACTTGAACCCGTTGTTGTTGAGCACCCATGTTATTACTTCCATTAACATTAAACCCTTGACCACTATTCATCTGACGACCATTTCCATGATTCTGAACCTCAACCCTTCCATTGTTAACAACAGCTTGATTCCTTGTATTTGATGAGGTGCGAATGCAGTTGTTGGATTTGTTAGCAAATCGTCCGAAGGCTCTTGCAATCATAACAAATCCTTGATTCAATGCATCAAAGGCTTCTGCATCCTCATTTGATTCACTGTAGAGTGCTTGATCATTGTTTTGTTGTATGGAACCAATTGAGTTTCTTGTGATTGTTGTTGTGATGGATCATATGGTGTAATCTGAGCAGTTGGTTGTGGAGGGTTTGTGAAGACAGTTGGCAAGGTTGGAAATTGAGGATAACATGCTTGAGCCCGCAAAGCAAGAGTTTGATTATCCGAGAGTGAAGGCGAAGCTGGGACTCAACGGATGATTCTTTCTTTGTCAATGATAACATCAAATAGTCCTGAATATTAAGTGTCAATTTCCCTCGTTAATGCTCGTTATTTATATCATTTATATGGATTTACGCTTGTTTTCCATTGTTTTACACTTTTAGGTAAATTGGGAGCATTGGAGCTAAAGAGACGCGGAAATGGAAACATTACTAAGGATTTATCACAATATGCTTATTTTGAAGAGGTTACAGCGTAACTCGTCTCTGACATTACGCCGTAACTATTGCGTGACCCTGAAGTCCAACTCATCAAGAGGTTACGGCGTAACTCCTTCCAAAGATTACGACGTAACTCCATTAGGTCAAAAGAGGTTCCACGCCGCTGATACTTACGCTGTAACTACTGCATCACTTAAGACGTAACCAGGTTTATTGAAGACTACGGCGTAACCACTTATAAGGTTACGCCGTAACTATCAGATCTAGTGCTTTTACGACGGAATAGAAGGTTACGGCGTAACTCATCTATTGGTTACGCCGTAACCCAGACCTGGCCTATAAATACCCCACTAATTCCAGCATTTCTAATCATCCCATTCCACACACAATACTCTGAGAATGTGGGAAAATACTCAAGGAAGGTCTACTGAAGCATACGGAGCTGTTTCCAAGGGAGAAGTCACACCATTAAGATAAGCTTTAGCGTTTATTATTTCTTTAACTTTCAATTCATGTATTTCGTACCTTTGAATATTGAATTGATGTGCATGATTAATATGAGCGGATAAGCACCCTTTGGTGCTAGCCTAGTTATGATTCCTTAATTGTTATGTTTGCGTTTACCTTTACTTTCGTATAATTATTTCTAAGTGTATGCATGCATAGTTCTTTGGTAGTCACCTGGTTCGGTAGTTTTGAATGGCGGTAGAGGCCAATTGCCTAGGAGATATGATCAACTGACCCTAGGTGAGCGGACTGAGACGGGAAGGGTAATATATGACCAACTGACGACCCTTTTTACTTATACGATTTGACCAACTGATCACCTATCGTTTGGATGAACTTAAGAATTGGGGAGTGTAGTGTCTAAGTTCCTAACGGCTGGGCACTCACTATTTAGAATCTAGCATGTAGCGGTACTTAATGACTCGGCTTAGGGGACCAGGAACAACAGGACTTATGACGGTGCGCCTGATTTCTCCTGTGGTGGCATCTTTGCTGATAGGTTAGGGCGAATTGACCAAATGCTATCCTCTCGAATTTGACCCCACCTGAAGTAATTGGAAGTAGGTAGACGTAGACATAACTAGTTAGGAGGATTAACTAGGTTAACACCACTATTCCTCTATTGATTTCCTTTCTACCATTTAATTGCTTTTGTATTCTGCATTCGTAGTTTAATTAATTAAAACCCTATCAAACCATTTATATTCTATGACAATTAGACTTAGTAATTATCCGACACACATAGCTGTTGGGACGACCTCGGCTTTACCATTTACTACACTACACACGACCGGGTACACTGCCCGTTAGTGCATTAGGGTAGACCATAGGTATAGCGAGACACTATAAATATTAAGACCTGGTCAGTAAAACCTGCATTAAGTTTTTGGCGCCGCTGCCGGGGAGCTATATTAGGATTAATATTAAGTCTTTCATTTCATATTTAAACTTTTCTTACGATCATATTTCAAGTTTTCAGGTACCATGGAAGTGGTTAACATCGATGACCTCACTCTTGAGAAATACTTGGCGTTGACTAGAGCTGATCAAGGGCCGGGTCTCGTAAGACCGGCAATCGGAGCGGATATTCGTTTCGAGATTAAAGACCAATTTATGAGGGAGCTTCGCGCTAACCCTTTGTTTGGAAACAGGGATGAAGACGCATATGAGCACGTTGAAAATGTCCTATACATCGCTAGCCTTTTCAACATTCTGGGCGTGTCTCATGATGCTGTTATGCTCAGGGTCTTCCCTATGACTCTAACTGGAGCAGCAAGAAGATGGATCGAAAGATTGCCCGCCGGGGCAGTTAATACTTGGGCGCTACTTAAGAAACACTTTATCCAAAGATATTGGCCACCATCAAAAATTTCTAATCAACTCTTGGAGATCCACAATTTCAAACAAGAAGACGACGAAACTGTGTATCAAGCTTGGGACAGATACAACGATCTTCTTTATAAGTGTCCTACCAATGATCTTAATAACCAGCAGAAGGTCAATATTTTCTACAAAGGAATAAATGTAACTACGAGACAGATGCTGGATTATCAAGGACCTATCCCGAATATGACTCCTACTACGACAATTGAAGCCATTCAAAAAATGGCGGACCATTCTCAAAAATGGCACGACGGCGGAAGTAAAAGAAACCAAGGTGGAAGTTTCGACGGAATTGCTGCAATCGCTAGTAAAATTGAAAGCCTCAGTCGAGATATGCTGAAAGTCAGGGAAACCGTTCATGCCATTCAAGTGGGGTGTGAAAGCTGTGGAGGAGGACATCTTACCATTTTATGGTGACAATAGAAATGGGTATCGTAGTAATTACAACCGTGGGCCTTATGGAGAAAGAAAGCCCAGTCTTGAAGAAACAATTAATAAATTTCTGGAAAATTCAGCCCAAAAACAAAAGGAGCAAGATGAATGGTTGAAGGAATTCCAGGAAAACACTGATAGAAACATATCCAAACACGACTCAACTCTTAAAAACCTTGAATCCATGGTGATAAAGCTCAGCGAAAAAGTAAGAAGGAATAACGATAAACCTGAAGGGTCTAGACCAGCTATGGAATGTAAGGTAATTTTCTCGGATAATAACTCGAAGGTTCAGGCCAGTGATACGAGTTTAGGGGACGATTTCGTCAACAGATCTGAGTTACGCCGTAACATACCTAATGAGTTACGGCGTAACCTCGTGTTTGACAGCGACAAAGGAATTGTGATGAATACTGAGGAATACGACTCTAATGAATTATGCCGTAACCAAGAATCTCATTTACGGCGTAACTGGGATACATGGGCAGAAAAATTCCTCGACTTGGACGAATCAGAAAAGCTCGAGGAACTCTCCCTTGATAATAAAGAAGAGCCACTTATCACTCACTGGTGTACTCCTATCGCCATTACTGATGAAGAAACCATAAGGGCATGGCCTACATGCAGCCCTTTCCACGAGTATTGCAATGGAGGAGACAATGAAAGAATGGAGGAATGGACATGCCCTCATGAGCGAGAAAGACACGGAATAAAATTCGGTAATTTAACCTTTAAAGAGTGGTACGCAATTCAATTTGGGGATGCCAAGATCAATCCAAATCTTCTTATGAAGCTAAAAGTTGATTACGCGAAGCACATTCGAACGGATGAGACTAATAAAGATATACTCTGCACGGAAGAGCATGTAAATGAAACTGACAACATAGAACTACGCAGTCACTGGTGCGAGAAAGTAAAATCCCCTGGGGAAATTTTCTGGGCATCATGCAACCCGTATGACGATATGTGTGATAGTGGAAGCAACTCTGGAAGATTAGGAAAAAATGAATTCTTTTGATCCTGAATCAATGACAAGGAGAGAACAAGCTTACCTTGGATAGAAAACCTGGGGTTTGATAGTTGGGTAAAAATTAAGTATGGGCATGTGGACGCATTAACAAAAGATAAGATTTGGAAGGAATACATGGATCAAGAAAATTCTAAAGACAAAAGTAACGAAAATATGAGTAAAACAACAATTGACGTGGATATAGAGCGGGTGAGTAATGATAAGGAAGAATGCGATCGCGTTCTAGTGGAGAATTTGCTCGATGAAGAATGGTTCAAGGGTACTGATTCTGATGATGATGATATCGAAGGGATGCTAGATTACCTTGAGTTGCAAGGAAATGAAGAGTTCACTGATCCCGATGATGAAGCTTACGAGAAAAGAAGGTGCAAGCTCCTGGGGATACCCTACAAAAGACCACCCCCTATTATAGTAGAAAAATACGAATTCACTCGCTACCACCTAGGTCCGGAGGAGAAATTCTGAAAAGTCCGAAAGATCGAAACCATTGAGTACCTCCGAACTGCCTCTAATGTTGCATGGATGAGGCACAATTTGATGAAGGATATTGAAGAAGTGGGGCAAGCTCAAAGACCCCCATAGGAGCCCAACGGCTCTGAGTCTAACTTAAAGACTCGTTAATAAAGAAAAGTGCTCTTTCGGGAGACAACCCGAATTATCCCTTTCTTTTGTTTTTAATTCCTTTCTGTTGGGTTTGCGTTTTCTAACCATTTTTGCAGGAGACAATGAAGTAATTACTGCTGCAGTTGCTAATCTGAACAGAGTTACGGCGTAACTCATCTTGGTGATTACGCCGTAACCAACATTTTTGCAGCAGAATTCTTGACGCATTACCAATTACGGCGTAATACCATCTCAGTGGTTACGCCGTAACTATTCGCTTCTCAGCTCATACCAGGTTTTGCAAGTTACGGCGTAACTCTCTTATTAAAGTTACGACGTAACTCTCCTCTGCTTTAATTCTTTCATTTTAAAACATAGTAACCTTGTATTAGTTTTTAAATGAACTTTGTGGGTGTGTTCCCTGTAAACCCTCACGAGACTTCACTCATCCACTTGGGACACCAAGTGGTTTAAAAGGCTTGTTGCATTCGCTAAATGCAACCGTGATTCCTACGAAAGTGAGTTAGGTTTGTTTTTCATTTTATTTTTTTTCTTTTTAGAATTATGCTGGTCGGTATTGTGATTTCAGGGATTGAAGTTCGCTCATGACGCTTTAACGAAGGCACGATCCACATATATCTCCTCTGATTAAGCTCGATCATGTGAATATGTTGTCCGACCCTGATATACACATATATCTCCTCTGATCGTTGCGATCTCATCAGAATCATCATTACATTGTGTACATGAAGCACTAACCGGAAGCACTATATCAAAAATCATATAGAAGATGTCGATATGCAATATCATCTCACGAACCAAATATTCTTTTCACATTTCTTCTAACTGAACGCTGAGGTAACACATACCAAAAGTCTCCAGAGACCATTTCCTCCAATAAGTTGGAGTAATACACCAAAGGCTACGAGTTAAACACTGAGTTTCTCTACGGTTATGACCATTGTCTTTCCGGGATAACTTCAATCAGGTAGAAGTGTTAAGTTCATCATGTGTACTCGTTGTGCTTTTAGATATATGTCTCCTTCCCCCTTGCTGGTTTTGATACCTCAGATTCAGCAAAACATAATATACCCAAAAACTCGAAATCTTGTGAGAAGAACTCAAATAGCCCAAATGAATCCTGTGAGAATCAACTGCAACGGAAACTCTCTCTGACTATCTTTATCAACCCACATGTAGACAATTTGAAGTGACCACTGATGAAGAATACCCGATATACCAAACTTGAAACTGAAGTCAAATTCCCACATTTGTATCTTAAGCTTGCACTTAATAATGGAAGAACGGTGTCGAGAATTTATGCTTTAAGCAAATTTCTAAGTACTCACTACTCAAGCAAAGTATGAGACATTAACACCTCTTGCGATTATCCACACCGACATATGCGTGTGACACTGAGTAAAACAAAGTAACTCCTAATAGTGATAGTTAACCAGGTCTTCAACCATCCACCTCGACTGCTGGTAACTAGATAACCCAAGACTTCAACTCAAATTCTTATGCCCGAGCAAGTTATCAAATAAGAATATACCTTTGTGAATGTCAACTTCAACCTCAAATAAGTGATAAGAGAGTAACTTCGAAGTAATCAACTTGTGTCAAATGTCCAACACTTGAATAAACATTCAATCGGATGAACATTGACCTAATGAATGAACCGAAGCAAATGATTCCTCAACATCAATGCATTCTTCCTCAAGGTATACATGTAGAAGCTGATCTGGAAGATTTACTAAAAATGTCTTCTAGAGGATGAGGAAGTCATTTTTCCTTAATGTTTATGTGGTTGATTTATAGCGTGCACAATGAGAGGAACAATAATCCGTGAAGATTTGGCAAAGGAATACCAAAGAGCGGATCATTATTCATGAACAATAATCCGTGAAGATTTGGCAAGGGAATACCAAAAAGCGGATCATTATTCAGTAGTGCAACTACAATATCATGATAGTCATTATCAACGCCTTTTGAAGTAACTGGAGATAAGGTTTCTTGATAGTACTGAGAAGTACTTCTTAGATGGTGAACTAGTTGAGTCAGTAGAAACCGGAGCATGAGCTTCAGAAGCTGGATGATCAACATTCGTTAGAGGTTGGAAGTACTCGTCAAACATATCTTTGAAACACAATGAATCCCATTTATCCTTAGTAATTGAAGCATTAGGTGTTGGAGGAGTGTCATAAAAAATCAAGCAATGAATCATTGCTAAAGAATCTGAGCAAGTCTAATTGGGGATTAAATTTTGGCTTTTCAATCTCCCCCAATTAGTGCTCTCCCCTAAACTGACGAAGATTTTCAAGTGTTCTTCTCAGCCCGGATTAAGAAGAAGTCTTTAGATCATCAAATGCAATTCGTCTTTAGTCTTCTAATCATGTAGCTTTCAAATATAGATTAGACTGTAGACTCGACCTTCTTCAAGATTATCCGAATGGGGAAATAGACAGTTAACATCTTCTTCAAACCAAAGGCATTCCCGTTAACTTGTAAATAGCAAATCCCCTTAATTAAAATCCCTCCCAATCAAACAAGAACAGAAAGATGTTCATCAAAGAAATCAGCCCAGCAACTAGAAGCACTTTGTCATTTAATCATATCATCCCATGTGAAGATGTCAACCATGTGAAGATGATCCGATAAGAAGAATCTCGGTTCTTACATGGGTTAGGAGCCGTTTGACCATATATTCTCAAATATCAGTCAACCATGCAAAAAATTCACACTTCTTCTCCCCCTCAAGAATTGCATACAGAGATGCCATTCTTGATTAACCAAGTGATTATCATCCAAATGAATTCTATTCACACTTCTCCCCCGCAAAATTAGCACATGATGTCGCCATCTTCATCATATTGAGCAAGAGGAATAAGAGTAATTATCAGTAGTCCGGTTCACTTGATGACTGAAGTGCATGGAAAAAGCATGAAGCATGTTGATGAAGAATGTCGATGAGAATGGTCATAAACATGAAGATTTCTCTTCTTAAGAAGATAAAGCGCACTGAAGCGTACACCTTTCTTTTCTTTGAGGAACGGGGCCTGAAGTGTTATCTGCAGACGCCATAATGATGAAGTACGAGGCCTGAACTGATGTGAGCAGACGTCATAGCCGATTGAATATCAATGTTGAGTAACTAGAACCCGTGAATTATGAGATATCAATCCTTTTGTTATCCATACTTTAAGCCAGTCCATATATTGAAGGATCGAAGTATCTGCAACTGAGTAAGGACTACCTGCACTAATATTACAAACTTGATTGCATATATTATGGTTAGTGACATCAGTATCCAAACCCTTTGGGGTTTCACGGTCAACATTGAGAATGCTATTGGTAAACATCTTTCCTGTAGGTATCCACCTAAGTCTAGCATCCTTAAAAATTCTACCAGATGGTATCCACTTATGGCAAGGTCTAGGATTGTTAGGCATCTTATGCATAGTGAGAGACTTATCCTTATTCCTAGTTTCCAAAGATTTAGCAGTTGGTAACCATCTAGGTGAGGCTTTTGGTTTCATTTGCTTCATATGCACTGTAGATGACTTAGTGTGAATCCTAGACTTAACAGGTTGTACCATTGCATGAGCATTTACATTCTTCAGGGATTTTGTGAAACATTTATCATGATTAGCATTAAATATACATTTCAGACACTTTGAGCAAACAGCTTGTTTGGATTCAGAAATAGATCTAGATTTCTTAGAGTGATCTGCTATGGGAATAGCTTTAATCGAAACGCAACTACTCTTAGATGTACGCCAATCTCTAGTCTTTAGATTAGTGTTCCTAGGTAATGGTTTAGAACTACTAGCAGTGCCTTGAAATTTTGAAGAATTCATCATCCTAGGTCTTGCACCTAAAATTCCATCTTTACGATTATGTGCCTTCTTTCTAGCCATTTCAAGATAAGAGTTCTTATACAAGTCATTCATATCAATTTTCCTAGGCAAGTGAGGTGAAGTGACTGGTTTTGTCAAAACTTGTTTCGCATCTACTTAGGAGGCAAACCGCGTTTTTGAAAATTTTGGTCGTTCAGATCTAAATGCATTCGGTTGTCTAATAACTGGTTTCCCCAAGTTTGATGGTTTTGAAAACTTAGTGTTCACACTATTCCCTGTTGTTTTTCTGAGCTCGTTTTTTAAAGCAACAATAGCGAAACTCTTTTCCTGAAGTTGAGCTTTGAGATCATCAATTTTTGCTATCAAAGAGTTTGTTTCCATTGACTTAGTTCTAGCTTCTTTGACAGAGTCACTTAGTTCTATGTGATTCTTTCTCAAAGACTCATTTTCCTTTAGTAATTTGGCCACACAAACAGCTAATTCATCATTTCTCATTTGAATATCATCAATAGCATTAACATCAGAATTACTTGTAACCAAATTACTTTTCACATGCATACCAGAAATATGTTTCTTCAAATTGTTGATGGTTGATTCTTTGTCTTGAAGCTGAGCTTTCAAAGTGTTCATTTCAAAAAGTTCACGGAATTCAGGAAGTTCCAGATTTTTACACGGTTTGTTAATTTGGAAACTTTCTTCTTTACTTTGTATCGCAATTTCAAGTGAAATGCAATGTTTTTCAAGATTTGAGAATTTGTTTAAAAGTTCATCAAAAGCCTTTTTATCAACCTTATTGTTTGTTTTGAAACACTTAATCTCAGACTCAGCCTCAGTTACAGAAGATTTAACAAAGTCATGTTCAGCATCATGATCAGTTTGTTTAAGTACTTTAGCAGATGCACTATATTGAACAGGAAAGGGTACCTCATTACATGACACCTGCTCAATTTCTGGTCTGATATATGCATCCACATCATGTGTAACAAGAGTCACTGGACCGCTGGATGTGTCAAGCTTATCAATCTCTGAGCCTCTGTATTCAGTGCCAACTGATCCATCATCTGGTGCTTTACCCGACTCATCATTATATGTTGACTCTGACATTCTGCATTCAGCAACACCCGATTCTTCAACAGATACATTACCCAACTTATCACAACTATCTCTCAACTGCACCTGACATTCATTCACGTTTTCATTTTTATGTGTAACTTCCTCAATGTACTTCTCCACATTATCCATGAGTTGTATGAATGTCTCAATGAACACGCTAATTTCCATTCCAGTATGTCTCTTGAAAGACATTTCAGTCATGTCTTGATCATAATCTGATGTAAATTCCCCACTGATGAATGACTGAAATTGGTTGTGGATCACTTGAAGTGCAGCACTAGAACTAACCTCTTGAACATTCTCTTTATCAAGTTGTTGTTCCAATTGTTCTAAGTTCAATAGTACTGTTCCCTTTAATGTGGATAAGTCTTGACGGAAAAGGGCAATGCATGTTCGTTCCATTCCAATCGGTGTGAGTAACATAAGGTGTGAGTGAAGTTGTTGATAAGATTCAATGCTACTTTCCTTTTGCATGGCATTCTGTAGTCCAAGCAGGTGCAATTCTTTTTCATCGGACTCAGAGCATGAAGAACTCAAGTCATCATTGAATGATTCCATCATCTGTATTCGATCAGAATAGCTAATATTCTCATGGTTGTCTACAGCATCATACAGTTTGAGTACTTCTGAAATCACTGGGTCAGTAGAGTAGGACATGATGTGGTAGAATGCACGGGATTTTACAAGTCTATGATTCAAACCGAGAAATAAAATCTTTCGCTGGATTTTACTAAAATCAAGACCAAACCGTTAAGCAATGACCAATGGAATGTGTTAAGATGACTGATGGATCGATACAATGAAAGACGATTGTGTGATAGGGCTTTAGATTGTTCGTAGGAAAAGCTGAAATGTTGATTGGTTGAGATTTGGATTGGTTGATGCACGTTTTTACGGAGAATTTTTGGGTCTAAAAACATAAAACCTCAATAACTTCCTTTCGGAGGGGATTTGGGCCTCGAAAAATTCGTTTCACGACATCGTGGTGAAACCTCACAATATTCAGCCTGTTCCGGTCGTTTTGACAGGTATTTCGCTGAAAACGGAGTTACGGATCAAAAGTTATGGCCGTTTGAAGTTTTGACGTAAAAGGTCAACTTTGGTCAAACCTCTTCTTCGTAAAAATCAACCAAGTCGCTATAACACTTGAACCAAGTCGCTAAGCACCAAGTCGCTAAGTAGTAATTCGCTAAGCCTCAAGTCGCTAGCAAAATTTTGGCAGCAATTCGCTACTCAAGTCGCTAAAGATTCAAGTCGCTAAAGAGCAACTCGCTACAGACCAAGTCGCTACCACCAAGTCGCTACCCGTAGTGGAGAGTCCACTACTTGTACTGTTAATCGCTAGGTCTAAGTCGCTAGCTCCAAAACTGTAACTCGCTACAAAATTGTGAAGCAAGTCGCTACGAAGAAAGAGATCCGTATATCAAGTCGCTAGCAAGAAAAACCACATAAACATCACTTTTCAATCCAAAAACAACCCAACCAAGATGATTCAAGCTTACCAAATGAAAACCTAAACACTTGTGATGATTCTAAACATAAAAGTACTAATAAAATCCAAGCTTTAACACAAGAAATCAACCAAATGATGCACAAACCACTAAACGTTTTCAAACTCAAAAACCACCTAAAAACCACTAGAAATCCAAAGATGTGCACGATATGATCTAACCATGGCTCTTGATACCAATTGTAACATATTGGATTTCATAAACACATAACAAACAATAATATGGTCGAATTATTTATAGGTTTTAGAGAGAGAAAGTGGGAGCCTTTCTAGAGAGAGAAAGTGAAAGAAAACATAGAAGGTTAGATTAAGATGAATGAAAGGTCCAACCCTCTACCTTGGGAGGTAGAGGGTATATATAGTTACAAACTAAACGTCCTCCTTCGGACTGTGGATCAGGCATACAGTGGGTAAAGACCCGTCCTTCCTCCACGGTGTTGCTCTAAACTAAATAACTAACTAATAAAACAGTAAATAACGATATGTCTACGAGCTAACTTATGCTAGATTATATTTGGGGTGACCGACTCTTCACTATGGAATTTCTAATTCCTAACAGAATATGTTTGCAAAATGATGGACATAATATCAGTAGTCAGAACATCTTCGAAGAGAGAATCATTTAAATTTTCCAAAACTTGGATGTGTTCAACACTTTCATTAGATTGCTTTACCAGGGATTTATGGTCCTTGACAAAGTCAGCTGTTTCTTTCAAAAAGGCTTGTTCAAAATGGATTACCCTTGAGTTGATGTTAGTCAGCTGAGGGGCAATTTGAGTTTCAAAAAACGTTTTCTGTTCAATATCAAAACTATTAAACCAGATGTTTGTTGTAATATTGGTTTTAGTTTTAACGGTCTTTTGAAGATCTGCAATTCTCGTTTTCACATTTTCTAAAATACTTCGCGCATCACTTGTGTTAAAAGGATTGTTCGAAGACATTTGTTCAATGTTCGAAAGAGATTTGGAGACAACAACTGGTTTTGAAACTGATTTTGAAGCTGGTGTTGACACTTTGTTTGAAACACTTGGTTTGGTGGAAAACGTTGATTGAGAAACAAACGAAATACCATTAATTTGGTTCCATTTATTATAATCAATAGGTTTGATTTCCGGATGTTTTTGTTTCATTTTTGATCTACTCTCCTCAGATAGTTCCAACGTTTCAAGAGAATCATGCACAATTATAGGTTCATGCAAAGGTTTTCCATTTTTCAACACATTCCGTTCTTTCTGAGCTTTCTTGAGGAAACCAGGAGGTGAGTTACCAAGAGCCATTTTATGTGAAGTATGAAAAATCGGATTTACTTGATTAGAAAGCATCTTGTTTGTTTTAGCGGAATGACCCGTTGTAAGAAGTAAATTATCCAATTTTTTGATAGTTTCATTTTTATCAAGAATTTCATCAAGAAGAGAATCTTCTCGTTTTGAAAAATCAGCAATCAACTGTTTCTTCTCTTTTTCAAGATCAGAAAACAGTGCTTTTTGTTTAGAAAGTTGGTCATTTAGATCAGAAATTTCCTTGTTTAAAGATTTTATTTTCAAGTTCAAATTCACATCAAGTGTGTCATACTTGAGTTGCAATTGTTTTTCTCTTAAAACAGAATCTCGATAACCAATTTCTAATTCGGACATTTTATTTGTATGAAATTCATAGGCTTTGGCGTGCTCCTTGTAACTCTCAAGCTCAGCGGTCAATTTCTTATTCGCGGCCTTAACTTCGCGATTGACCTTACTCACTTTTTCAATTTCAATGCCACAGTTATTGATTAATGATTCAAAATAGGCACGTGTTTCCTCATCAGTCTCAGTATTTTGTGCCACACAGCCTCCACTAGGATCCACATCTGGAGTTTCAGAGTTAGTATTGCTACAACTCGGATTGTCCAGGTATGTATCATAAGTAGGTGCTGACGTCACAGAATGTTGTTCGTCATGAGTAAACACATCAAATATGACATTGTTAGAACATGGATCAATGATTGGTACCTCAGATACTGCGTTGGCGTCATAGACAGGAGGTGCGTCAGAGTCAGTGTCGTACTTAGTCTCCTGAAGATTTGCCATGAAGATGCAGTTTGCATTGAGTTCCTCGAGGTCTTCCAAATCATCCACAATAGCGAAAAAATCATTTTCCTCAGCAGTCAACTGCATCCCTGCTTCTTGCTTTTGTGCTAACAGCATAGCTTTCCGAAGAAACTCAGCATTCTTCTTGTGCGGCTTAGTGGGACAGTTTCGTGCCATGTGGCCCATTCCTTGACAGTTATAACACTTAACCTGATTACCCTGATTCACATTTCCATAATTCCCAACGACTGGAGCTGCAACATTCCCATTCTGATTACCCACTGCTCTATTCCCAACATTCTGACCCAACTGATTACCCTGATTCGGAACCGCCTGATTACCCATGCGAAATCCAGTAGCATATCCCTGCTGATTCCCAATAACTCCAACCATTTGTCCTTGATGACCCATATTCACTCCCGGCTGTGCAACTTGCCTGTTGCGAGTGTTTGATGAAATCCGTTGGTTGTTGTTAGTTGGTGTGGAATAGCGACTTTTTAGTGCGTTACCCAATAAAGAGTATATCTGTTGCAAGGTCGCTTCTGGGTCAGTTTCAGGATCAGTGATTCCTTGTTCCTGGTATTGTTGATCTGGATAGAATTGTTGTTGTATTGTTGATCAGTGGACCTTTCACTTAATCTAACATTTCTTTCTATTGTTTACTTTCTCTCTCTAGAAAGGCTCCCATCTTCCACTTTCTCTTTCTAGAACCTTAAACTATTCGAACCATATTGTGTTATGTGATGTGTTTATGAAAACCAATATGCTACAAAACTTATCTTTACTTGCATTACTTCAGTCATGATTCACAATTAGTAGTGTTTAACTGTTTAAGCTATTTGTGAAACGGGAACAACAAGTGGTATCAGAGCAGGCTGATTATAAAACCCTTTTTAAGCTGCTCAAAAATGTTTTTTAAATCAGGATCCAAATGGCTGAAAGTGATGTGCCCGAACTTGTCGATAAAAAGGGTGGAGCCTATGCTGCTGTTCCCCTCGACTAGAAGTTGGCAAATTTAACAAATGGAAAAAGCGAATGCTTTGCTATTTGAATAAGATGAAGCCCTACTACATTAAGTGAATTAATGAAGATCCATTTTTCCCAAAGACTGCTGAAGGTTTACCTAAGCCTGAAGCTCAGTGGACTCAGGACGAGAGGAGAGTGGTCAACCAGGACCAAAGACTCAAAAGCATCATCATATCATGTCTTCCTGATGATGTTATGGAGTCTGTCATTGGCTGTAGTACAGCTAAACAAACCTGGAATGACCTGGTCCACAGCTATGAAGGTCCCTCAGATACCAATGAAAACAGGATTTTGCACCTGAAACTTGAGTACAATACCTTCAGGGCTAAAGACTCAGAAACTCTCTCTCAAACTTACACCCGATATAAAACTTTGTTAAACGAATTATCTAATGATGGTGTCAAGTTGTCCAAACATGAAATCGATGTTGGTTTTGTCAACAGTCTTCCTGAAAAGTGGTTAAATTTTTCTCAGGGTCTTAGAAATGCAAACCATATTCAGAATCTTGAACTTCCTGAAATCTATGGGAAATTTGTCTATGAGGATAATCACATAAATAGACGATACCCTGACTTGAAAAAGTATCAGGAAGTCAAGAAGTCCCTGACAAACACTTCATCACCAATTTCTACTGCCTTTTATTCAAACAGTGTGGTTCAGGATTTTCAGAAAAATCTAGACGATGAGGCTGATGAGAGAACAAGCCAGGAGTACCTGAATGACTTGGACATTGAGTTTCAGGAAAGGGCACTCCTTGTTAACAATTTTTTTTCCAATGCTAAAGCTAATGAGGACACTGAGTGTTTTAAGTGTCACAAAAAGGGTCATTTTGCTAAAGACTGTTTTTCAAAAACTATCTCTGAGCCCTCTTACAAACCCTCAGGGTCAAATCAGTCCTTAGGTTTTAGAAAATTTCAAACAAAGTCTATCAGTCTCATCAAAATATCCAAAACAAGTCTGATCAAAACAAATATGTCGATTTTGAAGCTAAGTATAGGAAAGCCAAGGCTAAACTAGCACTTCTTGAGGCCACTCCCTCAGAAATAACAAACAATGTTAAATCTATGCAGGGTAAAAACAAGGGCCTGGTAGCTGAAGTCTTTGACTGGGATGAAGAGTCAGTCTCCTCAGACGATGAAATGGTGCAAGTTAGTGCACTGATAGCTCTCTCAGAAGAGGACAAGCTAGCTGTTGGGAAGAATCATGCTAGGAATGGTGAATGGGTCAATATCACAATGAAGAAGGTAAACATTTTACTTTCTATGGATGATGATTCAGATTGGCAGTCTTTCATGAACTATATCAATGTTGACCTTAAGTTTGTAGAGGAGCAATGATTAAATCTTTTTTCAAAATACAAAAAGTTAAGAAGTGTAGGAATGAACTACTTCTTTTAAAACAAGCCAAGCTTGAGGCTGTTACACTTCAAATTCAAAACACTGAATTAGTTAAAAGAAATCAAGCTCTTCAAGAAGAACTTAAAAAGGAAAAAGATATTATTCAAAGCTGGACAGCTAAGAATCCTAGAGTCTTTGATACTGTTCAAGCCCCAAGTAGCAAAAAGAGAATCATAGGTGAAGATCATCTCCCTGATTCTCTTAGTGAAGACCAAAGTCCAAAACCATTTGTGTCTGCTGACATACTCTCCAAAAAGGAGTTAATGCCTAAGTCTAGTGATTGGGTTGAAAGGGTAAACCCTGAGAGTTAGCTTCCAAACTTCGATTCTGGAAGGTTCTTGAGTCTGAGAGTCAAGCTCTCAAGAGCATGCTTGTACTCCCTGATGTACCCAGTAGTACTGAACACATCACTGAGTCTGAAGCTGAATCTGAAGCATCATTTCCAACTCTGAAACCTCTTCAGGGTGCTGCACCTAGCTCTGAGCTTACTCCTCTACAATTCAACCCTCACTCTCCAAAAGAAAGGTCAGGTCAGTTCCTACCGAGACTTCCACATCTTCAGTTCCTACTGAAGAAGGTCAAATCCAACAATTGACTGAAATTGTGAGGAAGTTGACTGAAAAGATGAACTCTATTGAGAAAGCTCCTGATTCAATAATCAAGGAACCTAAGTCAGTCTCCTCTAGTTCATCAAGGTCAAAATCAAACACCAAGCGCAAACAGAAGTGTGATCTGTGCCATTATACCAGCCATACCACTGATAATTGCTACACTATCTTTTTTTCATGATCTGCAAAAAGGATGATCACAGAACTTCTAATCACTTACAGCATGTAAGATCATCCAGTGAAGCGAGTCATACCAATATTGGTAATCAGTATGCTTCATCATCAAAGCAGGGTCAAAGACCTAAATCAATACCTTTTCCTCCTTGTCCACATTGTGGCTTTAATGATCATCTTCATGATGAATGTCTCATGAACTCATGCTGTGATATATGTGGAAATCCATCTCATGAGACATCTCAGCATGATAGAGTCATCCAAGCAAGGAGAAGTTCAAAACAGGCCCGCATCAATGAGTCTTCCTCAGTCTTTAAATGCAAAACTTGTGGTAGCACATTGCACTCAACCAATGACTATGAATCACTTGCTAAGTTTAAGCAGACCATCAGACCCAAGCCCACTAGTAAGTAGGTCAGCAAGAGAAACTAATTAATTTTACTATTTGTGTAGAGACACGCCAGGGAGCCTATTTGGCATCTAGATAGTGGATGTTCAAGGAGCATGACTGGTGTCAAAGAGTATCTGCACAAGTATGTAAAGGAACCAGGACCCAAGGTAGTATTTGGTGATAACTCACCATGTCCCACTGAAGGTTATGGTTCAGTAAACTGCAATGGTATAGTTTTCTCTAGAATATCATATGTCAATGGTCTAAATACAATCTCATCAGTGTCAGTTAGTTATGTGATGCTAAGTACATAGTACAGTTCAATGATAAACAAGGTACTATTTTCAATGCCAACAAAGAAGTTGTTTTAATAGCTCCTAGGAGAGATGATGTATATGTTCTTGACACGTCAACTCTCTCTCAGAATGGAACATGTCTCTTTGGCAAAGCCACTGAAACTGTCAATTGGCTGTGGCACAAGAGACTCTCTCACTTAAACTTCAAAAATATAAACAACTTGGCAAAACAAAATAAAGTCCTTGGTTTAGCATAACTGGTTTTTGCAAAAAATAAACCATGCTCAGACTATGAAAAAGGCAAACATCACAGAGCATCATTAAAAACAAAACTAAATTTCTCCATCAAAAACTGCCTTCACCTCCTGCATATGGATCTCTTTGGACCTGTCAGTCCAAGATCAATCCAGCATGAGAAGTATACACTTGTCATTGTTGATGAGTTATCAAGATACACTTGGGTATACTTTCTTTCCAAAAAGAGTCAGGCAACTGAAACCATAATGTCATTCATCAGGAAGATTGAAAATTAGAATGACATTACTGTTAAACAAATTAGAACTGATAATGGTACTGAGTTCAGAAATCAAGAGCTTGAGAGCTTCTGTGATGAAAAAGGAATTTCCTAAAATTTCTCATCTCCTTATACCCCTGAACAAAATGGGGTAGCTGAAAGGAAAAACAGAACTCTCATTAAGGCTGCAAGAACCATGTTAAATGACTCAGCACTCTCAAAGCACTTCTGCACTGAAGCTGTCAAAACAGCCTGTTACACTCAAAACAGGTCAATCATTGTCAAGAGGCATAAAAAAACCCCATATGAGATTTTCAAAGGGAGACTTGCTGATATCAGCTACTTTCATGTGTTTGGGTGTCCTGTGTTCATTCACAATTATAAGGATCACTTAGGCAAATTTGATGCAAAAGCTGATGATGGATATTTCCTAGGTTACTCACTGATATCTAAAGCCTTCAGGGTGTTTAACACCAGAAGACAACAAGTTGAGGAGACCTTTCATGTCACCTTTGATGAAAGTTCAGAAAGCATCAGGTTTACAAATACCTCAGTGGAAGAAATAGGTATTGATGACTCATCAAGATACCCTCCTGATAAGTTCAACACTGAAATCAATTCCTCATATCAAGTTGATGCTGATATCTCATACTATGTCTTGCCTTACAACCTTCCCCAACCTTTAATAAGTGAATTCATTGATACTCCATCAGTCCCTACTAGGATAGGTAATGCTGAACCAAATGTTCAGGAACCTGTTATTCTTGAACCTCAGCTTGAACATCAAATTGTCTCAACAGATGATCTAAATGATTCTATAGCTCCAGCACCTGAACCTATTCCTGAGTCTCTAGTGACCGCATAAATCTCAAATCCTAGACCTTAAAGTAAGTGGACAAGATCTCAAGACATTGAGCTTGTGAACATCATTGGTGAACCTACTAAAGGCATGCTCACAAGAAGCATGGCTGCTAAGTTAACAGCAGCTTCAGCCAATGAATGTCTATATACTGATTTTCTATTAGAAATAGAACCCAAAAGTGTCACCGAAGCTCTAAAACATCCTAGCTGGGTTCAGGCTATGCAAGAAGAACTTCAACAGTTTGATAAAAACAAGGTCATGACCTTGATCAAATGTCCTTAGGATGTCATTGTCATAGGAATGAAGTGGGTTTTCAGAAATAAAACTGATGAAAACGACACTGTCATTAAAAACAAAGCCGGACTTGTAGCCAAAGGTTACAGTCAACAAGAAGGCATTGACTATGATGAGACATTTGCTCTTGTTGCAAGAATAGAAGCCATTAGGATCTTCCTTGCCTATGAAACATACATGAACTTTAAGGTTTACCAAATGGATGTAAAAAGTGCATTTGTGAATGGTGAATTCAAGGAAGATGTGTATGTTCAGCAACCTCGAGGCTTTGAGAGTAGTGAATATCCTGACTATGTCTGCAAGCTTGACAAAGCCCTATATGGACTGAAACAAGCTCCCAGAGCATGGTATGAAACTATCTCAGCCTTCTTGATCCAAAATAAGTTTGTCAGAGGGAAGATAGACAACACCCTGTTTATCTATAGGACAAAATAAGATGTGATACTAGTCCAAGTGTATGTTGATGACATCATCTTTGGCTCAATAAATTATACTCTTTGCAAACAGTTCGAAAAAATGATGACTAAGAAATTTGAAATGAGCATGATGGGTGAAGTCACTACTTCCTTGGACTACAAATCAGGCAAACTGATAAAGGAATCACATCAGTCAAGAGAAATATACCAGAAATATCTTGAAGAAATATGAGATCTCTGACTGTGCTTCAGTGAAGACACCAATGGTCCCTCCAAATAACCTTGGACCTGATCTCACTGGAAAATCAGTAAATCAAACTCATTTTAGAGGAATTGTAGGATCACTAATGTATCTAACTTCTTCCAGACCAGACATACAATTCTCAGTATGTCTAATAGCAAGATATCAGTCCAATCCAAAGAATCCCATCTCACTGAAGCCAAAAGAATCCTCAGATACCTGAAGGAAACTCCAAGCCTTGGACTTTACTATCAAAAATGTTCAGGGTTTGACCTCAAAGGATTTTCTGACTCTGATTGTGCAGGCTGCAACATAGACAAAAAAATTACCTCAGGGTCCGTCAATTTCTTGGAGGAAAGATGGTTTGTTGGAGTGATAAAAAGAAACAATCAGTGTCTATGTCTTCAGCTGAAGCTGAATGTGTAGTAGCTGCAAGGTGCTGTGCCAATGTGCTATGGATGAAAAGTCAACTCAGTGACTATGACATCCATTACAAGATGGTACCCATCTTTTGTGATAACACCAGTGCTATTGCAATCTCCAACAATAATGTCCTTCACCAAAGAACCAAACACATTGATATCAGATATCATTTTATAAGGGACCATATCATGAAAGGAGACATAGAACTCCATTTCATCCCTACTGAATATCGGCTTGCTAATATCTTCACCAAACCTTTGGATGAACCTACCTTCAGAAGACTGAAAGCTGAATTAGGAATGCTTGACATTGAAAGTCAGCAACCTGATAACCAATCCTGAACTCAGCATGTTCTCTCTGAAAGGTCTGATCCCTGAACAAAACCCCAAAATCATCTTCTCACTAAATGAGTAAGACTCATTCAGGGTCCCTGACATTGGACAAAGAGCATTGAATGAGTAACTAAATGCTCTAAGTATTTCAGTTACTTAATGTCCTAGGTTGGTAAACTTATCAATTTAATATAGGAATATATGTCTCTTAACCCTTCTGTGATCCATGTCATGGGTCCCTTTCAAACCTTACCTCATCCCACTTGGCATTAAATGCCTTCTCTCACAACAAATATCCTTAGGATATTTTAAAACTGCAAATGCACTTTTAGTGTGCACTGCAATTGTTTCCTTGAAAAACATGAGAAAAATGCGGGTACTAGAGTGGCTGCATTAAATGAGGAAAATAAAACGTTTTCAAAAACCGACTTTACAAATCCTCACATGTGCAAAATTTACCCCTTCACCACTCTATAAAAACCCCTCTCACAAACACATAAACACACACACAATCTGATTTATGCAATTAAACGCTGTCAAAATCCTTTTAAAACTCAGAAACATTTGTGTGTTCTTATCACCAAAACCAGTTTTTTGAGCAAAAATCTTCTCTGCAAACATTCTACAAAAGTTTTCATCTTAAACTTTTAAAGAAAGTAACTTATTTGATTGTTCTTGTCATAAATTATTATCAAAAACCCTAAAATCCTTTTTCTAAATGGAAATGGAAAGAACATGAAGCCTTCAGTTTGCATCTCAGTGGGTAGGCAACCTTGAAAATGTTGAGTTTAAAACAAACAACGTTATAGGCAATTTTGAATACCCACATGATGTCCCAGCCTATAATGGAATCATGAAATTTTTGCTCAACTGCCCACTCAAACAGGCCTTTATTCAGTCTCCCTCTATACTGTACCAAAACCTCCTCAGGGAGTTTTGGGCAACTGCAGTGGCCTATGACCCGACACCCTCAACTGATGAGATAGACCTTAGACCCCTCAGGGAGTTTCTCATCAAATTATCAATTTTAAATGGGGAACAATCAGTCACCCTGGACTATAAAACATTTTGTACCTCTACAGGACTTGACCATAATCCAGGAAAATATGTTGCCCACCCTGATCCAGCCGTTGTTAAGCCTGAGTTGGGTAAAATTGTTTTTGATCCAAAATTTTTGGACAAAACCCCAGTCACCAAGAACTCATTTCCCTTGGCTTGGAAGATCCTGTTCACTTTCATGATTCAGGTTCTCGGCGGGAGCCATTCATCCACTTAACATATTAATTATATTCAGTTGATGATGGCATACAACTTGATGACTGGGACTGATGTCGACATTGGGGAGATCATTTACAGTGATCTCGTAACCAAGCTATAGAGCAAAACTAGGACGAAATATGTTTCGTACCCTAGGTTTATCTCATGTGCTTTACAAGTGTTATTGGGTTGCAATTATCTTCAGGAATATAAATATAGTGCTTTACCTGCCACCCTGAGCCCCTCAAATTTTCAAAAGGACCCATCCCTTTTCACTGAAATAGAATTGATGGCCCATATGGTTGCTGTAAATAACCAAAGGGACTCACTGTCTCCAAACCCTACTCCCAAAAAGAGAAAGGGGAATTCTCAGACTAGGACTAAAACCAAACCTAAGTCTCAAGGCCCTGAGGCTTCTAGAGCACAGCCTAAAAGGCACAAAAGGCCCTAGACTGATAAGACACCCAAGGGCGACCAAGCAACTACCACCCTGGTGACAACGAAGGACACTGATCAATTACAGTTAGTGCCATTGGTCCCAAAGACTAATCCCCAAGATCCAGAGGGAAACACACAACCCGCTTGTATGGGAGCGCCTTCCACTCAGCCTGATGAGGACACTAGAAAATCCAAGCTTTTGTCTGAGGGCAGAACTACTGATCCCAAAGACTCAAGGGGAAACGAACAACCCATTGATAGGGATATCACTGCCACTGCTTCTAAGGATGGCACTGGGAAACACCCACCAGTGCTTAAAGGAGCATCGAGGGACAAAGACTCGGAGGGAAAGAAACAACCCACCGATACGGAACTCACAACCAATCCAGACTCCAGAGAAGACGCTGGGAAAAACCCATCAGTGTCTGAGGGGTCACTAGGGGACAAAGACTCAGAGGGAAAAAAACCACCCGCTGATACGGAACCCATCAACCCCACTGGTCTTCTTACTGTTGTTGAGGTCAATGACATACTATTTTCTGATGAAGAGCAAGCTGCTGACAGTGAGGAATAAATTTTTTCTGCTGGTGAAGAGATGGACGCTGATGTTCAACAACAAGAACAAGAGCATCAGCCTGATCCAAAAGAGACTGAAGAGTCACCCTTTCAACCTGATGATGAATCTTCTGACTCTTCAGACTCTTCTTCTTCCTCCTGCCCTGAGGATCTAAAAAAATATGACAACATTCAGCCTCTTACTGAAAGGCAGCTTGTGATGTGGATAAATAGGGCTACCAGGAAGCTATACTCATAAGTGACTGATAACTTGTGGGATCAACATGTTGAAGTTGCTGCCAACTATGCGGACCTCAAGGCTGAAGTTTTGACAACCTATGAGAACAGTGATAGCACAGGGATCTAATCTATGGTCACATGGACAGGCTGGATGACAACCTGAAGAAATTTCTTAGATTCTTTCAGGACACTCACAACAAGCTGGATGAAATCAAGGAATCTGTCAAAGAAAGATCTTGAACTCAAATCCAAAGTGCTTGAGGCTACGGAGACCTACATGAAGAACTCCTCCAGTCTCACTGAACTCATCACCCTGCTTAACACAGAAAATGTTCATGGTCTTACTTCCTCAGTGCAGGCTCTTCAGTCCACCCTGGGCTCACTGGGTACACATGTTGCTGATCTGGCTAAATCTTCTTCTTCTATGGCCTGGAATCTCGGGCCTAGAATGACAGCACTAGAAACATCTCAGGCCAATCTTGATGTAAAGGTCACAAATCTTCAACAAGATACATCAGTGATACACGTACAACGCCCGTTCGGGGTCAAAGGAAACTTCCTTTTCTTTGAGCAAGTTTTTCAACCACCTAGGCAGTAAACCTAATCGTTGTAGTGTAGTATTAGGGTAAGCCTCGGGATTGATATCGTTCTCTAGGGGAA
The DNA here is from genome assembly GCA_019973895.1 of Chrysanthemum seticuspe. NCBI lineage: Eukaryota > Viridiplantae > Streptophyta > Magnoliopsida > Asterales > Asteraceae > Chrysanthemum > Chrysanthemum seticuspe. The sequence goes on from BPTQ01000003.1 coordinate 83,446,022, forward strand.
TAGGAATGCTAGTGAGAAATTACTACGCTAAGGTTGGGGTTGAGGAAGATTATTTTTTTATCTTTTTTTATATTTTTTAGAAAATTGAAAGGTACGAATCTCGGGGTATTGGATTTGGGGGGTGGTATTTCTACCGATTACTCTACTATTATCTAGTCTAATTAACTAAGCTAAGGGGTAGTCTATGTCTAATTGATGTGTGCTCGTATGATGATTAAGAATGTGTCTACCTAGATACTATTACTCCCTAGTTATCTTTTATTGATGGTTGAATTGTCACGTCCTTATTCTTAACGCGTTGTGTCTTCTAAGGTCGTAGGGTATGCTTTTTTCCCTAACTCTTTGAGGATACCATAAAGTTATTTCCTACAAAATCTCTAGGATTTATAAACTAACTCTAAGGTTGTCTTTGGATTTTTAGCCTACAATAACTCTAGGGGATTATAAACTAATGTTCACAAAGATTACTCAAGCATTAAAAACACAATGATGGCCTATTGTAATCCTAAGCCAATTACAATTAAGATAAGAGACAACCAATCAATATTCAATAACTAGGTTTCATAGATCTAAGCAAACACACAAGTAAAATTAGCCGGACATGGTCAACATGCAAGCATACACACATACAATCGAAGACATAATGAAATCAATGAACTAGATTACTTATCTTGATGTACAATAGGGTATGAGAACCCTAAGATACTGCCCAAGACAACCAAAAATCATTTTTAGGTTTTACTCCTCAATTCTACCTCTTTAAAAGTCTGAAAATTTGAATTCTATATATAGAGTTACAACTGCGACGGTGTCACTCTTTAATTGTGACGCCGTCGGATCGCCTCCATTAGGGTTTCATCTTGGCCTAGTCAACTTTGTGACGGCGTCACATTGTGATACGTATTGGATTTCACAAACACATCAAATCATGATCACATATAGGGGTATAATATAAGGTTTTAGAGAGAGAAATAGTTAGAGGTTTGGGAACTTAGTGAGAGAAATTAAAAGTGTTATTATGAGCTCCAACCCTCTACCTTGGGAGGTAGAGGGTATTTATAGTCTTACATAAAACGCCACCTACGAGCTGTGGATCAGGAATACAGTGGGTAAAGACCCGTCCGTCCTCCACAGTGTTACTTAACTAAATACTACTTAACATTAAATAACTACGACTACAAGCTTTCTAACGATTACATATACTTGAGGTGACTGACACTTTAATAACTGGATTTACTAAATCCTAACAATCTCCCCACTAAGGGAGGTCACCTCAAATTATATTGAATACAAATAGATTTACATTAAGATTGTTCTTGGATTCTTGATAATGTTCTTTGCTCTGTAGCCCGTAGTCATTGATTCTTCATTTTTGCATGTTTGGTTAGTCCAAGTGGAGGTGTTTAACTGGTCTACGTGATAATGAGTTTGGAGCCAACATTGAGATCATCAGCTACCATAAATCTCTGACTCTTCCATTGCGGTGTTGACATTATGTGAAGTTGTGATTTTTGGACCGACATGCTCACATTCTGGATCATGAAATCTTTTCATCAGAGTAGCGAAACCTTTAGTTGATTCATGATATTTGCAGCAGCGTAGCAGAAGCATGGAGTGAAAATATCAGAGTCATTGATGCACTTATCATGACTTCTTTAGAAATGAATGTGATGAGTGAGCATGCGGCTATGGATTGACCTCTCCATTCTGATCAGCTGCAAACGTCAGACGTACCTGCATACAACAGTTAGCAATAAATCGCACGAAAGTGTCTTTGATCACTTTCGTTGAATTGAGGTACACGGCCCACGGTTCTCCATTGATCAGTACAAGTACTGCCTGTAATCAGGTATAATTCCGAAGAATCTCCTTGACAGGGTTTCGCAGTTGCTCTAGCTATTCTCAAACTAGAACGTCTCAAAGAAGACAACACGGAGTGAGTGAACCAGTGACTTTGAGATTCACTGATTGATGAAAAGAGATTTGAAAAACAATCGAGTACTGCTCAATAAAGTGTTTTTGCAATAAATCGAGGGTTTTTGAGAAAAAATCAATTATCAATCATAAACACCTTTTATAATTGAAATATTAATACATAGTCGATGTGGTAAAGAAAAGAATTTTTAAGCAAAACGAATGGTTTTTCAAAGGTATTCGTCAATCCATAACCTGAACCAGGATTGATTCATAAGTTTGAATCGCCCCATTGTTTCTGTTCAGTTGTCACATGGTTGATCTATTGGATAGATCTCACATGCCACCTACCAAGAACTTGTTTGATGTTGGCTCTAGAAGGCTTTCCATCTTCATTGTGAATATGTTTGCATATCACTCAGATGTTCTGGCAATACCACAAGGATAATGCGTAGGACTCATAAGATATAATCTCTCTTTCCACATTGTGTGAAACAGAGAGTCTTCATTGACACTGTCCTAAAGAGATTTATTTGATGATCTCGTAGCTCTAGACTCAATTTGTGCACATTTGGTTCCTATGCCGGAGACTAGGGAGAGGGTCTCCTTCTTCAATATCAACAATCTCTAAGAGAAAGTCGATAGATTATGTAGGTTCCCCGTGAGAATGAAACAAGCCCTTTTAAGAGGAACTTGAGTGGTTTGGGAAGTTGTAGTGCAGTGCGTCACTGGGTCCATGACGTCTTGTCTTCAATACCGGCGTTACCTTGGTAAACACCAGTAGCATATGTATTGAACCCGGTTACTGCCCTAAGGTTGAATTGATGGAGGGCTATTTCTTTTCACCCTCTTTCACATTCAGTTCTTTTTCATTCTTCAATCCCTTCAGTGCTTACCGAGACTTCATAACTAGAACCTTGTTGGGTTTATTCTAGTTCTAGCTCTATCTCAGTCCGCACTCTTCCCATATCTCACTTTTCTCCTTTTTTTCATCATACCTAAGGACTCTACACTATCTAGTGGATTATCCCTGGGTAGATCCCTCCGGCTCTGGTTGGATCGTGGGAACGAATACCTAACCTAACCATCCTTATAACACCATACATAAAGTAAACTTGGTCGGTATATTTGGTATTGTTCATCTGCCATTGGAACCAATTGAAAACCATTTGAAAATCAATTCAGATACTTGTGATATAATATCAAAGCATTTTGTACCTGAATTGTTTTTGATATTTTTAGAAAAAGAGCTTCCCCTCAACATGTGCATCATATATTTGAAATCGTTTTGGCACACGGAGGCAAGAGGAAGGATTCACTTCTTTGATTACCATTTTCTAAAAGATATCAACATCACTTTCCTGATCAAAATTAGCATTTTTCATTCTTTGTTAAAGATAATTTTTGAAAAGAATGTGGTTTTCAAAAAAATAGCTCCCCCTCAATATGTGCATAGAGGTTTTGGAAGTGTTTTGCACATATTAAAGAAAACCTGCACATTGAAACAAATCAATCACATTTCAATCCTTTTTGGTTTGAAATAGATGCTCCCCCTCAACATGTGCATGGAAGATTTGAAATCGTTTGGCACATGTGGTAAGGAAAGCTTGTAAATCATTATACAACCATTTATCGAATTATCAGTTTAAATCCAATTTAAATCATAAATTCTCCCCCGATCACAATTTTCAAATCATTTGAGATTTGTGATCTTTGGAGATTTAAATTGATTTTGAAAGCTTTTGAGGAGAATTGTGACTTGATTATGAAAATATTTTACCGATAAGGATCAAATCTGAGACTTTAAACTCAAATGATTAAACATGCATTAGTATCTTTCGAAAACAATTTTATGACAAAAAACCTTTAGATTTAATTGAAATCATTCTCCCCCTTAATCAATGACATAGGTTGTTGATTGAGAGATAAAGATTTTGACTAATATTAAGTCCAGATGATTTTCAAAAATTGAGTCCGAGTTATTTTTCAAAACCATTAGTTTTCATTAGATAGCAAATATTTGTTTAAAGAATCAGAGCATGAGATTTGACAAAAATAAGATAAAGTATGGCTCTGTTATTTCTTTAAAAACGGGTTATAGACGGAAATGACTATAAGCCTTTGTTTTACTTTCTCTCAATTTTTTTTTTATTTTTTTATTTTTTTTAAACAAAATATGTACATTCGAAGAACATCTTACCCGTGACATTATTTGAATGTCAACACAAAGTCCGTAGATGATATCGAACAAGGAAAAACATGAAAAAATAACAATATTTTTGGGATTTTTTAAGATTTTCTAATTTTTGTATGGATTTTGAAAATTTTATATTTTTCTATTTTTTTTTGTTGGTTTTGAAATTTTGTATTTTGCTTTTTGAATAACTATTTACAAGAGATGGATGAAGAAAAACCTTTTACTCCTCTTCTTCCTCTTGAAGATGTTTAAGTGTTTCCGGTTGTAGACTCTTTAGACCAAGTCGTGGGAGGATAAACTCAAAACGTTCTCTAGGAAGAGCTTTGGTGAAGATGTCTGCTAACTGGTATTCAGTCCTCACAAAATAAAGTTCCACCACACCATTTTCCACTTGCTCCCTGATGAAATGATGTCGAATGTCGATGTGCTTTGCTCTTGAGTGTTGTACGTTGTTGCATGAGAGAGCAATGGCACTTTTGTTATCACAATACAGAGGGATTTTGTTGAATTCAAAGCCATAGTCAGATAATTGGGATTTCATCCATATTATTTGAGCACAACAAGATGACATGGCTATGTATTCAGCCTCTGTAGAGGATATAGAAGTACTCATTTGTTTCTTAGAAGACCAGCTCACAAGCTTATCACCCAAAAACTGAGCACTTCCTGACGTGCTTCGACGTGTATCTTGACATCCTGCATGATCCGCATCTGCATAGGCTGTTAGTGACATACCGGTGTCCTTCAGGTACCAAAGTCCCATATTGATGGTTCCTTGGAGATACCGAAAGACCCGTTTAACCGCTTCAAGGTGCTTTTTGGTAGGCTTAGCCTGATATCTAGCACACATGCATACAGCGAACATAATATCTGGTCTACTGGCTGTGTGGTACATCAGGGATCCAATCATACTACGATATTTCATTTGGTCTAGCATGATCCCTGAGTGGTCCTCATCCAGTTTAGTACGCTCTATCATGGGAGTGTCAACAGGGTCACAAGAATCAAATACAAATTTCTTTAAAATCTCATTTGCATATTTAGATTGATTTATAAAAATGCCTTCGGGACTTTGTGAAATTTGTAATCCCAAGAAAAATGACATTTGTCCCATCATAGACATTTGAAATTTGGAACCCATCTCATTAGAAAAACGGTCACATTCATTGGGGTCAGTTGAGGCAAAAATAATATCATCAACATAAAATTGAACGTGAATTAAATGTTTTCCTGACATTCTGGTGAACAATGTTGGATCAACTGCTCCTTTACTGAATCCGGTTGATAGAAGAAACTTTGATAGCGTATCATACCATGCCCTTGGAGCTTGCTTCAAACCGTAAAGGGCCTTTTTCAAGCGATAGACATGAGTAGGATGCTCTGGATTCACAAAACCTTCCGGTTGACTGACGTATACGACTTCTTTAAGATCTCCATTAAGAAAAGCCGTCTTTACATCCATCTGATAGACAACCATGTTCTTACTTGCAACATTAGCCAGGAAGATTCTGATTGCCTTGATGTGTGCAACTAGAGCAAATGATTCTTCAAAGTCAATACCCTCCTCTTGACGATATTCTTTTGCAACTAATCGAGCCTGGTTCTTTAACACATCACCATGCTCATCAAGTTTTACTTTAAAGATCCACTTTAGAGCAATGATCATAGCACAATCAGGAGCAGGTACTAATTCCCATACATATAGTCGATCGAACTCATGAATTTCTTCTTGCATGGCATTGAACCAACTGTCTTCATTCATGGCAGTTTAAACGTCTTTTGGTTCGACCTTAGATAGTACGGAATTAAAGAAGCACCATAAGGCATCAGTTGCAAGTTGTTTACGAGTGGATACTGGACGAGAAAGGTTTCCAATGATGTTGTCCAATGGATGATCATGTGTCCATTTTCTAAGGTGTTTATGTGGTTGCTGTTGAGGAACTGAAGTAGCAGAGTCTTTTTCTCCTGATGAAGATGGATCAGATGATGGTTCAGGAGAAAATATGTTCTCAAAGGGGGCTTCTTCAGGAGTAGCAAAGGGATTATCTCCATCATAGGTGCCAGACACAATTCCATGATGTACACTCGATGATTGATGATTTGTTGATGAGACAGAGTGATCAGCAGCAGGCGCTTCTTGACTTAATGACATAGAAACTGAAGGGTTAACTTCGTTGACAGGGATAGGAACAGCCTCTGTTGATGGAATTGACAGATCATTAGCACTTGGCTCATAGTGTTCATCAAACATTGGATCAAACAATTTATTCAAATCATCTTCTGAAGGAGGTACATAAGGAGTTGCTGGTGAGGGATTTAGAACAAGAGTAGAACTGATAGGAATACTTGATGAAGGTTGAGATACGGATCCAGAACTGGATTGTCCGAGAGCCATTTTCCCGGACAGCTCATCGAACATAACGTGAAAAGTTTCCATGATATCTTGAGTTCTTTTGTTTTAGATTCGGTAACCCTTCTTGTTTGATGCATAACCTACAAAAACTCCAATGTCCGCCTTAGCTCTTAATTTACCTAGATCTTGACCGTCATTCGTTGGATAGCACAAAGCACCAAACATACGAAGGTAGGAGAGATCAGGTTTTCGTTTATGGACAAGTTCGTATGGAGTTTTTCCATGAGATGTGTGTATGAGAGAACGATTTTGGGTGTAGCAAGCAGTGGCAATGGCTTCAGCCCAGAGAAACATTGGAACCTTTGAATAAATTAGCATTGTTCTTGCGGCTTCCACAAGAGTTCGATTTCGTATTTCAACTACACCTTTCTGTTGAGGAGTTCGTGGAACACTTCTTTGATGACTGATTCCAACACTTTCATAAAATTGACTTAAGTCTTTGTTAACGAACTCTGTGCCATTGTCTGTTCGAACAATTCTAACCGTATTGTTAAGTTGAACCTGAAGCTGCTTGATAAGTTTGATTATGACATCTGGAGTTTCATCCTTTGTCCTCAAAAACTTTACCCAAGTAAATCGAGAGTAGTCATCAACAACGACTAAAATATATTTCTTCCCGTTAATCGTTTGCACTCTCATTGGTCCACACAAATCCATATGAAGGGTATGCATAACTTCCATTACTGAGTTTGTGGGTTTGGGTTTGTAGGCATATTTCTTGCTTTTTCCCAATTGGCATGCTGGACAAAGATGATCTTTTTCATACTTTAATCTGGGTAAGCCTCTTACAAGATCATTTCTGGAAAGATTATTAATGGTGCCGAAGTTCAAGTGATTGAGACGACGATGCCATAACCATGATTTTGTTTTTGAAGCCTTTGACAACAAGCAGATTGGAGAAGACTTCATCATATCTTCGATAGAGATGGTGTATAGATTTGAACCACGAGTTCCTCTTAACAGTTCCACACCATCAAGTTCTCTAACGAAACAAGTATGTTTTCTAAATGCCACTTCTAGATCGGAATCACAGAATTGACCAATAGAAAACAAGTTATGACCAAGACCTTCAACATAATATACCCTGAAGATTGCACTTTTGCCAACAACATAGTCTCCATAACCCATAATTTATCCAAAATGGTCGTTCCCGAATCTAACAGTCCTGATGAATTTACTCATGAAGTTCATGAGCCGCGAGCGATCTCCAGTCATATGCTTGGAACAGCCTGAGTCCAGGTACCACATAACGATTTGAACGATCTGCAGTTGAACACAGACAAGAATGGATAACTGGATAATTGGGATCCCCATGCAAGAATGGGTTCCATTTGGTTAGTAATAGTGATTGGAACACCCACATCAGAAGTGGAAACAATGGAATCATCAGGGATAGATGCAGTGCTAGTGTCCGTATTTGACCTATTCAAAGTATGTTCACTTCTTAAAGGAATAGTTCTACCGGTAGGCATCCATTTTCTAATGGGCATTGACTTAGAAAATTTAGGGCACAACTCATTAAGATTAAAATTGCGGCCAGTAGGTATCCACTGATAACCTATGTTACTAAATTTCCTTCCTGTGGGTTTCCAATGTTTTCTAACCTTCTTTCTCCATTGATTTCTACCCTTCTTAACATGTTTTTTGGCATTAACACTCTTAATAGGGCATTTAACAGCATTAATCAAATCATTCACACCACATTCATGATTAGTAACAGAAACCAAGCAATCATCATTACATGTTTTGCCAAAAGTAGCAGAATTCAAATTAATTACAGTACGCTTATAGCTAATAGTAGAATCAACACGATTCGTTTTATTCAACTCAAACTTAGTGTTCCTAGGGTGGTCTTCTATTCTCTTCCAATGCACATTCTTAGCTTGCGAGGTTCTATCTTGCTTTGTATTTCCTAGAGGCTTTGACCCGCTTGCTTTAATGTCACTGATTACTCCTGTAGAGGGAATTATGGGAACATTAGTTGGTTTGACTACCTTTTGTATTCGTGAACTAGAAGTGCAGGGATCTGAACTACTTGAAGGCACATTAAAATTCACTTTCTTAGTGCTGGGCATAGAATGGTTTGTATACTTAGCACTAGGCATGGAAAAAGGCATCACAGCTTTATCTTTCGCACTTAAGGATTTAAGACATGTTGCTATTAAACATTCTAACATCTCATGAGATCGTTTGACCTGAATGCAAGCAAACCTAATTTCACTATCAAGTGGCTTATTTATTAAGTCCTCTTCTACAATCTCACGAAGAAATTCAAGACTATCCTTAAGGTGAGCAAGATAATTATGAAATACAAGCTCGTTATTCCTAAGATGAGGAGGAATGTATTTAACAGTCACAGTATATTTAGAGTCTGTAGATGACTTTGATGCAACATTCTTATTGAAGATAAGTGGCATTCTCCCTTTTTCCTGACTCCTCAGATTCTCAATTTCCTTTTGTAAAGTAGTTATTTTTTCGTTATTCTTGTCACGAGTGACTTTCTTTGAATCATATAACTCTTTAAAGTGTCATTTAACTTTTTCATTTTCTTCTAGAAACCTCTCATTTTCCTTTTGTAAAACATTAACCAAGTTTTGAAGATGAAAAGTTTGAGAACACTGAGAATCTAAAGGAGGAGGCATTTGGGAGCCAGTCACATTGTTCTTTTCACCCTTTAATTGTGAAATTTGGGCTTTCAACTTTCTGATCATGTTACAATGAGCTTGAATCTGTTCGTCACGTTTGTTTAATTGAAAAACTGCATCAAACTCTGGAACATTTGAGGATGTTTTGATGTTTGAGGTTTTGACATTTTCTTTGAGATGTTTATATTTTAGTTGCAGATCAAAATGTTCAACTTCTAACTTAGACAAGTGTTTTAACAAATTATCGTGATCATCCTGATCAATTTTCTCATTTAGTTCCGAGTTTTTGTTTTCAAGCTCAATGACACGATCATGGTAAACTTTCAAAGCAACAGTTAATTCATGAAATTGAGAGGCAGTAATAGAATGCTTAGTAACAGTATAAAACACATCTTGAGCAACACAACTCGAAATCAAGTTCTCATTTAAGATATGCAAGTTCTTCCTTTCAACTTCATTATATTTGAGTTCCTGTTCATAATTATTGACTTCAACTATCATTGCATCAAATTCCTTTTCCATTTCTTTAATATCTGAGTTTATTCCTTTTTGAAGACTCTCAAATTGACCTTTTAATAGTTTAAGGAAAGGCATGACCTCAGTTAAATAACATTCTTTAGTTTGCTCAAAACCCCTTTCCCTTTCAGTAATCCCAGTAGGTGTGATCCTTTTCTTACACGTTTTCTCAAAATCAACAAATAGTTGATAAAAAACATACAGGTTGATTAAGGTCTTGCTATTAGTGGAAATAGTTCTAGGAACTAAATGCATTGGTGTATTTGGAGGATACACAGTAGCTGCAGGCACTTTCCTAAGGGGAGGGTTTGTTTGAACAAGTTCACTTGCCTTTTGCTTATCCATATCTTTCTTCCAAAAACTTTGTTCTGGGACTAATTGGGTTTGAGGCTTAAACCTGTTCCGGGAGATCCAATTTTCTTTTGTGTAATCATGGGGTTTGAACGTAATGTTTTGCTTTTTACACTCATGATCTTTTAGCTTCTTATCCATTTTCTCCCTATTGACATCTTCAAATTGCATATCTTCCTCAGTGCACTTAGCGCAACTAGGTTTCTGCCTAGGCTTAAGGATTTCATTACCATCATATATTACCTTCTGAGCCTCTCTAGCTATTTTACCATACTTAGGATTGGGTTTCTCAACGAGGGGAATACTATGCTTATCGCTAAGACTCTATGCTTATATCACAAATACCACGTTACGCGTAGACCACGAAACACAAACACAAACTATGCGTAGAAATAAAGAAGGAAAGATTAAGAGAAAGATGGTGACTTGATGTTATAAAACAATGTATGTGTAGAGAGAAAGATGAACACAATATGTTGTATATTCCAAAGAAAACACACACACATACACACTTTCAAGCACACCCCTCAAATGAGACTTTGAGGGGTATTTATAGTACAAGACATAAACGCCCTAATGGGCTTTCCATGGGCTTCGTGGAAATGGGTTGGACATGGATTGGATGACAACTTATACAAGGCTAGCTTAACATAACTTCTAGCCATTTAGCTTAGTCCAATCCACGAGCCCATTAACTATTCTAATACGATATCTAACACGCGTTACAAAGTTCCTAAGTGTGAATGACCATCACTTCTAATAAAAACTATTAAGGCTAACAATCTCCCCCTAAGGGGTGGTCATTCAAAAGATGCTCCACTTGATTAGGTCTTTACTTTTCTCGAGCTTGAACTTTGTGTGTAGATATAGAATAGTCTTAATTCTTTGTTCCTTCATGCTTTGTGATCGGTTAATGTGGTATAGAGCCATTAGTCAACTTCGTTGGTTAGGTGTCTCCACGTCATTCTGCACCATGCTCACACTTCTATTTGCCTTTTGGTTACCTATGATGTAGTTCTCGAGTCTTTAAACATTGTAGATTCTTTGACATTGACGAAGAATCATCTTTGACTTTGTGTTGCCTTTGATTTTGATGAGAACTTTCATGTGTTGTTGGTATGAGCATGTGGAGAATCTGCACGATCAATCCGCTCCGGAGCTTCCATAAGAAGAAAGCATAAAAACAGGTTAGTAATAAGCGGATTCCGGCACTTACACGTTTGAATTTCGAGGGTGTTAACAGAATAGTTTGAAAACACATCTCTAATTCTTACAAAGGCCGTTCCTGAACTGGAGTCCCACAAGTGAGATAACGCGATGTACCGAGGTACACCTACAGTTCAGATGAGTCGCTGAAGTACACCGAAGCATCACTCCACGACTGTAGACCGTTTGAGACACACTAAGCGTAATCCACGGGGAGTTACCGAAGTGACCTGCTGTCAGGGCTGCTTGATGTTGACCCTGGCAGGAGTTTCCATTCAATCACTGAAGATCACAGATGTGAAACTTCTCATAAATGTTCTGGCAGATTGCTAAGATCTACGTAGGACTCTAGAATATATCACTTGTGCCCTTATTGATGAACAACAAGCGATGTCATGTCAAGTGTTCCTAGGAGATCTTTTTGATGAATCTCGTGGCTCTAGACTCAATAGTGCATTTTGGTTTTCCTGAGCGGAGACTAGGGAGAGGGTCTCCTTCTTCAATACCAACCAACTCTAAGAGAAAGTCGATAGATTATGTAGGGTTCCCAGTGAGAATGAAACAAATCCTTTTAAGAGGAATTTGAGTGGCTAGAAGGTTTAGTGCAGTGCGTCACTGGGTCCATGACGTCTTTGTCTTCAATACCGGTGTCATCTAAGTGACAACCAATAGCATATGTATTGAACCCGGTTTCTGCCCTAAGGTTGAATTATGGAGGGCTATTTCTTTTCACCCTTTCTTTTACTTTTCTTTTTAATTCTTCAACCCCTTCTTTCTCCTTTCTCACATTACTCCTTTTTTCAATCATACTTGAGGACCTCTAATAATAACTATTGGTGGTGTCCTTGGGTAGATCCCTCCGGCTCTGGCGGATCATAGGACGGATTTACCTATCCTTAATCACCTTATAACTCCATGACTGTCCTATTGTTGCCATAAAACCATTTTTCTTGAAAATCTCTCAAAGTGTTTATGATTGAAAACATGTTTGAAACACTCTAAGAGTTTTATATTTTCAGAAACACTCCCCCTTCTCATGTACTTATAAGTTTTGACAGAAATTTGCACATAGAGGGTAGAGTTCGCACTTTTTGAATTGATCGACTTTAAATGAGCTAGACCGATTCGAGACACGTTTACATCAGTAGAGAACTAGCTTGAAATTATTACCCGTCTTGGTCAAGTACATAGAAAGTTTCTCGAGATGGTACATGATTCCTCGTCAATTCATTGGTTTCAACTGAGTCGAGCTCTTTTGAGATTCAAACAACGATCATTAAACTTTTTGATCACATTTTAATCACGTCTCCTCCCCCTAAAAAATAGCATAGTCATGATATTTTTTATATCAACGGATTAAACAACATTTTAGAATCTTTTGGGGAGACAAACGGATTTGATTTAAGCATGAATTTGGAACATTTTGGTTTTATACTCCCCCTTTAAAAAAGCATAATCAATTAAAGGGTTTTAGAGGGAGTTATCTTGAGCACAAAATATTTTGAGAGATTTTGAAAATCTTTTGGACAATCTTGAAAAAGGTGCTCAAGATGATGATGATTTCTCACCAATTTTAAATGTAGTGCACTAAAGCGTACACTTGATTTTTCTTTAAAAAACATGATTTTTGATTTGAAATAATCAAAAGTCATCATTTTTGTCCGGGTTTCGTACTGAAGTATACGAAAGCCATTTTTGAAGAAATTTTTGAGAAACGACATGTTTAAGAAAACATTAAAGAACTCTCGCTCAAGCATCTGTACATGCCCGTATCATTGTTGAATGACATTTCTAGAAACGTACAGAATATCGATTATACAAGAGACATGTCGTGAGAAGAATATTTTTGGAGTTTTGATTTTCTATTGTTTTTGTGTTTTTTGAAAGTTTTGTATTTTTATATTTTTCTTTTGTTGGTTTTTCAAATTTTGTATTTTGTTTTTCAAAAGTATTTACAGCGAAGCTTTTTGGAAAATCATTTTCAAGACGATTCGAGAAGACGTTCTAACTCCTCAGGGGTTAGGCTTCGCATTCCAATTCGTCGAACTAAATTGTCAAACCTTTCTTTTGGAAGGGCTTTAGTAAATATATCGACGAGTTGGTAATCAGTCTTCACGAAAAATAATTCAACAGTACCTTCTTCCACATGTTGTTTTATGAAGTGATAGCGGACTCTGATATGTTTAGTCTTTGAGTGATGAACAGGATTGCATGATATGGCTATGGCACTTTTCGAGTCACAATACATAGGTATTTTATCGAAAGTAAAGCCATAATCTGTGAGTTGTGTTCTCATCCATAGAACTTGAGCACAACACGCAGATAGAGACACATACTCAGCTTCAGCGGTTGAAAGTGCAGTGCAATCTTGTTTCTTTGAAGACCATCTTACTAACTTTTCACCCAAAAATTGTGCCCCTCCTGATGTACTTTTGCTGTAACTTGGTCACCTGCGTGGTCCGCATCTGAAAAAGCAATTAGATCAAATCCGGATTCCTTCGGATACCAAAGACCCTTGTGAAAGGATGTCTTCAGGTACCGAAAGATCCTTTTAACCTCTTTGAGGTGTAGTTCGGTAGGCTTAGCCTGAAACCGTGCTAATAAGCAAACATCAAAATGAATATCGGGTCGACTAGCAGTAAGGTACATGAGAGAACCAATCATGCTCCGATATTTCTTCGGATCGATAGGTTTCCCAAAAAAATCGGCTCCAATTTTCGGTGAAGTTACCATTGGTGTTCCGACAGAGTCACAATTATCCATACCATGATTTTTCAAAATCTCAGTTGTATATTTCGCTTGATTAATAAAAATTCCACGTGGGGATTGATGTATTTGTAAACCAAGAAAAAAATTTAGTTCCCCCATCATGGACATTTCAAATTTACTTTTCATGAGATTTTCAAAATGTTTTGAAAGATTCGGATTAGTGGACTCAAAGATGATGTCTTCCACGTAAATCTGAACAATCAAAATGTCATTTTTTCATTTTTGTGCAAACAAGGTAGGATCAACCGTTCCTTTGGTGAAATTGTTAAGGATAAAGAAAGAGGACAGTTCGTCATACCACGCTCTCGGAGCTTGCTTTAAACCATAGATTGCCTTTTTGAGTTTGTAGACGTAGTCTTGATGTTCCATGTGTATGAAGCCTTCTAGCTGACTCACGTACACTTCTTCTTTCAGAGTACCATTCAAGAACGCGGTCTTAATGTCCAACTGATAAACCGTGACGTTTTTGTGAGCTGCATAGGCTAAGAAAATCCTGACTGCCTCAAGTCTAGCTACCGGCGCGAATGACTCTTCAAAGTCTATCCTTTCTTCCTGTTTGTATCCTTTGGCCACAAGACGAGCTTTGTTGCGAATTACAGTCATCTCTTCATCCCTTTTGTTCTTCCATAACCATTTGAGATCAATGACGCGAATGTCAATTGGTCTTGGAACCATATCCCAAGAGTCATGTAGACGGTATTGGAGAAGTTCCTCCTGCATCGCTTCTATCCATGCGGGTTCTGCCATTGCCTCGCGAATGTTCTTTGGCTCTATATTGCTAATTGAGCAAAGGTAAATGCATAATTCGCAATCGGTGGCAAGTTAGCGTCTCGTCTGAATTGGCCTTGAAGGTTCACCAATAACTTGTTCAATTGGATGGTATTTAGTCCACTTCAGAGTAGAAGGATACCGTAGATTATACGAGTGCGAGTTAGATGGTTCTCGTAAGCTAGAAGATGATTCAACTGATTCCGTAGCAAACGGGTTTTCAAATAAGTCTGCATCTAACGTTGCATCGTTCTGGTTTTGTGTAGGTTCTTCTTGAAATGATATGTTTTGGTTTTGCTCATCAACTGCTGGTAAAACTGTTTGAAGAATTGGAGTTACTGGAGTAGATGTAGATGATGTTGATGGAGTTGGTGCATTGGTTTCGACCGTTGTAGATGCATCGTCTGTTGGTGGCGGTGGATGATTTTGAGCAGGAGCAGCGGAATGATGGTTTGATGCATTTGTCAAAGTTCCACCATAATATTCATCGAACATTAACTCAAAGAAATTCTCCCATTCATGTTCATGAGGAGTGCCAGCAAAAGTTGATGGAGCTCTTTGATGTACGAGTCCTGAACTGATGTGTCCAGAAGTCTACGGGTTTGGTGCGACTTCTAGAGCGAGTCTCTCAGAAGCCATTTGTGAAAGTTCATCAAAATTTACATTCATCGTCTCCATGATCCTCCTAGTTCTCCGGTTATACACCCTCAATGCCCTCAAGCTATCTGAATATCCAATGAAGATTCCAATATCACCTTTAGCATTCAGTTTCCCTAGATCTTCTCTGTCGTTTGTCGGATAGCACAAAGCGCCAAACACGTAAAAGTAAGAGATATCAGGTTTTCTGTTGTTCACTATTTCATATGGGGTTTTATTGAATCTTGGATGGATTAGGGATCGGTTCTGAGTGAAACAAGCAGTGGCAACAGCATCAGCCCATAGAAATAACGGTGCACTAGAATAGATTAGCATTGTGCGAGAAGCTTCCAGAAGAGTACGATTTCTTCTTTCAACTACCCCATTCTGCTGTGGAGTTCTAACAACTGATGTCTGATGAGTGATTCCAACATCTTCAAAATAAGCTCTTAACTCCTGATTTGTGAATTCAATGTCGTTGTCTGTTCTTACTACTCTTACTGGAGTTTGAAAAAGTACTTGAATACATTTTAGAAAGGTGATGATGATGCCTGGTGCTTCGTCTTTTGATCTCAAAAACCTAACCCATGTATATCTTGAATAATTATCGACGATAACAAGAATATACTTTTTCCCGTTTATGCTTTCAACTCTCATTGGGCCACATAAGTCCATGTACAACATATGTAACTTTGCTTCCGAACTAGGTATGGATTTGGGTTTATATGATGCTCTTTTGCTTTTTCCTTGTTCGCATGATGGACATAAGTGATCCTTGGTGTATTTGAACTTTGGAAGTCCATTGACGATGTTGTCTTTGGCCAGTTTGTTGATGGTGTCGAAATTGAGATGGGATAATCGTCTATGCCACAACCAGGACTTTGTTCCAGATGCTCGTGTCATAAGACATATTGATGATGAAGAGGCCATTTGGTTAATGTTGATAGCATACAAGTTTGTATCACGATTCCCTGTTAAGAGATTAGTGCCATTCAAGTTTCTAACGAAGCAAGCATTTTTCCTAAAAGCAACCTCTAAATCTGCATCACAGAACTGCCCGACTGAAAACAAATTGTGTCCTAACCCTTCGACATAGTAAACTCGAGTGATCAAATAATTTCCAAAAGGTAGATCTCCATAACCCATGATAGCTGCTACATGATCATTTCCGAAACGTACGATTCCCATGAATTTCCAAACGAAATTGATCAGCAGCTTCAGATTCCCGGTCATGTGCTTGGAGAAACCCGAGTCGACGATCCAAAGACATATTTCGATAACCTGCCAATAACAAAAGAAGAAGATTTTGGAAACCGTTTTGATTTTGGTTCCTTCGGGTTAGAGGTAAAATCCTGATCACACTCGTAGAAGTTATCTATTGGTAAGACAGGTTCATCACTCATTCTACCATTCTGGAGTGTGAAAGTTCTACCTGTGGGTTTCCAAATGTCATCCCTAAAGTAAACATTATGCTCCCTATCAGTAGTGTAAAGCCTAAGTCTCGCAACTAGTCTTCCTATTCGTTTAGCATAAGTTCTTTTGGGAACATTCTTCTTAACAGGCTTAACAATCTCATTCTTAGAAACACAATTATCATGAACATTAGTTAAAGATTTCTTGCAAGTTAAACAAAGAGATTCAACACATTCATTAGACTTAGCAAGTTTCATAGGTTCATTACATTCAGATGAAATGTCTTTCTTATTACAAAGCGGTAAACTCCTAGGGTGTTCTTATACTTTCTTCTCTTTATTCAAGCGACTACTCTTAGAGGCAAGCGAGACTCTATTGTTCCTTGTATTGCTCTTAGGCTTTAGTCTGCTGCTCCTAGAGGTGCTTCCTAGTCCTGTAGAAGGTAAGGCACACTCATTAGGATTCACATTTTTATCTAGAGAAGTGGTTTCAGCTTTCCTAGTCTCTTTACAGTGCTTATCTAAACTTATGTCATTTGTTCCATATGGTTTAGATGTGGAGGCAGACGCATTAGTGGTACTCATCTTAAAAAGGCTAGGAGCTAAAACTTTTGGTTTCTCGATAACCGCTTTTCCTTTATCAACATTTCGTTTAGGCAAGGCAGGTGGAATGACTGCTTTTGATAAATCATTTTTCTCATTGACTTTTGGAGGAGGCATTCAAACAGACATTTTTGGTTTTAAAACCGGTTTGGGAACATTTGCTTTCTCCTCAGTCAATGGTTTTGTAATCTTAGTATCCACTGCCTTTCCTTTCTGACATTCCAGCTGAGCCCTCAAAAGATCATTTTTTGCTTTCATGTCATTGTAGGCACGCTCATACGACAGTTTGTCATACTTGCATTCCTCAGTTTTTCGATCAAGTTGTTTAAAATATGAGACGTTTTCTTTTTCAAGTTTCTCAAGTGCTTTTTCATATTTTGAAACAATTTTGGAGGTCTCAGACTAGAGTCTTTCATGATCTTCAACAGAATATGTTTGTAAAATAATGGACATAATATCAATAGTCAGAACATCTTCGAATAGAGAGTCATTTAAATTTTCCAAAAATTTGATGTGTTCGACACAGTCATTAGCTTGCTTTACCAGGGATTTATGGTCCTTGACAAAGTCAGCTGTTTCTTTCAAAAACGCTTGTTCAAAATGAATTACCCTTGAGTTGATATTATTCAGCTGAGGGGCAATTTGAGTTTCAAAATACTTTTTATTTTCATTATCAAAACTATTAAACCCGATGTTTGTTGTAATATTGGTTTTAGTTTTAACAGTGTCTTGAAGATTTGCAATTCTAGTTTTTACATTTTCTAAAATACTTCTCGCATCACTTGTGTTAAAAGGATTGTTTGAAGACATTTGTTCAATGTTCGAAAGAGAATTTGAGACAACAACTGGTTTTGAAACAGATTTTGAAACAGGTGTTGACTCTTTGTTTGAAACACTTGGTGTGATGGAAAACTTTGACTTTTCTTTTTGATTAACAAAAGTAATTCCAGAAATTTTGTTCCATTTGTTATAGTCGATTGGTTTGATTTACGGATGTTTTTGTTTCATTCTTTCTCTACTCTCCTTAGATAGTTCTAACGTTTCAAGAGAATCATGAACAATAATGGGTTCATGTAAAACATTACCATTGTTTAACACATTCTGAGGTTTCTGAGCTTTCTTGAGGAACGAAGAAGGGTCGTTACCAAGTGCCATTCTATGATTAGTATGAAAACGCGGATTTACTTGATTAGAAAGCATCTTGATTGTTTGAGCAGAATGACCCGTTTTAAGAAGCAAATTTTCCAAAGTTTGGATTTTTTTCATTTTTATCAAGAATTTCATCAAGAAGAGAATCTTCTCGTTTTGAAAAATCAGTAATCAACTGCTTCTTCTCTTTTTCAAGATCAGAAAACATTTCTTTTTGTTTAGAAAGTTGGTCATTTAAATCAGAAATTTCCTTGTTTAAAGATTTAATTTTCAAGTTCAAATTCACATCAAGTGTGTTATACTTGATTTGCAATAGTTGTTCTTTAGAAACCAAATTTCGATAACAAATTTCTAATTTTGATTCTTTGTTTTTATGAAATTCAAAGGCTTTTGCGTTCTCCTTGTAACTCTCAAGCTCAGTGGTCAATTTAGCATTCGCGGCCTTAACTTCGCGATTGACCGTTCTAACTTTCTCGATTTCAATGCCACAGTTATTGATTAATGATTCAAAATAAGCACGTGTTTCCTCATCTGTCTCAGTATTTTGTGCCACACAGTCTCCACTAGGATCCACATCTGGAGTCTCAGAGTTAGTATTGCTACAACTCGGATTGTCCAGGTATGTATCATAAGTAGGTGTTGATGTCACAGAATGTTGTTCGTCATGAGTAAACACATCAAATATGACATTGTTATAGCATGGATCAGTGATTGGTACCTCAGATACTGCATTGACATCATAGACAGGAGGTGCGTCAGAATCAGTGTCGTACTTAGTCTCCTGAAGATTTGCCATGAAGATGCAGTTCGCATTGATTTCTTCGAGGTCTTCCAAATCATCCATAATAGCGAAAAAGTCATTTTCCTCAGCACTCAACAGTAATCCTTCTTCTGTCTTTTATGCTAACAGCATAGCTTTCTGAAGATACTCAGCAGTCTTCTTGTTCGGCTTAGTAGGACAATTCCTTGCCATGTGACCCAATCCTTGACAGTTATAACACTTAACCTGATTACCCTGATTCACATTTCCATAATTCCCAACGACTGGAGCTGCAACATTCCCATTCTGATTACCCACTGCTCTATTCCCAACATTCTGCCCAATCTGATTTCCAACATTCTGACCCAACTGATTACCCTGATTCGGAACCTCCTGATTACCCATCTGAAATCCAGTAGCATATCCCTGTGGGTTCGCAATAACTCCAACCATTTGTCCTTGATGACCCATGTTCACACCCGGCTGTGCAATTTGCCTGTTGCGAGTGTTTGATGAAATCCTTTGGTTGTTGTTAGTTGGTGTGGAATAGCGACTTCTGAATGCTTTACCCAAAAATGCAAATGCATGTAGCAAAGCTTGTTCTTGTTCAATTTCAAGATCAGTGATTCCTTGTTCCTGGTAATGTTGTTGTTCTGGTGGATAGATTTGTTGTTGAGGGATAACAGCTTGTTGTTGTGGAATGTATTGCTGCAAGTTGTTGTTAGTGGAAGATGATGAAGCTTGTTGTTGTGTATTCACTGGAGTTTGAGTCTTTGCAATGAGTGCCAATGGATCATGATTCTTTGCTAATCTTTATTTCCTGACTTCATTCACTTCATTTTGGTTTTGTTTCAGAAAATCGTTGAGTTGATCAAAGTTCACTTGATGTAACTCTTTTGTTTGGTTGACAATAGTGACATATCGTCCCCATTCTTCTGGTAGATTGTTCAGGAACTTGATGTTGCTCACGATAGTTCTGGGTGTTAACTTCTTTCTGATCAGCTCATTCATTAAAGTGCAGAACCTTCCATAGTAGGATTCTATGGATTCTCCTGGAGTAGATGTAAACTTCTCCCAAGCAGTTAGCAGCTTGTTTTCCGTATCTTGTTACCAATTTCTGTTCCATGACAAAGTCGTCTAACACGTTCCCACATATCGAAAGCAGTTTCACAACTGTCTACAGCAGCAAAGATGTCTCTTGGTAAACCCAGTTGGACAATATGAATTGCCATGTCATCAGCTTCGACTTGTTTCTGATCCTCTTCAGTGTATTCTGATTCCTTTTGAACACGAAAAGATGGTGGGACAGGAGGTGTTGCATTAGCATTTCCAGGGTCTTGGACTTGTCGAGGTATGAAGGGTCCATTCGTAATGGATTGAATCATCAATTTTCCATTAGGTTTGGTCTTAATGTAGCGAAGCATACGACTTGTCCATTGAAGATATCCACCTTTTTCCAACATAGGAGGACGGTTTTCAGCACCAGCTGCATGAATGTCTTGTTGAGTTGCCATTGATGAAGGTATGATATGATAAAGTTGATGTAGGATCGATTCAACGATAAAGGAGTTGTGTTTGATGAAGATTAAGCTTGGTTGTTGTAGTGAAAATTTGGTCTAAAAACTTAAACACCTCAATAACTTCTGTTCGGAGCGTTTTTAGGACTTGAAGGTTTACTTGAATCAACTTTAGTTTCTTCGGCGGTCTATTCTCCTCGTTCTCACGGTCGTTTTGATGGGTAGAACGCTGAAAACGGAGTTACGGTTCAAAAGTTATAGCCGTTTGAAGTTTTGCTCAAAATCTTACTCGTAAACCTGTTCTTATGCGTAGAAATTAGTGCTTATGCGTAGGATTGCTTATGCGTAGGATTCTTATGCGTAGAAAGTTTAGGCGTAGGATTCCTTATGCGTAAACAGTATCTTACGCGTAACCTTTAGGCTTAAGCGTAAGCTTATGCGTAAACAAAAATACTTAGTCGTAAAAACCTTACGCGTAAGTGATAACTTATGCGTAGAGTGCTTACTCGTAAGCGTTTATGCTTATGCGTAAACTTAGGTTTAAAACCAAAAATCCTTTACACTATCACAGTGTAAAAGATATCCACAAGTCGAAGTGTTCCACAAACTTATCCAAGTGAGGGAAGCACTGAGTAACCGTTGTTGCACGAAGATGGTTCACCAAAAAGTTATGCGTAAAAAACTAGGGTTTTGACTTTCTTACGCGTAAAAAGAGGGTTTTGACCAAAAGATGCTTACGCGTAAAAAGAGCCCAGTTTTGCAAAAACACGAATTTTTCACCCAAAAACACGTTTCCAATCGATTTCTTTTGCACAAACTTCTTCCAAAACACTTAAAGATCAATAAAGTCTACAACTTTAAGCTTAATACCACGTAAAAATCAAAACTTTATGACAAAGAGGTCTCGTTCTATGTAAAAAACGCAACCTTTTTGAAAAGCTTTAAACAAAAAAACGAACACAAACACTCCTAAACCATTGTTAGGCTCTGATACCAATTGTAGGACCTTAGATATATCAACCTTATATCACAAATACCACGTTACGCATAGACCACGAAACACAAACACAAACTATGCGTAGAAATAAAGAAGGAAAGATTAAGAGAAAGATGGTGACTTGATGTTATAAAACCGTGTATGTGTAGAGAGAAAGATGAACACAATATGTTGTATATTCCAAAGAAAACACACACACACACACTTTCAAGCACACCCCTCAAATGAGACTTTGAGGGGTATTTATAGTACAAGACATAAACGCCCTAATGAGCTTTCCATGGGCTTCGTGGAAATGGGTTGGACATGGATTGGATGACAACTTATACAAGGCTAGCTTAACATAACTTCTAGCCATTTAGCTTAGTCCAATCCACAAGCCCGTTGACTATTCTAATACGATATCTAACACACGTTACAAAGTTCCTAAATGTGAATGACCATCACTTATAATAAAAACTATTAAGGCTAACAAGTCTGAATGGTATTCCCTTGTACGTACAACTTGTTTTCAAGCTTGTTTTTCAAATTTTTTAGATTGGAAAAATCATTCAAAAGTTTTGATTCCTTAGCATTAAATTCTTATTTAAGCACTTTAACATTATCTTGAAGTTCTTGCTTTTGCTTAACAGTTTTAGAAAGCTTTTCTTGTAAGGAATTTAACTCTTGTTTTAACACTTCTTCTCTAAAATTACTTTTTCTAATGATTGTACGCATTTGGTCATCCATTTCCTGCTCACGGCTAGTTAACTCAAACTTAGCACGTTGTTCATAAATAGCAACTTGTTCTTTATAGGCGTTCAGTTCAGAGATAATAGAATCATTAGGGGCACATGCAGTGTACTCATCAAAAACATAGTCATCATTGACTGCAGAGGATAAATCACTTGGTACAATCTCATTTTCACTTTGTGTCACATATTGATCATATGAGACAATATTGCTATTATCCTCATTATCAATATATGATTCATAAGTTTCAAGAGATTGTACTTCGTTATGTATCTTTTGCCCATCAACTTCATCATATAGTTTTAGTACCTCTGAAATGATTGATTCTTTGGATGGACCAGCCTGTTGTGTTGATGAGACCTTTGGAGAAACCATAGGTGAGATGCTAGCCATGAAGATTGTCTGGGCAGTAGGTTCATCATCGACATCAGAGTCAAATGCATCGCAGTCTGCAACTTGAAAGGCATTTTGATGATTGTGACCTATTTCCTGAATTGGCTGCTCATCCACATCAGCATCATATGTCTTAGCATTCCCTTCTGCAAGAAACAACAACTCCTCTTCATCCAAAGCTGCTCCATTATCCTGAGCTTGTACAAGCAACATCTTGTCTCTAAAGTATTCTGCATTCTGTGGACGTTTTGGAGATGTACAGTTCCTTGCAATATGTACCTCACCACCATAGTTGTTGCATTTGAATGGCTTTGCTTGCCCTTGATTTGCAACCCTTCTACGATTCTGATTAGCCACATACCCTCCACCAATTCCACATCTTCCTTGTTCATACTGCCTTCCTTGAATTGGTTGCACCATAACCTTCCCATCTTTGACGGTAGCTTGATTTTGTGGGTTGGATGCTGTTCTGAGGTTATTGTTGGTGTATGGGAGGGAATTCAGATTTTTACTGACCATGAGAGATAGTTGATTGATGAGGTTTTCCATGAATGTGTTTGAATCAGGAGGCTTGTATGATGGATCTGGAATGAGTTTGTAGTTACCATTTCCAGTAGGTATGACTTGAGAAGCTTTGGTAGTAATCCCTACATTGGTGTAGAATGCTGTTGAATCATTTGATGAGCTTGATTCTCCCTGTTTGGATTTGAACTGCTCAAGGATCATTCGTTCAAACATAGCATGTCTCTCATTCTGAAGTAAGAAGGCATAAAGTTGCTCATAGTTGGTGTTCTTTAATCCTTTGGTTAGCTTCACAGAGGTGACAAATTTGTGCCATTCAGGATTCATGTTGTTCACAAACTTTGAGTTCAGCTGAATATTTGGCATGGTCATTTTGATGTTCCTCATGTCATTTACAAGCTTGTGGAATCTCACGTAATATTCATAGACACTTTCTTCTGGTTTCATCTTAAGATGCTCAAATTCATCATACAGTTGTGATTCTCTGTCTTCCTTGGTTAGTTCAGAACCCGAGAGAAGTATCTTGACATTGTCCCAAACTGCCTTAGCTTCAGTGTTGTGATTGATCAGCTTGTAAATGTCCTTAGGTAAACCCTGAAGTATGATGTTAGAAGCCCTGATGTCTGCATCGTATCTCTTCTTATCCTTATCAGTCAGTTCATCATACATTTTAGGTCTGTCCAGTCCTAATATCACCAACCATCAGCAGCAGTATCAAGTATGTCTCTAGTTGTCTCAACCTGATACAGTCCTTCATCAATTGACTTAAGAATGTTAACTCCATTTTCTTTTCCCAAACAGTACAATCTAATTCGTTGAGCCCATGAATCATAGTCAATTCTGTCAAGCATAGGTGGACGTGTATCTGATCCAGCTGCTTGAACGTCCTCAGCTACAGTAGAGATGATTGTAGGCACGTTGGTAGACATGTTTACAGATTTCACGGGATTTTATAACTCTATGATTAAACTGGGAAATAGATTCTTTCACAGGATTTTACTAAATCAAGAGAAAACCATATTAGAAACAAAAATCAACCAAGTCGCTATAACCCTTGAACCAAGTCGCTAAGTGACCAAGTCGCTAAGTAGCAACTCGCTAAACCTCAAGTCGTTGTAAATCAAGTCGCTAAGCCCAAGTCGCTAAGACCCAAGTCGCTGAACACAAGTCGCTAAAGCACCAAATCGCTAAGCAGACAAGTTGATAAAGAACAACTCGCTAAGTATCCAAGTCGCTAAGAATCAACTCGCTAAGAACAATAAGGACAAGTCGCTAGAAATAATAGAGACAAGTCGCTACGCCAACCAAGTCGCTAGCTTAAGTGGAACCTCCACTACGTTGTACTATTTGTCGGCTTGTCTCAATAGACAAGTCGCTAGGCTCAAGTCGCTACTCCTCTAACTAGAAGTCGCTGGAAATTAACAAAGTAAATCGCTACCAAGAAAAACAACTCCGAGAGCCAAGTTGCTAGGTAGAAAACTTTAAGAAAGATACTTTTCAATCCAAAACAAGCCCAACCACAGTGATTCAAGCTTTCCAAATCAAAACCCAAGCACTTACAATGATTCTAAACATAAAATTACACTCAAAATTCAAACTTTAACACAAGAAATGATCCAAATGATGCAAAAACAACTAAACTTTTTCAAACCCAAAAACCATATAAAACCACTAGAAATCCAAGGATATGTAAGAGAGATGATCAAACCATGGCTCTTGATACCAATTGATACGTATTATATTTCACAAACACATCAAATCATGATCACATATAGGCGTATAATATAAGGTTTTAGAGAGAGATATAGTTAGAGGTTTGGGAGCTTAGTGAGAGAAAGTAAAAGTGTTATTATGAGCTCCAACCCTCTACCTTGGGAGGTAGAGGGTATTTATAGTCTTACATAAAATGCCATCTACGGGCTGTGGATCAGGCATACAGTGGGTAAAGACCCGTCCGTCCTCCACGGTGTTACTTAACTAAATACTACTTAACATTAAATAACTACGACTACGAGCTTTCTAACGATTACATATACTTGAGGTGACCGACACTTTAATAATTGGATTTACTAAATCCTAACACATTGGGGTTGTGACGCCGTCGGCTTCATCTTCTAACGCCGTCTGAATCTGGATCTAGGCCGTCTGAGTTGTGACGCCCTACTCTTTAAAGCCTGACGCCGTCAGGTACAAAATAGCAACTTCACTTTTGAGCTGTCGCAATTAGAGGGACGGCGTTGCCCTTTATTTGTGATGCCGTCGGGTGCGTTTCCAGCTGCTTGAGTGTCTTGATCTTGACTTTAGCCATTTTCTTCACATATTCACGCCTTTTTGTCCAAATAAGTGTCATTCCAGCATTTTGCCTTCAAGAGACCTAAAAAGTGAAAAGGAACGAAATTAAGCAGTAACGGATATAAAAGTGGTCGATTAAGGGCTTAAATGACCCCTCGAAAGTGTACCTTTTAAATCCTTATCAAATATCCCTACACTTGGTATTTGCTTATCCTCAATCAAATATGCTTTTGGCCAATTAATTTATAAGTTAGGGGGCATGAAGCATTGGTTTAGAACAATTCACAACAAGTATAAGCCCCGCAAAAGTCATAACAAGCACGGAAATTACATACTAGCACCTCACAAGTGGTGTTTGGATACTCTCATCTCTCGGGTGTATATGAAATATATCAAATTGGAAATGGAAGATAAACACTCATTAACTGGTCCTAGTACATAGATTACCATAGGCTTGAGACTAGATCAAACCTCCATCGCTTTGGCGTAAGCACCTAGGAGAAACTATATAAGAGGTCTTTTAAAGGGTTGTAACGTTAGGCTTACGGTAGGGAAACAAAGGGTTTGGTTGGATAGGCAATTTAGTGGTGGCAAGTCAAAAATCTTTATGTTACAAGCATGAGAAGAATGGCGTTGCTAAGCTAAGACTCGACACTCTAAACTCTAGATAACTTTGAAACAAACATACATAAATATAAAGATAGATGTAGGATGGTAGCCCATATGTTTTTTCATTTTTTTTTTTCCAACACTCTTTTTTCCGCTTTTTTTTCATACACTTTTACTCTACCATCCTATACGATAACATCAAAATATAAGGGATTTATAGGCACATCCCTACACTTGAGTTTTTATTACTCTAACACTAATTTGACCCGAATTGAAAAGATCAAAACACTTAGAGTACATTATTACGTAAATAAAGGGAATTTGAATTTAACGTTCTTCCCCGTCACTTCATAAAATTTAACTTTTCCCATGAGTCCCAATCGTCCCAAAACTGTGTACAAAGGATATGACTCGACTTAGCAACTTATGCAAGCAACTAGATAATTGAACTAAGGGTTTAGTATGATAACAATAATGCACTAAAAGTGAGTGCATACAAGGTAGGCTAAGGCGATTTGGGTGTACATTTGGGGGTGGATTGTAAATAATACTCTTCATTGATATTCTGAAAATCCGAAACATCACGAGAACCGCAAAAAGGATAGGCTCTAAGGGGTTACCTAGGGGTATCGTGTACTAAACATGAGTACAATGCAAGGGTGTGGGGAATTACTCAACCGATGTGGAAGAAGTAATTATAATACGGGTATCAAATAAGGGTTATCCTAATGCCTCTTATCATTTAGTTATTCCTAACTACACAAGTGTAGTCTCACTAGCAATCTCGTGATGCATCATAAAACAAGTTCCAGAATCTATTATACTACTGGTACACTCTCGAAGCATTAAATATGAATGCTTTAATTCCTACAAATCTAGGGGCGAACCTCACATTTTTTGGGTGGAATTTGAGTGGTAAAGGGTTTTGTGCTAGTCATATAACTTCCTATCCATGAGACGCTTAATTAAGACTAATGGCCCACTCCTACATGTCATGAAAAATTTTAAATTTGGTGCCAAAATTACCTTAACCGATATTTCTCATGGTTTATTACACAAATGAAATTGGACAAGACAAATAATCAAGGATAAGCATAGTTTTAAAGTTCCCGTTTTATTTTCCCTCCCTACACTTAAACTGAACATTGTCCCCAATGTTCCCTGAAAGTATCAAAGTTATGATAATGAAAGGTAATTAAAAGCGAAAGAAACTAATACCCCCCTGATTAGCTCGGTAGGATCCGTGTGAAGTAGTGGTTAAATTATTCTTTAAGAAGAATTTATGCGTGAAAAGCTCCATCCAATCTTATGTTTCTTCTTCTTGATAAATAAAACCTGCACACTTTAAGAAAATAGACGAAACCTTCGTGTAAAATCGGCGGTAAAAATATATAGGACTCTACTATACTAGGATATAATGCTTGTGGAATGGATGTTTACAAGTTTTCTGGAAACTTAAGACCTGAGAAATTCCAAAAATCTATAAGTAAGATAAGCTGTTTCTGCTCCTCCTAACGCCGTCAGGTTATCCTGACAGAAACTGGTCTGCTGCATTTTTCTGTAAAAATTACATCTTTAGAATCTGGAAAAAATTCCTGCAAAACATCCATTATGACTCGATACAAGCATTTGACTCTAACAAACACACATATATATATCTTTTTCAATAATTGTAATTCTCATGTTCACGTTCTTTTAAAAACGTGTGCAATCTTCCCTACTCTTATCCTTTTTGTAAAATACCTTTATATGTAATTAAGACGAGGTTAAAGACAAAATAAAGCATTTTCACAAATTCAAACATGAGAATAAACAATCAATGAAAAGATATATGACACACAAACAAGCAAACAATTAAGCATGGTTGCCTCCCACGAAGCGCTTTCCTTTATTTATGAGTCTTGTAGCTAGACTTGAAGTTGTGCCCCTACGTAGTCTCGTTTTTCATTCTCAATGAAAACTCTATCATAATGACAAAACTCTCATCTACTCTATACCTAGGCCCGAGGGTCAAGCAATCCTTATTGTAAAGTCTCCTTTTCTCCCTCATGAAGCTCAAACCTTTTTCAACATCGTCTTCGCTCTTTTCCTCAAAAGCTCTAATGTTGTCTCGCTCATAAAGGGATAACGGGCCATATCCATTCATTTTACAAGGCATCCTATAAGTGATCTCATCGTTCCCTTTCATAAACCTAATCGTTCCTTCGGATTTGTTATGGCTCATTTTAGATTTTTCAACAAACGGTTTTCCTAGCATAACTTGGGACAAGCTATAGCCAATGACACATCCTATGTCTTCTAGGACCACAAAATCAACTAAGTAGGTAAAATTTCCTATAAAGACGTGTACATCCTTGACTCTTCCCACAAAATTGCAAACCCCACCCGGATACTTAGGGTCTCTCCTAATCTTAAGTCGCTCACTCATAATGTCATTGTAAATAGCTGATGACATCACATTAATGGGATATTCCGTATCTATGTAGGCATGCTCGACATTCCTATATCCAATCATACAAGGGATTTTAATGTTTCAAGGATTTCCTCTCCTAATCTTTGGGCATATCCTAATGATGGGTGATCGAGGATTGTCGATTATGTAGTGGTGGTAAGCAACCTCTTCCTTAGTGGGGTAAAGATTGAAGTAAGCACTATCTTCCTCGTTCTTATTTATCCTATGCAATCCTTTAGGCTCATTGATTTCACCAATGATTTGGTTGCGAAGAAAGTTGAAGGAATGATGGTCAAGTGGTTGACTTGGAGTAGGTGGGCAAAACTTGGCAAGAAAACGGGTAGTGAGATCTTCCCAACTTGAAATAGATCCCGTGGGAAGATGCCAAAGCCATTTACTAGCTTGTTTCCGTAGAGAGAATTGGAAGAGACGCAAGCGCGTGGTCTCCCGAGTAGTAGCATCAAGGTCGATGGAATCGACGATTTTAAGGAAATCCTTAAGATGTTGATTAGGATCTTTGGAACGAAGTCCATGGAATGCACATCCATTTTGCACCAACCGGATGATGTCAGATCGAAGGGCCGTAGTTTGAGCTTGATCGGGGAGCTCAATGGTGTTCCTATAGCCTAGGTTGCTTGGTCTTGAGTATTCACCAAGAGTGCGGCCTATTGGCGGGTCATTTGGTGGTGGGTTGATTAGTGGTGGTTGATTATCACCTTCCATGATGAAAAGTGATAGGATTACAAACAAATGTCACGAAGAAGGGGGATAGACTACGAGGAAGCTAAAAATAAGAAAAAATCTTACTTGATAGGAATCAAGCAAGGAAACCTAAACGAGGTGGAAATTTAACTAGCTATTCTATTCCCCGGCAGTGGCGCCAAAAACTTGATACGCGTACAATGCGCGTTCGGGGTCAAAGGAAACTTCCTTTTCTTCGAGCAAGTTTTTCAACCACCTAGGCAGTGAACCTAATCGTTGTAGTGTAGTATTAGGGTAAGCCTCGGGATTGATATCGTTCTCTAGGGGAATAGGAATGCTAGTGAGAAATTACTACGCTAAGGTTGGGGTTGAGGAAGATTATTTTTTTATCTTTTTTTATATTTTTTAGAAAATTGAAAGGTACGAATCTCGGGGTATTGGATTTGGAGGGTGGTATTTCTACCGATTACTCTACTATTATCTAGTCTAATTAACTAAGCTAAGGGGTAGTCTATGTCTAATTGATGTGTGCTCGTATGATGATTAAGAATGTGTCTACCTATATACTATTACTCCCTAGTTATCTTTTATTGATGGTTGAATTGTCACGTCCTTATTCTTAACGCGTTGTGTCTTCTAAGGTCGTAGGGTATGCTTTTTTCACTAACTCTTTGAGGATACCTTAAAGTTATTGCCTACAAAATCTCTAGGATTTATATACTAACTCTAAGGTTATCTTTGGATTTTTATCATACAATAACTCTAGGCGATTATAAACTAATGTTCACAAAGATTACTCAAGCATTAAAAACACAATTTAGATAAGAGACAACCAATCAATATTCAATAACTAGGTTCATAGATCTAAGCAAACACACAAGTAAAATTAGCCGGACATGGTAAACATGCAAGCATACATACATACAGTCGAAGACATAATGAAATCAATGAAGTAGATTACTTATCTTGATGTACAATAGGGTATGAGAACCCTAAGATACTGTCCAAGACAACCAAAAATCGTTTTTAGGTTTTACTCCACAATTCTAACTCTTTAAAAGTCTAAAAATTCGAATTCTATATATAGAGTTACAACTGCGACGGCGTCACTCTTTAATTGTGACGCCGTCGGATCGCCGCCATTAGGGTTTCGTCTTGGCCAAGTCAACTTTGTGACGGCGTCACGTTGGGGTTGTGACACCGTCGAATTCATCTTCTGACGCTGTCTGAATCTGGATCTAGGTCGTCTGAGTTGTGACGCCCTACTCTTTAAAGCCTGACGCCGTCAGGTACAAAATAACAATTTCACTTCTGAGCCGTCGCAATTAGAGGGACGGCGTCGCCCTTTATTTATGACGCCGTCGGGTGCGTTTCCAGCAGCTTGAGTGTCTTAATCCTGACTTTAACCATTTTCTTCACATATTCACGCCTTTTCGTCCAAATAAGTGTCATTCCAGCATTTTGCCTTCAAGAGAAAGGAATGAAATTAAGCAGTAACGGATATAAAAGTGGTCGATTAAGGGCTTAAATGACCCCTCAAAAGTGTACCTTTTAAATCCTTATAAATCAGACATCAAGTCCATGGTCTCGAAGATCTATCAAGCCTTCAAGGGTCAAGCTGCTCCTTCTCCCTCAGACACAAACAACTCTTGCTCTCACTGACGCTACGGCAACAGTTGAGGGGGAGAGAGCTGCTAAAGAGACTCCCTCTCACACTGAGGGGGAGACACATCAACCTTTATCTGCAACACCCATCTCATCCATCCCACCATCAGGAACACCAATCACAACAATCTCAGTAACAACAGCATCAACAACACCAGTGGTCACAACTACACCCCTAGTAATGTTAACAACTTCATCATCAGTCCAAAACAAAGGCAAAGCCATCATGACCACACAAGAGCCTGAGTGTGTCAGGATCGTTTATGAAATACAAGGGAAAAAGTACTTGTTCACTCCCGACCAACTGACTGCCTATCTTGAGAAGGAATACAAAATCAAGAAACTGGCTGAGGAGGAGCAAAGAAGCAAAGATGCCTTGGTTAAAGTGGTACATGAGGAAGCTAAGAATATAGGGATCGATCCAAAGCCACTGGAAAAGGGAAAAACTGGTCTTAAGTTTAAAGAAGCTCAAGTTGCAGAGATGACTGCCCTAATAAAAAGACTAGATGAAAAGAACAAGAAGGCTGCAGCAATCAGGCAAGCAAGGATTGATCACTACAATTGGACCATGACAAATAGAAGGGCCCCTGAGAAAATCTCTGCTGTGAAAATCATCCCCAGATCCAAACCACTGGCAATGAATGTCTACAGGGAGGATGATAAGAGAAATTTTGAAGTTCATGATCCATTTAAATTCACTGACTTTGGGATCACTGAACTTGATGAACTTGGCTCTATTATTGAAAAGAAGAAAAATGTGGTTGTCAAGGATTTGATGAAGTCTCTCAGCTTAAGGTATGAAAGACTGAGGGATGCACCAGCTTAACTTAGAATACAATCAGCTCCCTGAAGCTCAAGGATCTCAATCTCGGTCATCACAAAGAAAAAGGAAGAGAGTTGAATTCGAGCCTGAAGCTAAGGTCCCTGGCTTTAATTGTAATAGAGAGCTGCCTGCAGGGGTAAAGTTTGTGAACTGCTTAGTCATTGAAGAGCCTGAAAGAGGACTCTTCTTCATTGATGTATATGGAAACCCAACATTTCAAAGGTGGAGTGATATCGATCAGGCAGGTGTAGCTACAATGATATGTTACATAACAGTGGCCTCTCAAATTTAGTCTCCTGCAAACATCAGGTTTTGTGCTGACCTCAATGCCAAAGTGAGAGATCTTCTTAACAAAGAAACTCTACATTCCAAGAAGCCAAAGCTAGAAGCACTGGGAATCCACCTTGGTTGACATCTTTGAAACATTTATCAGTCCTTCTTTTGTACTAGTGTTAGGAACTTTGTAATCTGATGAATAAACGATGTATGTTTTTGTTAAAAAAATTCAGTGTTCCTTATTATGTTCATTAGTACATTCAGTGTAAGAAGAAGCCATTTGCTCACTTACATTGATCAAACACTTAGACCATTTGTATATCCAAATAGGGGGAGACTGTTGGGTTCAGTAAATACCCAAACCTCTTGATTCTAGGATTTGAATAGAAAATACCCTAAGTGTTTTAGATCCTTAAACACAAACAAGTCACTGAGCGAAAAGCCATTCCGTGAGCTGTCTTCGGGATACTCAGTAAGAGACAAAGAAGTATCTCCACTTAGTAAGGCGGAACTTAAGGGGTGAGAAATGAGTCAAGAAGAAGATGGTGGATTCAGTGAGTGACGACAATAACTCACTGAATCCCAAAACTCCTCACCAACCACTATCACTGAAGACAATACTTAAGTTAAAGACTGAAGGCTAAAGAGACTGAAGAATGAGCGGGACAAGGCGGGATAAGTTTGAACAGATAAAACGAAGTCCTTATCAACCAAAGTTAAACTTTCCCTGAATCGCTAACTACCAGGCTCAGTGTTATCACTGACAAGAAGAAAGCAACCTTGTCACTTACTCTAAATAGCCATTGTAAACAGAGACAAAATACATCAGTATTTTGTCTTCTGTAACCTGTCAGTTTGTCCTTTAGGATATAGTTAAAAACCATACATGTACATATAGCCATAAGAGATGGAGTGAAATATTTTAAGCTTGTGAAATCAATTGTGAAAAACACACACAAGAAATCTTTCACTCCTCCAAATACGACTATGTCCCTGAGATAGCTTAGTGAAACCTCAATAGTTGTGCTTAGACTTAGCCTAAGCTTCGTGAGGAGTTATACCATACTTGTCATTTCAATCCCAAGTATTCTTCCGCAAGTACTTGGGTAATGTATTATTTTTGATTCGTTTTAATAAAAAATATAAACGTTGAAAATTACTCAGTGTGTTTATCTTGTTAAAACTTATCTTTACTTGCATTACTTTAGTCATGATTCACAATTAGTAGTGTACTGTTTTAAGTTATTTGTGAAACGGGAACAACACCTACTCACTATTCCTACCAAACCCTTGTAAAATTTTAAGCTTAACAAACCCTAAATAATAACATTTTTTTGCATAAAATAAATTTCTTGTCTAATTTTGTTACCTGCACCCCAGGATGTGCCAAATTTTTGCCCATATCAGCCATAAATCCTACAAAATGACAACATGCAAGTCAAATGTTAGAAAATAAGAAAACTAAACTTAATAACTTTGATTCAAAATAACTCTAGTAGCTAACTGTTGTGACATAACAAGCATAATCAACCAAAACCCCTAAACCAATTTAAGCTTAACAATCCCTATATAATAACATTTTGTGCATAAAATATTTTTTTGGCTAATATTTTTACCTGCACTCTTAGAGTGTGCCAGATTTTTGCCCATATCAACAACTAATCCTGCAAAATGACAATATGAAGTCAAATTTTAGAATAACATCGACGAAAATAAAACAAAAACCCTAACATCTCGTTTAACTCTCTTAGCTAATTGTAATTAAATAGCCAGCATAATCAGTCGCTCTACTCATCATTCCTACAAAAACACCTAAAACAATTACATAGCGTTTGGTATATCGTAATGAAAGGGTGAATGAAATTGATCATTACCGTGTAATGAAGAAAACATGTTTGTTTACTATTATGTAATGCAATAACTCATTACATAGAATGACTCATTACATCAATTTGATTCATTAGAGCCCCCCTTCTTTTTTTTCATTACATCTTGTAATGGAATCAAATTACATAAAAACCTATCTTTAAATACTCAATATATAAAAAAATTTCTATCATAAATAGGGTATTTAAGTCATTTTCTATTGATTACATTACATTCTATTGTACTAACCAAACATGATTAATAATGGTAATGAGTTATTCTATTACATCATTTATTCCATTACGTTATTTATTCCATTCGGTTGTTATTCCATTTCGTTCTACCAAACGAACCCTTAAAGCTTTTACCAACAAAATAAAAAAACTTTAAAAAAAATAACCTTTTTTTGCCAAACAATAATTTCCTTGTCTAGTTTTTTTTTACCTGCACCACTTGTGCGTGCCTGGTTTTTTTACCAAAAAACCAAACCAAACAAATGAAAATTCAGATCTAGTTTTGGTATTAAAACATCGACAACTGATATTGAAAAACAGGTGTACAACATGCAACCAACCCTGAAATTAAGTGGCAAGTAAGTGGAGAACCACTAAGAAACCCACTAACCTTATTTTAATCCCATTAAGCCGATGGCTTGGCTCGGATTAACATGTGAACAGTGTCGGCTCGAGTCGCGGCTTTGTAGTGCACCCAAACCGACCCACCCCTAAAGCCGATCTCCCAATCGGTGGATTCGAAACATTGCCGGCTCCAAATTCCACTTCAATGAATGTTATATAGTATAATACACATGTAATTTTTTATGTAATGATACAAAACGCACTCAATAATATCTTTATGT
This sequence comes from Chrysanthemum seticuspe, assembly GCA_019973895.1. NCBI lineage: Eukaryota > Viridiplantae > Streptophyta > Magnoliopsida > Asterales > Asteraceae > Chrysanthemum > Chrysanthemum seticuspe. Next base: position 83,481,066 of record BPTQ01000003.1, read on the forward strand.
GCTTTTGTTTAATTAGAAATTTGTTTTTCGTATTCAATGCAACCCTAGCCGTCAAAACATAAAAAATATGTTAAGTTGCTTAAATCAACCATTTTTCTTTCTCATCAAATTGTTTTCGTTGTCGAAGATCATTATCGTTGGCAACAAAATTTTACCACCAAATTGCCGCTCTCTTCTAAAAGGAAAGCAAGCCATGACGTAAAATAAATAGAAAACGTCATAAAATTGGAGGATTCGCGAAGCTGTATAGAACCAAATAAAAATTCATCTTCATACAAACGAACAACAAAGAAAAAAGAAGAAAAAAAAGGAACGAGGAGAAGCAGCTTTCAACATTAGTTTTAGTTTGTCTGTCCGGATGTCTCCCGTTCTAATTGCGGAGGAGTATTAGATAATTAAGTTAGTGGACCAAGCTCAATTGTGGGCTTGAATATATTAGGTTTTGGGTTGCCGGTTGCTTATCTAATAAGCTAAATGTTTATTACAAATACACATGCAATCTTTTTATGTAATGACACCGAACACAATTAATAATATCTTTATTTGCTATTTATAGTAATTATGTACACTACTAACTAAGGGTGAGCATCAAGATCGGACCGGACCGGCCAAGATCAAGACCGAAATAGCCCAAAGACCTAGACTGAGGGTCGAACCGAATATGTTCGGTCCGGTCCGGTCAAGAAGGCAAATTGGTTGGTTTGTACGTCGGATCGGACAGGACCAAAATCGAAATAAGGGAAAAGTTAGGACCGAGACCAGACCGCTGATCCTTCAGTTCGGTCAATTTTTGGTCTGATCGGTTTTCTCGGTCCGGTCGGTTCCGACGATTTTCTCAGCCTACTACTAACACATGCATTCATAGCAATAAAAATCGAGCAACATGTTAGAGTGTAGAAGTTCTAACGTACGACAAGACAAATAAGTAGATGATTACATATAACTATATAAGCAAAAAAGGTATGGGAACTACTGCGGTACATTATTAACTTCTCACACGTTTACAACATCTATAAATCATAGCTACAATAAACATTTGATAGAGGGAAAAACTTGGTAAAACCAGAAATTATTCAAGCAAACAAAAAGATAACTTAAGGGAGTTGATTTGTACACTCCAAGAATTGATTGGGACACTCAAAAATATTGTATACTGACGTATATACCCTTAGATCACTTTACACATATTCACCCCTGTAAGGGTATAACTGTCAAAATGTAATACTTTTGAGTGTCCCAATCAAATCTTGGAGTGTACAAATCACCTCCCATAACTTAAAGGAGAGTGGTTGTGTAGTGACATGGCGGGTACATGCAGACGTGTAAATGTTTTCCTCTTCGTCTGCTCGGTCTCACCTGGGACGTCAAAAAATGTCTGATTGGCCCCACTTTGTCATGGTATACGTCGCTTTTCTTTATAATATGATGTCAGCTCATCTCATCTTCTCATAGAAAACGACATTAAAATTCACGTTATTCGGAATGAGATACTGGCTCGTCCAAGTTTAGGTAGAACTGTAGAAGTGCTATATATATCGTATGAGCTTGACTTGATGGAAATTATATGTGTTATTGGTATTTTGTAGTTTTATGATTCAATTTAGATATATGATACACACTTGTGTTATGCGTCCTCCAAATAGTGAGTATTGGCCATTTAAGATTAGTCAATCGTAGTTTTTGTAGCAAAAGTGTGTACATGCAAGTTGTGCCAATCAAAATATTTTTAAGGTAATAAAGAGACATAAGATTGGTTAACAATAAAATATTAATGAGTAGAGTTATTTTACATACCAAACTTTTTTCACATATTAAGGGACTCATCTCCACCATCCATTTAAAAAGAAATCAATGGCTGAGATTAAAAGCATTTTATTATTTCACCTATTTTTTATAATTTAAATATCTCTTAAACCGTTAATCGTTAAGTGAAAATATTTATACCATCGCGACGAACATTTAATTATCTTTCTATAGACGGGCACTTTGATATACTTTCGAAAAAAAAAAAAAAAAAAAAACTTTTTTTCACGTTTTTTCGTTATTTTTTTCGTTTTTTACGTTACTGAAATTTGCATGAAGAAAATCATATATGATAAAACACTAAATTGAATATCACATGTGATATTAGTGTTAAATCATATATGATATATAATATCATATGTGATATTACACTAATATCACATGTGATATTACATATCATATATGATATTACACTAATATCACATGTGATATTCAAATTAGTGTTTTATCATATATGATTTTTTAATGCAAAATTCAGTAACGTAAAAAAACGAAAAAACTTAAAAAAAAAACGTGAAAAATACGAAAAAAAATATTTTTGTCGAAAGTATATCAAAGTGCCTATCTATAGAAAGATAATTAAATGCTCGTCGCAATGATATAATTTTTTTCGCTTAACGATTAACGGTTTGAAAGATATTAATATTTGAAAAAAAATGATGAAAGTGGGTTTTTTAAATTGTTGAGATTAATTTCATCCATTAGATCAAATAAAAATGGAGGGTGGAGATTGATCCTTTGATATGTAAATAATATTTTGTCCTCAAATGATCTTAAATCAATATTAATACTTTGTAAAACTGCGCATGATTACTAAAGCCGACACTTTGATACGAACTAGGTCGATAATGAGATTATAGAAGAACAAAGATAAAATATTTGACGTTTGAGAGATCTGTTAAACTCTTTCAGTTGACACGAAATCAATATTTCATAATAATACTTGCCATATTAGTATTACAACTATAATCATCTATATATAAGAATCATATTCTTGTATAACAAGTCAAACATATTAAAACTATTTTAATCCTTACATAATAATTATTTTATAATTAATAATCTCAGGGATCGTATCATTATTCTGCTTTGACAAAAACACATTGTCCTCAAAGTGTTGCTCCAAAATCTTGCCTCAGGTGATTTCAGGATGCCATGTTTTGACTTGTAGTTCTCCCTCTTGCGGGTCATAATAAAACATAAGAAAGTGTTGGCATGGAAGTTCTATATTTGCTAATCTACGGTCACAATTCAGCCCGCCATCTATAACTTCAGTCTGCCCAACCTCAATGGCAACACAAGGCTTTGATTTTGTCTGCACGAAAGACCCTTTCCTTTTCTTTCTCTTTTTATTGGCAGCATAATATTCGAGACCCAAACGAGACCCCTTACTCTTATTCAAGGCACAACTAAACCCTTCTTTAAACCTCTTTTTCACTTTAAGCTTTAACCAGCATCCATGTTTCTGTTTAGATGTTGTTAGACATATAGGCTTTTGCTCATGTGATGTTATTGTAAGATCTTTACCGACTCCTCTTTTATTCGTATTTTATTTTTTTTGATTAGATGTCTCAGCTGTTGTGCTTGATTCATCATGATGAGGTGGCATAAACAAACCAAATCATCATAACGTGAAGAATATTGAATCAGTTTTGCGGGTACCTTGTTTACTGGTTAAGGCGTTTTAACAGGAGATATGGGATTCAGAATGAAAGACAGAATTTGATTATTCAGTTCTTCAATCTTTTTATTCAATTCTTCACGCCACTGATCCGCTTCCACTCGGTAAGCTCTAATACCCAGTTGTTCTCGTCTTTGCACAAATACTTGTTTGATGTCATATATATTCATCTCAAGACTTTACTGAACAATCGCCATCCATAATTCAGATCTCACCGTCTCCTACCTGTCACACCCCCTCAATGACGGAAACACGAGATGTAAATGAGAAAGGCACATTGCGTAATATCATAGTTCATACCTTATAATTATTACAACAATAGCTTACAACTTTTAGAAAACAATCCTTGTCTGAAATATGAAAGAAAACATGTCTCTTTTAAAATCTTATCGTCTTGAAAACATGGTAGTAAAGTGTCAAATAGTCCGACTCCAATAGACTTGCCTTCGAATACCTCAATAATTATCCACCTGAAAATAGTACTAGAAAATGTCAACATAATGTTGGTGAGCTTGTAGGTTTAAGAGTAAAACCGCTGAGCTGTGAATGATATAGCGTAGGACAATAGTGAGCATGATAATCAACTATAATCACATTTTCAAAATAGTAATAGCGTCACGCCAACTGATAAATGCACACACATAAACAATACTATTTGGGGGAACTGCCCCGATATATCTATCAAATTACTTCGGCTACCCACGGAGTTAACAGTTGCGCTTTCATGTACGCACATAACAAGACATTCATAGCATATAATCGGATCAACACACATAAATTTCCAAAATCATGAAAACAGTGAACCACAGCATGAAAACATTTAGAAAAAAAATGAGTAAGTACAATTTCCACCCCAAGGTAAAACATGTAAAAAGTGGGGATACGAGAACTCACCTTAGAGTACGGTATCGCAAGTAACACAAACAATGTCAAGAAGTAAGGCATACAGGTATACGATCATCACAACCTATTAATATATAGTTTGTCTCAGAATATATCCCGAAAATAGTATAATGTACATGAGTTTTCAAAAGATAAAATGTTTTAGTTTTCATGGAATTCTTGCATCATTGTTTGTAGAAAGTTTAGTATTATTGTTCGTAAAGAGAGTTTAGTATCATCGTTCGTGTGGTGGTATGAAAACATAGACTCTAAATACAACTCACGCCAAAGTATAATATATCCCTATATATTATTGAGAAAAATGAATAAGAAAATAGACAAGAAAGAAATGAAAAGAAAACAAATCAATAAAGTAAGTCAATGGCAAGTTTCGGTGTTTATCGAGTAATCACAAATAGTTTGAAAAAGACAATTAAGTTTGGAAAAGTCCATTTAAGTTTTATAAAAAGACTTGAGTTTATATTTCAAATAATAAGAGCTTAACAATTAATAAAACTATAAGTTTCAAACCTTGTTGGGTTTTATCATAATAAAAGAGTAATCTTGAAATAATGTATATGTTTAAAATGTATTATAAAATTTGGGCATGACACACCCAATTATATAATGTTACCAAGTCGAGATACTTTAATAAAATACATTTTTCAAAATAATATTTCCCGACGGTTTTCCAATTTGATAACTTCGCGTTTGTTAATAAAACCCGTCACGAATTGTTAAAAGTAAATAAGTTGATCGTTATATTGTTTATCGGTTTTTATAACTTGTTATTAGTTAAATATATTTTTTTTTTGTAGTTTAGGTCCGATACGAGTCAAATATATCAAATTCATCGTGAGTCTAATATATTACATACGTATCGAGTCCAATATCCAATATAAGTCCAATTGTCCAATGTTTAAGTAGTTCAAGTCCGATATATATTTAATATTGTCCAAGAGAATCAAGTCAAGGTCCAAAGTAATCCGAAACTCCCAATACATCAAAATAAAATAAAATCAGTTAGTCCGAAAAATAAATAATAATATAAACATTATATATAAAATTTCAAATATTTAAAATAATAAAATCCAAATTCAATCTAAGCTCAATGGGCTTCTTGGACCATAAAGCCAAACGGACCATAAGCTTATTATTGGTCTTGGCCCAATAACAAACTAACTAAACCTAATGGGCTGAGAGCCCAATCCGAAACCAAAACCCAAAGAATACAAACTTGATCCAAACAAAAGTTCATCATATAAACACAAAACACAAAACACAAAAAACACATTATTTCAAAATCTAAACACATATGATGCAATCACAACTCCAAACACAAACTGCATTCACGACACATGTATAACCAAAAAAAGGCAAACATGGACAAATAATTGCAAGAATGAAAACACAAATCACAAACATGGAATGCAAACACAACTCATTTGTAAACGAAATCAACAACTCTTTGTTAACTTAACAAACCAAGTCAAAAATGAGTACCCAACACCCCTGCGGCGTCGTTGACACAAACTGAGCCAAATAGCACCACACTGGTGGTGTTACTTGTCGGATTCAAACACAGAATGACACAAATAATTTCAATAATCCCAAACCAAACATCCAAAACCAAATGCATATATATAAAACTAAACCCAAATCCAAACCAAGTCACAAAATGGAAATCAAATTTTAAGAAACCAAAAAATTCAAAACTAAACACAACAAACTAAATAAGAAACTAACAAAATAAGCAAATCCCAAATTCAAGAAGTACAACCAATCACATTGGGGTCCTATGGTCAAGTATCCTAGTACAAGAAGTACAACCGGTTTTCAAAACAACCGAAACTAGAGGATCTAATGAAAAACTAAGAATGCACAAACTAGAAGCAATAATAAAAGCAAGAAAACATAATCAAGACATGAAAAAAAACCATAACTAGGCTAGCACCAGAGGTTCTTAGCCAATCATATTAAAAAGTACAAGAGATTAATTGTTTTGCATGGTAATAAAAGACTTGGAATCGTAAATGTAAATGAAATATGAATCGCTAAAACTTATTGATGTTGTGATGTGATTTCTCTTTTGGAAAATGCTCTGTATGCTGTTGGAGATCGTCCTTGTGGAGCTCTACTTCGTCCTCTGATGAGTTGTGGTGAGAAAGATATATCAAATGCATAAAATAGGGTTGGTGTTTATAGGCTCGACACAACTACGGCATAACCTTGAGTTGTGGTTACACCATAACTAGTGTAATCTTCAATGATCTTATCCGTAAATAAATATTTACGGCGTAACTTAGATAGATAGTTAAGCCGTAACCTCCTTAGGGTTTCATTTACGTCGTAATCTTCATGTGTGGTTACGTCGTAATCTCGTCAATAACTTGAGTCCCATTCTGTTCACTTATTATGCCGTAAATTCATACATTGGTTACGGTGTAACCTTCAACATCATGAAGTTCTTTTAAGTCTCTAGAATATTATGGCGTAACCTCTTGTGATAGTTACGCCGTAATCCTTGATTAGCGATGACTTGGTCTTCATGTTTGAATTCATAGTTATAGTATAGATGGAGAGTGGAATTACATCGTAACCTCTTCACAATCAACATATTAAAGTGTATATCTTTGTGGGTTCTTTTCCAATTCCGCGTCTATTTTGTTCCTATGCTCATTTACAACGTGGAAATTAAATATAAAGAAATCAAAGCATATATCCATATAAAACGATACAAATAACGAGCATATTAGGGGGAAATTGACACTTAATTATCAGAATTATTTGATGTCATCAATACCATTCTCATTCATATTTGTTTTGAACAACTTCCATCGAGTCTACTTTATGGCATGACTTGTCATATAGTAATGACATATATCTACCTCATTTGGAGTATGTCTTTTTAATAAACTATCCTTAAGACCAATCATCTTAGGTAGATGATTATGTTGTTCAAAAGGTTTGTTAGAACTCGCCTTCCAAATGAAAACTTGGAAGAAGTCATTTTGTGTGTCAGTGAACGAACAAATCTCGTTATCGTTAGTGTGATTGGTTGAACAATTACACCTTAGGTTGTCGGTCGGATTGTGATACTCCAAGGTCTTGGAATTGCAATACGCATTCATTTTTTTGTGGCTCAACTTTCTTGGGCTTTCTCATTATTTTTATCTTTTTGGCACACTTTCATCACGTATCTAACCTCTTGCATACTTTGATATGCTTACATACCTCATCAAAATCATTGCTTTTAGGTAGCTACGTTTTAACATAGTTTAACCTTGCACGTCTTGCTATGTGTTCTATAATGATTGCTCCTATTTTGTTATATAATATGTTGCACATAGCTAACCTTTGATGTAAGAAAGCCTTTGTAAGAATTTGATCCATGGATTAGCTAGAAACAAACGGAAATATAGAAGGGGATACAATTACCATAAGGGAGCATTGAGCTAGGGGAGCCTGGGAGTAATTCAATACATAGTACGGAGTATTTCTTATAGTGGTGATAGAAGACTTCACTGGGATGATGCAAGCTCGCCTTTCTGGGAAGAAGAGAAGGGAAATCTCAAAGCAACCATCCACGGGTTGAACAAACTTTTTTCTTTGACAAAAAGGGGAGAAGGGAGTGTAAACAGGTAACTTTACTTTTGCATTTTACTATGCGTCATGGTTTACATATTTGTCATCATCAAAAGGGGAATATTGTTAGTGCAAATATTACGATATTTAAACTAAATGGTTTTTTCGGTTTTAATAATGAGAAACGTGCGACTTGTAATGCATAACGTAAAATGCGCAAGTTACTTGTAAACACCAATGATCAATGCATACTTACATCAACATCTCTCGAAGTCTCAAGTATGCTTCAACGCAATCGTAGATTTCCATTCCGACGTAAATCACTCAAGGTATGAACAAATAAATTTAAAACTTGACGGATGATCAAAGAAATAAATTTCTTATTCTAAACTTCACATTTTTATAAATGTGACAAAACATATTTTCAAAAATACATCTTACAAATTATTTTTGAATTATAAAGAAATGTTTTATCTGGGAAAATTATTTCAAAAATAGTAACATCTATTTTTCCCTCCAAAACAGCTCCAAACATCCCCAAATAAACCTTCACTGCTAAAAAAAAGGAGCGTTTTCGGTACGGACGGTACCACTAAATACCTGAAGGCACCATTAAATTTAGTGGTGTCGTCTGACAATTAACGGTACCGTTTGTCTGTAACGGCTAGTTTTTTCTTTGCCTATAAATAGTTAACCATTTTACACTTCAAACTGGATTTTTCTAGACAGTTTTCTCTGGTCTAATCCCTTTTTATTTAGATCACTTTCTTTTATCATTTAGAGAGTTTTAGCTTGTTTTAGAGTGATCCAATCATCCATTCAAGTGATCACCTTCATTCCTCTACTAGTGCAAGAGAAGAACACATCGTATCGAGAAGATACAAAGTGTTGTAGGTGTAGATTAGTGCGCTCGTAACACTTGTTACGTACTTGTTGTATATCGTTATGCATCAAGTTGCTTGTCATCTTGTTTAGTTAGATTGTGTGGATTGTTGAGATCTTGTAGAGATCGGGGAGATCTTGTGTAGTTAGTTGATAGAGTGTAGATCGGGTTGATCGTGGTAATCAGGTAGATCGTGTTGATCGGGTAAATCATGTTGATTGGGTAGATCGTGTAGATCATGTAGATCGTGTAAATTGGGTAGATCGTGTTGATCGAGTAGATCGTATAGATCAGGTAGATCGTGTACGAGATTGGTACTAGCTAGCTTAGTACTCGACATTTAGCTTAGTGTCGGAAAATAACGTAAGTGACGTTGTATGGTTTTCTCCGTCGAGAAAGGAGCTTCTTGATTAGTGAAGTAACTCTCGAGTTGGGTACTCAGGGAGTGGGGCAGGGCGAAGAGGAGCTTCGTGACCGAACCACTATAAATCATCATGTCTGGTTTGCACTTTCTTTACTTATCTCTTTACTTTTATTTCTCCATTTACCGCTTTATATTTATATTTGCATTGTGTTTATGTTTGTGTGGTTTGTTGCTTATATTGTGTTAATTATGTTTGTGTCATGGCATGACATTTATGTATCTTTGTATTGTGATCAACTTAATAATGTCTAGCTATTGTAGATCTAAAATTGACACTTTACATATTGCGTCTCACTTGATTGGTTGTTTGATACAAAAGGTTTAAAGTTTTTAAGGAAACGTATTCACCCCTATATTTTCCACATAGTATATCCAAAACAGTGTTTCCAAAATTGTGTATTAACATAACGTTTTCAAAATAGCAAAACAAATGTTGGTATTCCAACAATGAGTTATTGGGATGCATCTAATATAGTATTCAAGATAGTATTGCTTATCTAAAATAAAGTATCCAAAATGGTCTACACGAAATAACATTTTCAAAATAACGTATATGTTAATACAAATAAACCGTAAAAACGTTTATTAATATTTTGCGATCTCTTTGTGTTTTGTTGATAACAAATATAATGTTATCCTAAGTACAATTATAAGGATACATGTTATTTTTGTAAAGTATTTACATATAGCCATTTAAATACAAAAATGTTGTAATTAATCATTTATTGTAATAGTTTATTAGGATGGGTAAAACCCACAACCCATGGATCATATCCATAACCCATTAACCCATACCCATTTGACTAGATACAATGTATTCATTAGATACATTGAATCTAAAGGAATACCCATGGACCAACCCATAACCCATGACCCATAACCAAAAAACCCATGGGCAAAGAGGAGCGTCCCACGGATCCCTAGGTTTACACTAGACGGATCCCTTGTGGGAGGGATCCGTGGGATCTGGGGAATAGTGGCAGAAATTTCCTATAAATAGAGAGCCATTTCTTCATTCTAACTCACCCCTCTTCTTACTAATTCTCTCACATACTCTCATTCTCTTCTAACAAAAGATCACTTGATCTATAGAGTACTTCCTTCTTTCTTTCTTTAGTGATTCTCATATAGGTCCTTCTCTAAGGCGAGATCACGAGCATTCTACAAGTCATCCAAGCAAGGGGTCCTTGATTGATTTGTTCCTCCGCAAGATTTCTGTAGCAAAGATCTTGTATTCGATATTTCACATATTTGTTGTGTAATAGTCGTGTTAGTTTGGTCCACCGTGTTACGGACTTGGTATTTAGCTTTGTACCGGAAAAAGGTGTAAGCAATGTTGTGAAGGCTTCTCCGCCAAGTTGAAGGAGTTTGTTGGCATAGTGCTTGAACTCTCGAGTAGGTGATTCGGGGAGTGGAGTAGGGCAAGGAAGGTGTCCTTGTAGCCGAACCACTATAAATCGGTTGTGTCATTTCTATCCCTTTGCTTTACTTTATTTACTTGTTTTATCATTAGATCTATACTTTCTCTACATCCATGCGATCTCACATATTATTGAATCTAAAGTTTTTGAAACTAACTTAAAATCGGCAAAACTATTCAACCCACCCTTCTAGTTTTCCACAATTGGCATCAAGAGCTAAGTTTATAAAAGTTTTAAAGTAAACCGTATTTTAAAAACTTTTCGATCACTATGGGTTCTGAAAATTACAAGGAAGGGAAATCTATGCAACGACCACCACTACTTGAAACTAATGGTTTTATATATTGGAAAAATAGATTCGAAACATATGTGAAGTCTAAAGATATTGATCTTTGGTACATTATTGTTGAAGGCGATTTTGAGGCTACCTCAAAAGATGATAAAGGAAATTTAGTTAACATACCTAATGATAAACTAAATGATGAAATGAAGAAAAAGCTTTCTAAAAATAGTGAAGCTAAAATGGTTTTGTATAATGCTTTACCCAAAAAGGAATTCGAAAGAATTTCTATGCTTAAAACCTCTAAAGAAATTTGGAATTCTTTAGTTGTAACTCATCAAGGTAATCAACAAGTTAAAAATAATAAAATTGATTTATTTGTTCAACAATATGAACAATTTTCAATATCGGATGAGGAAACTATAGATCATTCATTTGCTAATTTCAATACTATTATTACATCTTTACAAGCACTTGATGAATCTTTTTCTAGCCATAACCATGTTAGGAGATATCTAAGGGCACTTCCATCCAAGTGGAGATCCAAGGTGACGGCGATCGAAGAGTCAAAAGATTTGACAATCCTCACCTTTGATGAACTCATAGGCAACTTAAAAGTCTACGAGCTTGTCCTTGTTAAAGACTCCGAAGCCTCAAAGGTGAAAGAGAAACACAAATATCTTGCCCTTAAAGCCAAAAAGGCTTCAAGCAATGAACAGAACTCCTCTTCGAATAGTGATGACGAGGAGTACGCTATGGCGGTAAGGGACTTTAAAAAGTTCTTTAGAAGGAAGGGAAGATACGTCAAACAACCGTATGACGATAAGAAAGGCTTCCGAAAAAGCAAAGAGGACGAGAAGCCAAAAGATTATTGTTAGGAATTGGAAATTCCATAAGTTACAGTGTCGGTCACCCCAAATGTTATCTAGCCTAAGTTAGCTCGTAGACTTGTCGTTATTTACATTATTAAGTAGTTTCCTAGTTAGTTAGTGCAACACCGTGGAGGAAGGACGGGTCTTTACCCATTGTATACCTGATCCACATGCCATCAGAAGGTCGTTTAGTTTGTAACCTATAAATACCCTCTACCTTGCAAGGTAGAGGGTTGGATGTTCTTTTGTAATCTAACATTCCACAAGTTTCTCTTTCTAGAATATCCTACTTTCTCTCTCTCTAAAATCATCTATACGCTTAAAGTGTTAATGTTATGATGTGTATGTGAAATCCAATATGTTACAATTGGTATCAAGAGCCATGGTTAGATCATCTCTTACATATCTTGGGATTTCTAGTGGTTTTTGAGTTTGAAAAAGTTTAGTGGTTTTTGCATCATTTGGGTGATTTTTAGTGTTAAAGTTTGGATTTTGATAGTACTTTTGTGGTTAGAATCATCACAAGTGTTTAGGTTTTGACTTTGAAGGCTTGAATCATCGTGGTTGGGTTGTTTTTGGATTGAAAAGTGGTGTTTATGTGATTTTCTTGCTAGCGACTTGGTTCTCGGTGTGATATTCATCATAGCGACTTGCTTCATAAAATGTTAGCGAGTTGGAGTGTTATTTGGTAGCGATTTGGTCCTAGCGACTTGTCATGATTCAACCATATGCACTCTGAAATCACTACTCTCAGATGTGCAGAAATATGACTGTCATGAGATGAGTGATACACTTGAATCTAGAAATGCTGAACTAGCTCTATGTGTGTCTAACCTATTAAGAGAAAATGAGTCATTAAGAAAGAACTTAGAGGAGACCAATTCCAAGTTGATCAATCAATCTAACATCTTATTGAAAGACATTGATGACCTCAAAGCCCAAATTCAAGATAAGAGCTTCAATATTGTTGCCTTAAAAAATGAGCTTAGGAAATCTATTGGAAATAGGATGAACACTAAGTCTGCAAAACCATCAAATTTGGGAAAGTCAACTGTTCAGAACCACTCTAAACGTACAGTAGTTAAGCAGCCTAATGCCTTTAGAACTGAAAGAATTAAACCATCGAAATCTAGGCTTGTCTCCCAAGATGATGAGAATGTTGTTGTGACAAAACCAGTCACTTCATTGCTTCATTCCGATATGATGAATCTCTAAACCCAGGTAAATGTTCAAAGCTCAAAGTTCAGAAATACTAGAAGTATGACTAGTTCTCATAAGAAACATCATTTGGCTGATCAATCCCCTAGGAAACACACTAATCACAAAAGGACAAATAGTCAAAACAGGGAAGTGCACACATACAAATCTACTAGTAGCTGCTTCAAATGGATTCCTACTGGCAGATTATTTAAGTTCACAGAATCCAAACGGACTTACATACCTAGATCTTGCCTTAAGTGGATTCCTACAAGAAAACTCTTCAAGTATATTGAACCTAAAGGGATCTCTAATAATGATACGTCTGTATTAAACTGTGATACATCCAATAGTGAGATTAATCATGTCACTAACCCATCCATTTGCAATTCTACATGTGCTTCTAGTACAATGTGCTCTCAGTCTTTTTCAGGTACAATGCTCAATTCAATCAGGAACTTCATGACTTGTTTTCCATCGGAAATGAATATAGCTCACTCAGGAGCTATAGCATGCCAGATTTGATGTACCTCGTACTTTGACTCCAATTCATCTTGAATCTCGACTCGCTCTTATGAATCTTTGTACAAATCAATGTTTCAAAAAAATAAAAAAATAAAAAAATAATAAAAAAAAATAAAAAAAAAATAATAAAAATTTTAATACATTTTTTAATACATTTTTTTACATTTTGGTTTAATACTGTTTTAATATTTCATTATGTTAAGTTCATAATTTTAGTTATTTACATCATTCTAATAAAGGATATATTCTTTGTTATCGATAACATCTACAGTCCTAGAAATGTCATTCAATAATGATACGGGATCATAGATGAAGTTCGAACAACCGATATATTCTTGTTTTAAAACGGGTGGGTTATAATCAATCAATGTTCTTTGGTGACATTGATTGAGGGGGAGAATTGTTCAATATATCTTGTTCTTATCTGCGTCAGTGCTGGTTTCGTTGTGTGCTCAGTTGCAGGTCATTGTCTTTGTGTACCCATGCTTTGAATGCCTATTTGTTTCATGGTGCTTATTGTGTTAGTGTTCACTGTGTTTGTTTACTTATCTGTGTTTGTTTACATAATATGATAAGATAGATACTTACCATGACTATGTTAGCAACTTGCCTTGAAATACATCAGCGACTTGCTCAACAATCACTAAACCACAGGGACCGAAAGTGACAACGTGGTATTCTTGAACAATCTCTTTCTCTCTTTCTCCCTTAGCGACTTACCATTTTTTAGATTCTCAAAAACTTAAAACTCTACTTTCTCTCTTTCTCTCTTTCTCTCTCGTTAATTGTTCAAGCTAGCGACTTAGAAGTGGTATGATTCGCATCTTTCCCTCTCTGCTCTATATTATATGTCGTAGATGCTTGACTAACACAACCTTTTACACAGATCCCACCGAGCATTTGATCCATATCACTTGACTCCCACGTAGGTTTGCTAATGAATTTGCTCTAATGGAATCATTCTGCTTGTGTATTATGGTCATTTTGGTGTTATTGGAATCTATTAATGGTGTTTGTGTTGCGTTAATAGGGTGTCGATGAATGTGTTAAGTTCGTTGTTTTTATCGATTGCAAGTGTGCTAAATATTGTGTTGTAATCATTCTATATTGCCTGGTAAGTGTGCCCATGTAATGGTGTTGAATGTCTGGTTGGTTGGTAATGATTGTCTGCTGCGTATAATGTGTTCTTTATGGCGACTTAGTAATGTTCTTGGTAGCGAGTTAGTGTACAAATTCATCGTGGCAAGTTGTTGTTTTTAAGATCGCTCAAGTTAGCGACTTAGTAATTGTGGCGACTTAGTGAACTGATTATTAACGACTTTTGTAGCGACTTAGCTGTATCACTGTTGATGGCGACTTGTCTTTACAAGTTAGTGACCTAGCAATGGTAGCGACTTAGTGAACTGATTTGTAGCGACTTGGCTGTGTTACTGTTGATGGCGACTTGTCTTTACAAGTTAGCGACTTAGCAATTGTAGCGACTTAGTAAACTGATTTGCAGCGACTTGGTTGTGACACTATTGATGGCGACTTGTCTTTACAAGTTAGCGACATAGTATGCTTTCATGTAGCGACTTATCCTTGGTTAGCGACTTGTGCATTTATGACTAGCGACTTATTTGGTTTATTTTTCATACGGCGACTAGGGTTATTAAAATGTTTTAAGGCAACTTGCTAGGATAATCTCATGCTTACAATCTTGATTCAGGATTTCCTGTAGCAACTTGTATTGACAACTTACTCTTTGTGACCTGCTATAACATTTCTGTTTAAGCAAGTTGTACTTGGACTCCCTTGTGGCAACTTAATGTTACAACTTGTTTCATACAATCTGCTATATCACTTCTACATTTGTATCTTGTTTCATGACATTATTTCTTTGCAAATGTGCGTTTTAACCTTTTAATTCCAAAACAACTCGTCTCGTGAAAACTGTATCAAATGGAGTCTTTATCCTTAATGCCTCTCTAATGCCACTCAATCTATCTCTATATGCCTATGGGAACCCTGTCTGAGCTTCTAAGTTTGTGTGTTTATAACATAAGGGTGTATTCAATGATGTCTAACTAACCATTTACAATCTAACATGTTCCCAATCATTGTTGTTGGTTGTATTTCTCATTAGATCTTAAATGGCAAACACAACCTCTGCTGAGAACATTGCATCTTCTGCTCCACCCAAAGTCCTTTCAGATGACGAAATCCTTCCTAAAAGTCAATGGGCAGAAATTGGAAAAAGTAACTGTTATGTGGACCTTCAAAAGTTGCAACAAAATCCTATCCTCAAAGTGTCTATTGATATTCTCAAGAACACAAACTTCTTCGGTGCCATTACCAAGCAATGCACAATTCCTACCATTTACATACAACAATTCTGGAACACCATTCAATGGGACAAAATCATAGCTAAATACTCCTGCAAACTGGATGATAGGGAATTTGTGATTGATTCGGATATTCTTAGCAAGGCTCTAGGAATCACTCCCTGTAACCCCAACATACGTTCTAAACCTCCACCTGGTGCTGACGATCTAATTGTCTTTCTAATTGGTTTGGGATATCAGACTAGCATATCAAGGGCTTCCGACATCATCACTGGACACATGTATCAACCCTGGAGAGCAATGACAACAGTTCTAGACTTGTGCTTGTCCGGCAAAACATCAGGGTTCGATAAAGTGAGAATTCCCATCTTGCAAATCCTATGGGGTATCGTCAATAGGGTGAATGTGAATGTCTCAGATCGTATATGGGAAGAATTTTCATTATCAATGCACACATTCATATCTGATAGAACAAACTTTCAGAATAAAGCTCAGGGTCGAAAGAAACTGAACAAGCTTGTGATTCCCAGCATCAGATTTTCAAAGCTTGCTATCCAGTACTTGCAAAAGACTCACAACTTCAACCCCAGGATTGGATCAGCTCTTCATAATGCAGAAGATGAATTTGTTTTAGGTAACCTTAAATATGTTCCTAGAGGTATGGATAAAGAAATCTTTGGATTGCCAATTCCTGATATCCTACTCACGGACGATATCAAGAAGAAGGAATACTTCAAACAGTACAAGAAAAGTGCTGCCAGATCCTCTGATATTGTCACACCCACTCCTCCACAACCCAATGCTCCCAAGTCCACTTCAGGATCACAAGCATCTTATGCCTCTCTTCCTAAAAAGAGACGTGAAAGGTCACAACATTCAGACTCCACATCCAAGAAGCAGAAAGGAAAGAAGAAGAAAGTGGAAAAGGATAATGTTGAGGAAACTGAGGTTTCCAGGGGTAATATGAGGTTGACTGATGAAGATGATGCTGCTCTGCAACTTGGAATCCAGCAAAGCCTAGAAAGTCATAATGTGAGAGCGCCAGTTGGAGGAGTAGTGTTAAGAGAACCTGATCAATTGCCACAACAAACAACCCCAATAACACAAGACAAAGGAAAAGGGATTGTTAGTGTTGATACTGAAAAAGCCGCTCAAATGCTTCTAACAATCTCATCTTCCCCATTAAGAACCACCAATCAATATGAACTGAAGAGAAGAACTGAATCCTCTTCAGCTAAGGAACAATCTAGGTTGGAAAAAGTGCCTGAAACATTAAAAGAACCTCCTGCATCAAGTGTTACTCAGTCTGATCAGAATGTTGATGGCTTGGTGCATAAAGATTCACAGGAGAATCTTGAGTCAAGATCTGATGAGACCATGCACATGAAAGAACCAAATCTATCTACCGGTTCTCTATCTTCACTAAAGAACCTAGATACAGACTTCACTTTCGGAGATCAATTCTTAAATGACAAACCCATAGATACTGAGGCCTCTAAGCAAGATAATGATAAAGAGGATGCACAATCCATGTTTAATGTCAATATTCAGCAAGACACATCTACCGTTCCACCTATGTCAGCATCTTCACTTACAATGGCACCTCAACCACCTCCCAAACCTGCTCCATCCCTTGAACCGGTGGTTACAGTTACTGATATGGAAAATCCACCAGCTTCACCACCTCAAATACTTACATCAGATCAACTGCTCGACAAAGCAGTGAAAAGAATTGATGCTCTTGAAAGACAACTACCGAAATCTGTTGATGCCCTTGTGGATCGTGTCTATAGGTTGGATCATCTCAAATTTGATGAAGGGGTTGCAGACGCCATTGAAGGCGAAGTTAAGGATGCTGTGGAATGGGCAATGGAAGATCCACTGCTTAGACGGTTCAAAGATCTACCAATTGCAGATATGAGAGCTGTTCTTTCTGATAAGATGTATGAAGTTGACGAGCATAAGCATGAGGTCCATAAGAAGCTATATGAGGCTCTCGAAGAATCTATTAAGTTCGACAATCATGAACAGTTCTTGATAGATATTGGAGAAAAAGAAGCTAAGAAGAAAAGAAGGACCACAGTGTTGGAAACATTGCGCAAAGGCCCTAAAGACCCTCCTCCACCTCCACCTCCAACTGGGGGTGCTGGAACTTCTGGAGCAGGTGGATCTTCTAAGACAACTTCTACACCTCCACAACAACCACCATCATCACCGCCAAAACCTTCCAATCAATCTAGTCCTACCGGAGAACAGGGAACTAAGAAGAAATTTGCTGCTTGGACGACGGTTGATTCAAGGTTCACATCCACAGTCACTTCAATTCCTGATGATCAAATGGTTCATGAAGAGTCGCATGTCATGGCAGAGTCAGAATCTGATGAAGATGATGCATCAACCAAGCATATTCCTAAGCCATCAGAAGAAGATTGGTTTGATGCATACATGGCAGGTAAACGCACTAGCACATCCAGAGTTGCACCTTCAAGGGACACAATTCAAAGCTGTATTTTTGAGGAGAGACCTCCTACTCCAGAACCTACATGGTCCATCCCAGAGTCTGACATGATTATTCCTGACAACAATTGGGTATCAACTATCACCAATGATTATGAAGTTCCAGTTGAAGACACTCTTCTGCACTTCACTGGTGATATGGGAAGCTTCATTAGATGGTTTTGTGAACGGAATAGTATCTCATCCATCACTCCAAGAGATCTTGAAGGACAAGCTTATGAAATTGTCAAGGTCTTCCACTCAGATGCCAACCAACTCCAATACCAAATGGAAGAATGCCATAAGATGCTGAATGACCAAGTCAGTGAGCAAATTAGTCACTTCAATGTTAACAATTCTCTTCCTCTTGGTGGTGAACCTGGTCAGATGACCATACATGCTGAATTCTTCTTCAATCATGACTTGGACTATCTGTGTGCTCGCTCTACTGAAAGAAGACCAGCCCTTTCAATTTCAAAGATGAAAGCTGCAACCTACTCTGATCAGGGACTTGAACAGATGGTTCCTGATCAATTCTGGGCTAACAAGGAACAAAAGTATAACATTGCCGCTTCGTATGGTATTTCTCACTGGTGGTACAAAAAGAAGAACTTCTACATCGAAAGACTTGGTGCTGATAAAAGACGCAATGATGTTCGATCCAAGCTGCAAATCTTAAGTGTGGTTCGTGTAGAGATCTTCCCAATCTGTGGCTATGAGTATTTGAAGAAGGTAGTTCTTAAAAGATCAGACTTGAAAGAGTATATTATTGAAGAAAACGACTTCAAACATCTGCTGCCAAATGATTTCGAAGATCTCTATCTCTTGAATCTCCAAGGACACCTTGAGCATTTGCCTGTACGTGAGAAAAAGGCCCTCTCTGCTGCTGTCAACCTTTGGATCAGGGGCTTAGTCATTCGAAAAAGGGTTGAGGACTTTCAGCTTGGTATGGAAAGCTACCAAACCAGGATCAACCTTACAAGTCCACAATGGAATGCAACAGGGCATGAATTTCATCGCTAATACAAAGTCCTTGACACCCATAGATCCGTCATCTTCACCGACAGATACGGGACTCGCATGCTTATGAGACTATGTGAGCTCTATAAATTCAGTGATGGAACTCTCAAATTGGTTGAAGAAGAACTAGACTCTAGAGTGAAAGAAATTAAAATTGATCTGAAATCGTGGGTAAAGACTACATTCTGGACTGATGATGACTTAAGGCGGTGTGAAGATTTCATTGCTGCAATCAGGCGAAGACTCAAGACTCGAAGGATCTTCCGCAGCCTTGAAAGTTTTGTTGGTGGTAGACTTCGTGATGGTCATTACAAACTTCTTCAAAGAACTGAATGAAGACATCTTCTGGAAGTAGTTTCTGTTTTGTATTAATTTTGTGTAAAATGTGGTGTACAAACTATGAACAACTATAATGCATGTAATAGTGTTAGGTTATGTACTGTAGTTTCCCCTTGTATCTAAAAGGGGAACTTCAGTGTTGTCCACTCCTGATCATATAAAATTGGACACATTTTTCTCCAACAAATATTTTGTCTCATACATATTTAAATCACTTGAGATCCAAAATCTCAAAGGATTTGAAATTTTTGATCGGGGGAGAAAATGTGATATAAATATGAAAGATGTTAAAAGATGACCATTTTTAAGTGCATACTGCTCTCCAATATGTGCTAAACAATTTTCGAATCTCGAAGCATATATTAAGGGGGAGCATTTCAAAACAAATTCAAACCTTCAGGGTACATAGTTTTCCATGTTTTTATATAAGGTACCTTGATTGTGTTTTAAATGGCTTCTAAATGTTTGGTGATCATGGCTGCACCTCAAAGAACTTCCCTCTAGTATGTGCAAAACTCTTTTCAAACCTCGAGGCACATATTGAGGGGGAGAAAAACTTTGAAAACCTCATCCTTCCCCAAAATGCTTTATCTAATTGATTTGATTAGGGAAGTGATGTTGATATCTTTTAGAAAATGGAATTCAAAGAAGTTAATTCTTTCTCTTGCCTCCGTGTGCAAAACGATTTCAAACACTTGATGCACATGTTGAGGGGGAGCTCTTGTTCTAAAAATATCAAAAACAATTCAGGTACAAAATGCTTTGATAATATATCACAAGTATCTGGATTGATTTTCAAATGGTTTTCAATTGGTTCCAATGGCAGATGAACAATACCAAATAAACCGACCAACTTTACTTTATGTATGGTGATATAAGGATGATAAGGTTAGGTATTTGTTCCTATGATCCGCCAGAACCGGAGGGATCTACCCAGGGACAATCCACTAGATAGTGTAGAAGTCCTTAGGTATATTGAAAATGGAGAAAAATGAGATATGGGAAGAGTGCGGACTGAGTCCAAGCTAGTACTGGAATAAACCTAACAAGGTTCTAGCTATGAAGTCTCGGTAAGCACTGAAGGGGTTGAAGAATGAAAAAGAATTGAATGAGAAAAGGGTGAAAACAAATAGCCCTCCAATTATTCAACCTTAGGGCAGAAACCGGGTTCAATTCATTTGCTACTGGTGGTTACCAAGGTAACACTGGTATTGAAGACAAGACGTCATGGACCCAGTGACGCACTGCACTTCAACTTCCCAAACCACTCAAGTTCCTCTTAAAGGACTTGTTTCATTCTCACGGGGAACCGACATTATCTATCGACTCTCTCTTAGAGATTGTTGATATTGAAGAAGGAGACCCTCTCCCTAGTCTCCGATACAGGATCCAAATATGCACAAACTGAGTCTAGAGCCACGAGATCATCCATAAATCTCATTAGGACACTTTCAATGAAGACTCTCTATTTCACACAATGTGGAAAGAGAGATTATATCTTGTGTCCTACACATTATCCTTGTGGTATTGCCAGAACATCCGAGTGATATGCATACATATTCACAATGAAGATGGAAAGCCTTCTGGAGCCAACATCTAACAAGCTCCTGGTAGGTGGCATTTGAGATCTATTCAATAGATCAACCATGTGACAACTGAACAGAAACAATGGAGCGATTCAATCTTTTGAATCAATCCTGGTTCAGGTTATGGATTGACGGATACCTTTGAAAAACCGGTCATTGTGCTTAAAAACTCTATTCTTTAGCACATCGACCGTGTACGAATATTTAAAATCAAAAGGCGTTTATGATTGATAATTGATTTTCATTAAAACCTTCATTGTATTGCAAAAACAATTTCTATTGTGCGATACACGATTGTTTTTCAAATTTCTTTTCATCAATCAGTGAATTTCTATTCGCTGGTTCACTCACTCCGTGTTGTCTTCCTTGAGACGTTCTGGTTTGAGAACAGCTAGAGCAGCTGCGAAACCCTGTCAAGGAAATCCTTAGGAATTATACCTGATCACAGGCAGTACTTGTACTGATCAACGGGGAACCGTGGGCCGTGTACCTCAATTCAACGAAAGTAATCAAAGACACTTTCGTGCGCTTTATTGCTAACTGTTTTATGCAGGTACACTCGACGCTTGCAGCTAATCAGAATGAAGCGGTCAATCCATAGCCGCATGCTCACACAATACATTCATTTCTCAAGAAATCATGATAAGTGCATCAATGACTCTGATATTTTCACTCCATGCTTCTGCTACGCTGCTGCCAATATCATGAATCAACGAAAGCTTCCGCTACTCTGATGAGAAGATGTCATGATCCAAAAGTGTGAGCATGTCGGTCCGAAAGTCACAACATCACATGATGGCAACGCAATAAAGGATGATGCTGAGTTTTACTGTGGCTGATGATCTCTTATAATGCTCAAAGGTTATCATAGTGGATCAGACTTTCTACCTCCACGTCATATTCATTACTGTTGTTCATTAATGTACTCTCCACAGATGCACTTAGTTTGAATACTTTGTTGAAGAGAAGTCTACGAGCTCAAGACTGAAGATTTATTAGAAAGCTAGGTTTCACAATGTAATTTATGGGGTGACCTCCCTTAGGGGGAGATTGTTAGGAATTAGAAATTCCATAAGTTAAAGTGTCGGTCACCCCAAATGTTATCTAGCCTAAGTTAGCTCGTAGACTTGTCGTTATTTACATTATTAAGTAGTTTCCTAGTTAGTTTAGTGCAACACCGTGGAGGAAGGACGGGTCTTTACCCATTGTATACCTGATCCACAGGCCGTCAGGAGGTTGTTTAGTTTGTAACCTATAAATACCCTCTACCTTGCAAGGTAGAGGGTTGGATGTTCTTTGGTAATCTAACATTCCACAAGTTTCTCTTTCTAGAATATCCCACTTTCTCTCTCTCTAAAATCATCTATACGCTTAAAGTGTTAATGTTATGATGTGTATGTGAAATCCAATATGTTACAATTATCGTACTTGCTTTAAATGTGGGGACCCAAACCACTTTATTAGTAAGTGTCCCAAACGGGATGATCAAAAGGCGTTCGTGAGCGGCACGTGGGGAATGAGCAACAAGGAGGACGAAGAAGTATGTCTCATGGCAAATGACGAGGTATGTCACGAATACTATAGTAGCTCATCACTAGATGACGACTCTTTGCATAATGAATATGACAAACTTTGCAATATTAGTTTAAAACTAATTAACAAAAACAAGCTTTTAAAAAAGTCAAAACCAACGTTTAGATAAAGAAGTCATAGAATTAAAAGCAAAACTGAAACGTCTAGAAAAGGGTAAAATAGCAAGTGGTGAATGTGAACTTTGCGTTCAACTTCAAACACTAGTTGATCAACTAGATTCTAAAATTGCTAGAATGAGTACGAATACTTTAGATATGATATTAGATAGTGTTAAAACCGGTAACAACCAAAAAGGTTTAGGTATTCAACAACTTGATCCATCAACTAGTGAAAACAAAGAAACACAATTTGTTAAGGCCCTAGAAAAACCAGCCACTGTTGTGACGGATCCCATAAAAAGGGAACCGGCTAGTGTTAAGCCAGGGATCCGTGGGTCTGCTGTAGCAAACAGTGGTAATAACGTAGTTTCTTCATCTAGAACTGATTTTGTTGTTGTTAATAAGAAGAAACCAACTCATTTCACCACTAGACAACCACCTCCAAAATATAATCCTATTTTTGCAAGAAACAAAGCTCCATCCTTTTCAAAACCTAATCCATCTAGGAGACCTAATAATGTTTACCCGAGAAGTAACCATCAAATGGGATGGAACCCAAATATGCAAAATGGTTTTCCTTTTCAAAACTGTGCTCCATGGAATACATACTCATCTTATCCATACATGTCTAACATGAATGGAATGTTTAACACTAATGGACCCATGAACAAATGGGGACCAAACTTTTGAGTTAATTGTTTTCTTAGGTGTGCTTAAAGGTCGACCTAGACCCGGATGAATGGGTCAAGGATAGCGGGTGCACGAGGCACATGACCGGCAATAAAGATCTATTCTCTACATATGAATCCTTCAATGGAGGTAATGTGGTGGTTGAAAATAGCAAAAGTAAAATCATCGGTAAAGGTACGATTTCTAACAAATCTCTAACCATTAACGATGTGTGTCACGTAGAAAACCTAAACTTTAACCTCTTAAGTATAGGAAAAATATGTGATAAAAAGTGCAATGTACTTTTTACCGAAACCGGTAGTAAGATATTAAAAAAATGGCATAACCTCAGGAAGAGGAATTAGGAAACATGGAGTCTATGTCATTAAAATCGGTAATGAACCTAAAGACAAACTATGTCTTACCTCTATGGATGATACTTCGACCTTATGGCATCGAAGATTGGGTCACGCCAACATGCGACTTCTTCAATCGCTATCATCCAAAGATCTAGTAAGAGATCTACCTAAGTTAAAATATGAACATCACTTTTGTGATGCTTGTAATGTAGGAAAACAAGTTCATTCTAGTCATAAAGCTAAAAACATGGTGTCTACAACTAAGTGTCTAGAATTACTACATATGGATTTATTTGGTCCATCCGCTATCCAAAGTTATGGAGGCAACTACTACACTTTGGTCATAGTGGATGATTACTCTAGGTATACATGGACAAAATTCTTAAAGAACAAAACGGAAACGTTTAATTATTTTGAAATATTAAGCAAGAAGATCCAAAGACAACTAGGAAGTCCTATAGTGTCTATTAGAACGGATCATGGTAGGGACTTCGATAATGAAGTGCAATTCAGAGCTTTTTGTGACGCTAATGGTGTTACTCACAACTTCTCGGCTCCTCGCACTCCACAATCAAATGGGGTAGTTGAAAGAAAGAATAGAACCCTACAAGAAATGAGTCAAACCATGCTTAGTGAGCAATCCATACCTCAAAAGTTTTGGTGCAATGCCGTTGATACTTCAACGTACATACTCAATCGAGTCTTAATTAGACCAATCTTAGGTAAAACTCCATACGAGTTACTCCGAGGCAAAAAGCCTACGTTAGATCACTTTAGAGTCTTTGGTAGCAAATGTTTTATTCTTAACACTAAAGATTACCTTACAAAATTTGATCCTAAATCAACCGAAGGTATCTTTCTAGGTTACTCTCCAAATAGCATAGCTTACGTCATATTAAACAAATAAACAATGAAGGTAGAAGAGTCATTAAATATAAAATTTGATGAAAGTCCACCCAAACCCTCTCCACCTCTTGTCGATGACGAGATTGTAGAAAGTGAAGCTATAGTAATAAAGAAAAAGATAAATGAAGAAGAAGAACCTTTAAATGATGAAGTCATAAACATTAAAGAGTCCAAAGATCACCCCGTAGATAAGGTCATAGGAAAGCTAAATGAAAGAACATTAAGGTCTCAAGTTCAAAACCAAAGTAGCTTATTTTGTTTTGTTTCAACCATAGAACCTAAGAATACACAAGAAGCCATAAAAGATGAAAGTTGGGTACTGGCTATGCAAGAAGAATTAAATCAATTTATTTCTAATGATGTTTGGACACTTGTCCCTCCACCTAGTAATCAAACCATAATAGGAACCAAATGGGTTTATAAAAACAAATTAGATGCAAACGGAGTAGTGTCTAGAAACAAGGCTAGACTTGTTGCCCAAGGGTATAACCAATAAGAAGGAATAGACTTTGATGAGCCCTATGCCCCCGTGGCTAGATTAGAGTCTATAAGAATACTTCTTGCGTATGCTTGTGCTAATGATCTAAATCTTTATTAAATGGATGTCAAAAGTGCTTTTCTAAATGGTTTTATTAATAAAGAAGTATATGTAGCTCAACCTCCAGGTTTCTTCAATTTTGAAAAACCTAAACATGTGTATAAATTAAAGAAAGCCCTTTATGGACTTAAACAAGATCCAAAAGCTTGGTATGATAGACTCAAGTCATTTTTAATTAAACACAACTATAC
Source organism: Chrysanthemum seticuspe (assembly GCA_019973895.1). Lineage (NCBI taxonomy): Eukaryota > Viridiplantae > Streptophyta > Magnoliopsida > Asterales > Asteraceae > Chrysanthemum > Chrysanthemum seticuspe. Next base: position 83,506,798 of record BPTQ01000003.1, read on the forward strand.
CATGGGGTTAGTTGACAACACACTTTTTACTAAGAAAAGAGAGTCACATATGATCATAGTTCAAATGTATGTAGATGATATTATATTCGGATCCACTTGTCAAGACATGTGTGAAGATTTCTTTAAAATCATGCATGACGAGTTCGAGATGAGTATGATGGGAGAACTTAGTTTCTTTCTTGGTCTACAAATCAAACAAGTAGAAGATGGTATCTTCTTTAATCAATCTAAATACATAAAGGAGATGTTAAAGAAATTCGGTCTAGAAGAGTCGAAACCAATTAGGACACCAATGTCATCCGACACCAAACTCACTAAAGATGAAGACGGTGAATCCGTCGATAATACTAAATATCGTGGCATGATAGGTAGTCTTCTCTACCTTACGGTAAGTAGGCCGGATATCATGTTTAGTGTATGCTTATGTGCTAGGTTTCAAGAAGACCCTAAAACATCACACCTAGAAGCCGTAAAAAGAATCTTTAGATATATTAAGGGTACAACACAATTAGGATTATGGTATCCTAAGGGCACGGGAGTAGAAAAAATTGTATATGGAGATTCTGACCATGCAGGTGATTATGTTGACCGAAAAAGTACAAGTGGGGTATGTACTTTTATGGGATGTTGTTTAACATCTTGGTTTTCAAAGAAACAAACGGCATTAGCAATATCAACAACCGAAGCCGAATACGTCCCCGCCGGTAAAGCATGCCAACAAGCACTATGTATGAAACAAGCGTTAGTCGACTACGACATTCATCTAAGTGACATAGCCATTCTATGTGACAACAAGGGTGCCATAGATCTAAGCAAGAATCCGGTATTACATTCTCGCACAAAGCATATAGAGATTCGTCATCACTTCTTAAGAAACAATGTTCGAAAGGAGAACATCTCTATTGAGAAGGTAGCTTCCGAAGACAATATAGCCGACGTCCTCAGCAAACCGTTGAAGCGGGAACAATTCAACCTACTTCGTCTTGGTCTTGGTCTCATGGAACAAACGTCATAATTTACTTTTTAACTCTACAAGGTATGTAAACACTAGCCTTCTTCTTTCTGAGTCAAGGATCTCTATTTCACGCACAACTCACAAATAATACGGGAATTTTCAAAACCCAAGATAATTTTTTCACTTATAGTTTTCTTATTTTCTTTCAAAATAAGTACAAGTTACAAACACCTAATCACATACACATCTTCCTTTAAAAAGGACAAAACGTTTGTGTTTCACAACATAGAAATCTCTTTTCAAAATACTTTCTAAAAGGATACTTCTTCCCGTATCAATTTCACAAAAGTAATTTCTCACGTCTAGGACAAATCGCTTTTTCATTATTAATACAACGTAAAAACCCGTTTTCATTGCATCTCATGTCTTTTGAATGCTAAAGGGGACACATAACTAATATGTGTTTTCGGGTACATTCATTTAAACCATAATGAATTAGGAGCATTGGTAGCACTGATTTACGTACTCAAGTACTAAATATGTGTTTTCGGGTTATCTCATATAATAGTATGCTTTTTCACTTCTAGTTTATTTTTCCTTTCTTCTTAGGAGTCGAGATAACCGCAACTCCAAATAGTTTGCATATAGGCACACACTAGGCAAAATTTTGTGCTTCCTGAAACACCAGTCTCACGGATCCCAGCCTTAATGCTGGACGGATCCCTCAAGGGAAGGATCCGTGGGATCCGTGAGACAGAAGCTGTTTTTACCTTCTATTTTTCTCACTTTGGATGAAAACTCCAATTTTTTTTTTTTTTTGGAGTATGCTCTTTAATGATTGTGTTCTCATGATCACATGTCTTAAATTCATATCTAATCATTAGATTTTAATCCACATTTTGGGTCAAGCATTCATTACAATGCTTTGTTTTTCTATATATAGAACTCCCAAAATGCTTACATAATTCATCTCATCTTCCCAAACAAACAACACCATGTCATTCACAAGCTCTTACAACTTAGATGAATCACCTAGTACAAACAATCATCTTCATGAAACCCAAACCTTTGTACTTCCACCTTCCAAAATACCACAATCAAATACTAGGATATCCGCACGGATTAACATCCGATCTTGTTGCTTAGGAAAACCATCATCAAATGGCTCATCCCCATCAACTAACTCACCACAAGATGCTTCCATCATAGCACCTCCCTCATCACCAACAAGTACACCATCTTCATCTCTTAAAGTCACTCTTTTGGAACTCCTTACGACTCCAACAAGATCTCAACAACCAAAACAAAAAGAAATAGCGTTTTTGACACCTCCAACTTCTCCAAACACAATATTTAATGATCTTGAAACATCACCACCCTTAGCTCCCATTAAACTACAAGAACATCTAGGTTCTTTTCCACCACCACTTCCAATCATTCCGGATTTTGATCCGTATTTTCCTATTTTTCCACCACAACTTCCGCAACTCACAAATCAAAACAACACGGAAGACTTCCGTACTCATTACCCACATCACTTACATTGTGAACATTGCCAATCCACTAGGGAAATTGCAATAGAAGTTAGGGAATAAATGCAATTAATACTCAACCTCATCCTTGATCGCATCAATACCATCACTCATGTAAACCTCCATCCATAACCTTATACAAGCATGGAAGGAATCATTATTACTATTTTCTATATTTAGTACTTTTTCTTTTGAGTCATTTTCAAGAACAAGTTTGTTCTTATTTTCACATGCTTGTAGGTGGCATAAGTACCACTACACTTTGTTGTTTTATTACAAGGCCTTGTTTACATACCTTGGCTCCCAATCTTGATTCTCGTCAATCACAAGATTATTTAAGCATGTTACTAACATTTCTCTTTGTAGGATTTTTTTTTCTTCACTTGACGCCCCAAAATAGGGGGAGCTACCGTCTAGGGGGAGTAAGCGATACGTGGACTAATTTTTCCACACTTTTATTTCTTCGAAGGGTTAACTTTTTGTTTCGAAAAAAAGGGGGAGAAGAAGTAAAACTTAGGGGCTTTCAAAACATACATCTATTCTTAAGTTTTACTCATCATAACATTATGTTTTGTTATCAACAAAAAGGGGGAGATTGTTAATACAAATAAACCGTAAAAACGTTTATTAATATTTTGCGATCTCTTTGTGTTTTGTTGATTACAAATATAATGTTATCCTAAGTACAATTATAAGGATACATGTTATTTTTGTAAAGCCTTTACATATAGCCATTTAAATACAAATATGTTGTAATTAATCATTTATTGTAATAGTTTATTAGGATGGGTAAAAACCACAATCCATGGATCATATCCATAACCCATTAACCCATACCCATTTGACTAGATACAATGTATTCATTAGATACATTGAATCTAAAGGAATACCTATGGACCAACCCATAACCCATGACCCATAACCAAAAAACCCATGGGCAAAGAGGAGCGTCCCACATATCCCTAGGTTTATACTAGACGGATCCCTTGTGGGAGGGATCCGTGGGATCCGGGGAATAGTGGCAGAAATTTCCTATAAATAGAGAGCCATTTCTTCATTCTAACTCACCCCTCTTCTTACTAATTCTCTCACATACTCTCATTCTCTTCTAACAAAAGATCACTTGATCTAGAGAGTACTTCCTTCTTTCTTTCTTTAGTGATTCTCATATAGGTCCTTCTCTAAGGCGAGATCACGAGCATTCTACAAGTCATCCAAGCAAGGGGTCCTTGATTGATTTGTTCCTCCGCAAGATTTCTGTAGCAAAGATCTTGTATTTGATATTTCACATATTTGTTATGTAATAGTCGTGTTGTTTTGGTCCACCGTGTTACGGACTCGGTATTTAGCTTTGTACAGGAAGAAAGTGTAAGCAACGTTGTGAAGGCTTCTCCACCAAGTTAAAGGAGTTTGTTGACATAGTGCTTGAACTCTCGAGTAGGTGACTGGGGAGTGGAGTAGGGCAAGGAAGGTGTCCTTGTAGCCGAACCACTATAAATCGGTTGTGTCGTTTCTATCCCTTTGCTTTACTTTATTTACTTGCTTTATCATTAGATCTATACTTTCTCTACATCCATACGATCTCACATATTATCGAATCTAAAGTTTTTGAAACTAACTTAAAATCGGCAAAACTATTCAACTCTCCCTTCTAGTTTTCCACAGTATCAATATATTTAAAATATAATAGTTTGAGTCTGTTTACGAATAGGGATAAATAATATCAAACGCACGAGTATAGGGAATGGTACGAAAAATACTCTAACTCAAATCAAATCAAACCATATCATATTAACTCAAAACAATCACGTCATAAGAAACCAGATCAAATCATATCATAACACATCGAATCAAATCACATTATATAAAATCAAATCAAGGAACTTAGGTATGCAATTGCAAGCTCATATATTATCCCATAAGCTAAAAGCTTTAACACACAGAAGGCATAACAACACAATCACACATATATAAATCACATAAGGCAAATGCATACATAGAGACGAATACATTTTTAGGTGACCTAGACTTCGACTCCAACTAAACACGATCCAAGGTAAACACCGCCATTATTCCATGATCCCTCCTGAATAAAGCATAGTTGATCAGGCTATGGTAATTTAGGAAAAACTATGGAATGCTCGGGTTAATCGACTCGAGCTATGTTTGGGGTTTCAATAAAAACATTAGTCTGATTATAGTTGAGGATTTTATTTTAGAAAAACTAGCATTCTCTATAACCTTAGGCTCTGATACCAATCTGTCACAGCCCGTCAATGGCAGAAACAGTAACTTTAAAAGGCGCATTGCGTAACATCGTAACTTCATACCTTATAAGTATTACAACAATAGCTTAAATCTTTAAGAAAACAATCCGTTTTGCTCCATTTTACGTCCAAAATAGCTAACTTTCACCAAATGCTTGTTTTCAACTGAGATTTATAAAAGTAAGCGATTAAGTATCAATTCTCGTATAAAATAATATAAAACACGCAATATATAGGATAAATGAGGCCAATAAACTGTTGTTATTTGATATCATCAGTAACGGGTTGTAGTTGTTAGCTTTATCATTTTTGTTACATGGTAATGGTATGTGGATAGGATATATGGTACATTAGCTAGTTTTTTATCCAATACTAGGCGTAGCTTAGTTAGTCGATGGGCTAACTATAGGATAAGGATCACCCTTTTGGGTTGATCATTTTTAGGCTAACTTCTTGGCATGAGGTAAGTGCCCCTATATCGTTAGTCTAGCTAGTTGATAGAATAGATATGGTTTTTGGCATCGTTTGATATTATGTGTTGTTTAGGTTGTTATACCATTTACTTACTAAGCGGTTTTCGCTTACGTGTTAGTTGTTTATGTTTTTGTAAGAACAAGTGGTTTGAGCAAGGGTAAGGAGCAAGTTTACTACTAGGATAAGGAAGTTGGAAGATATACTTGCCCATTTTGCGTATAGGAGGCAAGTAATCGTTTCATAGCCATGTGCGTGAATCAAGTTCAAACATCCTCGTGTGTCTTTTGTTTTTAGAGTCTTATGGTTGTGTGATATGGTCTAGTGAAGGTGTTTGTAAAATGTTAATAACTTGTGTTTTGGTTAAGTATGTAGTGTGGTTGTGTGTAGTCTATAAGTTTAGTGTGTAAAAGATGGTTTATCGAAATTGTGTTTTAGTAATATGATGTAATCTTGTATGCTTTGCGTAGTTGAATGAAAGTGTTCTATAAATGATTAATATTGAATGTGAGTGTCTTAGTTTTCATACGGGTTTAACTTTTCTTAACGCATTTCCGGATAATGTAGAAAATTGGTCAAAATGTTGGGTACCTGTACTTGCTTATGGCGTAGAGGGCTGGGTAACCCTATGGCGTAGAGAAGCATGGTATTTGGTCATTGTGTCGCAGTAAGATATACGACGCAAGGGACGGGTATCCCTTATGGCGTAGTCATGTTTTGGGTCTTCTTTCTCTTTTTAATTAGAAGCATATATGTCACTCTGCCTACACGGCGTATACACCCAACTTGATTATTTATAAAAAATGTTTAAATGTGCGGGGTGTTTCACATTCCATAATTAATAATCTCGGGGATCGTATCACACTTATTCTGAGACAGTGGAAGTAATATGTGTAAGAATTAAACTTTTGTCTTAAGAGTGTATTAGGGGGTGTTTGAGATTGCTTATTGAAAATAGATTACGCGTTTTGAAAACGGATATTCGGATAGTCTTACATAACATGATTATGTAATATAGTGTTTAGATTTATATATGTTGTTTCATATTTAAATAATATGGTAATAAGTTTTTTAGTGTTTGTTATTATTTTGTAACTTAATGGGTAAAATTTTCAAAATGGACATTTTCATAATTGAGTTATTTTGATTTAACATGGAAGAGTATAACTCCTTCAAATTTGTATTGGAATTTATTTACACAAAAATTTTTACTTTCATATCCGCGCTAGGTAAAATAATTATTATGTTGGGCCAATTTGAAAGGCATGAATTTGACGTGTTGGTGCTTTGGATAAATTATAATTTTACTTAAAAAGTGTTTGGGATTGCATTTTCGATGTGATTATCTGATTCAACCACATCACAATAGCATTTGGGCAACTCACTTTGACCCAACTTTTTCATCGCCTACAATAGTAAACTTGCAACCATATTCAACCACATCACAACAACATCCATACAAAAGAGAGGTTTTGTAGAGGGTAGATCGGTAATTTGCCAAGAGAAGCACAATCACATTTTTCAAACCCATGTTTTGAATACTTTTAAATGCAAATAAGCGATTTTGAAAACTTAGTTGCCAAACACTACAGTAATCACACAGAAAACACAATCCCAAACACCCTCTAAGTTTTTCTAGCATTATTACAACATCAAAAAAATTCACTTGACCACTTTTCATCGTTGTTGTTGCAAGACTAGATTTGCGTCTCAGATATTACCATGCCTTTTTGCCGCATAACACCCACCACACAAGTTGATACGCGCCATTTTAGAAAGTACTGCTAAGCCAAAAGTCAGAAGTACTGCTAGCTTAAGAAAGCACTGCTAAGCCAAAAGTGTGTTATGACTTTTGGCGGGAAAATCTGTTTTGCTCCTTCCTCCCATTTCTCCTTCCTCCCTTTGTATAAATACTCCTTTCATTCTTTGTTGTAATTCATTCAATGAAATTGATTGTAAACAATTCTCTCTCTAATTCTGTTACTTCAAAAGTGAATCAAGAACTCAAATACGGAATCATTTCTTATCTCCATGTTTCCCTGTTTGTTTTCTAGTTGATCTACGAATTTCTATTCCTGGATTAACATATCTTTACAATTTGGTATACATCAAGTGGTTTCAAAGCCCTTTTCTGGCACCATATAATAATCAAGAGTGTTAAACTGACATTCTTGATTTTCCTGTCATCTTCTCCGGCGAAATTCCGGCAAGAAACAAGATTTTCCGGCAAAGAAATTAATCACCACTAATTTCACCTATTCTATTACATCAGATTAGTGCCAAACATTTGTATGGTCACAAGGCTAGCCCGTAAGTGGTTAAATTCTCTAGCCTTGAACAAGCTGATCAGAAGCACTTGGTTTGGGTAATTGTAGGATATTAGTTTTCACATACACATCAAACCATAACACAAAGTGGCGTATGAATGGAATTCTAGAGAGAGAAAGTTAGAGGTTTAGGGAACTTAGTGAGAGAAAGTGAAAGATATTATTATGAGCTCTAACTCTCTACCTTGGGAGGTAGAGAGTATTTATAGTCTTACATAAAACGCCACACAACGGGCTGTGGATCAGGCATACAGTGGGTAAAGACCCGTCCGTCCTCCACGGTGTTACTTAACTAAATACTACTTAACTTAAAATAACTACGACTACGAGCTCTCTAACGATTACATATACTTGAGGTGACCGACTCTTTAATACCTGGAATTTCTAATTCCTAACAATCTCCCCCTAAGGGAGGTCACCTCAATCATGTACCAAAATTACATAGAATACAAATAGATATTACATAAAAAATTGTTCTTGCATTCTTGATGTAGTCCTTTGCTCCTAAGCTCGTAGTCTTTGATTCTTCACATTGCATGTTTGGTTAATCCAAGTGGAGGTCTTTTACTGATCCACGTGATAATAAATTTGAGCCAGCTTTTGAGATCATCAGCTATCAGAAATCTCTGAGACATCCTTTGTGGTGTTGGTATTATGTGATGTTGTGACTATAGGACCGACATGCTCACATTCTGGATCATGATATCTTCTCATCAGAGTAGCGGAAGCTTTAGTTGATTCATGATATTGGCAGCAGCGTAGCAGAAGCATGGAGTGAAAATATCAGAGTCATTGATGCACTAATCATGATTTCTTTTGAGATGAATGTGTTAAGTGAGCATGCGGCTATGGTTGACCGCTTCATTCTGATCAGCTGCAAACGTCGGGTGTACCTGCATACAACAGTTAGCAATAAATCGCACGAAAGTGTCTTTGATCACTTTCGTTGAATTGAGGTACACGGCCCACGGTTCCCCGTTGATCAGTACATGTACTGCCTGTGATCAGGTATAATTCCGAAGAATTTCCTTGACAGGGTTTCGCAGCTGCTCTAGATGTTCTCAAACCGGAACACCTCAAAGAAGACAACACGGAGTGAGTGAACCAGCGAATTTTAAGTCCACTGATTGATGAAAAGAGATTTGAAAAACAATCGTGTATTGCTCAATAGAAATTGTTTTTGCAATACAACGAAGGTTTTATTGAAAATCAATTATCAATAAAAAAAAACACCTTTTGGTTTGAAAAATGAGTACACGGTCGATGTGCTAAAGAAAAGAGTTGTTAAGCACAAAGACCGGTTTTTCAAAGGTATCCGTCAATCCATAACCTGAACCAGGATTGATTCAAGACTTGAATCGCCCCATTGTTTCTGTTCAGTTGTCACATGGTTGATCTAATGAATAGATCTTACATGCCACCTACCAGGAGCTTGTTTGATGTTGGTTCCAGAAGGTTTTCCATCTTCATTGTGAATATGTATGCATATCACTCAGATGTTCTGGAAATACCACAAGGATAATGCGTAGGACTCAAGATATAATCTCTCTTTCCACATTGTGTGAAACAGAGAGTCTTCATTGAAAGTGTCCTAATGAGATTGATTGATGATCTCGTGGCTCTAGACTCAATTTGTGCACCTTTGGTTCCTGTGTCGGAGACTAGGGAGAGGGTCTCCTTCTTCAATATCAACAATCTCTAAGAGAAAGTCGATAGATTATGTCGGTTCCCCGTGAGAATAAAACAAGCCCTTTTAAGTGGAACTTGAGTGGTTTGGAAAGTTGAAGTGCAGTGCGTCACTGGGTCCATGACGTCTTGTCTTCAATACCGATGTTACCATCAGTAGCATATGAATTGAACCCGGTATCTGCCCTAAGGTTGAATATATGGAGGGCTATTTGTTTTCACCCTTTTCTCATTCAATTCTTTTTAATTCTTCAACCCCTTCAGTGCTTACCGAGACTTCATAGCAAGAACCTTGTTGGGTTTGTTCCAGTACTTGCTCTATCTCAGTCCGCACTCTTCCCATATCTCACTTTTCTCCTTTTATCATCATACCTAAGGACTTCTACACTAACTAGTGGATTGTCCCTGGGTAGATCCCTCCGGTTCTGGCGGATCATGGGAACCAATACCTAACCTTATCATCCTTATATCACCGTACATAAAGTAAAGTTGGTCGGTCTATTTGGTATTGTTCATATGCCATTGGAATCAATTGAAAACCATTCGAAAATCAATCCAGATACTTGTGATATATTATCAAAACATTTTGTACCTGAATTGTTTTTGATATTTTTAGAATAAGTGCTCCCCCTCAACATGTGCATCAAATGTTTGAAATCGTTTTGCACACGGAGGCAAGAGGAAGAAATTACTTCTTTGATTAGCATTTTTCTAAAAGATATCACCATCACTTCCTTGATCAAATCAAGTAGATATAGCATTTCCGGGAAGGATGAGGTTTCCATAAATTTGCTCCCCCTCAATATGTGCCTCGAGGTTTGAAAGGAGTTTTGCACATACTAGAGGGAACCTGCACATTGAGATAAATGATCACGTTTCAATTCATATTGGTTTACGATATATGCTCCCCCTCAACATGTGCAAGAAAATTTGAAATCGTTTGGCACATGTGGGAAGGATAGCATGTACATCCTTATAAAACCATTTACCAATTTATCAGTATAAATCCAATTTAAATCACAAATTCTCCCCCGATCACAAATATCAAATCATTTGAGATTTGTGATCTCTGTAGATTTAAATTGATTTTGAAAGCTTTTAAGGAGAATTGTGACTTGATTAAGAAATTGTTTTAACTGATATGGATCGATTATTAAGTCTTTAAACTCCATTGATTGAACATGCATGAATATCTTTTGAAAACAATTGAATGCCAAATAACTTTTTAATTTAATTGAAATCATTCTCCCCCTCAATCAATGACATCAGTTGTTGATTTAGAGATAGAGATTTTGACAAGTAAGTCCTGATGATTATCAAAAATAGAGACCGAGTTATTTTTCAAAGCAGTTAGTTTTCAGCAGATAAATGTTTATAGAATCAGAGCATGGAATTTGAAAACATGGTAAAGCATGGCTCTGTTCTTTCTTTGAAAAGCGGGTTACTGCCTGAAATGACAATAAACCATTGTTTCTCTTTCTCCCAAAAATAATTTTTTGATTTTTTTTTTTTTTTTTTTTTTTTTTTTTTTTTAACATTCGAACAACATCTAAAGTCCCGTGTCATTCTTTGAATGACAGCACAAAGACCGTAGATGTTATCGAACCGAGAAAAACATGACAAAATGACAATTTTTTTGAGGGTTTTTCGAATTTTTCAAATTTTTTATGGATTTTGAAAGTTTTATATTTTTCTATTTGATTTTTGAGGGTTTTATAATTTTGTATTTTGATTTTCGAATAGATATATACAAGAGATAGATGAAGATAGACCTTTACTCCTCGTCTTCCTCCTGAAGACGTTTGAGTGTTTCTGGTTGAAGGCTTTTCAAGCCAAGACGTGGAAGAATAAACTCAAAACGTTCTCTTGGAAGAGCTTTGGTGAAGATGTCTGCTAACTGATATTCAGACCTCACAAAATAGAGTTCCACCACACCTTTTTCCACTTGTTCCCTGATGAAATGATGTCGAATGTCGATATGCTTTGCTCTTGAGTGTTGAACATTGTTGCATGAGAGAGCAATAGCACTTTTATTATCACAGTACACAGGGATTTTGTTGAATTCAAAGCCATAGTCAGATAATTGAGATCTCATCCATAAGATTTGAGCACAACAAGATGACATGGCTATGTATTCAGCCTCTGTAGAGGAAATAGAAGTACTTGCTTCTTTGAAGACCAGCTCACAAGCTTATCACCCAAAAACTGAGCACCTCCAGATGTACTTCGACGAGTATCTTGACACCCTGCATGATCAGCATCTGCATAGGCTGTTAGTGACATACCGGTGTCCTTCGGGTACCAAAGACCCATATTGATGGTTCCTTGGAGATACCGAAAGACCCTTTTAACCGCTTCAAGGTGCTTTTTAGTAGGCTTAGCCTGGTATCTAGCACACATGCAAACAGCGAACAAGATGTCTGGTCTACTAGCAGTGAGGTACATCAGGGATCCAATCATACTACGATATTTCATTTGGTCAATCATGATCCCTGAGTGGTCCTCATCTAGTTTGGTTCGATCAATCATGGGGGTGTCAACTGGGTCACTTAAATCAAATCCAAATTTATTTAAGATCTCTGTTGCATATTTAGATTGATTTATGAAAATGCCTCCGGGACTTTGTGAAATTTGTAATCCCAAGAAAAATGACATTTGTCCCATCATTGACATTTGAAATTTTGAACTCATTTCATTAGATAAACGATTACATTCCATTGGGTCTGTCGAGGCAAAAATAATATCGTCAACATAAATTTGAACATGAATTGAATGTTTGCCTGACTTCCTGGTGAACAATGTTGGATTAACTGCCCCTTTGCTAAATCCGGTTGATAGAAGAAACTTTGACAGTGTATCATACCATGCCCTTGGAGCTTGCTTTAAACCGTAAAGGGCCTTCTTCAAACGATAAACGTGAGTAGGATGCTCTTGATTTACAAATCCTTCAGGTTGGCTGACGTAGACGACTTCTTTAAGGTCTCCGTTCAGAAATGTCGTCTTCACATCCATCTTATAGACTACCATGTTCTTACTAGCAGCATTAGCCAGAAAGATTCTGATTGCCTCGATTCGAGCAACTGGAGAAAAAGATTCTTCAAAGTCAATACCCTCCTCTTGACGGTATCCTTTAGCAACTAATCGAGCCTTGTTCTTCAATACATCACCATGCTCATCTAGTTTCACTTTGAAGATCCATTTTAGAGCAATAATAATGGCACAGTCTGGAGCAGGTACTAACTCCCATACATCAAGTCGATCAAACTCATGAATTTCATCTTGCATGGCATTGAACCAGGTATCTTCATTCATGGCGGTTTTAACATCTTTTGGTTCGATCTTAGATAGTACGGAGTTGAAGAAACACCATAGGGCATCGGTTGCAAGTTGTTTCCGTGTTGATACAGGACGAGAGGGATTTCCAATGATGTTTTCTAATGGATGATCGTGAGTCCATTTTCTGAGGTGTTCATGTGGCAGTTGTTGAGGGACTGAGGTAGCTGAGTCGATGTCTCCTGAAGAAGATGGTTCTGATGATGATTCAGGAGCAAATATGTTTTCAAATGGAGCATCTTCAGGAGAAGCAAAGGGATTAACTTCATCATTGATGCCAGAAACATTTCCATGATGTACATTTGAAGAATGATGATTTGTTGATGAGACTGAAGGATCAGCAGCAGGCGCTTCTTGACTTAAAGATATTGAGACTGAGGGATTGACTTCATTTACAGGAATATGAGCAGCCTCTGTTGTAGGGATCAACACCTCATTAGTACATGGATCATAAAGTTCATCAAACATAGGATCAAACAATTTCTTTAAATCATCTTCAGATGGAGGTACATATGGAGTTTCTTGAGAGGAGTTTGGAACAGGGGATGAATCAATGGGACTATTTTGAAGTGCGGGTCCTGAACTGGAGTGTCCATGAGCCATTTGACCGGTCAGCTCATCAAACGTAACGTGAATTGTTTCCATGATATTTCGGGTTCTTTTGTTGTAGATTCGGTATCCCTTTTTGTTTGGTGCATATCCTACAAATACTCCAATGTCAGCTTTAGCCCTAAGTTTGCCTAAGTCTTGACCCTCATTAGTTGGATAACACAATGCACCAAACACACGAAGGAAAGAGAGATTAGGTTTTCTGTTGTGGACAAGTTCATATGGAGTTTTTCCATGAACAGTGTGAATCAGGGAACGATTTTGTGTGTAGCATGCAGTGGCAATTGCTTCAGCCCAGAGAAACATTGGAACCTTTGAGTAAATCAGCATTGTTCTAGCGGCTTCAACAAGAGTTCGATTTCGTCTTTCAACTACACCGTTCTGTTGAGGAGTTCGTGGAACACTTCTTTGATGGCTGATTCCAACGCTTTCATAGAATTCACTAAGTTGTTTGTTGACAAACTCAGTTCCATTGTCTGTTCTGATAATTCTGACGGTTTTGTTAAGTCGAACCTGCAGCTGTTTGATGAGTTTGATGATGATATCAGGAGTTTCATCCTTTGTCCTTAAGAACTTGACCCAGGTGAATCTAGAGTAATCATCAACCACAACTAACACATATTTCTTTCCAAAGATATTCTGCACCCTCATTGGTCCACATAAATCCATATGAATCATATGAAGAACATCTGTGACAGAGTTAGTAGGTTTGGGTTTATGGGCATACTTCTTGCTTTTTCCCAATTGACATGCTGAACAAAGATGATCCTTTTCGTACTTGAGTCTAGGTAAACCTACAACTAAGTCCTTTCTGGTGAGGTCATTGATGGTGCCGAAGTTCAGGTGATTGAGACGACGATGCCATAACCATGACTTTGATTTAGAAGCCTTTGACAGCAAGCAAATTGGAGAAGACTTCATCATATCTTCGATGGAGATGGTGTATAGATTTGAACCACGCGAACCTCTTAAAAGTTCCTTACCATCAAGTTCTCTAACGAAGCAGGTATGTTTTCTGAAGGCTACTTCTAGATCCGAATCGCAGAATTGACCAACAGAGAACAAGTTGTGACCAAGACCTTCTACATAGTAAACTCTTGAGATAACACTTTTGCCAACAACATAGTCTCCATAACCCATAATAGCACCGAAATGATCATTCCCGAATCTAACAGTCCCGATGAATTTGCTCACGAAGTTCATGAGCCGTGACCGGTCGCCAGTCATATGCTTGGAACAGCCTGAGTCTAAGTACCACAGAACGATTTTAACGATCTGCAGTTGAACACAGACAAGAATGGATAACTGGATAATTGGGATCCCCATGCAAGAATGGGTTCCATTTGGTTAGTAACAATGGTTGGAACACCCACATCAGAAATAGAAGTGTTCATATCAGAAAATGAGGCAATGGAATCATTGCGAATAGATGCAGTACTAGTGTCTGTATTAGCCCTGTTCACAGTGTGCTCACTTCTTAAGGGAATATTTCGACCAGTAGGCATCCATTGTCTAGTGGGCATTATCTGATTAGTCTTATGACCAACAGGTATCCAATAATAGCCTATTTTACTGAATGTTCTTCCTGTGGGTTTCCACTGTTTTCTAACTTTCTTTCGTTTTTGCCTTTTAGCCTTCTTAGCATGAATTTTAGCATTAACAATATTAACTGGACAATTAACATCATTAGGCAGATTATTAACACCACATTCATGATTAGAAACAGAATTCAAGCAGACATCAATACAAGGTTTGCAAATAGTATCAGAATTCGAATTAATTACAGTACGCCTATGGCTAATACTAGAATTAACACGATTCGTTTTATTCGATTCAAGCTTAAAGTTCCTAGATTGTTCTTCTACTCTTTTCCAGTGCACATTCTTAGCTTGCGAGGTCCTATCATTCCTTGTATTGTCTTGAGACTTTGACCTGCTCCCTTTAATGTCACTGATTACTCCTGTAGAGGGAATGGGAACATTAGTTGGTTTCACTATTCTTTGCATCACCTGTTTAGATGTGCTGGGATCTGAACTACATGCAGGCACACTAGGGTTCACTTTCTTAAAACTGGAAGTGCTGGGATTTGTACTCCTAGAAGGCACACTTGAGTTCTCTTTCATAGCATTGACAGATCTGGACTCTGAACTACTTAAAGGCACACTAAGGTTCACATTCAAGACATTTGGCATCGAATGAATATCATACTTGGCATTAGGCATCGAACATGGAATCAAAGGATTAACTCTCTCACCTAATGACTTTGGGCATATTGTGATCAAGCATTCTAGGATTTCTTGAGATCGTTTGGCATATAAGCATGCATGTCCAATTGCATTATCATGAGGTTTCTCTAACTTATCCTCTTCAACAATCTCACGCAGACATTCTACGCAATCCTTAAGGGATGAGAAGTATGTTTGAACAGCAAGTTTGTTGTTCCTGAGATGAGGAGGGACATATTTCACAGACAAAGCATATTTATTACAAGAGTGAACCTTTGATACACCATTCTCCCCATTGGTCATTGGCATTTTCCCTTTTATCTGACTCTTCAGATTCTCAATTTCCTTTTGCAATGAAGCTATTTGTTCGTTATTTTTGTTACGAGTGACCTTTATTGATTCAAATAACTCATTGAAATGACGTTTAACCTTTTCATTTTCTTCTAGAAAACTTTCGTTTTCCTTTTGTAATGCATTTACTAGGTTTTGAAGATGAAATGTTTGAGAATTCTGAGAATCTAAAGGAGGAGGCATTTGGGAGCCTGTCATATTTGTTCGTTTGACCCTTTAATTGAGAGATTTGGGCTTTCAACTTTCTGATCGTGTTGCACTGAGCTTGAATCTGTTCATCACGTTTGTTAATTTGAAAAACTACATCAAACTCTGGAGCATCTGAGGATGTCTTGATATTTGAAGTTTTGACATTTTCTTTAAGATGTTGATATTTTAGTTGTAAATTAAAATGCTCAACTTCTAGTTTAGAAAAATGTTTAACCAAATTGTCGTGATCATCCAGTTCAAGTATCTCGTTTAGTTTAGAATTAGTTTTTTCAAGCTCAATGACACGATCATGGGAGACTTTCAGGGCAACAGATAGTTCATGAAATTGGGAAGCATTAATAGAGCAATTTGAAGCAGTGAAAAACATATCTTGAGCAACACATTCAGTAATAAGAGTCTCATTTAATGTATGCAAGTTCTTCCTCTCAATCTCATTATATTTTAGTGCACGCTCATAGTTACTAACTTCAACTATCATTGCATCAAATTCCTTTTCCATTCCCTTAATATCAGTTTCTATCCCCTTTTTAAGACTCTCAAAGTGATCTTTTAGAAGTTTAAAGAAAGGCATGACCTCAGTTAAATAACGTTCTTTCATTTGCTCAAAACCCCTTTCTCCTTCAGTTATACCAGTGGGTGTGATCCTTTTCTTGCAAGTTTTCTCAAAATCAACAAATAGTTGAAATATAACATATTGGCTAATTAAGGTCTTGCTTTTAGTGGCAATTGTTCTCGGAACAAGATGCATTGGTGTATTAGGAGGATACACAATCGCTCTAGGCATTTTCCAAAGGGGAGGGTTTGTTTCAACAATATTTTCAGCTTTCTGCTTATCTAAATCCATTTGAGTCAACAATGTCTGAGGCTTAAACTTGTTCAAGGAAATCCAGTTTTTCTTCTTGTAGTCATGAGGAGTGATAATTATTTTTTTCTCTTTGCATTTAGGATCATTTAGTTTTTTATTCATCTTCTCCCTAGTGATTTCATCTAATTTTTTATCATCCTCAGTGCACTCAACGCAACTAGGTTTTTGTCTAGGTTTAAGAATCTCATTTCCATCATAGATCACACTTTGAGCTGCTTTTGCTATCTTTCCGTACTCAGGGTTGGGTTTATCTATAATGGGAACACTATGCTTATCGCTTAGAACTCTATGCTTAGTGATCATGTGAGCAGTCTGAATGGTATTTCCTTGTACGTACAACTTGTTTTCAAGTTTGTTTTTCAAAGTTTTCAGATTAGAAAAGTCTCTCAAGAGTTTTGATTCATTTGCATTAAATTCTTGCTTAAGCATTTTCACATTTTCTTGAAGTTCTTGTTTTTGCTTAGCAGTTTTAGAAAGCTTTTCTTGCAAGGAATTTAATTCTTGTTTTAATACTTCTTCTCTAAAATTACTTTTTCTAATGATTGTACGCACTTGGTCATCCATTTCCTGCTCACGAGTGGTCAACTCAAATTTTTCACGTTGTTCATAAATAGCAACACGTTCTTTATAGGCATTGAGTTCAGAAATTACAGAATCATCAGAGGCACATGCAGTGTATTCATCAAAAACATAATCATTGTTGACTGCAGAAGATGCATCACTTGGTACAACTTCACTTTCACTTTGTTTCTCATATTGATCATATGGGACAATATTGATATTACCCATATTTTCAACATTTGATTCAAGACTTTCAGTTGATTGTACATTGTCATGCATCTGTTGCACATCAGCGTCATCGTATAGTTTTAGTACCTCTGAGATGAGTTTGTCTTTGGATGAGCCAGCTTGTGGTGAAGAAGAGACCTTGGGAGAAACCATTGGAGAAATGCTAGCCATAAAAATTGTGTGTGCAGTAGGTCCATCATCCACATCCGAGTCGTATGCATCACAATCAGCGACTTGAAAGGCATTCTGATGATTGTGACCTATCTCCTGAATAGGCTGCTCATCCACATCTGCATCATAGGTCTTGGCATTGCCCTCAGCAAGAAACAACAATTCCTCTTCATCCAAAGCAGCACCATTATCCTGAGCTTGTACAAGCAGCATCTTATCTCTGAAGTAATCAGCATTCTGTGGACGCTTTGGAGATGTGCAGTTCCTTGCAATGTGTCCCTCACCACCACAGTTATAACATTTGATCGGCTTAGCTTGACCTTGATTACCATTCCTTCCTCGATTTTGATTACCAACATAACCTCTACCAGCTCCACCTCTTCCCTGATCATACTGTCTTTCCTGAACTGGTTGCACCACGATCCTCCCATCTTTAACAGTAGCTTGATTATGTGGGTTAGATGTTGTTCTGAGGTTGTTGTTGGTTTGTGGGAGAGAATTCATGTTTTGACTAATCAGAAGAGCTAGTTGGTTAATGATGTTACCCACGTGTGCATCAGCATCAGCTTGTTTGAACATAGGATCAGGAATGAGTTTGTGATTACCATTACCCATGGGTATGACTTGTGAGGCTTTGGTTGTGATTCCGATGTTAGAGTAGAAGGCAGTTGAGTCATTAGACGAGCTTGTCTCTCCCTAGTTGGTTTTGAACTGATTAAGAACCATTTTTTCAAACATAGCATGTCTTTCATTCTGAAGGAGGAAGGCATAGAGTTGCTCATAGTTTGTATTCTTCAATCCTTTAGTGAGCTTCACAGAGGTGACAAACTTGTGCCATTCGGGGTTCATGTTGTTCACAAATTTTGAGTTCAGCTGAATGTTAGGCATAGTCATTCTGATGTTCCTCATGTCATTCACCAACTTATAAAATCTCACATAGTACTCATAGACACTCTCATCTGGTTTCATCTTGAAGTGTTCAAATTTGTCATAGAGTTGTGATTCTCTGTCTTCCATAGTTAATTCTGAACCTGAGAGAAGCATCTTGACATTATCCCATACTGCCTTTGCTTCAGTGTTGTGATTGATCAGCTTGTAGATGTCTTTAGGAAGACCTTGAAGAACAATGTTAGAAGCCCTGATATCAGCATCGAATCTCTTTTTCTCCTTATCATCAAGCTCATCATACATCTTTGGTCTGTCCATTCCGTAAATCAGAGTTCCATCTTCAGCAGTATCAAGTACATCTCTAGTCGTCTCAACTCGATACGGTCCTTCATCAATGGATTTGAGAATGTTGACACCATTTTCCTTTCCAAGACAATACAATCTGATTCGTTGAGCCCAAGAGTCATAGTCAGTTCTGTCAAGCATGGGTGGACGAGTGTCTGATCCAGCAGCTTGAACATCATCTGCAACAGTGGATATGATAGTAGGAACGTTGGTAGACATGTTAACATATTATACGGGATTTTATAGCTCTATGATTAAACCGGGAAATAGATTTTTTCACGGGATTTTACTAAATCAAGAGAAAACCGTAAACAATCACCCAAGTCGCTAGAAGATAATGCACCAAGTCGCTAGCACCTAATTCGCTACACCACCAAGTCACTAAAGTCCCAAGTCGCTAGACAAATGCAAGTCGCTAAGTAGTAACTCGCTAAGCCTTAAGTCGCTAGCAAAGTTTTGGCAGCAATTCGCTACTCAAGTCGCTAAAGATTCAAGTCGCTAAAGAGCAACTCGCTACAGACCAAGTCGCTACCACCAAGTCGCTACCCGTAGTGGAGAGTCCACTACTTGTACTGTTAATCGCTAGGTCTAAGTCGCTAGCTCCAAAACTGTAACTCGCTACAAAATTGTGAAGCAAGTCGCTACGAAGAAAGGGATCCGTATATCAAGTCGCTAGCAAGAAAAACCACATAAACATCACTTTTCAATCCAAAAACAACCCAACCAAGATGATTCAAGCTTACCAAATGAAAACCTAAACACTTGTGATGATTCTAAACATAAAAGTACTAACAAAATCCAAGCTTTAACACAAGAAATCAACCAAATGATGCACAAACCACTAAACTTTTTCAAACTCAAAAACCACCTAAAAACCACTAGAAATCCAAAGATGTGCACGATATGATCTAACCATGGCTCTTGATACCAATTGTAGGATATTATTTTTCACATACACATCAAACCATAACACAAAGTGGCGTATGAATGGAATTCTAGAGAGAGAAAGTTAGAGGTTTAGGGAACTTAGTGAGAGAAAGTGAAAGATATTATTATGAGCTCCAACTCTCTACCTTGGGAGGTAGAGAGTATTTATAGTCTTACATAAAACGCCACACAACGGGCTGTGGATCAGGCATACAGTGGGTAAAGACCCGTCCGTCCTCCACGGTGTTACTTAACTAAATACTACTTAACTTAAAATAACTACGACTACGAGCTTTCTAACGATTACATATACTTGAGGTGACCGACTCTTTAATACCTAGAATTTCTAATTCCTAACAGTAATCAAGAATATGACCAGTAGTTGTTATTTCATTGTAGATGAGTAATAACATTACTGGTGAGATGGTGAACACAAGAACCACAGTTAGTAATCAAGATTCTTCAATGGAATCACTCCAACAAACTGTTATTGATTTGCAAAGAACTATGGCAGATTTGATGGCTGAAATGCAAAGAATGAAGAATGGTGAGGGCACTAGTTCTGGGAATCATGGTAACAATGGTAGAAATGGTGGACAAATGACTACACAATATGGAAGATTGTCTAAATTGGAGTTTCCAAGATTCAATGGGGATGATGTAAAGGGTTAGATATTCCGATGTAGGCAGTTCTTTTGTCTTGATAATATAGATGATGAATTAAAAGTGGGGATTGCTGCAATGCATGTGTATGACAAGGCTTTGGTGTGGCATCAACAGTTCATTAAGAGATTCGGTGAAAACAATTCTTGGGTGGTGTATGAGAAACAAGCCTTGCAGAGATTTGGTTCATGCTTTGAAGATCCAATGATGGATTTGAAGAATTTGAAACAAACTGGTAGTGTGCAACAGTATCAAGATTTGTTTGAAGATTTGGTGAAGAAGATGGAGTTGAATGAAGAATATGCCATCAGTTTGTTCATTGGGGGTTTAAAGGATGAAATTGGGATGACCATTAGAATGTTTAAGTTGTCAACATTAATGGATGTGTATTGTCAGGCCAAAAACAAGAAGCCACTAATGTTGCCTTAAAGCCAAGGTATAATTTTCAATCTCCTATGAGACCTGTTAATACTGGTTATGCGTGTTGTGAAGAAAGTGCAAATGGTGATGAAACAAAATGTGTGGAGTTGTATGTTCTTGATGAACTTTGTGAAAAGAATGTTGAGGATATAGGAATGAAATCAAAGGAGTTGATTGAATTGGATGACAAAAACAGTGGTACAATGAGTCTTGATAGTTTTGAAGATGCTGATATGGGTGGTTATGATACTCAACTAACAGATGTTGGAGATAAGGAAAAGTTTAAGGAGCATAGTGTCAAGGAGAGTGGAAATGAGGGTGTGGCCATGGAGTGTAATGATGGTGAGAATAGGAAATATGAGACTTCAAAGCTTGATGAAATGTTAATTGCTGATATGGAGAAAGCATTCTCAAAAGATATCAAGCTTAATAGCGAGAATGTGGTGGTTTTAGATAGTGCTACAAGGAAGAAAATGAGTGAGATACAATGTAAAGTTGTAAAAGGTAAATGTAGCAGCTTGGTAGAAAATAAAGATGAGTATGGTGTAGATCAAAATATGAGTAAAGAGGATAATGATCTTATTTTAAGCGACCTAGTGTTGGGAACATACTGTGATCGGAAGTGTTTTGAAGGTTGGGCAGATGGGTATAAAAGTTTTGATGTGGCTACTTATGCATCTGATGTGACAGTTACTTGTGATGATCAGTTGTATAAACATGTTGAAGGTACGAAGCAAGTTAAAATGAAGATGAGTGATAAAGAAGTTGCCGAAAAGAATGAAGATAAGGGTACAAAGGAGGCAACTTTTAATTGCTTAATATTTGATACATGGAAGTGGTTGAAAAAGAAAATGAAACACAATACGACTAAAATTGTTTGTTCATGGTGGGTGGACAAACGAAAAGGGAATACGGCTCGTCCATGGTGGCGGGACAAACAAAGAAAGAATATGGGAAAAGTGAGCCTGAGTTGGCACTTAATGCAAAGAGAGGCTGTGAAAAAGGAAATTGACATGTGGAAATGGCCAAGAAGGAAAAAGGGAGTTGTGGAATGTTTCATGGTTACTCAAAAATTTGTTTACTTAGTACAATGTTTTGATCAAGATAGGTTATACACTATCAGATTGAGTAGGGTAACTGGAAATGCTTTGAAGACCAAAGCTGTCAAGACTAGTGTGGATTTTGATTATCTTGAGGTTTTTCTGGTTGCAACTGGTAGATTACTGGAAGAATGGCATGGTCACTACAGGGTTGTTACTGTCATGGTGTTATTTGTGGATCAGTCACTTTTGATTTATGGTGCTAATGATGGATCAGCTTGAGTTTTGTCACTTCTGATGGTGTTTGTTTTGAAGTGTGGACTGTTTGTTTCATTTCATTTATGGAAGAATAGATCAGCAAAGGTGGAATCTAAATACTGTTTAGTTTATGTTCATCAGCTTATCCACTTGATGACATTCATGGATGATATATTATATGTTAGTTGGTTTGAAGGAACAAGTGAACAAGATATGTGGAAACTGGAATTGCAAAAGTTGTTTGCAGCTTAACTGTCGAGTGGCTGATATTCCACATAAGGGGTGTTTGGCTCAAGATTTTTACTAGCATTAGGAGTGTTTTGTTTCAATTCAGCGAAATGGGTCAGTTTTGTATGTTACTTAGAAGCCTATTGAAGATCTTCAGAAATTCACTTTCATTGCTGATCTTGAGGACAAGATCAATTTTTAAGGAGAAAGGATTTGATACGCGCCATTTTAGAAAGTACTGCTAAGCCAAAAGTCAGAAGTACTGCTAGCTTAAGAAAGCACTGCTAAGCCAAAAGTGTGTTATGACTTTTGGCGAGAAAATCTGTTTTGCTCCTTCCTCCTATTTCTCCTTCCTCCCTTTGTATAAATACTCCTTTCATTCTTTGTTGTAATTCATTCACTGAAATTGATTGTAAACAATTCTCTCGCTAATTCTATTACTTCAAAAGTGAATCAAGAACTCAAATATGGAATCATTTCTTATCTCCATGTTTCCGTGTTTGTTTTCTAGTTGATCTACGGATTTTTATTCCTGGATTAACATATCTTTACAATTTGGTATACATCACAAGTGATGTTTTGAAATGCGAAAGTCAATCTTCATATTTGTCATTCCTTACCTAATGATAAACCTAACCCGAACACCCCTAAAATAACATTTTTCTCTTAGCATGTTTACTGTTAGGATTTATAGAATTATTAGTTTAAAATATGAGAGCCTTACAACTATAGTTTACCGAGATTAACTTTTTTGAAGAAAAAACATTATGCTGCGATTAATAAATTCTAAAACCATCAAATAGTTTAATTTACATATTACTTTTTACTATTTAAAAATCTATTTGCCTGACTTTAAAGCATTGCGATAAGAACTTGCTAATGACTTTTTGAAAAAAAACTTGTATAATATCAAGTATTTGATTAAAAGGAAAAAAAAAAACGCTATCATCATTAAATGACTTATAGATTCATTGTGAAACAAAGCAATTAATTAAAAAAATTATGAATTATTCGGAGGTGTTGACCCGCAGCGAGGAAGAGATAAGATACTATCTTTTCTTTGGATTTTCAATAGGTGTAAAAAGCTTAATTTAGATTGGGGTAGATGGGTATAGGTTCATAAAGCAGTATTTAGTTAACAACTTTTGTGTTTTAGTGTTGGGTGTGGCGTGCTTTAGTTTTGTAAGCCCCATTCGGTCATAACTTGCTTCCGCCTTGGAAGCTCTTCTGTGTTTTTGGTTTCTTGCCTTGGTTTTTTGAAGGGTGTTTTGATAAAAGCCCAGCTTTTTTTTTATTAAAAAAATAAAATAAAAATGTTAAACGAGCCACATGATAGTCACCAAATCTATGATTTACTTAAAAACGTATTGGCCCCATAAGATAAAGAGTCAAAGGTTGCTGCAAGTGGAAGACAATTAACATTTGACAAATGAAAACAACCACTCATTTTTGGTCTCTTTAGTTTTATTTGAGTGAATAGAAAAGGCATGGCATGAGTTATCAACATCTAAATCAAATATATATCGTTCCATTCACAACATTTCAAGGTTAAACATATACAGTATGTACTTATGTTCATTACATCATTTCTACAAAAATAAAAATAAAAAATAGTTAATGAGTAGTACGTAAATTTTGTTAGTTTAAGACAACAGGTCAAATACATGACTTCAGTAAGCAATAAACAATGACATATATTGTCACTAACTCATTACCAAATCAGTTAAGGCCAAATCAAATGTTGTAATCAATGTAAAGGAAAAAGTTGTATTTCTTCGTTATGCGTTCATCAAAACTTAAGTTTCCCTTAAGTACAGGTATATATATATATATTCAAAATATCTATTTTTGGGAACCCTTGTTACGTTTAACAATTACAAAAGTCCACGGTCCAAAACTAGTCCAGTGGTTCAGCCAAATTAATAAGTTGTAAAATACATCTTGTTATGGCCAACTAGGAACGTCCACACACATTATTTTATTGTGACCCACCTAGTCTCATTTTAGAAAGATGATTAACATGTGATCAAGATATCCAAGTCGACAACCATCAAGTTCAACGTGCCAATTGATGGTTTATATGAACAAGAGCCAGGCTCATTAATGAGTATCCCGCGCGCCATCCTCATAGGCGTAGGCGTAAAAGTGTCCGAAACGTGATGAGGAACCAAACCATCATCCACATCCATAGGATCTCCAAACTGATGACCTTCGTTAACCACACAATTCGACGCAGAACCGGAAGCCGCGAAAAAAGAATGACCAACATCCAAATAACTTGGATCAGACCTAAGTAAGGAATCGGTAACCACAGCAGGACTACCAGTGATTGATTCATCGTCCTGCAACCTACAACCACTACTGTTCCTACGCACGGCCTTACTCTTAATTTTCATATTTGACAGCCCAGCTTAAGGTACAAAAACAACAATTTCCTAGGCACCCCAAAGAGAGGATAGAACAAAGAAAATCAACGCAGCCAACAGAAAGAAAAAAACCCGCAAAAAACACATACCCTAAAAAAATCAACAACAAAAGGCAAGAGTTAAAGCACCGATTACCTAGCTCCAACAAACGGTGAGTCCGAAACAAATACACCGGAGATGAAGATCGGCACCTGGGTCAGACGCAAAACGCAGAGCGTGAAGGCACGTATGCAAAAGAGATGACACGTTAGCAAAATAAAGAAGGCGGTATTATCCAAAGTTGTGTTACTCTGTAAGACTGTAACCATATGTAGACAGGCGGCAATTAACAAAGAGGCCAACAATAACCGTGAATGGGCTGAAGAAAAAAGCCGCCAAAAAAGGCCCACAAAGGCAAGAGCCCTAAACGACAGGAGTGGGCACCGTTTTGTGTCCCCATTTTATATATCTTATAATGTGACATCCCTCGCCAATAGGTTGGATGGACCTAAACAGTGAGACGACCCACCATGACCATGAATCCATCGAATAAAACATATTGTTTTCCGTCTTTAGGCTTCTAACATTAAATCTTGTCACTGGCCATATAGTTGCCATCCAAACAAATCGATGAATTCAATTTGATTACTCAATGCTAAACATCTAAATCATGGAACACCTTAATTTTTTACAAGTCTTTAATAAAATATATGAATTTATATTTTTATAGAACTGTTTAAGAAAAAATCATCGTTTTACTCCCTATGTTTTAGGACTATTTGGTGAGTAAGTAAGAACTGCTATTATCTTATAATGAAGGAAGATATTTTCTTTCATTAAATGCCTTAATTTTAAGCAATACAACTTAATATGCAACATATAAAAATGATTAATGATATATATAATACATTAAAGAATCATTGTTTTACACATAATTATTTAAACAATTCATTAATGTAAGTTTAATGTCAAATTTTTGTTTGGTTATGAACATTTAATTTGTATAAAATTTGGATATTAAAAAAAAATTTATCATCTATTTATTTTATTACAAGTTTTGTGAAATCCTAATAATTATGCAATAAATTAGATTGATCAAAATCGTACACGTTAAAGTAGGAAGATTTTATCTATAAAGTATGAAGACATGTAAACATATAAAGCACGAAGATTCTCAACATTTACACGTTATATAATATTGTGACAAATATTACATAACATCTACTAATTAGCAACTACCTTTCACCGTCAGTCATCACAACCTCACAATACTACTCACTAACGTTTTGGTATCACCACTTCATCACGATGCACGTATGCTGGACATTTTAATATGAATAGTGTGTGATAAAGTTGTTCATCAAAATTCTCGCCGTGCATTAAATCATTATCACGAAAACATGTGATTGAAAAAAATTGCTCATCAAAAATTTTGATTACAAGATATCCGTCGCCGCAACGAGCGAATATTATACATGTTTATTCACCTTTGACACAACCTACTTTCATGCAACTTATGTACTTATATATACTCCCCCCGTCCAATAAAAACTGTCCAGTTTGACTATTTTGAGTCTTTCTGTTGATCCCAGTTGAGCAAACGATCCTTTAAAGAAACTGACTTAACAAAGACTTATTAATATTACGCGGAATTTAATACTTAATCTTAAGAAGAAGAACAATAAACATTCAACACCTCAATATTATTCTCTGTTGTAAAAATCGGTCCAGGCGCCCGATTAATCCCCGCATAATCACTGATCGCTCGGTAACCGCCTTGATTTATCATAATCGGCCTATTTAATCGGTTTGGACAAAGATTGCTTAAAAGTCGGTCAACAAACCAATTAATCGGACAAAATCGAACAAAATCAGTCTAATCGAACAAAATCGCTTAAAAATTGGTCAACAAAATCGTTTAAAATTCAGACAAAACCACTTAAAAATCGGTCAACAAACCGATTAATCAAACAAAATTGGTCAAAGCTCGCCTAAAAATGGTCAACAAACAGAGTAATATCTATGTTTGACTTTGAACTTTGAATAATTATGTATTATGTTTATAATTAAACACTTGAAATATTTGAACTTTGATACACTATGTTTATCTCATACATATAATATAATACAATATATAAAATTACAATTTTATGCATAAAAATTCTAATCCGATTAATCCTCGATTAATCCCCGCCTAACCGATTAATCGCTAGGCCCTACCCGACCGCCTCACTAGCGCCTAGCTATTTTTACAACCTTGATATTATTATTAATACGAATACTCTAACCAGTATTAGGGTTTTACAACCTTGAAGTGTATCGGCCTTAGATATAGCAAAACACACGTATATCTAATCTAACCTAGGACCTCCTTTTATAGGCTAAGGAGTCTTTTACATAATACAATACGTAACCTACAAGATAAATATCTTTTCCATATTTATCTAATACAAAATATTAAAACGACTATACAAAACTAGCAGTGCTTACAATACATTAGCAGTGGTTTCATTTTACTACTAGCCGTGGTTTAACTTCCGCAGTGGATTCATTCTTCTGTCAGTGGTTTCAATAACTCTGTCCGTGATTCCAACACTTAGAATAACTCATGATCTGAGGAACCTAAAACCCAACAATCCTCCCCTAAACTTGATACATTCAAATAGAATTCTCAAGTTTCCTTTAAGCTCAAAACATCTGAATTGGAGGATGTATCCAAACACTTAACAGTTTTAAAAATATTCTCATACTTCAGCAACAAACTGTAAGCTTGATCATCATAAGGTTTCAACATCTTTAAACCACTAGGCTTCACCATCTGAGTAATAACTCCTGGATAATTATTCAATTTAGGATAATCACCTTTTACTAGCATATGAATAACTTCTCCAGAAACTGTTAGTACATGAACTCCACAAGATTGATATAAAAACCATCTTGTAACTTGACCATTGTAGAGTCCTTTCCATTCAGGTTCATCATGAGTAGGTTCAAACAAGATCTTCAAATGATGATACACCATTCTCTCATGATAATCATCTGGACATACATCACCAAATTTATTCTTATACAGCTTCCAAAGATTCATCAAATCATCTCTATCCAAATATTGAAGCATTTGTGAAAACTTTTCAAACTCAGAAACTTCATTATTCACTCTTTGAATTTTCCAACATCCTTCACCTCCATTAAGCTCAAATATATAAGAAATAATTTGATTACCAACCACTTCTTTCAATCTTTTAGAACCAGATTCCTCCTGAAGCTCAGATTTTATCTTTTTACTATTCTTAATCCACTCTTCTTCTTTTTCAGAATTCATTGGAATAAAATCATCATTATTAATCCTCATACATCTCAGATAAATTTCTTGAATTCTCTCAAATGAACATTTACTGAGATTTTCAGAAATATATATACCTGAATTCTTAATAATCTTCATCATTACATTTCTCATCTCACCTTTTGTATGAGGTTTCTTTCTTTGAACTTGCTTATTCTCCTTACTGATCCTCCTTGCCCATTCACCCAAAATCCTAGCTCTTTCATCAATAGAGAACAATGCCCATTCTTGAGTAATATACTCATTCTGTATACTATTAGAAGCTTGAAGATAATTTTGTGTTTCATTCCATTCAGCTAACCATTTCTGAGTAGCCTCTTCTTCTTCTTGCTTCTCTTTCTCTACAGCTTATTCTTCTTCAGCTTGCAGTCTTCTTGTATATTCTTCATCATAAGCAATCTGTTCTTGTTTATTCTTAAACTTCAAAACTGGTTCAATAATACCTTTTCCCTTTCCAATATCAAGTTGAGCCACCTCCTTCTTCAAAGGCTCACCAATAACCAAATTCTTGCTCAAAGGTTTAGGTATAGATGAAGTAGATTTAAGAACTAATGAAGCAGGTACAATGATAGATGTAGGGTTAGTTGAAGTTTTACTTAGATTTATCAATGTACTTGCAACTTCCTTTTCAACTTCTTTGGTTTTAGGTGGTGATACAGAGATGGTTGTGACAATTGTAGAAGTGGTTATGATAGCAGTGGGTAAGATTAAAGTGGGAGTGGTTGTGATTACCTTATCTGAAACTACAACAGTGGTTTCAAGAACATTTGCTGTGGTTGTAGACACACTGTCAGTGGTTGTGTCCTGCATCACCTCATCTTCTACCACAGTCTTCAAACTTTCAAGAACAACTTCATTCCCATCTTTATCAGATACCACAAATTGTTCTGCTTGATCTCCACTATCCACATCCTCATCCAGATGCACATCTACAGCCTTCCCTGAATTCATGCCTTCACTCCTCCCCTGTTTGGGTACATCCTCCACATTCACAGCTGGATAGGAGTCCACCTTCCTTTTCAACTTTTTCATTCTTCTTAAACTAGCAACCCTAGGTCTCCTCACTTTCTCCATCACAAACATCATATGCTTCAGCCTCCTAATCTCTTTACCCTGAAACATAGCCAACTCTTGAAGACTTGAGATTGTGTCCTCCATTTTGGTACATTTAGTCGTCAATTCATTTAAGTGTTTAAGAATATCCTCCCCACTTCGACCTGTGTTAACTGGTCCGAGAGGTGGTTCATTCGAAAAGCCATGATGTACCTGTTTAGGATCCGTCAATTCATTGTCATGTTCCAAACTATCCTCATCACTTCGAGCTGTGTTAACTGCTCTGAGAGGTGAATCCTTGGATAAAGTAAACATATCACCAAACCTTGTCTGATCATCTATGCACCTTGATTGAGCCAATTGGCTAGGGATTCCCCCACCTGTGTTGAGTTCCAAGGAACTCTCCACATTAGGAGTTGCCAAAGGTTGGGTCTTAATGATGTTTCCACTATCCTGATCAGCTACTAAGCATGAATCAGTAGTGGAAGCCCTTCCAATCATTTCACTTCCACAACATGTGACAGCCTCACGAACAACACCACTAACACCAGCCTGAGGTAGCTTGGTGCCCTTCCTCCTCCTAGTCCACAAAATGGGTTTAACAGTGGTTTGAGTTTGACTAGCAGTGAGTTCAGTTGCACTTGCAGTGGGTTCAAGTGTACTAGCAGGGAGTTGAGATTCACTAACAGTGGGTTCAAGTGTACTAGCAGTGGGTTCAGGTTCTATGGATTGGGATTCAAGACCTTCATCAAACTCAGGAATAACACGCAAATTAATCATATGAGGAAACAAGGGAACATCTCTTATTTGAAAATTAGGGTTCTGATGTCTCATATGTGCAAAGACCTTAGGAAGCATATAATGCACTTCATACTCCCTAGTATGCTAAACAGGTTCATCTATTTGACTTTCCACAAGAAGCTGCACAAACCTTGGATATAAATAATATTTATCCTTCTTCCTAATATTATGCATAAACCCTTCATAAATCATCCTAGACCAATTAAACTTCCTCCCCTCAGATAGACATATGATAGCAGTAGCAATTTTGGAGGGAAAGTCATCAAATCCAGTGGTCTTATTACTCATACACATCAATAAAGTATGAATCAAAAACTTCCATTGCTGAGAAAACATTCCTTTAAATTTTTTTACCTTATCATCCTTTCTAGTATATCCTAACCTTTCTAAACCTTCAAATATCTCAGCATCAGAGAGATTAACTACACCATCAGCATCATCCAACTTCAAAACCCCTCGAATGATCTCCTCATCAACTAAAATCTCATTCTCATCCAAAATAGTACTAAAAACTTCGACCCCATCTATCTCCTCAAGCTTAGCATTTCCCCAGAATTGATGTACATATGCTTTAAGGATGGTGGGTGCTACAGTTAAAGCAAAGTTTATAGGACTGTGAATAAGGAAATTAATCATGTCATGAAAACCTTCGGATTGATTGTTTTTTTTTATCAAATTAGCAACTAGGTTATGGGTGTTGGAGTATTGGTTAGGCATGATGATTGGTGATGTGAATGATGTGGGATTTGTGAATTTAACAGATGGAAGTGGTTTGGGTTTACGTAAAGCGCCAATTGGTAGTGATTTGAAGATCAATTAAATGATCTGTCAGTGATTTGGGGATATATATGCGTTTGCACCAAAGTTACCAAACAACCCCTCAAGTATCCAAGAACAGCAATATGCTAGCAGTGGTTTGAAAACAACTAGCAGTGGTTTGAAAGACTCAAGCAGTGGATTCATTATCAACTCTAATTGTTTGACCAAGATGCACAACAACCAAATCTTTGCCAATAACAGTGATATTACACCAAAATATGAAGGATTACAAAAGTTTTTTTTTTTTTTTTTTTTTTTTTTTTTTTTTTTTTTTTATCACTAATCAGCAAAATATCCAAAAGCTCCAATGTACAACAATCCTTCATTCCTGCATATCACAAACATAAACCAAACATTGAAAAGATGGTTAAGGTCAGCAGTGGTTAGATAAAATAAGAAGTGGTTTCATATACTTAGCAGTGGTTAGCCAACTGTGCTAAATTCTAAGTTAATATGGTCAACTTCTGTAATTAAATCGTTTCCCAAAGTCAAAAGACTTCATTTACTCCTCAACCACTTACACCTTCCCCTCATTTATTTCATGATCCCATCTTAATCTCTATTTAATAACATTAGACTCACATACATACAATACACCAACACTTATCACCTACTAAAATCTCTGAAGATCTGTTTGACCAAAAATCACCATGAGCAATTCCAACCCAATCAACATCTCATCAGACAGCTCTATCTCAGATAGCATGTGGGATAATGAAGCTTGGCCTTATGTTCTTAACAATCCAGGTAAAACCAAGAGAGAGGTGTTTGCAGAGATTTCATCAAGAAGGAGAAACCATGGGTCCATGAGCACAACTCCTTCAGCTGCTGGTCCATCAACACTTCAACCACTCCCACAAGATGCTATCATCAAGGAAGATAGCTCTGACTCCATGTCAAGCTACATTTCACCAAATGAAATCACATATGATGACACTTCTTCAAGAGTCTTGGTTGTCCCTCCCCTTGCTGCTGTACTCCCAACTAAAGAGCTCCACGCACCACCTGCAAGAGCATTGTTAGCAGCACCACCACCAGATGGTGCTTCATCATCCTCTCCACCTGTCAGAGGAATTGTGTTTGGGCTTGCATGCCCAAAGGTGTGGAGGGTGATTGATAGGCGTGGGGCACCTAAAGTGATGCATGAGTGGGCCTTTCCAAGGAAGCCTTAGGTGGGTGGGGGGTTAGTTGTTAAGCTTGTTGTCTGTGTTGGTTGTTGTAAGTAGTTTGTGATGTATTCTCCCTTTAGTTTGTAACCATGGTTGTAACCACTGCATTGCTAAATGCCGTTTATAAAATAAGAATAAGAGAACCATGTCTTTTCCTTTTAAGTCTCTTGCATCATTCAAACAGTGATTAACTTCTATATATCTGCAAAATGATTAGTGGGAACACAAAGAAACAAACAGTGGTTTGAACATAACTAACAGTGATTAGAACAAAAATAGCAACACTAAGATCACTTAATGACAGTACAATACTTATACAAACTTTTACAAAACAAGTTGAGATTTAGAGATTAATCATTCCAATACTAACTAAAAGGTACTGAAACCTCCCCACATCAAAAGCTTTAGTGAGAAGATCAGCAACATTGAAATCAGTATGGATTTTTACCATTTGAATCAACCTTTTCTCATTACAATCTCTAATAAAATGATGCCTTATCTCAATATGTTTAGTTCTAGAATATAAAACAGGATTTTTAATGATGCAAATTGTACTGTTATTATCGATGTAAATCTTAGTATGCATAAAATTGTACCCAAAATCCAGCTATTGATTCTGAATCCAAAGAACTTGACCACAGCAACTAGCAGCAGCCATATATTCAGCTTCAGTTGTAGAATTTGCCACTATTGTTTGCTTTTTACACTGCCATGAAATTAGTCTGCTTCCCAAAAACTGACATCCTCTAGTTGTAGATTTCCTATCCAAACTAGCACCAGCATAATCACTATCTGTATAGGCCACCAAGTCAAAAGGTGAATCTTTAGAATACCAAAGACCCAATTTAGGATGACCTTTAAGGTATCCAAAAATTCTCTTAACAACATTCATGTGTGATGTATTGGGTGTGACTTGGAATCTTGCACACACACATACTGAGAACATTATATCTGGCCTAGATGCTGTGAGATACATCAAAGATCCAATCATGGACCTATATAACTTCAAATCAACTTTGGGACTTCCATCATCTGGTAGCAGTGGTTTTTGAGTCTCCATAGGTGTACTAGCACTCTTCACATCCTGAAACCCAAACTTCTTCAAAATATCTGCTACATACTTGTCTTGACTAATGAAAATACCATCAGTCCTTTGTTGAACCTGTAGCCCCAAAAATAAAGTGAGTTCTCCTATAGAACTCATCTAAAACTTATCATGCATAAGTTTCTCAAAATCCTTGCATAGCTCCTTATTTGTTGAGCCAAAGATGATGTCATCTACATAGATCTGAACCAGTAAAATATCATCCTTGAGCTTCCTAATGAACAAAGTCTTATCTATCAACCCTCTTTTGAAGCCATTGTCCATCAAATAAGTAGACATGCACTCATACCATGCCTTTGGAGCTTGATGCAAACCATACATAGCCTTTTTCACCTTGAAGACCTTATCAGGATGATAAGGATCTTCAAAACCAGGAGGCTGACAAACATAAACCTCCTCTTCAATAGTACCATACAAAAAGGCACTTTTAACATCCATCTGATACACAACAAAGTTCTTGAATGAAGCATATGCTAAAAATAATCTAATAGCCTCAATTCTTGCAAATGGAGCAAATACTTCATCATAATCCAAGCCTTCAGTTTGTGTGTATCCTTGAGCAACTAGCCTTGATTTGTTCCTTACCACTATCCCCCTTTCAACCCTCTTATTTCTGAACACCCATTTTGTCCCAATTGCTC
Organism: Chrysanthemum seticuspe; assembly: GCA_019973895.1. Lineage (NCBI taxonomy): Eukaryota > Viridiplantae > Streptophyta > Magnoliopsida > Asterales > Asteraceae > Chrysanthemum > Chrysanthemum seticuspe. The sequence continues at coordinate 83,540,694 of BPTQ01000003.1, forward strand.
TTTTTCCATTTGGAAGGTCAACCAATGTCTAAACCTCTTGAAGCTTAAACTGTAGAAGCTCCTCTTGCATTGATTCAACCCATCCTTCTTCTGACAAAGCTTCTTCAACTCTCTTGGGCTCCTTTTGAGACAGAAAACAAGCAAACAGGCAATTTTGCAGATCTTTATGACTATTTATTTTGTGAAGTGACCTTGCAAAGAAACCTTGTTCAGGAAAGGTTTTAGTGTTCTGAACCTTGCTTCTTGTTTGAACCGGTGTCTTCAAATTTCTAAGTATTTGTTCTTTGGGATGACTCTTATGAACTCTTGTGGTAGGAATTAGACTTTCTGTGATTACTGAGTCCAAATTTGTAAAATCTGCATCTTTGAAGTAGTCATCTAAATTCTCATCATCAGTAGGAGTATCCATTTCTTCTAAATCTGGAATGTTAGGATCATGTGGATACTCCTCATCACCAAATAATGGCTTTGCAGTTGGTCCAAAGTAAGTACTATCATCAGTACTTGCAGCCGGAGTTTCATATGTACTGGCAGTGGTAGAAGTTGGCTTAGCAGTGCTTTCATTATACCTAGCCGTGCTTTCGTTTGGCTTAGCAGTGCTTTCAGAATGCCTTTTCTTCCTTTCAATTTCTTCTACTGTAAGATATTAGTTTTCACTTACACATCAAACCATAACATCAAGTTGGCGTATAAGTGGAATTCTAGAGAGAGAAAGTTAGAGGTTTAGGGAACTTAGTGAGAGAAAGTGAAAGATATTATTATGAGCTCCAACTCTCTACCTTGGAAGGTAGAGAGTATTTATAGTCTTACAATAAAACGCCACACAACGGGCTGTGGATCAGGCATACAGTGGGTAAAGACCCGTCCGTCCTCCACGGTGTTACTTAACTAAATACTACTTTACTTAAAATAACTACGACTACGAGCTTTCTAACGATTACATATACTTGAGGTGACCGACTCTTTAATACCTGGAATTTCTAATTCCTAACAATCTCCCCCTAAGGGAGGTCACCTCAATCATGTACTAAAATTACATTGAATACAAATAGATATTACATTAACAATTGTTCTTGCATTCTTGATGTAGTACTTTACTCCTAAGCTCGTAGTCATTGAATCTTCACATTGCATGTTTGGTTACTCCAGGTGGAGGTCTTTTATTGATCCACGTGATAATAAATTTGAGCCAGCTTTTGAGACCATCAGCTAACAAAAGTCTCTAAGACATCCATTGTGGTGTTGGTATTATGTGATGTTTTGACTTTCGGACCGACATGCTCACATTCTGGATTATGATATCTTCTCATCAGAGTAGCGGAAGCTTTCGTTGATTCAAGATATTGGCAGCAGCGTAGCAGAAGCATGGAGTGTAAATATCAGAGTCATTGATGCACTTATCATGATTTCTTGAGAGATGAATGTATTGTGTGAGCATGCGGCTATGGATTGACCGCTTCATTCTGATCAGCTGCAAACGTCGGGCGTACCTGCATACAACAGTTAACAATAAAGCGTACAAAAGTGTCTTTGACCACTTTAGTTGAATTGAGGTACACGGCCCACGGTTCCCCGTTGATCAGTACATGTACTGCCTGTGATCAGGTATAATTCCGAAGAATTTCCTTGACAGGGTTTCGCAGCTGCTCTAGCTGTTCTCAAACCGGAACGTCTCAAAGAAGACAACACGGAGTGAGTGAACCAGCGAGTTTAAGTCCACTGATTGATGAAAAGAGATTTGAAAAACAATCGTGTATTGCTCAATAGAAATTGTTTTTGCAATACAACGAAGGTTTTATTGGAAATCAATTATCAATCATAAAAACACCTTTTGGTTTGAAAAATTAGTACACTGTCGATGTGCTAAAGAAAAGAGTTATTGAGCACAAAGACCGGTTTTTCAAAGGTATCCGTCAATCCATAACCTGAACCAGGATTGATTCAAGAGATTGAATCGCCCCATTATTTCTGTTCAGTTGTCACATGGTTGATCTATATGATAGATCTCACCTGCCACCTACCAGGAGCTTGTTTGATGTTGGCTCCAGAAGGTTTTCCATCTTCATTGTGAATATGTTTACACATCACTCAGATGTTCTGGCAATACCACAAGGATAATGCGTAGGACTCAAGATATAATCTCTCTTTTCACATTGTGTGAAACAGAGAGTCTTCATTGAAAGTGTCCTAATGAGATTTATTGATGATCTCGTGGCTCTAGACTCAATTTTGTGCATATTTGGATCCTGTGCCGGAGACTAGGGAGAGGATCTCCTTCTTCAATATCAACAATCTCTAGGAGACAGTCGATAGATAATGTCGGTTCCCCGTGAGAATGAAACAAGTCCTTTTAAGAGGAACTTGAGTGGTTTGGAAAGTTGAAGTGCAGTGCGTCACTGGGTCCATGACGTCTTGTCTTCAATACCAATGTTACCATCAGTAGCATATGAATTGAACCCGGTTTCTGCCCTAAGGTTGAATATATGGAGGGCTATTTGTTTTCACCCTTTTCTCATTCAATTCTTTTTAATTCTTTAACCCCTTCAGTGCTTACCGAGACTTCATAGCTAGAGCCTTGTTGGGTTTATTTCAGTACTAGCTCAGTCTCAGTCCGCACTCTTCCCATATCTCATTTTTCTCCTTTTATCATCATACCTTAGAACTCTACACTAACTAGTGGATAGTCCCTGGGTAGATCCCTCCGGTTCTGGCGGATCATGGGAACACATACCTAACCTTATCATCCTTATATCACCGTACATAAAGTAAAGTTGGTCGGTCTATTTGGTATTGTTCATCTGCCATTGGAACCAATTGAAAACCATTTGAAAATCAATCCAGATACTTGTGATATATTATCAAAACGTTTTGTACCTGAATTGTTTTTGATATTCTTAGAATAAGTGCTCCCCCTCAACATGTGCATGAATTGTTTGAAATCGTTTTGCACACGGAGGCAAGAGGAAGAAATTACTTCTTTGATTACCATTTTCTAAAAGATATCACCATCACTTCCTTGATCAAATCAAGTAGATAAAGCATTTCCGGGAAGGATGAGGTTTCCATAAGTTTGCTCCCCCTCAATATGTGCCTCGAGGTTTGAAAAGAGTTTTGCACATACTAGAGGGAACCTGCACATTGAGATAAATGATCACGTTTCAAATCATAGGTTTAAGATAGATGCTCCCCCTCAACATGTGCATGGAAAAATTGAAATCGTTTGTCACATGTGGGAAGGATAGCATGTACATCCTTATAAAACCATTTACCGAATTATCAGTTTAAATCCAATTTAAATCACACATTCTCCCCCGATCACAATTGTCAAATCATTTGAGATTTGTGATCTCTTATTGATTTAAATTGATTTTGAAAGATTTTAAGGGGAATTGTGACTTGATTATGAAAGTGTTTTAACTGATAAGGATCGGATTTTTAGACTTTAAAACTCCATTGATAAAACATGCATGTACATCTTTTGAAAAAAATTTAATGCCAAATAACTTTTTAATTTAATTGAAATCATTCTCCCCCTCAATCAATGACATAGGTTGTTGATTGAGAGATAGAGATTTTGACAAACAAGTCCTGATGATTTATCAAAAATAGAGACCGAGTTATTTTTCAAAGCAGTTAGTTTTCAGCAGATAAATGTTTATAGAATCAGAGCATGGAATTTGAAAACATGGTAAAGCATGGCTCTGTTCTTTCTTTGAAAAGCGGGTTACTGCCTGAAAAGACAATAAACCATTTTTTTTCTCTTTTTCCCAATTTTTTTTTTTTTTTTTTTTTTTTTTTTATATATATAAAAATTCGAACAACATCTAAAGTCCCGTGTCATTCTTTGAATGACAACATCAAGACCGTAGATATTATCGAATCGAGAGAAACATGACAAAATGACAATATTTTTTGAAGATTTTTCGAATTTTTCAAATTTTTATGGATTTTGAAAGTTTTATATTTTTCTATTTGATTTTTTGAAGGTTTTATAATTTTGTATTTTGTTTTTCGAATAAATATTTACAAGAGATAGATGAAGATAGACATTTACTCCACGTCTTCCTCCTGAAGACGTTTGAGTGTTTCTGGTTGAAGGCTTTTCAAGCCAAGACGTGGAAGAATAAACTCAAAACGTTCTCTTGGAAGAGCTTTGGTGAAGATGTCTGCTAACTGATATTCAGACCTCACAAAATAGAGTTCTACCACACCTTTTTCCACTTGTTCCCTGATGAAATGATGTCGAATGTCGATATGCTTTGCTCTTGAGTGTTGAACGTTGTTGCATGAGAGAGCAATAGCACTTTTATTATCACAGTACAGAGGGATTTTGTTGAATTCAAAGCCATAGTCAGATAATTGAGATCTCATCCATAAGATTTGAGCACAACAGGATGACATGGCTATGTATTCAGCCTCTGTAGAGGAAATAGAAGTACTCATTTGCTTCTTTGAAAACCAGCTCACAAGTTTATCACCCAAAAACTGAGCACCTCCAGATGTACTTCGACGAGTATCTTGACACCCTGCATGATCAGCATCTGCATAGGCTGTTAGTGACATACCGGTGTCCTTCGGGTACCAAAGACCCATATTGATGGTTCCTTGGAGATACCGAAAGACCCTTTTAACCGCTTCAAGGTGCTTTTTAGTAGGCTTAGCCTGGTATCTAGCACACATGCAAACAACGAACAATATGTCTGGTCTACTAGCTGTGAGGTACATCAGGGATCCAATCATACTACGATATTTTGTTTGGTCAATCATGATCCCTGAGTGGTCCTCATCTAGTTTGGTTCGATCAATCATGGGAGTGTCAACAGGGTCACTTGAATCAAATCCAAATTTCTTTAAGATCTCAGTTGCATATTTGGATTGATTTATAAAAATGCCTCCGGGACTTTGCGAAATTTGTAATCCCAAGAAAAATGACATTTGTCCCATCATTGACATTTGAAATTTTGAACTCATTTCATTTGAAAAATGATCACATTCCATTGGGTCTGTCGAGGCAAAAATAATATCATCAACATAAATTTAAACATGAATTAAGTGTTTGCCTGACTTCCTGGTGAACAATGTTGGATCAACTGCTCATTTGCTAAATCCGGTAGATAGAAGAAACTTTGACAGTGTATCATACCATGCCCTTGGAGCTTGCTTTAAACCGTAAAGAGCCTTCTTCAAACGATAAACGTGAGTAGGATGCTCTTGATTCACAAATCCTTCAGGTTGGCTGACGTAGACGACTTCTTTAAGATCTCCGTTCAGAAATGCTGTCTTTACATCCATCTGATAGACAATCATGTTCTTACTAGCAGCATTAGCCAAAAAGATTCTGATTGCCTCGATTCGAGCAACTGGAGCAAAAGATTCTTCAAAGTCAATACCCTTCTCTTGACGGTATCCTTTAGCAACTAATCGAGCCTTGTTCTTCAACACATCACCATGCTCATCAAGTTTCACTTTGAAGATCCATTTAAGAGCAATAATCATAGTACAGTCTGGAGCAGGTACTAACTCCCATACATCAAGTCGATCAAACTCATGAATTTCATCTTGCATGGCATTGAACCAACTATCTTCATTCATGGCGGTTTTAACATCTTTTAGTTCGATCTTAGATAGTACGGAGTTGAAGAAGCACCATAAGGCATCGGTTGCAAGTTGTTTCCGTGTTGATACAGGACGAGAGGGATTTCCAATGATGTTGTCTAGTGGATGATCGTGAGTCCATTTTCTAAGGTGTTCATGTGGCAGTAGTTGAGGGACTGAAGTAGCAGAGTCGATGTCTCCTGAAGAAGATGGTTCTGATGAAGATTCAGGAGCAAATATGTTTTCAAATGGAGCATCTTCAGTAGTAGCAAAGGGATTAACTTCATCATTGATGCCAGAAACATTTCCATGATGTACATTTGAAGAATGATGATTTGTTGATGAGACTGAAGGATCAGCAACAGGCGCTTCTTGACTTAAAGATATTGAGACTGAGGGATTGACTTCATTCACAGGAATATGAGCAGCCTCTGTAGTAGGAATCGACACCTCATTAGTACTTGGATCATAAAGTTCATCAAACATAGGATCAAACAATTTCTTTAAATCATCTTCAGATGGAGGTACATATGGAGTTTCTTGAGAAGAGTTTGGAACAAGGGATGAACCAATGGGACTGTTTTGAAGTGCGGGTCCTGAACTGGATTGTCCAGGAGCCATTTGACCGGTCAGCTCATCAAACGTAACGTGAATTGTTTCCATGATATTTCGGGTTCTTTTGTTGTAGATTCGGTATCCCTTTTTGTTTGGTGCATACCCTACAAATACTCCAATGTCTGCTTTAGCTCTAAGTTTGCCTAAGTCTTGTCCCTCATTAGTTGGATAACACAATGCACCAAACACACGAAGGAAAGAGAGATTAGGTTTTCTGTTGTGGACAAGTTCATATGGAGTTTTTCCATGAACAGTGTGAATCAAGGAACGATTTTGTGTGTAGCATGCAGTGGCAATAGCTTCAGCCCAGAGAAACATTGGAACCTTTGAGTAAATCAGCATTGTTCTAGCGGCTTCTACAAGAGTTCGATTTCGTCTTTCAACTACACCGTTCTGTTGAGGAGTTCGTGGAACACTTCTTTGATGGCTGATTCCAACGCTTTCATAAAATTCACTGAGTTGTTTGTTGACAAACTCAGTTCCATTGTCTGTTCTTATTATTCTGACTGTTTTGTTAAGCCGAACCTGCAGCTGTTTGATGAGTTTGATGATGATATCAGGAGTTTCATCCTTTGTCCTTAAGAACTTGACCCAGGTGAATCTAGAGAAATCATCAACCACAACTAACACATATTTCTTCCCAAATATATTCTGCACCCTCATTGGTCCACATAAATCCATGTGAATCATATGAAGAACTTTTGTGACAGAGTTAGTAGGTTTGGGTTTATGGGCATACTTCTTGCTTTTTCCCAATTGACATGCTGAACAAAGATGATCCTTTTCGTACTTGAGTCTAGGTAAACCTACAACTAAGTCCTTTCTGGAGAGATCATTGATGGTACCGAAGTTCAAGTGATTGAGACGACGATGCCATAACCATGACTTTGTTTTAGAGGCCTTTGACAGTAAGCAAATTGGAGAAGACTTCATCATATCTTCGATAGAGATGGTGTATAGATTTGAACCACGTGAACCTCTTAAAAGTTCCTTACCATCAAGTTCTCTAACGAAGCAGGTATGTTTTCTGAAGGCTACTTCTAGATCAGAATCGCAGAATTGACCAACAGAGAACAAGTTGTGACCAAGACCTTCTACATAGTAAACCCTGGAGATAACACTTTTGCCAACAACATAGTCTCCATAACCCATAATAGCACCGAATTGATCATTCCCGAATCTAACTGTCCCGATGAATTTGCTCACGAAGTTCATGAGCCGTGACCGGTCGCCAGTAATATGCTTGGAACAGCCTGAGTCTAGGTACCACAGAACGATTTGAACGATCTGCAGTTGAACACAGACAAGAATGGATAACTGGATAATTGGGATCCCCATGCAAGAATGGGTTCCATTTGGTTAGTAACAATGGTTGGAACACCCACATCAGAAAAAGAAGCATTCATATCAGAAATTAAGGCACTGGAATCATTGTGAATAGATGCAGTACTAGTGTCTGTATTAGCCCTGTTCACAGTGTGCTCACTTCTTAAGGGAATAGTTCTACAAGTAGGCATCCATTTTCTAGTGGGCATTGTCTGATTATTCTTATGACCAACAGGTATCCAATAATAGCCTATCTTACTAAATGTTCTTCCTGTGGGTTTCCACTGTTTTCTAACTTTCTTTCGTTTTTGCCTTTTTGCCTTTTTAGCATGAATTTTAGCATTAACAACATTAACGACATCAATACAAGGTTTGCAAATAGTATCCGAATTCGAATTAATTACAGTACGCCTATGGCTAATACTAGAATCAACACGATTCGTTTTATTCGATTCAAGCTTAAAGTTCCTAGATTGTTCTTCTACTCTTTTCCATTGCACATTCTTAGCTTGCGAGGTCCTATCATTCCTTGTATTGTCTTGAGACTTTGAACTGCTCCCTTTAATGTCACTGATTACTCCTGTAGAGGGAATGGGAACATTAGTTGGTTTTACTATTCTTTGCATCACCTGTTTAGATGTGCTGGGATCTGAACTACATGCAGGCACACTAAGGTTCACTTTCTTCAAACTAGAAGTGCTGGGATTTGTACTCCTAGAGGGCACACTTGAGTTCTCATTCATAGCATTGACAGATCTGGAATCTGAACTACTTAAAGGCACACTAAGGTTCATATTCAAGACATTGGGCATCGAATGAATATCATACTTGGCATTAGGCATCGAACATGGAATCAAATGATTAACTCTCTCACCTAAGGTGTAAAACCTGAATTTCTAAAATTCACAAAAAGACCAAAATACCCCTAGGATCAAAAAGTATGAATAATTAATTTAAAGAATACCAAATAAGCTATGTAAATTCAGAAAATTATTAAGAAATATCACATATGATCCAAATAAATTTTAAAGACCTTGTAAAGATTATTTTTATAGTTTATAATTTTATAAAATCAGTTTTGTGTTTTATAAATATCCGAATGTATTTATTAAGTTTAATAAAGAAATAAAATTTATAAAGGCCCAATACAAATTTATAAATTAAGATCCTATTTATTATAAGTCCATTATAATATTAAGCCCACAAGAAAATTAGTAAATCATATATAAACACATTATACGGTTTATTCTAAACCTAATAACCGATTATACTAAAACCGACTCTAAAACCTTAAATAATTCGACATTCGTTTTTCAAGGCTTAGAGCTATTTTTCTTGGACGAGTTTGAAGGTAAAGAAGGTGTTAAAAATCTGTTTCGAGGTTCTAAGGTGCTGGATCAATCGTGATGATTTTCTTGGTCGATTAGGGTTTCGCCGAGTAGAGTTTTTTTTGGTTTCTTTTGTTCTAGCGTTCGATTCTCATCAAGGGTATGTTTCCAATATTATTTTCAGTCCTAAAAAAATCATATAGAACATGTAAAAATTATTCATGCATATTTAACAAGTCGTATGAAATTGTTTTGGATTAAAACCCTAAAAGCGTATAAAATGGCGAACGAGCATATAATAATTTTTAGAACCATGACCTGATTTTTCTGGAAGCTCTTATAGGTTATACGACCTGAATAAAATACATGTTCATGAATTCGAAGCTTGTGTGATTTGTTGGGGGTTGTTTTGTTCGATCGTATTTGAAAAAGGGAAAGAAATAAAAGGGACGATTAGGGTTTGGAAGAATTAGGGTTTGCTTGTTATAATTAAGGATAATTAATGCAGTAATAATGATGAACTAATGATGGGTTAAACCTAGGTTTAGGGTTTGTACTTGAATTATGCATAATTCGGTTCTAAATAAAAGTTTTGGGTTGGTTTTGTAAATTATGAAACTTAAAGGTTATTTCTGTAAACAGTAAAAATAAGGTACTAAACGTATAAAATAAGTATGAGGGTTAAACGTGTAATTTTGGATATTTAGAGGGCCATTCGAATTGTTATTAAATTAAAAAGGGTATGTTTTGTAAATTCTAAAACCTTTGGGATAAAATGGTAAAATCTGATAATATAAGGTTAGATCATGAAATTTAAGATGTCAAAGGTGTAATATTTAATTATGAGTAATTATGGGTTCGACAAGTGTGAATTGATTGTGAAGAGGCATGCATGAGTTTTGAGATAACTTCGGTTTGTTTATCATATACGTTCTAGGTCAAAGTGGAAATCATTAAAAGAAGTAACATGTGAATTTAATGCGTATTAAGTAATATTAAAGAGTATGGGAAACCCTAGAACCTAAATAGGAAGCCGATTAGGGTTAAAAGCTAAATGTGCAAATTCGTTATTTCATGTGAGAATGGTAAGTCTCGGAGTCGTTAGTAACTATTGATTAAGAGTAAATGAGAATATTCTGACAACTCTAAGAGTATTAATGAGATTAATCCATTATAACATTAATGATGCTAATAAGTATTAAATAAATCATAATCCGTGTAGATTCGTTGAAGGAGACGCGACGTTACATCTTCGTATTCCTACATTCGTTTGCTTTCCTCTCATTTGCTTTAAGGTACAGATATTCTGACCTTTTCAGTAAAGGTTCCTTATGATGTTCTTTTCGTTAGCTTTCCTATTTTACTTATTAGGGTTTCCGATGCCATTGCTATGAACCCTTTCCTGATTGTTTGACCTGTTGCTTATCTGAACTTATGTTTTATTGAACCATGCGATATCTGATTTGAATTTTATGTTAGGAAGACTTTGATATGCATAATTGTTGAACCTTGTTATATTTGAATATGAACCTTATGATATGAGTTATCTGATATGTTATTTGCTGAACCTTGTGTTTGACTAAGACCTGTGTCATAATTGAAATTTTGTTTGACCTAAGATAGTTTGACACCCGAGCCAAATAATAACTAGTCATGGGGGTTCCATGTCCGTGTCAGTGATGCACTGATGCGTGCCAAACAGTCAAGCTAAATCACTCAAGCCTGCCACTTGTGAATGGCAGACCGTAATCAGCTGAAAACTGCTCAAGCACGAATGCAATGAAGATCTGAGGAGTATAGTGTTTCCCCGGGTCGTTATGTCCCAGCGAGCTGTTCAATGGATCACCAAACGTATAGTGATCGAGATATTTGAACGGAAAAGGAGATTGGAATTATTATAACTACAGAAAAAGCCAACAAATTACAACGGCTTAAATGCAAATTAAAGAAAGTTAAAAAGATAAACAATATTAAATAAATGCTATCACTAAATTTAAAATTGATGAACGTTTAAAACTTAAAACTTACGTTTAAATAAAAATTACGTAAACGTACAAAACAAAAAGTGAAATCTAAGAAATAAAAGTCCTAAAAATATGAAAATGACATTTTTACAAACCTAAAGATAAAAGAAAATATTTAGAAAAAGAAAATTATTTTTATAACTAATTATCTAATTATTATTAATTAAAAACTATTTTTAACTATTAAATAATTACCTAAAATACAAGAAAATAGGAAATAAAGCTAGAAAAATAAAATTAAGACTTAGAAAAATCTAAAATATCAAAATAGAATTTTCAAAACTATTTTTATATTTTTCTGATTATTTTTGTATTTTTTATGAATTTTAAACTATTAAAAACTACTTAAATTACTAAAAATTACAAAATAAACTATGAAAAATTTGGAAAATTACTTTTTTTACTTTTTATATTTATCTAAACCTAAGAAAAATGAAAAATTATTTTTTGAACCTTTTCTGAATTTTTTGTATTAAAAGCTATATAAAAATGCTTAAAAACTAATTTAAATTAAGAAAAATAGCAAATCAACTTAGAAAAATCTGAAAATTTCAGGAAAACTCTAAAATAATATTAGGAAGCTAGGAAAATTGGAAAAACAGATGGTTGTGTGTAAGAAATAGCAACTGCTATTGCAAGTGCTTATATATAAGCACTTGAATAAGCCAAATGAAAACAACAAGCCACCAACTTCTTACAGAAGCCAAACTATGCTACAATAACTTAAATGCAACTAAAAACAACAGGCCATAGCTACTGAATTACAAGATTAATGGATTTGGATTATTTGAGCTTATAAGCTTAAGCAGTTTCTGGGCACCTACTTTGGACACAAGCACAGGCTACAAATGAAGCTAAAACTGAAAACTATAAATTGGAACCTATCCTAGACCTGGTTGAGATCAAGTGCACCAAAACTCAGATCTTGGGAAGCTCTTATGAGCCCTGTGCACAAGCTGCAAGAACTGAGAAAACTCAGCTTATGCTGAACATCTGTGAGCAGGGCATTTTATGCCTAAAAGAGAAGCTTGTTTGGAGCTTATAGAAAAATAACAAAAATCCACAAAAATGCTGATAAGTAAGGGTACCAGTTGAAGTTTTTAAAACACCAAGTTCCACTAGATTTGACCCAGAAATGAAACAATTAAAAATCCTCTTAGTTGAGCTCAAATTCACATTTTCAGATTTTGACTTTTAAGACAAAGATTAAATGTTGACTTTGGTGAGATTTAAGCTTACTTCAAGGACTGATTTTGATGTTATAGGATGAAATGAGACTATTGCAAGATACCTCTATGATTTTTAAACACAAAACAAGACTTTCATTTTCTAAAAATCCAACAGATTTGCTTATAAAACAGTTGACAAGAGATTTTGACTTATGATGTTTTGCAGGCATAAACTATGACCAATATGAGTTATTTAGAGCTAACAAACATGATCCAACAAGAAGCATACACTGAACAAACCTATGAGATAGATTTATCAGCAAATCCAAACACACCTTTATCTTACTGTTATGAAGATTAAAAGAGACAAACACTTTTCAAACTTGTATCAATGATCAAGATACATCTATATAACCTAAATACAGCTTATTGAACAGATTTTAACTAATTTTGACAGCAGAAACAGATTATGCTATTGAACTAGATAACAACTTACAAAATGTCCTTTAGCCACTATGGCTTGAATTCAAGTAACTAGAGAACCAAAGTACTACTAACCTATCCAAACCCCTACCCTAGCTCAATATCAACCCAATTCCATGGCTGCTTCACCCATTGACCAAATCTGCATCATATTTGCCCCCGTTTGACTTTCTTTGACTAATGTCCCAACTTGCTAGAAACTAAAATGTAAGCTTATAGAAAGCTATGTGAAGCTTGTACAAGCTTATTGAAACTGAGAAATGAGCTGTTTGAAGCTTGTACACAAGACTTGGACTTGAAAATTTGAAATAGTGGACATAAACTGAGAATTGTAACAATAACTGTAATTGATGCTTGAAATGAGTTTTGATACACTTAAATACTTTAAGTTAACACAAATTAACAAAAGATTACAAGTCTTACACTAAACTAAAGCTTTAAGATAAAAAACGACATTTTTGAGAAAATTAAAAACTAGTAGACTTCTTTTCTTGCTTCCTTTTTGCCTCTTTTATATCCCAATCTCTTTGTCTCTCTCTTCTGAATGTTTCCCATCAATCCTCAGCCATTGGATGGCTTAAAATAATCCTAGCCGTTTAAATGGATTTTTGGCGCCAAATCTTGTTTTTAACAGATTGAGAGTTGAGTGAAATGGGGGAGAGGCATTTATTGCATTTGGAGTTTGGTGGAGGTGGGGGGAACAAGGAGAGGTGATAGGGTGAGTTGGTGGTTGTGTTGGTGGCTGGGATGGTGGGCAGACAAGGGGAGGGAAAGAGGGGAAAGGGATGGCGTTTACGTTATTTACGGAGAGGGGGTAAAGTGAGTTGAGAGTTAGACAATTTTTGTTCTAAACCGCGGTTTTTAGGTAAATTTGCCGATCCTAATAAAATTCGGTAGGTTACCGACTCCTAACTACCCTTTGTAAGTCTTCTCTCTCTGTTTCTCTAACCCTATATTTTCTCCGTTTTTCCTTCGTTCTTTTCTTCAGATGATCAAAAATTAAAAGAGTTTTTACAGCAAAAAATAGAATTTCGAAATCAAATCACATTCTGAACATTAGAAAACAATTAAACACAATTGAATTTCATAAATTCACATAGTTTTGAGTAAAGTTCGTAGTTAATGTCAATAACAATGTT
>BPTQ01000003.1:83554382-83572247 GCA_019973895.1 Chrysanthemum seticuspe
TGAAACTGCCAATTATGCAAATTTTGCTCATTTTTCATCTAATTTTGAACATTTTGCATCTGAAACATATAAAATGCAACTTTGGAATATTTTCAGTATTTTGATGCATTTGTGAGCATTTTTAAACGTTTTGCAGTTCAGATTTGACTAAAAATGATGAGTATTTACACACTCATCAATCCCCCACACTAAACTATTGCTAGTCCCTAGCAATCTTTTGAGAAAAACATAATGGATTTGAATCTCTTTACCAAAAGCCATTACTTCTGGAGTAGCCAAATGTTTCAGTTCAAGTAAGAACCATGGTACACCGATAACCATGTGATTTTGAGCAAACCACCAGCTTCCAACGGATTTGATTTGTCTTTACCAGAAGCCGTTTGCTCTGGACTAGCCAACTCTTAGATAAATTATCAATATTATCTTTGGTGAGCTGATTACCAATTATGGTTTTTCCACTGCCTTTACCACAAGCCATAAACTTGCGGGCTAGCCAACTCTTCACTTTTTAGGATATGGTGAGTTGAGAACCATACAATTTTGGGCAAATTGCAAGCCATATAAACGGATTTGAGAAATCTTTACCAAGAGCCGTTTGCTCCTGGATTAGCGAATCCTTTTGTTTATTAGACAAGGCGGACTGATAACCAAATGAGTAAGTGCAAAACACTTACTCCAAAAAAAAATTTTGGCCAAAAACGGGGGAATTAGGCGGTGTAATTACATGATAAAATTCGTGAGAATCCCCCCCACACTAGAGATGAATATTGCCCTCAATATTCAAAGTACCGGCGGTTATGCCGAAACAAAGAACGTGAAAGGGAAATACTACGGCCATTATTTAGAAAGATTTTTTTTTTTTTTTTTTTTTTTTTTTTTTTTTTTTTTTGAAATAACTTATATACAAAACATGTGGGGCAACCCCCCCCCCCCCACACTAGGGTGGTAGAAAGTAGAAAGAAGAAGCTGAACTGTCAAGTTTTATCACACAAGCTAGCCACTTGTGAATGGCTAACCGTAACAAACTTAAGACAGCTCAGAAATATGGGTGACAACCCATATGGCATGCTACTGTTTTTGATTACCGAGTCGCTAGCTTGACTCGATCCCCGCATTCATTGGTTCATGGGGAAAGTTTGTAAGTCTGGGACAACCACAGATGGAATGTCCTCTCCAAAGTAATGCTTCACTCGATGACCATTCACTTTAAAATTAGGACCATCGGGTTGAGATAACTCAATGGTACCATAAGGATAAACCTTAGCGATAGTAAATGGACCAGACCAACGGGACTTGAGCTTTCCCGAGAAAATCTTCAATCTTGAATTGAAAAGAAGGACTCGATCACCAACGTTGAAAACGCGGTTTTTGATTTTTGAGTCATGAATCTTCTTTGTCTTTTCTTTGTAGATCAAAGAGTTCTCGTAAGCTTGATCACGGAGTTCATTTAATTCATTCATTTGAACTTTCCGATGATCACCAGCTATCTGAATATCAAAGTTGGCATGCTTCAAGGCCCAGTATGCCTTGTGCTCGAGCTCAACCGGTAGATGACACGCCTTCCCGTACACCAGCTTGTATGGAGTGCACCCGATGGGTGTTTTGTAAGCTGTACGGAAGGCCCAGAGTGCGTCATCTAGCTTATCCGACCAAGAGGCACGGTTTTCACCAACCGTCCTCTCCAGAATTCTTTTTATCCCCCGGTTAGAAACTTCCACTTGCCCACTTGTTTGTGGGTGGTACGCAGTAGATAGACGGTGAGTTACACCATACTTTTGCATGACTCTATCAAATTGGTCATTGCAGAAATGCGTACCACGATCACTGATTATGGCTCGTGGAGTTCCAAACCTAGCAAACAGAGATTTTAAGAATTTCACCACAACTCGGGCATCGTTGGTGGGTAAAGCTTTAGCTTCAACCCATTTTGACAAGTAGTCAACGGCCACGAGTATGTATTTGTTACCACGGGAAGAAGGAAATGGCCCCATAAAGTCAATGCCCCAGATGTCAAAAATCTCACACACTTGAATGGCGTTTTGCGGCATTTCATTTCTTTGTGAGATATTCCCGTGACGTTGACAAGCGTCACAGGTTTTGACAAATTCATGGGCATCCTTGTAAATTGTGGGCCAATAGAATCCGGAATCAAACACCTTCTTGGCGGTGTAGTTGGGGCTATGATGTCCCCCAGTAGGTCCAGAATGGCAAGCCTTGAGAATATCAATGGCTTCCTGACCATACACACACCGCCGGATGACTTGATCCGCACAAATTTTAAACAAGTAGGGGTCGTCCCAGAAATAATGTTTCACATCTTTAAAGAATTTATTTTTCTGTTGGGACGACATCCCTTTCACAACAAAGTTACCCGCATGGTAATTTGCAAAGTTAGCAAACCATGGGGTAGAAGAGTCTCCACAAAAAGAAACCACATTGAGTGTTTCGAGAGGAAATGTTTCGTTTATTTCCTTTTTCTCGAACACATCTTGGTGAGGGTTCTCTAATCGGGACAGATGATCAGCAGCTAGGTTCTCAGCTCCTTTTTATCACGAATAATGATATCAAATTCTTGTAGGAGGAGAACCCAACGGAGCAATCTCGGCTTTGCATCTTGTTTTGCGAAGAGATATTTGAGTGCCGAGTGATCCGTATACACCACGCATTTGGTCAAGATAAGGTATGGCCGAAACTTTTCAAACGCATACACCACAGCTAATAATTCTTTTTCTGTAGTGGTGTAATGGGTCTGAGCTTCAGTCATAGTTTTGCTTGCGTAGTGGATTGGCTGAAAATGCTTAGTTTTGCGTTGCCCCAAGACTGCACCGATAGCAAAATCACTTGCATCGCACATGAGCTCAAAGGGTAAATCCCAGTCGGGGGCAACTAGAATGGGTGCTTCCGTAAGCTTTTTCTTTAGTGTGTCAAAAGCTTCGATGCACTCAGGAGAGAAGATAAAAGGAGCATCTTTTTCGAGAAGATGGGTCATAGGCCGAGCGATTTTAGAGAAATCTTGAATGAATCTACGATAAAACCCGGCATGACCTAGAAAACTCCTAATACCTTTGACGGTAGTAGGATGAGGTAGTTTAGCAATAACATCAACTTTTGCTCTATCTACCTCAATCCCGTTCTTGGAAATCTTATGGCCAAGGACTATGCCTTCTTTGACCATAAAGTGGCTCTTCTCCCAGTTTAGACATAGATTGGTGTCTTCACACCTTTTTAGCATTTTGTCTAAGTGGGAGAGACATGTCTGAAATGAGTCCCCAATGACCGAGAAGTCATCCATAAACACCTCCATAGTTTCCCCGATCATGTCGTGGAAAATTGCCATCATACATCGTTGGAACGTGCCAGGAGCATTACATAAGCCAAAAGGCATACGTCTATAGGCAAATGTCCCGTATGGGCAGGTGAATGTGGTCTTTTCTTGATCCAGCGGATCAATAGGGATCTGAAAGTAACCCGAGAAACCATCAAGGAAACAATAGTACTCGTTCCCTGCTAATCTCTCAAGCATCTGGTCCATGAAGGGTAGAGGAAAATGGTCTTTACAGGTGGCTTCGTTTAACTTGCGATAGTCAATACACACACGCCATCCCGTAACCAATCGAGTCGGAATTAACTCGTTTTCTTCATTCGTGACAACAGTAATGCCACCCTTTTTTGGAACGCAATGAATTGGGCTAACCCAAGGACTATCAGAGATCGGGTAGATCAAACCGGCGTCAAGAAGTTTGAGAACCTCTTGTTTGATAACCTCATGAATCTTAGGATTCACCCTTCTCTGATGTTGGACTGCTGGTTTGAAGTCATCCTCCATTAAGATTTTGTGAGTACAAAACTCAGGGTTGATACCCTTAATATCGGAGAGTTTCCAAGCAATTGCTTGCTTGTGTGACTTCAAGACCTTTATGAGAGCAGTTTTCTCCTCCTCAGTCAAGTCTTTAGCAATTATGACGGGTAATTTATCATCACCCTCCAAGAATGCATACTCGAGATGGGGAGGCAGGTCCTTAAGTTCAACCTCGGGAAATTCTTCAGTAGATGATTGTACTGATTTGATTTCCTCAATCGTGATCTCTTTCGGAAGGAGTGAAGGTAATGGATCTTCATTAAGCAACTGCTCAAGATAAAGAATATCTCCCTCCGAATCATAAACACCATCAATTCCAGGCGGAATTGATTCATCAGTAGCAAGAAATTCGTCGATCTCTTCCAGAAGGAAGTCACCTCCCTCAAACGGAGTGAGAGAGGGGGAAGAGTCGGCAATGATAGGTTGAGAAGATGTGGTGGAATCCCCACCCACAGAATTATGAAGATAACCAAGAAACTCTTGAGAGTACTCCTCTGAAGCAATATCAATTAAATCGACTCGATTAACTGATTCAGTATCATAATTTGAGGAGTACCTCGAAGTTTGATCGAGGTTAAAGGTAACAGCTTCATTACCCACACGTAAAGTGATCTCTTGCTCAAATACATCGATAAGAGCACGGCCCGTTCTCAGGAATCCTCGTCCAACAATGAGAGGAACCCGATGATCGGCATCGAAATCAACGACCACAAAGTCAGCTGGAAAATGGAACTTTCCTACTTTCACAAATACATCCTCGGCGATGCCAAGAGGACGCGAGATAGAACGATCTGCAAGCTCAAGAGTCATGCAGGTAGGAATAAGTTCCGGAAGAGAAAGTTTCTTCCATACTGAATACGGCATCAGATTAATGCTTGCACCAAGATCGGCAAGGGCAAAGCATTCAATCATCCCAGGAAAAACACAAGGAAGAAGAAATTTTCCGGGATCTCCTAGCTTCTCGGGAAGCTTCTTTAACAAGACTGCTGAGCAATTCTCATTCAAAGGAGTCTTAGCCATTTCAAACAGCTTTTCCTTGTTGCTCAACATGTGTTTCAGAGTGGATGCAAACTTGGGCATTAACATGATAGCATCCGCAAAGCTTATGTCAAAGTGAAGTTCTTGGAAAATTTGAAAGAATTTTTCCATCTGATGACTAGCTTTCTCGCGGAGCTTTTGCTCATGTAAACGTGAGGGGTAAGGAATAGAAGATTTGGATTTCTGATTCTCAACAGGAGCTACAGGAGGTTCAAAAACAACTCCTTGATTTGACTTGGGTTTCTGGACAACTTGAGGTTGGACTACCGAAGGTAGGACGTGTGCGGTACTCCGTGGGTTTGAATAATGCACCTTGTCCGTTGTTTCCTTGGTAACTTGACTTATTGCCACAGGTGGAGGAGGCATTGGAGTCATAGGTCCATTGTGTGTCGGAGGTTCACTTTCCACTACCTTTGGGAGAGAAGAAGAAGAAGAGGTAGTAGGAATAGCGGGTCCAGCATATGAAGCACTACTTCTGGTTGTGATCGCCTTTGCATCGCCCCTCGGATTAGCGATCGTGTTGCTAGGTAGAGTACCTGAGCCCGAGGGTCGATCATTTAAAGACTTCTTGATGTCAGAAATCTGGCTGACCAACAACCGATTCATTTCCTCTTGGGATTTCATGAATTGTTTCAACAAATCATCAGATGATGGTCCAGTTGGAACAATGGCTTGAGTTTGCACAGGAAAATTCTGGCCTCTATTGTTAGGATTAGGGCCTTGATTTTGAAAATTTCCTTGATTATTGCCATGAAAATACCCTGGGTTGAAATTTCCTTGACCTGGGTTTCTATTGAAATTTCCTTGATGTTGGAAATTTTGATTCTGATTTTGAAAACCGTTGTTTGGATTGAAATGACCTTGGTTTTGAAAACCTTGGTTTGGTCTATTCTGATTCTGATTACGGTTTTGGTTTGGATTGAAACCGGGAGGTCCAGAGTAGTGGTTAGGACGGTGGTTCGGGTCTACAGGAGCACGATATTGATTGCCTCCTTGATTAGACATCCCGCCCACAACATTGGCTTCAAAAGGGTTACCATCGGTGGCCATACAGTTATAGTAAGCATGGGGGCCACCACAGGTAACACAGACTTCCACTTTCTTAACTTCAGCAGGAGGTGAAGTTTGTGGAAAAGAGACTTTCTTTTGATTGGAGAGAACCAAAGCTTGGATAGCTTCCGTGAGTTTGTCAATCTTAGCATCGGTGCTAGATTGACTCACGGGCGATGAAGAAGAAGAAGGACCAACACTGACTTGGGAAACAACCGGCTTGCTTCGTGCAGTGCGGACTTTAGACTTATTTTCAATTATCGCTAAAGCTTCTTTGACAGTTTTGCTTAGGAAATTTCCTCCCGCGGAGGAATTGAGAGAATCTTGATCAGATTGACTCACTCCATTGTAGAAAGTATCGAGTTGCATCAACTCGGAGAAACCGTGGTGAGGACATTTGCGAAGCAATTCCTTGAAACGATCCCACGATTCACTGAAGGGTTCATCAAACTTTTGAGTGAATTTGATGATTTCATTTTTAAGACTCGTGGTTTTGGATGGTGGATAGAATTCATTCACAAATTTCTTCACCAGATCTTCCCATGTCTCTATTGACTGAGGGGGTTGTTTTTCAAGCCAAATCCGGGCTTGCCCCTCAAGAGAAAATGGGAACAGAAGAAGCTTAACAGCATCAGTAGGGACATTCTTGTATTTGATGGTAGATGCAATCTTGTTAAACCATCGAATATGAGCATGAGGATCATCCCGCTCAAAACCGTAGAATTGATTTGAGGTTACAAGATTCAGTAACCCGGTTTTGAGTTCAAAATTTTCAGCCACGATGGCTGGTACAACGATAGCATCTCCATACCCGTCGATGGGTGCCTGGAGAAGCTCACACATAGGGCGTTCTTCCGCCATGATAACGGAAGTAGTGTGAGCAGTCCGGATCTCAGATCCGACTGAAGGAGCAGAAAGTCTACGAACACGCCTTCTTGGAATCTTGACAAGCTCACGAAATGGGCTCACAGATCTAGAAGAGCGAGTGCGCATACACAAGAGTTAACTCTAAGGAAACTCAGAGTTAAGGAGAGAAATGGAATTATGAAGATCTTTCAGATGAGAATGAGAATTATGAAGACGTTTTATAAAAATTAGGGTGAGAAGAATCTTTATGGGTTTTCTGTTTCTGAAACGTAGATATCACAACAAAATCAATTAACACAAAATCGAGGCAAAACAACAGTGAACTTAACCAATAATCACAATATGAATGGCTTCTTTGAAAAAGGTACACCAATCACAAGGACACAAAGGCAAGTTTTAAATCTTTAGTTCGGGAACTTATTATGGTCGCACCCCCAGTTAGGTAGTGCACTGCCTTGGTTTGCGGTGGTAATCTTTTAAGTTGTTATTATTAAAGAAAACGACGAATCTTTTTGTATTTTTATTTTTTGATACATATAAAGAAACAAAAGGAAAAATATTTTTGTGTTTTATACGTTTTTAGCTGTTTTTGGGTTTTTGGATTTTTTACAAGAAAATATGGATATATATATATAGATAGATATGGATGATATGAACAAAGGGTGAGTATTCAAACAACTAATCTGCTAAACGGAAGATAGATCAGCACAGCTCCCCGGCAGCGGCGCCAAAAATTTGATGCGTGCCAAACAGTCAAGCTAAATCACTCAAGCCTGCCACTTGTGAATGGCAGACCGTAATCAGCTTAAAACTGCTCAAGCACGAATGCAATGAAGATCTGAGGAGTATAGTGTTTCCCCGGGTCGTTATGTCCCAGCGAGCTGTGCAATGGATCACCAAACGTATAGTGATCGAGAGATTTGAACGGAAAAGGAGATTGGAATTATTATAACTACAGAAAAAGCCAACAAATTACAACGGCTTAAATGCAAATTAAAGAAAGTTAAAAAGATAAAAAATATTAAATAAATGCTATCACTAAATTTAAAATTGATGAACGTTTAAAACTTAAAACTTACGTTTAAATAAAAATTACGTAAACGTACAAAACAAAAAGTGAAATCTAAGAAATAAAAGTCCTAAAAATATGAAAATGACATTTTTACAAACCTAAAGATAAAAGAAAATATTTAGAAAAAGAAAATTATTTTTATAACTAATTATCTAATTATTATTAATTAAAAACTATTTTTAACTATTAAATAATTACCTAAAATACAAGAAAATAGGAAATAAAGCTAGAAAAATAAAATTAAGACTTAGAAAAATCTAAAATATCAAAATAGAATTTTCAAAACTATTTTTATATTTTTATGATTATTTTTGTATTTTTTATGAATTTTAAACTATTAAAAACTACTTAAAATTACTAAAAATTACAAAATAAACTATGAAAAATTTGGAAAATTACTTTTTTTACTTTTTATATTTATCTAAACCTAAGAAAAATGAAAAATTATTTTTTGAACCTTTTCTGAATTTTTTGTATTAAAAGCTAATTAAAAATGCTTAAAAACTAATTTAAATTAAGAAAAATAGCAAATCAACTTAGAAAAATCTGAAAATTTCAGGAAAACTCTAAAATAATATTAGGAAGCTAGGAAAATTGGAAAAACAGATGGTTGTGTGTAAGAAATAGCAACTGCTATTGCAAGTGCTTATATATAAGCACTTGAATAAGCCAAATGAAAACAACAAGCCACCAACTTCTTACAGAAGCCAAACTATGCTACAATAACTTAAATGCAACTAAAAACAACAGGCCATAGCTACTGAATTACAAGATTAATGGATTTGGATTATTTGAGCTTATAAGCTTAAGCAGTTTCTGGGCACCTACTTTGGACACAAGCACAGGCTACAAATGAAGCTAAAACTGAAAACTATAAATTGGAACCTATCCTAGACCTGGTTGAGATCAAGTGCACCAAAACTCAGATCTTGGGAAGCTCTTATGAGCCCTGTGCACAAGCTGCAAGAACTGAGAAAACTCAGCTTATGCTGAACATCTGTGAGCAGGGCATTTTATGCCTAAAAGAGAAGCTTGTTTGGAGCTTATAGAAAAATAACAAAAATCCACAAAAATGCTGATAAGTAAGGGTACCAGTTGAAGTTTTTAAAACACCAAGTTCCACTAGATTTGACCCAGAAATGAAACAATTAAAAATCCTCTTAGTTGAGCTCAAATTCACATTTTCAGATTTTAACTTTTAAGACAAAGATTAAATGTTGACTTTGGTGAGATTTAAGCTCACTTCAAGGACTGATTTTGATGTTATAGGATGAAATGAGACTATTGCAAGATACCTCTATGATTTTTAAACACAAAACAAGACTTTCATTTTCTAAAAATCCAACAGATTTGCTTATAAAACAGTTGACAAGAGATTTTGACTTATGATGTTTTGCAGGCATAAACTATGACCAATATGAGTTATTTAGAGCTAACAAACATGATCCAACAAGAAGCATACACTGAACAAACCTATGAGATAGATTTATCAGCAAATCCAAACACACCTTTATCTTACTGTTATGAAGATTAAAAGAGACAAACACTTTTCAAACTTGTATCAATGATCAAGATACATCTATATAACCTAAATACAGCTTATTGAACAGATTTTAACTAATTTTGACAGCAGAAACAAATTATGCTATTGAACTAGATAACAACTTACAAAATGTCCTTTAGCCACTATGGCTTGAATTCAAGTAACCAGAGAACCAAAGTACTACTAACCTATCCAAACCCCTACCCTAGCTCAATATCAACCCAATTCCATGGCTGCTTCACCCATTGACCAAATCTGCATCATATTTTCCCCCGTTTGACTTTCTTTGACTAATGTCCCAACTTGCTAGAAACTAAAATGTAAGCTTATAGAAAGCTATGTGAAGCTTGTACAAGCTTATTGAAACTGAGAAATGAGCTGTTTGAAGCTTGTACACAAGACTTGGACTTGAAAATTTGAAACAGTGGACATAAACTGAGAATTGTAACAATAACTGAAATTGATGCTTGAAATGAGTTTTGATACACTTAAATACTTTAAGTTAACACAAATTAACAAAAGATTACAAGTCTTACACTAAACTAAATCTTTAAGATAAAAAACGACATTTTTGAGAAAATTAAAAACTAGTAGACTTCTTTTCTTGCTTCCTTCTTGCCTCTTTTATATCCCAATCTCTTTGTCTCTCTCTTCTGAATGTTTCCCATCAATCCTCAGCCATTGGATGGCTTAAAATAATCCTAGCCGTTTAAATGGATTTTTGGCGCCAAATCTTGTTTTTAACAGATTGAGAGTTGAGTGAAATGGGGGAGAGGCATTTATTGCATTTGGAGTTTGGTGGAGGTGGGGGGAACAAGGAGAGGTGATAGGGTGAGTTGGTGGTTGTGTTGGTGGCTGGGATGGTGGGCAGACAAGGGGAGGGAAAGAGGGGAAAGGGATGGCGGGGTGGTTTGTTTGACTGGTTTGACCAGTGGGGCTAATATCAAAAAGGGGGGGTCAAAAGTGCATATTGACAGGGGTCCAAAAGGGTTGGCAGGGTCCATTGGATTGTGACAAGGGTCCAAAATGGTTAAAGGGTATAATAACACAAGGACTAATGTTGCAATTTCTGAAAATAGAGGGACCAGTTATGCCAATTTGCAAAGTTGATCCAAGGGTTAAAAGTGACAAGCTTCAAAAGTGCAGGGACCAAACTTGACAATTTCTAATTTCCAGGGGCCATTTCTGCCAAATTTCAAACTTGAAGGACTAAACTTGTAATTTTCTCAAACTTTTTATATTTTTCACCAAAGGACTAAATTTGACAACTTATGATTTTAAAAGGACCTTTGGTGATTTTTCTTTTGAAATTATGTGCTCAGGGACTGTTTTTGACAACTTTTGAAACTTGGGGGACTGAAACTGCCAATTATGCAAATTTTGCTCATTTTTCATCTAATTTTGAACATTTTGCATCTGAAACATATAAAATGCAACTTTGGAATATTTTCAGTATTTTGATGCATTTGTGAGCATTTTTAAACGTTTTGCAGTTCAGATTTGACTAAAAATGATGAGTATTTACACACTCATCATGCACCACTGACATGACTCTAGGGCAGTAGAGTGAAGTTCTGCCACGTCCCTTATCTATTATTTGTTATGAGCTCAAGTTATATTATATTATCAATATATGTTTGTGGGGCGTATGGATGCATCCTAGATCTGATCTGTTGTCCGATATGATTAATCTAGGTGAATGATGTCGTGTGCAGTACGCGTCTTCATAAAACTCTGGGAGCTAGCTACTCCGGATTATTTTGAGATTGTTTCTATATTGTTATGATGTTTTGATATGATATGTTCTGGGCTTGTGGTAGTTAACTAGATCTTCATTTGTTATGTCTATGTTAAGTATTCTGATTATGATTCGGTATGTTCAAGTGTTTATGATTATGTGCTGGGCTTATTATATGTTATTATATATGTGTATGCTTTTGTATGTTTATGTGATTACCATTTACAATGCTAGGTTATGATTAATATGTTTAAATAGGATTCGCATGCTGTCATCTGATGTCATGTTAGTTTATCGTCATGTGAATTCATTGGTCTGTGAGATGAATGTGCTAGTGTGAAGTGAGTATTCTATAAGTTTAGAACGTATAAATTGTTCAGTAAGTTTTGTGAACTTTGCCTATACGTTAGTGTTTTTATCTGTATATGTGACCTGCCATGTTTTAACTCTGCTGATGTTAGGATTTGATTTGAGAACTGGTTTAGTTTATGATAGCTGTTTGATAATTGTTAATGGTTATACTATGTTTTGTCTGGTTTATTTAATTATAGTTTGTTTAATATGTTTTCTATTTGCTTGTGAGACTGCTATGATTTGAATGCTATTTCCGTTGCTGCGATATTGATTGGGTGTGTTAAGTGTAGATTAATTGATTTGTATGAATGCCATGTTTGTTTGCTGGTAACTGTTTCCGTTAGTCATTAGACTCTTCGTTTGGCTTATAAGTAATCTGTTATTCTTGATATGTTAAGTGTTTGGCTGTTTGATGTGGTTGTAGTTGTGTCATTAATGTGCTATGAGATGTTTTAATTGTTATGTGGTTGTTTGGATTTCTGTATATTGTGCTTCCGCAGAATCCTAAAAGATCCCTCATTATCATTTTCATTTTGATTTACTTATTTGTATATTTGTTTTGTTTGGCTTTTGTTTCGTTATATCTGTTCACTGGGCTTTGTAAGCTCAGCCGCATTTTCTTTTCCTGTGGCAGGTATTTTAAGCATTCAAGATGAGCTTATGGGATAGCTGATCTGGGTTGAGAGTAGAGACGAGAGCAAGATTTGATCATAGAGATCTTAGATTTATTTTGAAGTTTAGCTATTTATGTTTTCTTTTTGAATATTTTGTAAAGGCTTTCGCTATTGTATAGTATTTAAGGTTCTGATATGAAACCGTATTTGCGATATCTTTACCCTCGTCGGGTTGGGGTGTTACATATATGGTATCAGAGCTCTAGGTTTTAGGACCCTTAGAGCTTAGGCTATGACCTGTGAGGATTGGGTAGATTTAGGATTTCCCTTCTGCATACTTTCTTTGCGTCCACTATCGTACTTAGACTTTGCTAATAGTTGGTTGTTCTTTTAGATGGTGATCCCTCGTCGTTCTAGTTCACCTGATAGGAGCAATCAAGGACCAGCTAGACAACCTAAGGAGGAGACGAGGTGGGCCGTTGTTATTGCTAAAGGCTGCAAGAGGTTTGTTAGAGTGAAGTGGACCAACAAGAGGATACGAGTTCCGGCCTATATGTGGCCATGCACAATCGAGGAGAAGCTGACCTTGAAGGACGTAGATGGAAAGGTAGTAGAGGAGTACGAAACTAAAGTTGTTGACAACCAAGGTTTCACAACTAAGTATCATGATAGATGTCCAAAGTTCGTTGAAGATGGAGGAGTGGGTTGGACTAGGAGTCGCGATTTGTATGCTTTCGTGGACCGTGTGCCGGAAGAGGAGGAGAGGAATCGGAGAAACGATTTTGCTATCCGCTTATTACCGCAGCGCGAAGGAAATAAGAACGGATGGATAAGTGAGGAAGAAGAGGAGGAAGAAGAAGATGAGGAAGAATACGAGGTGGACTCGGATCTAGAATCTACGGCTTCTAGTAAGTTTAATCCGACACAAGGATAGGAATTGGCGCTCCTGATTAGTTGCTCTCGTTATGAGAAATTCTGACATTGGATTTTGAGTTAGGTCCTTTTGTTTCATTAGATGATTGAATCTTGGATTAGTAAGTTTTATTTTGGGAGTTCATCTTATGACGATTTTGCAAATTTTGTTTGATTAATGGATATAAAACAAAATTTTGAAAGTATAGTTCCTGTTTGTTGTTTTCTTTCTGATAGATTCGTTAAGTTTCCGTTAGTCCTCATAAGTTTCGTCTGCTATTTATTTTCTTAATGATGTTGTTTTATTACCGCTTGAATAATTATGACCATCATGATGGTATACTCATGTGGACCTGGTCTGTTATAGTAGGTTACTTGCTATCTATATGTTATCTGTATATGGTGTGTTTTGCTATGATATTAGTTATGTGTTTTTGTCATGACCCGAGACCGAATATAGTGACAATAAGAACTTGTTATGTGATGCAAGTATTATGACGCCTGATCAACGTAATAATACCGAGATCATATAATCTGAACTTATTGAAGGTATACGACGTCTGGGAAATGCATGTGGTTGATATGTGAATGGAATTTGCCTTGTATCCGTTATTTGGCACTCTTCATGTTTGGTTGAAACTCTGTACCTGATTGTGAGATTTTTCATCGATAACTGTTACGTATAAGTTTTGTACTATTGGGATCCGAAATCGTTATGATCCGTGTAAACCTATTAATGGTTATGTCTGCCTTAGATTTGTATGTCTCCACGTACTTCTGCGATTAGTAAGACCGTTAGGATTCGTTCCGTCTATGCATATGATTGTTTTCATCATTAGATACCTCAATAAGTTAGAGTGTGTTTTTGATTTTCTGCATCTCATCTTTTTACTGCTAATACTTTTATAAGTATATGATTAGCGTTCGTCATATATTCCTTGAAGTTCCGAAATCCACATTTGTTGCCATACTGTTCCGTCTTGTTCAATTTCGAGGACGAAATTTTATTTTAGAGGGGAAGAAATTGTAAAACATGAATTTCTAAAATTCACAAAAAGACCAAAATACCCCTATGATCAAAAAGTATGAATAATTAATTTAAAGAATACCAAATAAGCTATGTAAATTCAGAAAATTATTAAGAAATATCACATATGATCCAAATAAATTTTAAAGACCTTGTAAAGATTATTTTTATAGTTTATAATTTTATAAAATCAGTTTTGTGTTTTATAAATATCCGAATGTATTTATTAAGTTTAATAAAGAAATAAAATTTATAAAGGCCCAATACAAATTTATAAATTAAGATCCCATTTATTATAAGTCCATTATAATATTAAGCCCACAAGAAAATTAGTAAATCATATATAAACACATTATACGGTTTATTCTAAACCTAATAACCGATTATACTAAAACCGACTCTAAAACCCTAAATAATTCGAAATTCGTTTTTCAAGGCTTAGAGCTATTTTTCTTGGACGAGTTTGAAGGTAAAGAAGGTGTTAAAAATCTGGTTCGAGGTTCTAAGGTGCTGGATCAATCGTGGTGATTTTCTTGGTCGATTAGGGTTTCGCCGAGTAGAGTTTTTTTGGTTTATTTTGTTCTAGCGTTCGATTCTCATCAAGGGTATGTTTCCAATATTATTTTCAGTCCTAAAAAAATCATATAGAACCTGTAAAAATTATTCATGCATATTTAACAAGTCGTATGAAATTGTTTTGGATTAAAACCCTAAAAGCGTATAAAATGGCGAACGAGCATATAATAATTTTTAGAACCATGACCTGATTTTTCTGGAAGCTCTTATAGGTTATACGACCTGAATAAAATACATGTTCATGAATTCGAAGCTTGTGTGATTTGTTGGGGGTTGTTTTGTTTGATCGTATTTGAAAAAGGGAAACAAATAAAAGGGACGATTAGGGTTTGGAAGAATTAGGGTTTGCTTTTTATAATTAAGGATAATTAATGCGGTAATAATGATGAACTAATGATGGGTTAAACCTAGGTTTAGGGTTTGTACTTGAATTATGCATAATTCGGTTCTAAATAAAAGTTTTGGGTTGGTTTTGTAAATTATGAAACTTAAAGGTTATTTCTGTAAACAGTAAAAATAAGGTACTAAACGTATAAAATAAGTATGAGGGTTAAACGTATAATTTTGGATATTTAGAGGGCCATTCGAATTGTTATTAAATTAAAAAGGGTATGTTTTGTAAATTCTAAAACCTTTGGGATAAAATGGTAAAATCTGATAATATAAGGTTAGATCGTGAAATTTAAGATGTCAAAGGTGTAATATTTAATTCTGAGTAATTATGGGTTCGACAAGTGTGAATTGATTGTGAAGAGGCATGCATGAGTTTTGAGATAACTTCGGTTTGTTTATCATATACGTTCTAGGTCAAAGTGGAAATCATTAAAAGAAGTAACATGTGAATTTAATGCGTATTAAGTAATATTAAAGAGTATGGGAAACCCTAGAACCTAAATAGGAAGCCGATTAGGGTTAAAAGCTAAATGTGCAAATTCGTTATTTCATGTGAGAATGGTAAGTCTCGGAGTCGTTAGTGACTATTGATTAAGAGTAAATGAGAATATTCTGACAACTCTAAGAGTATTAATGAGATTAATCCGTTATAACATTAATGATGCTAATAAGTATTAAATAAATCATAATCCGTGTAGATTCGTTGAAGGAGACGCGACGTTACATCTTCGTATTCCTACATTCGTTTGCTTTCCTCTCATTTGCTTTAAGGTACAGATATTCTGACCTTTTCAGTAAAGGTTCCTTATGATGTTCTTTTCGTTAGCTTTCCTATTTTACTTATTAGGGTTTCCGATGCCATTGCTATGAAC
Source organism: Chrysanthemum seticuspe (assembly GCA_019973895.1). Taxonomy (NCBI): domain Eukaryota; kingdom Viridiplantae; phylum Streptophyta; class Magnoliopsida; order Asterales; family Asteraceae; genus Chrysanthemum; species Chrysanthemum seticuspe. The sequence goes on from BPTQ01000003.1 coordinate 83,570,298, forward strand.
CCTTTCCTGATTGTTTGACCTGTTGCTTATCTGAACTTATGTTTTATTGAACCATGCGATATCTGATTTGAACTTTATGTTAGGAAGACTTTGATATGCATATTTGTTGAACCTTGTTATATTTGAATATGAACCTTATGATATGAGTTATCTGATATGTTATTTGCTGAACCTCGTGTTTGACTAAGACCTGTGTCATAATTGAAATTTTGTTTGACCTAAGATAGTTTGACACCTGAGCCAAATAATAACTAGTCATGGGGGTTCCATGTCCGTGTCAGTGATGCACCACTGACATGACTCTAGGGCAGTAGAGTGAAGTTCTGCCACGTCCCTTATCTATTATTTGTTATGAGCTCAAGTTATATTATATTATCAATATATGTTTGTGGGGCGTATGGATGCATCCTAGATCTGATCTGTTGTCCGATATGATTTATCTAGGTGAATGATGTCGTGTGCAGTACGCGTCTTCATAAAACTCTGGGAGCTAGCTACTCCGGATTATTTTGAGATTATTTCTATATTGTTATGATGTTTTGATATGATATGTTCTGGGCTTGTGGTAGTTAACTAGATCTTCATTTGTTATGTCTATGTTAAGTATTCTGATTATGATTCGGTATGTTCAAGTGTTTATGATTATGTGCTGGGCTTATTATATGTTATTATATATGTGTATGCTTTTTTATGTTTATGTGATTACCATTTACAATGCTAGGTTATGATTAATATGTTTAAATAGGATTCGCATGCTGTCATCTGATGTCATGTTAGTTTATCGTCATGTGAATTCATTGGTCTGTGAGATGAATGTGCTAGTGTGAAGTGAGTATTCTATAAGTTTAGAACGTATAAATTGTTCAGTAAGTTTTGTGAACTTTGCCTATACGTTAGTGTTTTTATCTGTATATGTGACCTGCCATGTTTTAACTCTGCTGATGTTAGGATTTGATTTGAGAACTGGTTTAGTTTATGATAGCTGTTTGATAATTGTTAATGGTTATACTATGTTTTGTCTGGTTTATTTAATTATAGTTTGTTTAATATGTATTCTATTTGCTTGTGAGACTGCTATGATTTGAATGCTATTTCCGTTGCTGCGATATTGATTGGGTGTGTTAAGTGTAGATTAATTGATTTGTATGAATGCCATGTTTGTTTGCTGGTAACTGTTTCCGTTAGTCATTAGACTCTTCGTTTGGCTTATAAGTAATCTGTTATTCTTGATATGTTAAGTGTTTGGCTGTTTGATGTTGTAACGCCCCGACCCGCCAAGGGTAAAGGAATCACAAATAATGGTGTCATATCAAAGCAAACACAAATAACCAAAAGAAGTCTTAACATAAATGCGGAAATAATCCAAGTCAAATGACTTCAATACATAGGTCCCAGCGGAAGAATAATAAACTTCAAACATAATATCCGAAATAAATAAGTCTAAAATGGCATCATAAGAAAGGCGACCCTGGATACATAACTTCAGTAAACTGAACCTAATAAAGGCGTAAATACAATTCTGAAGAAAACCAATAAACACAAACGAAACTATACTGTGGTAATAAACACTAAGGAAATGGGAACCGCCCAGCCCCGCAATGTTGTAGTTTGTCGGTTTGTGAATTGTATAGTTCTTATTGTCTAATGAATATTCGGTTTGCTTCTCAGATTACTGATTGCCTTTGTCAATGGTCGTTTGTTTGTACCGTAAGTATGTTTAGTTAATTAGATGTGAATTGTGTGGGTTAGTTATAGCGTCGTTGCCTTTATCGTAAGTTTAGTATCGTCAGAGTGTTCGTTTATCTTATGTATAATTTGTTTGATATTAATTTATTTGGTCTGTTTTGTATCATATTGGTAATTGTTAATAGTTTGTCGATAGTATTTGATTTGGTCAAGAGTTTAGTTTAGGATTGTAGTCGTCTCAATTTTGTACCGTCCAGTGTATAT
>BPTQ01000003.1:83572918-83870881 GCA_019973895.1 Chrysanthemum seticuspe
AATCGACTCTCATGTATGTTCTAGGGTTTTCTTATTCTTTAATATCTCATTAATATGCATTTACTTTATATGTTACGTCTTAATGACTCTCCACTTAACCTAATACGTAATTAATAACCATCTTTCCTTTTACACTTTACCATACACGTTTATGATTTCATGTGACCACAAGTTATTAGGGTTTAGTATACTTTATGCGCTTTACATATTAAACTAGGGTTTATGTTTACGTGACCCTTACTTGTTTATTACACGTTCAAAACTCATGTATATATGTATTCGGTTCAACTAGGGTTTCGGCTAGCAAGTCATACGAAAGTCCTAGCTCATCTAAACATGTTACATATTCAAGTTATAATGTTTTACATAGGCCGAATAGATTACAAATGGTTCGGTCCTAACTCATGCATGTTTCGGCCTAGATTAACTCAACATATACGTGACCCGATTCAATATTACATCTTACGTTACATGTTCCTTATTAGTTACAAGGCTTAATTCATTAAGGTTTGTCTTGTTTTTGATTTACACCTCTCGGCCACAAGAAAAAGAAAACAAAACGCGACCAAACAAAATATAGCTCGACATATACATGCAAGGTACGTTAAAGGAAGTCGAATAAACGTTATACCTTAACTCGTTTGAAGCAAAATCTCGACACCAAAGGGTGTATGAGTCTCGGCCGAACAAGAAGAAAGAAAAAGGAGAGGCAAAGCAAACTAGGGTTTCAATTTAATGATTATGTCTTATATTTATAGTAGTAGCATTTAGTTTAGGTTTAGGAAGAGTTGGGTTTGGGTTGGCTTGGTCCAACCGAGCACACAAGCTCACCACAATGGGCTTCGGCCCTTGGTCTCACGAACACAAAACAAACGCCCCTCTTGGGCTTCTCTTGGTCCTCGGCTTGGCGCAAAACAAAACAAAAGAAACGAGCCCGTCCAACAAATAAACGGCCCAACATTATTAGCAAAACATTTAAATCCTTGTCGTACCAAAGTCGTTCACGTAATTATATTCGTTAAGTTTTATTTATTAGGTTTTTAACTTCGTAATTTATTATAAACGTGTTTTACGTATTTTTGTGATTCTTGGTTCCAAGGGTATTTTCGTCTTTATATATGTTTTAGATTTTCGGGTTTTACAGATGTGGTTGTAGTTGTGTCATTAATGTGCTATGAGATGTTTTAATTGTTATGTGGTTGTTTGGATTTCTGTATATTGTGCTTCCGCAGAATCCTAAAAGATCCCTCATTATCATTTTCATTTTGATTTACTTATTTGTATATTTGTTTTGTTTGGCTTTTGTTTCGTTATATCTGTTCACTGGGCTTTGTAAGCTCAGCCGCATTTTCTTTTCCTGCGGCAGGTATTTTAAGCATTCAAGATGAGCTTATGGGATAGCTGATCTGGGTTGAGAGTAGAGACGAGAGCAAGATTTGATCATAGAGATCTTAGATTTATTTTGAAGTTTAGCTATTTATGTTTTCTTTTTGAATATTTTGTAAAGGCTTTCGCTATTATATAGTATTTAAGGTTCTGATATGAAACCGTATTTGCGATATCTTTACCCTCGTCGGGTTGGGGTGTTACATAAGGACTTTGGACATATTGTGATCAAGCATTCTAGGATTTCTTGAGATCGTTTGGCATATAAGCATGCATGTCCAATTGCATTATCATGAGGTTTCTCTAACTTATCCTCTTCAACAATCTCACGCAGACATTCTAGGCAATCCTTAAGGGATGAGAAGTATGTTTGAACAGCAAGTTTGTTGTTCCTAAGATGAGGAGGGACATATTTCACAGACAAAGCATATTTATTACAAGAGTGAACCTTTGATACACCATTCTCCCCATTGGTCATTGGCATTTTCCCTTTTACCTGACTCTTCAGATTCTCAATTTCCTTTTGCAATGAAGCTATTTGTTCGTTATTTTTGTTACGAGTGACCTTTATTGATTCAAATAACTCATTGAAATGACGTTTAACCTTTTCATTTTCTTCTAGAAAACTTTCGTTTTCCTTTTGTAATGCATTTACTAGGTTTTGAAGAGGAAACGTTTGAGAATTCTGAGAATCTAAAGGAGGAGGCATTTGGGAGCCTGTCATATTGTTCGTTTGACCCTTTAATTGAGAGATTTGGGCTTTCAACCTTCTGATCGTGTTGCAATGAGCTTGAATCTGTTCATCACGTTTGTCAATTTGAAAAACTGCATCAAGCTCTGGAGCATCTGAGGATGTCTTGATATTTGAAGTTTTGACATTTTCTTTAAGATGTTGATATTTTAGTTGTAAATTAAAATGCTCAACTTCTAGTTTAGAAAAATGTTTAACCAAATTGTTTTGATCATCCAGTTCAATTTTCTCGTTTAGTTCAGAATTAGTTTTTTCAAGCTCAATGACACGATCATGGGAGACTTTCAGGGCAACCGATAATTCATGAAATTTGGAAGCATTAATGGAACAATTTGTAGCAGTGAAAAACACATCTTGAGCAATACATTCAGAAATCAGGTTCTCATTTAGTGTATGCAAGTTCTTCCTCTCAATCTCATTATATTTTAGTGCTCGCTCATAGTCATTAACTTCAACTATCATTGCATCAAATTCCTTTTCCATTCCCTTAATATCAGTTTCTATCCCCTTTTTAAGACTCTCAAAGTGATCTTTTAGAAGTTTAAAGAAAGGCATGACCTCAGTTAAATAACAGTCTTTCATTTGCTCAAAACCCCTTTCTCCTTCAGTTATACCAGTGGGTGTGATCCTTTTCTTGCAAGTTTTCTCAAAATCAACAAATTGTTGAAATATAACATATTGGCTAATTAAGGTCTTGCTTTTAGTGGCAATTGTTCTAGGAACAAGATGCATTGGTGTTATAGGAGGATACACAGTTGCTCTAGGCATTTTCCAAAGGGGAGGGTTTGTTACAACAATATTTTCAGCTTTCTGCTTATCTAAATCCATTTTCCAGAAAACTTGTTCGGGAGTCAACAATGTCTGAGGCTTAAACATGTTCAAGGAAATCCAGTTTTCCTTCTTGTAATCATGGGGTGTGATCTTTATTTTCTTCTCTTTACATTTAAGATCATCTAATTTCTTGTTCATCTTTTCCCTAGTGACTTCATCTGATTTCTTATCTTCCTCAGTGCACTCAACGCAACTAGGTTTCTGTCTAGGTTTAAGGATTTCATTGCCATCATAAAGAACCTTATGAGCATTTCTAACCCTTTTAATGACCTCTGGATTTGGTTCCTCAACAAGGGGAATGCTATGCTTATCGCTTAAGACTCTATGCTTAGTGATCATGTGAGTAGTCTGAATGGTGTTCCCTTGTATGTACAACTTGTTTTCAAGTTTGTTTTTCAAAGTTTTCAGATTAGAAAAATCTTTCAAGAGTTTTGATTCCTTTGCATTAAATTCTTGCTTAAGCATTTTCACATTTTCTTGAAGTTCTTGTTTTTGCTTAGCAGTTTTAGAAAGCTTTTCTTGCAAGGAATTTAACTCTTGTTTTAATACTTCTTTTCGAAAATTACTTTTTCTAATAATTGTACGCACTTGGTCATCCATTTCCTGCTCACGAGAGGTCAACTCAAATTTTGCACGTTGTTCATAGATAGCAACACATTCTTTATAGGCATTTAGTTCAGAAATTACAGAATCATCAGGGGCACATGCAGTGAATTCATAAAAAACATGGTCATTGTTGACTGCAGAAGATGCATCACTTGGTACAACTTCACTTTCACTTTGTTTCACATATTGATCATATGGGACAATATTGATATTACCCATATTTTCAACATTTGATTCAATAGTTTCAGTTGATTGTACTTTGTCATGCATCTGTTGCACATCAGCATCATCGTATAGTTTTAATACCTCTGAGATGAGTCTGTCTTTGGATGATCCAGCTTGTGGTGAAGAAGAGACCTTGGGAGAAACCATTGGAGAAATGCTAGCCATAAAAATTGTGTGTGCAGTAGGTCCATCATCCACATCAGAGTCGTATGCATCACAATCAGCGACTTGAAAGGCATTCTGATTATTCTGACCTATCTCCTGAATAGGCTGCTCATCCACATCTGCATCATAGGTCTTGGCATTGCCCTCAGCTAGAAACAACAATTCCTCTTCATCCAAAGCAGCACCATTATCCTGAGCTTGTACAAGCAGCATCTTATCTCTAAAGTAATCAGCATTCTGTGGACGCTTTGGAGATGTGCAGTTCCTTGCAATGTGTCCCTCACCACCACAGTTATAACATTTGATCGGCTTAGCTTGACCTTGATTACCATTCCTTCCTCGATTCTGATTACCAACATAACCTCTACCAGCTCCACCTCTTCCCTGATCATACTGTCTTTCCTGAACTGGTTGCACCACGATCCTCCCATCTTTAACAGTAGCTTGATTGTGTGGGTTAGATGCTGTTCTGAGGTTGTTGTTGGTTTGTGGGAGAGAATTCATGTTTTGACTAATCAGAAGAGCTAGTTGATTAATGAAGTTACCCACGTGTGCATCAGCATCAGCTTGTTTGAACATAGGATCAGGAATGAGTTTGTGATTACCATTTCCCATGGGTATGACTTGTGAGGCTTTGGTTGTGATTCCGATGTTTGAGTAGAAGGCAGTTGAGTCATTAGACGAGCTTGTCTCTCCCTGGTTGGTTTTGAACTGATTAAGAATCATTTTTTCAAACATAGCATGTCTCTCATTCTGAAGGAGGAAGGCATAGAGTTGCTCATAGTTTGTATTCTTCAATCCTTTAGTGAGCTTCACAGAGGTGACAAACTTGTGCCATTCGGGATTCATGTTATTCACAAATTTTGAGTTCAGCTGAATGTTAGGCATAGTCATTCTGATGTTCCTCATATCATTCACCAACTTATGAAATCTCACATAGTACTCATAGACACTCTCATCTGGTTTCATCTTGAAGTGTTCAAGAGTTGTGATTCTCTGTCTTCCATAGTTAGTTCAGAACCTGAGAGAAGCATCTTGACATTATCCCATACCGCCTTTGCTTCGGTGTTGTGATTGATCAGCTTGTAGATGTCTTTAGGAAGACCTTGAAGAACAATGTTAGAAGCCCTGATATCAGCATCGAATCTCTTTTTCTCCTTATCATCAAGCTCATCATACATCTTTGGTCTGTCCATTCCGTAAATCAGAGTTCCATCTTCAGCAGTATCAAGTACATCTCTAGTCGTCTCAACTCGATACGGTCCTTCATCAATGGATTTGAGAATGTTGACACCATTTTCCTTTCCAAGACAGTACAATCTGATTCGTTGAGCCCAAGAATCGTAGTCAGTTCTGTCAAGCATGGGTGGACGAGTATCTGAACCAGCTGCTTGAACATCCTCGGCAACAGTGGAGATGATAGTAGGAACGTTGGTAGACATGTTAACAGATTGTACGGGATTTTATAACTCTATGATTAAACCGGGTAATAGATTCTTTCACGGGATTTTACTAAATCAAGAGAAAACCGTAAAAAATCACCCAAGTCGCTAGAAGATAATGCACCAAGTCGCTAACACCTAATTTTCTATACCACCAAGTCGCTAAACAAAGGCAAGTCGCTAAATAGTAACTCGCTAAGCCTCAAGTCGCTAGCAAAATTTTGGCAGCAATTCGCTAATCAAGTCGCTAAAGATTCAAGTCGCTAAATAGCAACTCGCTACTGACCAAGTCGCTAACACCAAGTCGCTACCCGTAGTGGAGAGTCCACTACTTGTACTGTAAGTCGCTAGGCCTAAGTCGCTAGCTCCAAAAACTTCAACTCGCTACAAAATTGTAAAGCAAGTCGCTACTAAGAAACAAATCCGTAGGTCAAGTCGCTAGCAAGAAAAACAACACAAACATCACTTTTCAATCCAAAAACAACCCAACCAAGATGATTCAAGCTTACCAAATGAAAACCTAAACACTTGTGATGATTCTAAACGTAAAAGTAATAACAAAATCCAAGCTTTAACACAAGAAATCAACCAAATGATGCACAAACCACTAAACTTTTTCAAACTCAAAAACCACCTAAAAACCACTAGAAATCCAAAGATGTGCAAGATATGATCTAACCATGGCTCTCTGATACCAATTGTAAGATATTAGTTTTCACTTACACATCAAACCATAACATCAAGTTGGCGTATAAGTGGAATTCTAGAGAGAGAAAGTTAGAGGTTTAGGGAACTTAGTGAGAGAAAGTGAAAGATATTATTATGAGCTCCAACTCTCTACCTTGGAAGGTAGAGAGTATTTATAGTCTTACAATAAATCGCCACACAACGGGCTGTGGATCAAGCATACAGTGGGTAAAGACCCGTCCGTCCTCCACGGTGTTACTTAACTAAATACTACTTTACTTAAAATAACTACGACTACGAGCTTTCTAACGATTACATATACTTGAGGTGACCGACTCTTTAATACCTAGAATTTCTAATTCCTAACATCTACCGACACTGAGTTATCTTGCAACAACTCATCCTTATCTTGATGATGATCAACTTTGCTTCCAGAATTCAAGGCATCATCATCAGTGGGACCTTGCTTATCAATGATGGGTGAGACAGAACCAACTTTCCACTTTTCAACCAAATAGAACTCCTTTGGAGAATCAGCTTCCTTAGAAATTGTTTCTACATCAGAATCCTTTTGTGTACCTACATTAATATTAGTGGAAGTTCCTGCAATGATAGGCTCATAATTCATAGATTTGGTTAGCATATCAATGTTAAACAGCCAGTCTGGTCCTTTGGTCTCAACACTAGGAGTCTCTTCACTAAACTGAACATGTAAGTTTTCTTCAACAATCCTAGTCCTCCTATTGTATACTCTAAAGGCTTTACTATTAGAAGAATAGCCAAAAAAGTATCCGTCATCAGCTTTTTCTTGAAACTTACCTAGGTAGTCTATTGTATTCAAGATAGTAACAGGACACCCAAAAGGTTTTAGGAATGCAATCATTGGCTTCCTATCATGTATTAGTTCATAGGAGGTCTTGTTATAAGGCTTAACTACTTTACTTCTATTCTGCACATAACATGCAGTACCTACAGCTTCAGCCCAAAAGGTAGTTGGTAGCTTAGATTCAGACAACATTGTCCTAGCAGCCTCAATTAGTATCCTATTTTTCCTTTCAGCTACACCATTCTGTTGTGGTGTTCTAGCAACACTAAACTATCTTTCAATACCCTTAGCTACACAGAACTGATTCATCACATCATTCTTAAATTCAGTTCCATTATCACGTCTGATTACCTTGACCTTATGGTTTACTAGATTTTCTATCTTAGTAATGAAACTCTTGAGGATCTCACTAGTCTCACTTTTAGCAGCCAAAAAGTATACCCAAGAAAATCTACTATAATCATCAGTGATAGCTAGGCAGTACTGCTTATGATTCAAACTTTTAACAAAGGTGGGTCCAAATAAGTCCATATGAAGCATAAACAGTGGTTGTGTGATGGTGTTAACAGTTTTGGACTTACAAGAAGCTCTATGTTGTTTTCCTTTTTGACAAGCCACACAAAGTTCCTTACTGTCACACCCTCGCCGGAGGCGGAAGCACGAGGTGTAACGGAAGGGAACATAAGCACAAGATAATAGAACATACCAACATTAATATTAAAAAGAAATATTACACCATTACAATACCAGTTTAGCCGACATCGGCGAATATATTACAAAGCTTAGATTCCAAAATATTATGTTTTATACATAATGATTTATATTGACAAGTGAAAGCTTCATTATGCAAGACTTGGTAGAAAGAGCTTACTAACGATCACCTGAAATGCATGAGAGAAAAAAAAAAACGGGTCAACTATGAAAATAGTTGGTGAGTAAACACGCTTAACAAAATAGGAAAACTCGTAAGAAATAATCAAAGCTTTCGGTTGACGAAAACGGTCCGCAAAGCAAAGGCATTGTAAATCCACTCAGTTCCAAGTTCCGCCCATACAAAACTTGCAACCTGTGTGTTCACAACCCACTGCCAAAAGTAGTATGTCTAAAAGTCAAGTATAAACGGTCATAATAGTTCACAATATAGTACCACGAATATAATAATTCAGGGATGCTCCGAACATGGGAGACTTTGCACTGCTCCAACAAGGGAGACTCCTTTGTCACTCGACCACCTAGGCGAGAATTATTGAGAACGCTCCACCAATAAGGCGAGACTTTATAGTGATGCTCCGAACATGGGAGACTTTGCACTGCTCCGAACAGGGGAGACTTAAATTGAAAATGCTCCGTTCCCCTAGGGAGACATTTTGCTCCGGACCGGGGAGGCTTTAAGTTGATGCTCCGAACAGGGGAGACTTTGTACGCTCCACCAATAAGGCGAGACTTTTAGGGTCATAGCATGTACGGTTCAATAAGTTCAAATAAGTAATAGGTTCGTAATTAAGTTCAAGGATTTGATTCGAGTTCACAAGTTCTAGTCAAACTAGTTAATAAAAGTAGTAAACAATTTAGCTCAAGAAAGGTTCATGCATTTCGCCCCAAAATATAGTAAAAACGGAAAAAGGGGGGGGGTTGTGATTACTCACTTGGTAAACTGGTGTGATGACAAGAGTGAGTACACTGAGGTATAATGTGATGCTTTAACCGGGACCTATTACGAATGATATGATATGTAATGAGTTGCAATGTGATGTTATGCATGCATTTCGTATGCTATTTATACCATTTGCGAGTTTTGAAAATAATATAACTTATCGTCGAAAAATACTCTTTTGACGTCTTGACCCTTCAAAAATCACTTTACAAGTTTTTACGTCAAAATGTCATCCTACAATGGTTTTATAATGATTTATAGTGAAATTATCACTTTTCGTCGCAAAACAATGTCGTCGGAATTTTCATGAAAGTGATAAAAATGGCTTTGGAAAACTAGTCGTAAAATGGTGTACGTCAAACGTTAGAGAACGAACTCGACGGTTTTGGAAAGTTTGTATCGAAATCTAGAAGTTTCAGTTCAGGAGTTTTCGTCCAAAAGGTCTCGAACATAAAGATAATAAGGGTTAAAGATGGTGATTTTGTCTAATTGTAGTTCAAAAAGTGAGTTTCGGCCAAGTTTAGACAACCATAAATAATTTACTACAACTCCGCTATACAAACAGCTAATTGTATTGAAAAATATGCTCGGTGAACTTGATTTTATTAGAAGACAATTCGTTCCAAAAAGTTTTGCATCATGGTTAAAAACAGCCCTCAACATGGACGTTACAGCTACCGTAACACTTGTATCGTAGAAATAATATAATTTTTCAGAAAATAATAGTTACGGCAAGTTTATGAAAACGTGTATATCTTTGTCGTTTCAAATCCGTTTTCTACGTATAATACGTCCTTAGCTTCGTATCAAAGTATACTAATATATTTTTGATTAGTCGAAATAATTTGTGAAGCTTAAGGCTCGTTTTTGACCCGGACAAAGTAAAAACAACAAGCTGAAATTTCTGAAAAGTATATTTTTCGTCGTCAAACTTGTAAAATCCATAACTTCTTCGTTATAACTCCGTTTTAATCCGTTCAAGCGGCCACGGATTCGTTTTAAAGTATATTTTCTAAATATCAAGGCCAAAAAGTCGTGCCTACTGTCGGTTTTTCCAGAAAATTAAAACAAGGACAGAACCTATTTATATACTTATCGAAAATAGTTTTTCTCGGACAAAACATATTCTAATCCCTTCAAATCAACTCCAAAGCTAATCTAATCCTACCATACACCTTCTCAGGGTGTCATGGGTTCCTAATCATCATCAAGACCAACATATATCAAGGGGATAATTATAGGATGACCATAAATGTATATATATACTCTAAAATCATGTAAAAATGGTATAAATCACATATGTCTTGCATGTTGCTCCAAAAATGAAAAGATACATATGAGATGATGAGAAAACATGAAAAATGATAGAAACATGCTTACAAGTGAATATGATGAGGTGCAAGTAACAAGGTTAAACCTAAACACTCTTGGTTTTTATTTCAAAACCTAATAAAGAATGTTATCTAGATTGTTTATAACTTGAACCTTGAAAATTTTGGTGATCCCTAGCTAACTCTTGATGATGACCGGTTCTTATGGAGAGAAAACAAAGAGAGATGAACTTTTCTAGACTTGAATAATGAGTGTGAATGAGATCCCATGAATGAGGTGAAGTTTGGAGTATATAATAAGATATGTAAGTAAAATTTCAACCAAACCATAAATGCAATCCTTATGGCCGGATTTTTAGGGGCAATTGTCTCTAAAATATCTTTTTTTTTTTTTTTTTTTTTTTTTTTTTTTTTTTTTATATATATTGTATTATGTATAAGATGTGTTGAAAAATGTAAGTGAAATATAGTTTAAATGTAACTTGTAAGGTAAATGGTAGTTTTTAGGTAAAAAGTAAATTTTTAGTAGATCAAAATAGAATGTAATGAGATAATAAAAATTGTAAAAATACATTCCTTGTAAAATTTGAGTGATAAAATAATTATCGTGAAATTTTTAAGAAAAACGTCGTAATAATATAACTTTAACGATTTATATACCAAATAAATTCAAAACTCTAGGTAAAGTCAAAATATAGTTTTTATAACTAAATGTAAGTATAAAAATATATCGGGATCATTTTTGAAAGTAACGGATTAAATATTTAAAATAATAACTCACGCGATAACGTTTATTAAATATAAAAAATTACGCGTTAAATGTGAAATGAAATGCCATGAATGAACTAATATGATGCATATTTAATTTAAGAAATGACCGGAATTTGAGAATTGTGACATTCTTCCCATGTCAGCGGAATCACGTCCCCGTGATTCAATTAACGATACTATGGTCCGAACCTCGACAAGAGTTCTAAAAGTTCATGCTCATACGAACAGTCTAAATGATCATATCAATGCCCATGCATACAGGTTCCCCATTCAACTAAGTACGTGCCCGTGATTAGATTAGATAGGGTAAACTTGCCCAATATCGAACGTAGCTCTCAAAAGACCTTTAGGTAGTCGATTCTAATTTAATCCCACAACTCATCAAACAAGAACTGTCATGAGATTAAACTAAACCGACTTGAGTAAACTTGTCTCTTAGCTTGATTTTTGCAACTCATCAAACAAGAACTGTCACTAGATCAAGCTAGGAAACAAGTTGTTAGAAAGATAGGAATCAACATCCTTGAATGAAGTCTTTTGAAAGATTCGCTCGATATTGGATTTGCTTACACAATCAAATCAAATCAACAAAATATATAACAACTAAGGTCGATATTAATAGGTCTCAAATTAATCAATGTCGTGAACGTGGTAAAGATTGGAAGGAAGCTATGCACTCAAAATTATGTCGTACAGAAATAAGGTAGTTGCTCAAAAGAATGTACCCGTTACGCGTTGCGGGCTTCCTCGGTGCCCAGATAGAATGCTCGACCACGTGCGGGAGGAATTTCAATGTTCTGATCTTGTGGGCCTTCTATTGCCAACGCCAGGTTTGGACGATTACCTCCTTGATTGGAAGTTCTTTTCAACTTTGGACAGGTATTGCGAAGGTGATCTAGACTTCCACACTCGTAACATGCTTTTCTCTGTCCTTGATTTCCAGTTCTGTTTGAGCAATTTTTCGCGAAGTGGCCCGTCTGTCCACATTTGCCACACTTTCGGCAGTCTCCTAAGTGATGATAATTACATCGAGTACACAAAGGATGTGGACCTGTATATCTTTTGCGCCCCTGGTTGGTCGCCCCATAGTTCTGGGTTATTCGCTGCCTCTTGTTTTGCTGATTCTGGTCTCGGCTTCCCTGGTGATCCTCCTGTCGCTTTCGTCCATTGTTTGAAGTACCTTCTCCGTTGTTGGTTCGTCTAGCATCGAGATGTATTATAATTTGGGTGAGTAGGTCCGCTATTCCAGCAGCGTTGTTGTTTGGATTGTCATTGTTGTTTGGGTTGCCGTTGTTGTTGCCTCCTGAGCGTGTGTTTCTTGCAGCCATGATCCTACAGAGGACCAAAACATCGGGTTGAGTAAACGACATTCGAACGAAGTCAGATGAGGTGTAGAACGGTGGTAATGTGTTATAGTGATCGAAACATGACAGGAACAGAGACATGCTATGTCTAACAAGTCGAAAGATGGAAAAGAGAGGGTATGAACAAGGTACGGTAATGTAGACGTGAACGTAAAAACATGCCATGCATACCCACCCGACCAATGCAACTTCAGGTGACCAGACTCTAAAGACTCGACTAAACATGATTTAAAACTACCACTCTTATCATTGCATGGTTCTTCATAAATTAGACATAGTTGATCAGGCTATGTATAATTTATGATTAACGATGCAACGATAGGACTAGATGACTCGGATGATGTTCAATGTTTAATAAAAAAAAATTTCGGTTATAGCTGTGATTTTTATTTTTGAAAAATCGGCATTCTCTATAACCTTTGGCTCTGGTACCAATCTGTCACACCCTCGCCGGAGGCGGAAGCACGAGGTGTAACGGAAGGGAACATAAGCACAAGATAATAGAACATACCAACATTAATATTAAAAAGAAATATTACACCATTACAATACCAGTTTAGCCGACATCGGCGAATATATTACAAAGCTTAGATTCCAAAATATTATGTTTTATACATAATGATTTATATTGACAAGTGAAAGCTTCATTATGCAAGACTTGGTAGAAAGAGCTTACTAACGATCACCTGAAATGCATGAGAGAAAAAAAAAACGGGTCAACTATGAAAATAGTTGGTGAGTAAACACGCTTAACAAAATAGGAAAACTCGTAAGAAATAATCAAAGCTTTCGGTTGACGAAAACGGTCCGCAAAGCAAAGGCATTGTAAATCCACTCAGTTCCAAGTTCCGCCCATACAAAACTTGCAACCTGTGTGTTCACAACCCACTGCCAAAAGTAGTATGTCTAAAAGTCAAGTATAAACGGTCATAATAGTTCACAATATAGTACCACGAATATACTAATTCAGGGATGCTCCGAACATGGGAGACTTTGCACTGCTCCAACAAGGGAGACTCCTTTGTCACTCGACCACCTAGGCGAGAATTATTGAGAACGCTCCACCAATAAGGCGAGACTTTATAGTGATGCTCCGAACATGGGAGACTTTGCACTGCTCCGAACAGGGGAGACTTAAATTGAAAATGCTCCGTTCCCCTAGAGAGACATTTTGCTCCGGACCGGGGAGGCTTTAAGTTGATGCTCCGAACAGGGGAGACTTTATAGTGATGCTCCGAACAGGGGAGACTTTGTACGCTCCAGCAATAAGGCGAGACTTTTAGGGTCATAGCATGTACGGTTCAATAAGTTCAAATAAGTAATAGGTTCGTAATTAAGTTCAAGGATTTGATTCGAGTTCACAAGTTCTAGTCAAACTAGTTAATAAAAGTAGTAAACAATTTAGCTCAAGAAAGGTTCATGCATTTCGCCCCAAAATATAGTAAAAACGGAAAAAGGGGGGGGGGGTTGTGATTACTCACTTGGTAAACTGGTGTGATGACAAGAGTGAGTACACTGAGGTATAATGTGATGCTTTAACCGGGACCTATTACGAATGATATGATATGTAATGAGTTGCAATGTGATGTTATGCATGCATTTCGTATGCTATTTATACCATTTGCGAGTTTTGAAAATAATATAACTTATCGTCGAAAAATACTCTTTTGACGTCTTGACCCTTCAAAAATCACTTTACAAGTTTTTACGTCAAAATGTCATCCTACAATGGTTTTATAATGATTTATAGTGAAATTATCACTTTTCGTCGCAAAACAATGTCGTCGGAATTTTCATGAAAGTGATAAAAATGGCTTTGGAAAACTAGTCGTAAAATGGTGTACGTCAAACGTTAGAGAACGAACTCGACGGTTTTGGAAAGTTTGTATCGAAATCTAGAAGTTTCAGTTCAGGAGTTTTCGTCCAAAAGGTCTCGAACATAAAGATAATAAGGGTTAAAGATGGTGATTTTGTCTAATTGTAGTTCAAAAAGTGAGTTTCGGCCAAGTTTAGACAACCATAAATAATTTACTACAACTCCGCTATACAAACAGCTAATTGTATTGAAAAATATGCTCGGTGAACTTGATTTTATTAGAAGACAATTCGTTCCAAAAAGTTTTGCATCATGGTTAAAAACAGCCCTCAACATGGACGTTACAGCTACCGTAACACTTGTATCGTAGAAATAATATAATTTTTCAGAAAATAATAGTTACGGCAAGTTTATGAAAACGTGTATATCTTTGTCGTTTCAAATCCGTTTTCTACGTATAATACGTCCTTAGCTTCGTATCAAAGTATACTAATATATTTTTGATTAGTCGAAATAATTTGTGAAGCTTAAGGCTCGTTTTTGACCCGGACAAAGTAAAAACAACAAGCTGAAATTTCTGAAAAGTATATTTTTCGTCGTCAAACTTGTAAAATCCATAACTTCTTCGTTATAACTCCGTTTTAATCCGTTCAAGCGGCCACGGATTCGTTTTAAAGTATATTTTCTAAATATCAAGGCCAAAAAGTCGTGCCTACTGTCGGTTTTTCCAGAAAATTAAAACAAGGACAGAACCTATTTATATACTTATCGAAAATAGTTTTTCTCGGACAAAACCTATTCTAATCCCTTCAAATCAACTCCAAAGCTAATCTAATCCTACCATACACCTTCTCAGGGTGTCATGGGTTCCTAATCATCATCAAGACCAACATATATCAAGGGGATAATTATAGGATGACCATAAATGTATATATATACTCTAAAATCATGTAAAAATGGTATAAATCACATATGTCTTGCATGTTGCTCCAAAAATGAAAAGATACATATGAGATGATGAGAAAACATGAAAAATGATAGAAACATGCTTACAAGTGAATATGATGAGGTGCAAGTAACAAGGTTAAACCTAAACACTCTTGGTTTTTATTTCAAAACCTAATAAAGAATGTTATCTAGATTGTTTATAACTTGAACCTTGAAATTTTTGGTGATCCCTAGCTAACTCTTGATGATGACCGGTTCTTATGGAGAGAAAACAAAGAGAGATGAACTTTTCTAGACTTGAATAATGAGTGTGAATGAGATCCCATGAATGAGGTGAAGTTTGGAGTATATAATAAGATATGTAAGTAAAATTTCAACCAAACCATAAATGCAATCCTTATGGCCGGATTTTTAGGGGCAATTGTCTCTAAAATATCTTTTTTTTTTTTTTTTTTTTTTTTTTTTTTTTTTTTTTTTTTTTTATATATTGTATTATGTATAAGATGTGTTGAAAAATGTAAGTGAAATATAGTTTAAATGTAACTTGTAAGGTAAATGGTAGTTTTTAGGTAAAAAGTAAATTTTTAGTAGATCAAAATAGAATGTAATGAGATAATAAAAATTGTAAAAATACATTCCTTGTAAAATTTGAGTGATAAAATAATTATCGTGAAATTTTTAAGAAAAACGTCGTAATAATATAACTTTAACGATTTATATACCAAATAAATTCAAAACTCTAGGTAAAGTCAAAATATAGTTTTTATAACTAAATGTAAGTATAAAAATATATCGGGATCATTTTTGAAAGTAACGGATTAAATATTTAAAATAATAACTCACGCGATAACGTTTATTAAATATAAAAAATTACGCGTTAAATGTGAAATGAAATGCCATGAATGAACTAATATGATGCATATTTAATTTAAGAAATGACCGGAATTTGAGAATTGTGACATTCTTCCCATGTCAGTGGAATCACGTCCCCGTGATTCAATTAACGATACTATGGTCCGAACCTCGACAAGAGTTCTAAAAGTTCATGCTCATACGAACAGTCTAAATGATCATATCAATGCCCATGCATACAGGTTCCCCATTCAACTAAGTACGTGCCCGTGATTAGATTAGATAGGGTAAACTTGCCCAATATCGAACGTAGCTCTCAAAAGACCTTTAGGTAGTCGATTCTAATTTAATCCCACAACTCATCAAACAAGAACTGTCATGAGATTAAACTAAACCGACTTGAGTAAACTTGTCTCTTAGCTTGATTTTTGCAACTCATCAAACAAGAACTGTCACTAGATCAAGCTAGGAAACAAGTTGTTAGAAAGATAGGAATCAACATCCTTGAATGAAGTCTTTTGAAAGATTCGCTCGATATTGGATTTGCTTACACAATCAAATCAAATCAACAAAATATATAACAACTAAGGTCGATATTAATAGGTCTCAAATTAATCAATGTCGTGAACGTGGTAAAGATTGGAAGGAAGCTATGCACTCAAAATTATGTCGTACAGAAATAAGGTAGTTGCTCAAAAGAATGTACCCGTTACGCGTTGCGGGCTTCCTCGGTGCCCAGATAGAATGCTCGACCACGTGCGGGAGGAATTTCAATGTTCTGATCTTGTGGGCCTTCTATTGCCAACGCCAGGTTTGGACGATTACCTCCTTGATTGGAAGTTCTTTTCAACTTTGGACAGGTATTGCGAAGGTGATCTAGACTTCCACACTCGTAACATGCTTTTCTCTGTCCTTGATTTCCAGTTCTGTTTGAGCAATTTTTCGCGAAGTGGCCCGTCTGTCCACATTTGCCACACTTTCGGCAGTCTCCTAAGTGATGATAATTACATCGAGTACACAAAGGATGTGGACCTGTATATCTTTTGCGCCCCTGGTTGGTCGCCCCATAGTTCTGGGTTATTCGCTGCCTCTTGTTTTGCTGATTCTGGTCTCGGCTTCCCTGGTGATCCTCCTGTCGCTTTCGTCCATTGTTTGAAGTACCTTCTCCGTTGTTGGTTCGTCTAGCATCGAGATGTATTATAATTTGGGTGAGTAGGTCCGCTATTCCAGCAGCGTTGTTGTTTGGATTGTCATTGTTGTTTGGGTTGCCGTTGTTGTTGCCTCCTGAGCGTGTGTTTCTTGCAGCCATGATCCTACAGAGGACCAAAACATCGGGTTGAGTAAACGACATTCGAACGAAGTCAGATGAGGTGTAGAACGGTGGTAATGTGTTATAGTGATCGAAACATGACAGGAACAGAGACATGCTATGTCTAACAAGTCGAAAGATGGAAAAGAGAGGGTATGAACAAGGTACGGTAATGTAGACGTGAACGTAAAAACATGCCATGCATACCCACCCGACCAATGCAACTTCAGGTGACCAGACTCTAAAGACTCGACTAAACATGATTTAAAACTACCACTCTTATCATTGCATGGTTCTTCATAAATTAGACATAGTTGATCAGGCTATGTATAATTTATGATTAACGATGCAACGATAGGACTAGATGACTCGGATGATGTTCAATGTTTAATAAAAAAAAATTTCGGTTATAGCTGTGATTTTTATTTTTGAAAAATCGGCATTCTCTATAACCTTTGGCTCTGGTACCAATCTGTCACACCCTCGCCGGAGGCGGAAGCACGAGGTGTAACGGAAGGGAACATAAGCACAAGATAATAGAACATACCAACATTAATATTAAAAAGAAATATTACACCATTACAATACCAGTTTAGCCGACATCGGCGAATATATTACAAAGCTTAGATTCCAAAATATTATGTTTTATACATAATGATTTATATTGACAAGTGAAAGCTTCATTATGCAAGACTTGGTAGAAAGAGCTTACTAACGATCACCTGAAATGCATGAGAGAAAAAAAAAACGGGTCAACTATGAAAATAGTTGGTGAGTAAACACGCTTAACAAAATAGGAAAACTCGTAAGAAATAATCAAAGCTTTCGGTTGACGAAAACGGTCCGCAAAGCAAAGGCATTGTAAATCAACTCAGTTCCAAGTTCCGCCCATACAAAACTTGCAACCTGTGTGTTCACAACCCACTGCCAAAAGTAGTATGTCTAAAAGTCAAGTATAAACGGTCATAATAGTTCACAATATAGTACCACGAATATACTAATTCAGGGATGCTCCGAACATGGGAGACTTTGCACTGCTCCAACAAGGGAGACTCCTTTGTCACTCGACCACCTAGGCGAGAATTATTGAGAACGCTCCACCAATAAGGCGAGACTTTATAGTGATGCTCCGAACATGGGAGACTTTGCACTGCTCCGAACAGGGGAGACTTAAATTGAAAATGCTCCGTTCCCCTAGAGAGACATTTTGCTCCGGACCGGGGAGGCTTTAAGTTGATGCTCCGAACAGGGGAGACTTTATAGTGATGCTCCGAACAGGGGAGACTTTGTACGCTCCAGCAATAAGGCGAGACTTTTAGGGTCATAGCATGTACGGTTCAATAAGTTCAAATAAGTAATAGGTTCGTAATTAAGTTCAAGGATTTGATTCGAGTTCACAAGTTCTAGTCAAACTAGTTAATAAAAGTAGTAAACAATTTAGCTCAAGAAAGGTTCAAGCATTTCGCCCCAAAATATAGTAAAAACGGAAAAAGGGGGGGTTGTGATTACTCACTTGGTAAACTGGTGTGATGACAAGAGTGAGTACACTGAGGTATAATGTGATGCTTTAACCGGGACCTATTACGAATGATATGATATGTAATGAGTTGCAATGTGATGTTATGCATGCATTTCGTATGCTATTTATACCATTTGCGAGTTTTGAAAATAATATAACTTATCGTCGAAAAATACTCTTTTGACGTCTTGACCCTTCAAAAATCACTTTACAAGTTTTTACGTCAAAATGTCATCCTACAATGGTTTTATAATGATTTATAGTGAAATTATCACTTTTCGTCGCAAAACAATGTCGTCGGAATTTTCATGAAAGTGATAAAAATGGCTTTGGAAAACTAGTCGTAAAATGGTGTACGTCAAACGTTAGAGAACGAACTCGACGGTTTTGGAAAGTTTGTATCGAAATCTAGAAGTTTCAGTTCAGGAGTTTTCGTCTAAAAGGTCTCGAACATAAAGATAATAAGGGTTAAAGATGGTGATTTTGTCTAATTGTAGTTCAAAAAGTGAGTTTCGGCCAAGTTTAGACAACCATAAATAATTTACTACAACTCCGCTATACAAACAGCTAATTGTATTGAAAAATATGCTCGGTGAACTTGATTTTATTAGAAGACAATTCGTTCCAAAAAGTTTTGCATCATGGTTAAAAACAGCCCTCAACATGGACGTTACAGCTACCGTAACACTTGTATCGTAGAAATAATATAATTTTTCAGAAAATAATAGTTACGGCAAGTTTATGAAAACGTGTATATCTTTGTCGTTTCAAATCCGTTTTCTACGTATAATACGTCCTTAGCTTCGTATCAAAGTATACTAATATATTTTTGATTAGTCGAAATAATTTGTGAAGCTTAAGGCTCGTTTTTGACCCGGACAAAGTAAAAACAACAAGCTGAAATTTCTGAAAAGTATATTTTTCGTCGTCAAACTTGTAAAATCCATAACTTCTTCGTTATAACTCCGTTTTAATCCGTTCAAGCGGCCACGGATTCGTTTTAAAGTATATTTTCTAAATATCAAGGCCAAAAAGTCGTGCCTACTGTCGGTTTTTCCAGAAAATTAAAACAAGGACAGAACCTATTTATATACTTATCGAAAATAGTTTTTCTCGGACAAAACCTATTCTAATCCCTTCAAATCAACTCCAAAGCTAATCTAATCCTACCATACACCTTCTCAGGGTGTCATGGGTTCCTAATCATCATCAAGACCAACATATATCAAGGGGATAATTATAGGATGACCATAAATGTATATATATACTCTAAAATCATGTAAAAATGGTATAAATCACATATGTCTTGCATGTTGCTCCAAAAATGAAAAGATACATATGAGATGATGAGAAAACATGAAAAATGATAGAAACATGCTTACAAGTGAATATGATGAGGTGCAAGTAACAAGGTTAAACCTAAACACTCTTGGTTTTTATTTCAAAACCTAATAAAGAATGTTATCTAGATTGTTTATAACTTGAACCTTGAAATTTTTGGTGATCCCTAGCTAACTCTTGATGATGACCGGTTCTTATGGAGAGAAAACAAAGAGAGATGAACTTTTCTAGACTTGAATAATGAGTGTGAATGAGATCCCATGAATGAGGTGAAGTTTGGAGTATATAATAAGATATGTAAGTAAAATTTCAACCAAACCATAAATGCAATCCTTATGGCTGGATTTTTAGGGGCAATTGTCTCTAAAATATCTTTTTTTTTTTTTTTTTTTTTTTTTTTTTTTTTTTTTTTTTTATATTGTATTATGTATAAGATGTGTTGAAAAATGTAAGTGAAATATAGTTTAAATGTAACTTGTAAGGTAAATGGTAGTTTTTAGGTAAAAAGTAAATTTTTAGTAGATCAAAATAGAATGTAATGAGATAATAAAAATTGTAAAAATACATTCCTTGTAAAATTTGAGTGATAAAATAATTATCGTGAAATTTTTAAGAAAAACGTCGTAATAATATAACTTTAACGATTTATATACCAAATAAATTCAAAACTCTAGGTAAAGTCAAAATATAGTTTTTATAACTAAATGTAAGTATAAAAATATATCGGGATCATTTTTGAAAGTAACGGATTAAATATTTAAAATAATAACTCACGCGATAACGTTTATTAAATATAAAAAATTACGCGTTAAATGTGAAATGAAATGCCATGAATGAACTAATATGATGCATATTTAATTTAAGAAATGACCGGAATTTGAGAATTGTGACATTCTTCCCATGTCAGCAGAATCACGTCCCCGTGATTCAATTAACGATACTATGGTCCGAACCTCGACAAGAGTTCTAAAAGTTCATGCTCATACGAACAGTCTAAATGATCATATCAATGCCCATGCATACAGGTTCCCCATTCAACTAAGTACGTGCCCGTGATTAGATTAGATAGGGTAAACTTGCCCAATATCGAACGTAGCTCTCAAAAGACCTTTAGGTAGTCGATTCTAATTTAATCCCACAACTCATCAAACAAGAACTGTCATGAGATTAAACTAAACCGACTTGAGTAAACTTGTCTCTTAGCTTGATTTTTGCAACTCATCAAACAAGAACTGTCACTAGATCAAGCTAGGAAACAAGTTGTTAGAAAGATAGGAATCAACATCCTTGAATGAAGTCTTTTGAAAGATTCGCTCGATATTGGATTTGCTTACACAATCAAATCAAATCAACAAAATATATAACAACTAAGGTCGATATTAATAGGTCTCAAATTAATCAATGTCGTGAACGTGGTAAAGATTGGAAGGAAGCTATGCACTCAAAATTATGTCGTACAGAAATAAGGTAGTTGCTCAAAAGAATGTACCCGTTACGCGTTGCGGGCTTCCTCGGTGCCCAGATAGAATGCTCGACCACGTGCGGGAGGAATTTCAATGTTCTGATCTTGTGGGCCTTCTATTGCCAACGCCAGGTTTGGACGATTACCTCCTTGATTGGAAGTTCTTTTCAACTTTGGACAGGTATTGCGAAGGTGATCTAGACTTCCACACTCGTAACATGCTTTTCTCTGTCCTTGATTTCCAGTTCTGTTTGAGCAATTTTTCGCGAAGTGGCCCGTCTGTCCACATTTGCCACACTTTCGGCAGTCTCCTAAGTGATGATAATTACATCGAGTACACAAAGGATGTGGACCTGTATATCTTTTGCGCCCCTGGTTGGTCGCCCCATAGTTCTGGGTTATTCGCTGCCTCTTGTTTTGCTGATTCTGGTCTCGGCTTCCCTGGTGATCCTCCTGTCGCTTTCGTCCATTGTTTGAAGTACCTTCTCCGTTGTTGGTTCGTCTAGCATCGAGATGTATTATAATTTGGGTGAGTAGGTCCGCTATTCCAGCAGCGTTGTTGTTTGGATTGTCATTGTTGTTTGGGTTGCCGTTGTTGTTGCCTCCTGAGCGTGTGTTTCTTGCAGCCATGATCCTACAGAGGACCAAAACATCGGGTTGAGTAAACGACATTCGAACGAAGTCAGATGAGGTGTAGAACGGTGGTAATGTGTTATAGTGATCGAAACATGACAGGAACAGAGACATGCTATGTCTAACAAGTCGAAAGATGGAAAAGAGAGGGTATGAACAAGGTACGGTAATGTAGACGTGAACGTAAAAACATGCCATGCATACCCACCCGACCAATGCAACTTCAGGTGACCAGACTCTAAAGACTCGACTAAACATGATTTAAAACTACCACTCTTATCATTGCATGGTTCTTCATAAATTAGACATAGTTGATCAGGCTATGTATAATTTATGATTAACGATGCAACGATAGGACTAGATGACTCGGATGATGTTCAATGTTTAATAAAAAAAAATTTCGGTTATAGCTGTGATTTTTATTTTTGAAAAATCGGCATTCTCTATAACCTTTGGCTCTGGTACCAATCTGTCACACCCTCGCCGGAGGCGGAAGCACGAGGTGTAACGGAAGGGAACATAAGCACAAGATAATAGAACATACCAACATTAATATTAAAAAGAAATATTACACCATTACAATACCAGTTTAGCCGACATCGGCGAATATATTACAAAGCTTAGATTCCAAAATATTATGTTTTATACATAATGATTTATATTGACAAGTGAAAGCTTCATTATGCAAGACTTGGTAGAAAGAGCTTACTAACGATCACCTGAAATGCATGAGAGAAAAAAAAAAACGGGTCAACTATGAAAATAGTTGGTGAGTAAACACGCTTAACAAAATAGGAAAACTCGTAAGAAATAATCAAAGCTTTCGGTTGACGAAAACGGTCCGCAAAGCAAAGGCATTGTAAATCCACTCAGTTCCAAGTTCCGCCCATACAAAACTTGCAACCTGTGTGTTCACAACCCACTGCCAAAAGTAGTATGTCTAAAAGTCAAGTATAAACGGTCATAATAGTTCACAATATAGTACCACGAATATACTAATTCAGGGATGCTCCGAACATGGGAGACTTTGCACTGCTCCAACAAGGGAGACTCCTTTGTCACTCGACCACCTAGGCGAGAATTATTGAGAACGCTCCACCAATAAGGCGAGACTTTATAGTGATGCTCCGAACATGGGAGACTTTGCACTGCTCCGAACAGGGGAGACTTAAATTGAAAATGCTCCGTTCCCCTAGAGAGACATTTTGCTCCGGACCGGGGAGGCTTTAAGTTGATGCTCCGAACAGGGGAGACTTTATAGTGATGCTCCGAACAGGGGAGACTTTGTACGCTCCAGCAATAAGGCGAGACTTTTAGGGTCATAGCATGTACGGTTCAATAAGTTCAAATAAGTAATAGGTTCGTAATTAAGTTCAAGGATTTGATTCGAGTTCACAAGTTCTAGTCAAACTAGTTAATAAAAGTAGTAAACAATTTAGCTCAAGAAAGGTTCAAGCATTTCGCCCCAAAATATAGTAAAAACGGAAAAAGGGGGGGTTGTGATTACTCACTTGGTAAACTGGTGTGATGACAAGAGTGAGTACACTGAGGTATAATGTGATGCTTTAACCGGGACCTATTACGAATGATATGATATGTAATGAGTTGCAATGTGATGTTATGCATGCATTTCGTATGCTATTTATACCATTTGCGAGTTTTGAAAATAATATAACTTATCGTCGAAAAATACTCTTTTGACGTCTTGACCCTTCAAAAATCACTTTACAAGTTTTTACGTCAAAATGTCATCCTACAATGGTTTTATAATGATTTATAGTGAAATTATCACTTTTCGTCGCAAAACAATGTCGTCGGAATTTTCATGAAAGTGATAAAAATGGCTTTGGAAAACTAGTCGTAAAATGGTGTACGTCAAACGTTAGAGAACGAACTCGACGGTTTTGGAAAGTTTGTATCGAAATCTAGAAGTTTCAGTTCAGGAGTTTTCGTCTAAAAGGTCTCGAACATAAAGATAATAAGGGTTAAAGATGGTGATTTTGTCTAATTGTAGTTCAAAAAGTGAGTTTCGGCCAAGTTTAGACAACCATAAATAATTTACTACAACTCCGCTATACAAACAGCTAATTGTATTGAAAAATATGCTCGGTGAACTTGATTTTATTAGAAGACAATTCGTTCCAAAAAGTTTTGCATCATGGTTAAAAACAGCCCTCAACATGGACGTTACAGCTACCGTAACACTTGTATCGTAGAAATAATATAATTTTTCAGAAAATAATAGTTACGGCAAGTTTATGAAAACGTGTATATCTTTGTTGTTTCAAATCCGTTTTCTACGTATAATACGTCCTTAGCTTCGTATCAAAGTATACTAATATATTTTTGATTAGTCGAAATAATTTGTGAAGCTTAAGGCTCGTTTTTGACCCGGACAAAGTAAAAACAACAAGCTGAAATTTCTGAAAAGTATATTTTTCGTCGTCAAACTTGTAAAATCCATAACTTCTTCGTTATAACTCCGTTTTAATCCGTTCAAGCGGCCACGGATTCGTTTTAAAGTATATTTTCTAAATATCAAGGCCAAAAAGTCGTGCCTACTGTCGGTTTTTCCAGAAAATTAAAACAAGGACAGAACCTATTTATATACTTATCGAAAATAGTTTTTCTCGGACAAAACCTATTCTAATCCCTTCAAATCAACTCCAAAGCTAATCTAATCCTACCATACACCTTCTCAGGGTGTCATGGGTTCCTAATCATCATCAAGACCAACATATATCAAGGGGATAATTATAGGATGACCATAAATGTATATATATACTCTAAAATCATGTAAAAATGGTATAAATCACATATGTCTTGCATGTTGCTCCAAAAATGAAAAGATACATATGAGATGATGAGAAAACATGAAAAATGATAGAAACATGCTTACAAGTGAATATGATGAGGTGCAAGTAACAAGGTTAAACCTAAACACTCTTGGTTTTTATTTCAAAACCTAATAAAGAATGTTATCTAGATTGTTTATAACTTGAACCTTGAAATTTTTGGTGATCCCTAGCTAACTCTTGATGATGACCGGTTCTTATGGAGAGAAAACAAAGAGAGATGAACTTTTCTAGACTTGAATAATGAGTGTGAATGAGATCCCATGAATGAGGTGAAGTTTGGAGTATATAATAAGATATGTAAGTAAAATTTCAACCAAACCATAAATGCAATCCTTATGGCCGGATTTTTAGGGGCAATTGTCTCTAAAATATCTTTTTTTTTTTTTTTTTTTTTTTTTTTTTTTTTTATATATATTGTATTATGTATAAGATGTGTTGAAAAATGTAAGTGAAATATAGTTTAAATGTAACTTGTAAGGTAAATGGTAGTTTTTAGGTAAAAAGTAAATTTTTAGTAGATCAAAATAGAATGTAATGAGATAATAAAAATTGTAAAAATACATTCCTTGTAAAATTTGAGTGATAAAATAATTATCGTGAAATTTTTAAGAAAAACGTCGTAATAATATAACTTTAACGATTTATATACCAAATAAATTCAAAACTCTAGGTAAAGTCAAAATATAGTTTTTATAACTAAATGTAAGTATAAAAATATATCGGGATCATTTTTGAAAGTAACGGATTAAATATTTAAAATAATAACTCACGCGATAACGTTTATTAAATATAAAAAATTACGCGTTAAATGTGAAATGAAATGCCATGAATGAACTAATATGATGCATATTTAATTTAAGAAATGACCGGAATTTGAGAATTGTGACACTTACACTCAAAAACCTTAGAAGGTAACCCTCTCACTAAGTTGCCTTTTACCAGTTTATTAATTGTTTTATAATTAAGGTGACCTAGCCTTCTATGCCATAATTTTGACTCATCAACTAATGCCTTAGCAAACAAACAGGTTAAGGATCTATTAGGAACTACATCTTTAAGATCAAAACAGTATATGTTTTCCTTCTTAGGAACCCTAAGCTGTATATACTTTTCATCAGGCATTTTGAAATCAGTAGAAAACACCACACACTCAGTTTCCCCAAAAAGTACCCAGTTTTTCTTATCACACATTTTAGAAATACTGAATAAATTGTGTTGGAATCACTCCTAATCATGATTTCAAGTGTTAGTAATTAAATGTAATAGTTAGCTTAATTATGGCCTTTATGTTTGTTATTAGCTTAGGCTTATGTAGAAGGCCCATAAACCTAGGCCCAAGTCCATAAGAGAAAGGAAGGGACTAGGAGTGTTGCCCTAGATCCCTCTCCTATAAATACCTTGTAATAACCCTCACTTGAGGGTTGGTTGTTCAATTTCATTCTCTTTCACTTCATACGCATAACCTTTCTCTATTTCATACGCATAAGTGTTTGTGTGTTATTGTTCAACCGATCTCTCCTTCATCTATTTCTTCTATTGATGCTTGTGTTACAAATATAGTGACCTAACAGTGGTATCATTCGCCAAATAGTTAGGTGAACATATTTGTTTTTGAAGGTTTTTGTTTTGGTCGTACGCGTAAAAACAGTCACAACTTTGTCACACTTAAAAATCGATTTTTTACATTTTTTAATCCAAGATTCTTGTCCTTTCAACATTTTTAGGTGTTAAACTATCTGTTTTTGACAAAAAGTTTCAAACTTTACGCGTGGATCATTGTTTTTAAACTAGGTTTTGAACGAGGTTCTTGTTCTACGCATAACTGTTTTTTAAGCTTTGGATCATCAAGTTTCATACTTTTGTGTTATTTTGGTGATATAAAAGCTATTTCATCACTAAAATCTGGTTTGGAAACATCAGTTGGCAGCAATCATTTTGGGCTAATTCTGACGCGTAAGTGAAACCCTAAACTTACGCGTAACTGTTCCTTGGTTTGATCTTCAGTTTTCGTGGTTTACTCCGTGTTTTCTTGCTTGGATAAGCCTGCAAACACGTCGACTTTGGATATCTTTTGCACTGTGATAGTGTAAAAGATCACTTGGGCAAAAACCCTAATCTTACGCATAAGCTTAAGCTTACGCGTAGAACCCATTACGCATAAGATTCATCTTACGCCTAAGCTTTGTCTTACCCATAAGTTAATCGTACGCCTAAGTTTTCTACGCCTAACTTACTGTTTACGCATAATTTTAGTGCTTTTCTCCTTACTTACGCGTAAGCTAAACCTACGCGTAACTTTTGCTGTTACGCGTAACTTTGGTGTTTTTACACATAAGTGTTACTTGGCTTTATTGTGATTTCTACGCCTAAGGATACTTCATCAACAAAGGTTCATTCGACTACAAAGATCCATTTAAAAACACAAGTTTTTCAACATGTCTCAACCTCCATACTCTAACTACTTTCCTTATATGTATAATCAAATTCAACAACAACAACAACAACTAAGTCCACAACAGCAACAATTCAATCAACAACATGATAAGGTTTTAAAAGGTACCATTTTGAGGGGTCGTTTAAGCCCTTATTTGATCACTTTTGTATCCGTTATTGCTTAATATCGTTCCTTTTCACTTTTTAGGTCTCTTGAAGGCAAAATGCTGGAATGGCACTTATTTGGACGAAAAGGCGCGAATATACGAAGAAAATGGCCAAAGTCAGAATCGAGACACTCAAAGCTGCTGAAAACAGAAGGCGACGGCGTCAGGTGTTACTTGCGACGCCGTCGGAGGATTTTTTGTGACGATACAGTAGCCAAATACCCTATTTTCAAGTGACGACGTCGGGCTTTAAAAGAGTAGGCCGTTGCTACTCAGACGGCCTAGATTCAATCCAGACGATGTCAGAAGCTAAAGAGGACGGTGTCACAGACATAAGGTGACGCCGTCGCAAGGTTAACGTGGCCAAGATGAAACCCTAATGACGGCGACACGAAGGCGTCACAAAACATAAAGTGACGCCGTCGCATATGTAATATTATATATAGAATCCGAATTTTTCAGTTTGAGAGAGTCTTTTTGTGGAGTAAAAACCTAAAACCAAACCAAGGGTGTCTTGTACAGTATTTTAGGGTTTCAAACCCTATCTTACATCAAGATAAGTATTTACTTCATCAATTCAATTATGTCTTTGATTATTTGTGTGTATGCTTGCATGTTCTCCATGTCCGGCTAATTTATTTGTGTGTTTGCTTAGGGAATATGAAACTTAATTATTAAATATTGATTGGTTGTTTCTTATCTTAGTTGATTAATGATCTAGTAATGAGATAGGTCATTCGTTGTGTACTTAATGCTTGATTCATCTTTGTGAACCTTAGAATATAATTACCTGAGTAGTTGTAAGCTAAACCATCCAAAGAGTGTCTTAGAGTAAGAGTTTATTACCCCTAGTGGGTTTTGTAGACGAGACCCTTTGGTAAGTTCAAAGAGTTAGGGAGAAACGCATACCCTACAACCTTAGACACACAACGCAACTAAGAATAAGACGTGACAACTCAACCATCAATAGGAGATAATTAAGTAGTAGTAAAACCTAAGTAAACACATCTTTAAACTATCATACGAGCACACATTAATTAGACATAGACTACCACCACCTTAGTTTAGATAATTAGATAATAGTAGAGTAATCGGTAGAAATACCAACCCCCCAAATCCAATACCCGAGATTCGTACCTTTCAATTTCCTAAAAAACATAAAAAAAGATAAAAAATAATCTTCCTCAACCTCAACCTTAGAGTGGTAACTTCTCACTAGCATTCCTATTCCCCTATAGAACGATATCAATACCCGTGGCTTACCCTAATACTACACTACAACGATTAGGTTCACTGCCTAGGGTGTTGAAAAACTTGCTCGACGAAAAGGAAGTTCCTTTGACCCCGAACGCGCTGCGTAAGCGTATCACAACAACAAATTTATCAACAACAATTTAATCAACAACATACTCCACAAATGGTTCAACCACCACCAAGTCTTCAAGTACGACCTTACACAAACTTCTACAATCAACATCCATCCAGGAATACTATGAAGGAACCGGCATGGTTTGGCAAGATGTGTGAAGCCTTAAGTAGCCAACAATCAATTCATGAAGCTGGCTCACTTGATAGACCTCCAATGCTCACTCCCGGAAATTATGATCAATGGGTGATTAGGTTCTTTAGGTTTTGTTATCTAAAGAAGCCACATGGAAAGTTCTTAAAGAAGGTCATTATGGAAGGTCCATTTCAGATGCCTACTACTGTCACACCCGCAGATCCAGATGCTAATCCACCAAGAGATGCTGTCACCAACATTGCTACTGTTTCCGACCTCACTAGTGATCAACTTCTACACTTTGAAGCCGATGAACTTGCAATGCAATAAATCCTTTTAGGACTACCAAACCCAATCCTTCGAAGTGTTGATGCTCAAAAGACTGCAAAAGCAATGTAGGAACATATTCATCTTCTTATGGAAGGCACAACACTCAATCAGGAAGACATGGAATCCAAAATCTACTTGGCTTATGAACACTTCATGATTGAACCAATAGAGACATTAGAGTCATATCACCATCGCTTTTTAGACATCATTAATGATTTGGATAAACACAACATAATCATGCCTAGAATTGCTGTCAACACAAAGTTCCTAAGTAGTCTTGGTCCTGAATGGGAAATGTATGTCATTTTCCTCCGTCAAGCGAAGAATATGCATCATGCTACCTACGGATTGTTGTATGATTATTTGAAGCCTCATCAAAAAGAAGTTGATAAGGAAAGGATTATCCATGGCCAAACTGCTTCACCATCACTTCCGGACAATCAACAACTTGCCTTGTGGGCTCAAACAAGTGTTACTCCTTAAGAAGCTCCTCAACCCGCTCCTCAACCAACTGCAACCATCACACCTTATGATCAGTCACAGCAACAACCTCAACAAAATCAATTGGTTCTATACAACAACAACACTGCTCAAGCTCTTTACAGTGAAGCTGATGAGGACTCCGATGCCTTCGATGAATTGCAACAAGGATTTGTTATGATTGCCAAAGCATTCGGCCGGTACACAAACAAATCCAACAATCGCATTCGTTCCTCATCCAATACAAGAAATCAGACTGTTGTGAACAATGGACGCGTTGAAGTTCAAAATCGTGGTTATGGTCGTCAGATGGGAGGTGGTCAGGGGATTAATGCTATTGGAAGGA
Organism: Chrysanthemum seticuspe; assembly: GCA_019973895.1. NCBI lineage: Eukaryota > Viridiplantae > Streptophyta > Magnoliopsida > Asterales > Asteraceae > Chrysanthemum > Chrysanthemum seticuspe. The sequence continues at coordinate 83,602,953 of BPTQ01000003.1, forward strand.
ATAACCAGGGTGCTCCACAACAACAGAGAGCTCAAGTGGTTGAACAAGGGAATGCTCAGAATGGGGTTAATGGTCTTCGTTGTTATAACTGCAATGAAAAGGGTCATCTGGCTAATGCATGTCCTAAGCCGAGGACAAGAGGCAGTGCTTATTTCAAAGAGGCTTTGCTCTTGGCTCTTAAGGATGAAGCTGGTGGAACTCTTAACAACAAGGAACAGAGCTTTATGGCAGATGCAGACTCAGATGATGATATGGAGGACTTGCAGGCTAATGCAGCAGTAATGTTGATGGCACAAATGCAAGCTCTACACATGAGTGACACAGGCCCAGTGTATGACACTGATGGCTTGTCTCAGTTACCTAAACAAACAATTATCATTAATGATCTGATATCTCCACCAATTTCTCCATCCGACCAGGATCAGAGTGTTCAACATGAGCAATCCACATCTTATTCCGATGATTATCAAATAGATCCCGTAGTTATATTTGACGATCAAGATGACCTTATGGGTAATATTGATAATCAAGTTGACTCCGTGATTATATTTGAGGATCTAAATAATGATCATGTTGAGACTCACGTTGAACAAAATGAGCTTCGGTCTAATAGAGAAATTGAGCTCCTGACCTTAATTAAAGACCAACACTCTCGATTGGAAATTTGCATGAAATTAAAAGAGAAAATTGCACTGTTAATCAGGGATAATGAATGTTTAATTCGACAAATCAATTTTTTTCAAACTCAAGAAAAACGTGAAAAAGGTTTTGAACTCGCTTTTGCTAAATCTTATCAAAACGAAAAATCTTTAGAACGACAGATACGTGATCTAGCCGCATTGAAGAATGCTTTGTTGTCTCAAATAGAACAACTGAAACATGAACATAAAAAACAACTTAACGCTCTTACTTTGGAAACTCAGAAAGCCAAGGCTGAGTTGTAAACTTGTCAAAACCAGTTCTCTGAGTACAAACAACATTCCACGAAACGTATAGATACCTATCTTGAAGAAATTGTCGACTTACAACACAAAATCAAAGAGTTTCGAAATGTCGTTTATAAACATGGTGAGTCAATCACAACTATTCAAAAGTTTACTTTTAAACCAAATCCAAATGGATACGGTCCGATTCTTGCTGATTACAAACCTAAGTTTTCAAACAGAGCATTCAAACCAAATCCTGAAGTTTACAGTGCAGAACATAGAATTGATGATTCAATTATGAGTGTTGTTGAATATAATCGCATGGAGGAATTAGATGCAGATGACGAGAGTCGGTCAAAAATGGAAAATGTCGTTTATAACAAACCATTTAACTATTCAAAAGCAGTCACTTTTGTCAAACAACAAGATACTTCTAACAAACCTTTTGTTATCACACCAGTCTCTGAAGTTAATCCCAAACACAATGGTGCACAAATTAATGGTCCTTTACCTTCACTTAGTGAAGTAAAAACAAAAGCCAAAAGTTGTCGCGTTATAAAATACTTTGACACTTTCTTATCTGACCTCAAAATTTTGGAACGTGAGATTGAATTTCATTCTGAAATAAAAGTTGAACATTTTCAATCGCCAATGGCGCGAGAACATCGAGACATTCTTTAGAAACGACTTTTACCCCATGTAAAAAATTTTAAAACTTGTGCACAATATTGGGAAAGGGATTTTCACAAGGAACTTGGTCTCATGAAAACCGTTTTTGAGAAAACAGAAACATCGATTTCTAATACTAAATGTAAAAAGAAATTGTTGAGAAAAGATGTTGATCGACTCTTGGAAGATGTTATCTGTGCTGATATCAATAATCTTGTTGTATTACAATCTGTTGCATATGCATCTGATCATATCTCTGCTGATTTTGTTGATTCTGTTAATATTGTTGTGAATACTGATAATGTGTATCAGATCGAGTCTTTAAAAGCTGAAAATGAACGACTGTTAAACGAACTTTCAAATTCTAAACGTCGTCTTCAATGGTGTCAAAAATATTGTCAAAATCGTGAACTTGCTTTGCAAAACAAAATCCACCAGTTGCAATCAAAAACGTTTAATCCTAAAATTGAGCAACTGGATGATAAAAACGTGTCTTTGAAATGTCAAATCTCAAAATATGAACAAGAACTTGCAAATGTTAAAAAGGAATATGGTGTCATATTTGATTTACTCAAATAGACTCGTAATGAAGCATCAAACGAACTTGATCATTATCTTGCACGCACTAAAGAAGTCATGAATTTTTCTGGAAATCTTCGTTCTGAAAATCAAGAGCTGGTGCACACTATCTTTAATTTAAGGGAAATGTTAGGAAAGTATGAACAAGTTCATCCTAGCATCATTAAGAGAATTGCACCCGTAACACTTAGCAAACGTGAACCCAAAATACCTACTGACAAAACACAAGTTACTAATGTGCTTCCCTCTACTGAAACAGGAATAGTTGCCTCTTTTCCAAACGTCCGCACTTCATAGCCTAGGAGCAATACAAGGAAGAATAGGAAGTTGCGACCTAATAAAAGACAAATAAAGAATGCTGAAGTAGAAGAACACCGTAGGAATTTGAATAAGACTCCAGTTGTACCCACTTTAGATATTGCATCTAGCAAATGTAATAGAAAAAGTGTTGTAACTAATGCTGAACCTTTAATTACTTTTGATATTCAGTCTGATGCTTCTTGTGTTATTTGTCGTAAAAGTATGCGTTCTGATTGTCATGATAAGTGTGTTGCTAAGGCTATCTTGTCTCGTTTACGGAATCCTAAGATTCGGAATACCTCTAGGCACACTACTGCTTCTAAGTCTGTGCTTGGTAAACTGCCCTCTTTAGATTCTAAGAAACGCATTGATGTCACTGTAGCTCCAGTATCACCTCCAAGAAATGTAGTACCACCTAGCACATTCACTAAGACCAAAGCTAAGACTAGTTGGAGATGGCAGAAATGGATACATAACACCCTAGGATTTAAATGTGTGGAAAACTAGAAGGGGGGGGGGGTTGAATAGTTTTACCAATTTAAAACTTCCTTTTAAATATTTAGATCGACTTATGTCAATCTATTTGGTTGTTTATGTTGGACGTTGATAGATAGATATATAAACGTGTAAATGAAAGATAAAGAGTAAGAAGCACATCACCACGACACAAGTATTTATAGTGGTTCGGCTACAAGGACACCTTCCTTGCCCTACTCCACTCCCCGAGTCACCTACTCGAGAGTTCGTAAACACTACACCAACTCCTTATGGCGGAGAAGCCTTCACAACGTCGCTTAACCTTTTTCCGGTACAAAGCTAAATACCGAGTTCTTTCACACCAAGGCGAACCACACCTAACACAACGTCGCCTACCCTTTATACGGTGCTAGGCTAACCACCGAGTTCTTTCACACCTTAGGAGAACTAATCCTATCACAACGTCGCATACCCTTTATTAGGTACTAGGCTAAGCACCTAGTTCCATTATGGAGGAACTACTACCCTTCACGACACAACACCTATTATCAAGGAGATCTACTCCTTGTTACAACACCATCAAGGATATCACCATCCTTGTGAATAAATAAACACTTATATGTATAACGATGCACCTCATCGATTATACGACCTAAGCATTCTTCCCAAATGCTACTTGATTTGATTCTTCGGCATCCTTCACTAATGCCTTTGACACAACGCTTGGCATCCTTCACTAATGCCTTCGTCTTGACACCTTAAGCATTCTTCACTAATGCTTTGATGAGGATGATTAGCATCTTTCACTAATGCTTTCATCTTGACACTTTCGGCATTCTTCACTAATGCCTTCAACCCAACATTTATGGAGAAAGGAAGAACTATCAACAAGAGAACCTTCGTTGTCTTGATGATGACGAAGCATGGCAACTCATGGACTTGAGCTTGCACGTCTTCAAGATGTGGTGATCTTTCCTTTAAGGGGAATCTACAAGATCACACAAAAACAAAAGAGAAAAGCTACATAGATCTCTTGGATCTGAGGTTAGAGGGTTAGAATACTTGGGGAAAGTATGTGTGTGAATGGATGATTAGAAAGGAATAAATGGCTCTCTATTTATAGAGGAAATTCTCTACTGTTTCCCCGGATCCCACGGATCCCTTCCACTTGGGATCCGGCTAGCACAAAGCTAGGGATCCGTGGTCCGCTCCTCTTTGCCCATGGGTATTTTGGGTTATGGGTCATGGGTCATGGGTTATGGGTTGATCCATGGTTTTCAATCTAGATACAATGTACCTTAAGGATACATTGAACTTGTGTAAGTGGTATATATAAAACCATGGGTTATGGGTCAAAACCATTTGCTAGTTTTTATCTATTTAGTATATACTTGCTTTTACCCATTTTAGTATATACTTGTTTTTACCCATTTTAGTGTACTTAATATAAGTATGTATTAACCCAATATGTAAACACTAGTTGTTGTACATATGTATCTAACTCATAGAGTTACTTAAACTTGTTAAGCCAATATGTAAACACTAGTTGTTGTACATGTGTATCTAAAATATTCAATCACTTAATCTTGTTAAAGTGTTTTATGTGAAAACGTAAGTGTGTTAGAAAACTATTAGTTCAAACCATTTACGTATTTTATTTGTTTTGTTAATATGATTTTACTTTTGTTATCGACAAAACATTAGAAGATCGTAAAATATAAATAAACGTTTTTACGGCTTATTTGTATTAACAATCTCCCCCTTTTTGTTGATGACAAAACATAAAATTATTTTAAGGAAAAGCTAAAATTTGTAAACGTTTGAATTTGTAGTTTTTACTTTCTTCTCCCCCTTTTTGTCGAAACAAAAAGTGTTTAAAGAAACTAACACAATTTTTATAAGAAAAATTATAAAAGATGTAACGAGAGAAAGTGATGGGAATGGTACTCGTCTTAACTCCCCCTTGACGAGTCCATCCCTTTGAAAAAGGGCGTCAAGGACATAATGTAAAATAAGCTACTTGTGTTTGCAATTAAGTTTGCAAATGGTTCGTCTAAGTGACGAAAACGTGCTCCCCCTCGAATATTGCAAAGTTGCAATGGGGTAACATGAAGTGTAATCCAAAAATGGATTAAGTTGCAAATGATTTTGCAATATTGTTTGACACAAAGCTCCCCCTAGCTTTTATGGTGTCAAAATCTTCATGTGTTATTTTGAAAATCTACAAAGTAAAGGTTAGAAAAACAAGAGTATAGTGCATAATTTCCTGCAAAAGAGACTCAAGTTAGTAGAAATTTGTGCTTCTGTACCACGGATCCCACGGTTCCCTTCAAGGAGGGATCCGTCTAGTTATCAGGAAGGGATCCGGCTATCTGTTCCAGTTTCTTCAGCAGTGAAGAAATGTCAAGGAGTGCAACTTGAGGGAATGAGATAAAAGTACAATATAACAAGCACAACACACATAATAGTCATGGCATAAAAGTATTTATTCAATAAAACAAAGAGATACACAACCAAATCTCTAACAACTAAGAGAATGAACTAGCCAAATAAGTACTACTAATACTAATCTTATTTTGGGATTTAGAATGTGACAATGTGCTTAAGTCTAGGGATAGGTGGACTTGTTGAATTGATCCAACTTTGCAAGAAGATGATTGAACATGAAATGTATCTCATTTCGTACTTCTTGAACAAGTCCTTGAGTTTTTAGACAATTTGGGCAAGTATTGTCTTGGTTTGGCCCCGAAGGAAAAAGGATGTCTTGTGGGGGCTCAATGTGTGTTTGAGGGTCTTCATTTTGAGAAGTAGGTAGAGGTTCTAAAAATGAGGGTGGTAATGGAACTTCTTCCATATGATCAAGGTTGTTCCTTGTTTCCCATGATGGGCTAGTTGGTGTTGTAGGTGGTTCCCGATTCAATGAAAAGGTTGGTGAATGGGAGGTTCTTGGTGATGAATGAAACAATGAATATATGTTTGGATGCGGAAGAGGCTCATTCAATGAGTGTAGTCCATTCTCAATGAATGAAGGTTTTGATGGCTTGCTAGAACTATCCATGTTAGGTTTGGAACTAGATGATCCCTTTTCTAGTTGGAAGGATTTGATGCTAATCCTTGCGGTTCTCTTAGCTTTTGTTGGATGGATTTGATGAGGTGGGATTCTAGAGTCATTATCTCTAATAGGGGATGTTTCGGTGGATGAAATTTCATGGATCATTTGGCCCTTTCTTTTGGATGATCCTATGTTTGAGGAGTTGTTGCTAAGAGCTTTAGTCATGGTGATGAAGGTGCTAATGTGAGCTTCAAATTTCTGATTTTTGAGATGTGATTAAGAGTGGTGACTTAGTCCTAAGGTTTGTTTGGTTATAAAGGAAAATTTGAAATAGGAAATTAAATCCTTGACCACTTAGAGGATTAGGCATGCTCTTGAGATTTTGATCAGCTCTAGGAGGGTAATTAATGAATGCTTAAAGGTGGTTAAAGAAAAAGGTAACTTGAATTTGAATTAAGGAGGCTAATCCTCATTCTTTCTGTATGTACGGATCCCGCGGATCCCTCTCAGTAGGGATCCGCCTGGTTATAGACCAGGGATCCGGCTATCAGACAGGTTCTAAGTGAAGTCATCATGCCTTTGTAAGGTTTTAAGTGATGGATTTCGAGGTTTTGACTTAACTTTGAAGTTTATAGCTGTTGGATATCTCAAATCCTCAACCATAACAAGTAATGGTACTTAATGATGGTTAGACTAAGAACACTTACCTTGGGTAATCTAACTATTTATTTGTCAAGGTTTCCTTTCAATATGTTGTGAGAAAAATGATGATACTAAGTCCTAAGAGTCAGATGATGTCCTAGAATAGATTTACTAAAATCTATAAAAATAAAAAGAAACTTATTTTTGGCTCTAATTTTAAGTCAAAGGAGATTGAGATCAATTTTCTAAAATTGAAGGACATATCAAACTAAGTGCTATCAAATGTGATGGATAATGTGTGAGTGTTGGAGCGGAATTATGGTGAGTTTTGACTAGTTGGAAGTGTTCTAGTGGACTATTTTGATGAAGCTAAATCTGTTTTTCACATCAGTTGCATACGAATCACACGGTTCCCTTATGGGAGGGATCCGGCCAGTTGAAAATCTGGGATCCGCCAATCTGTAGATCAGAAGACTTACAGGAAATGTGCAACTATGCATATCATAGAAAATGCTTTTCTTAGTTGTTTCTAAGTAGACTAAGTGCAAGAACATAACTAATAAAACTTGTATCAAAGTGGGAAACACTAGAGTTCCTAGAATGAGTGATGACGACCATACCAAGAGGTCGTAAAATCTCATTTTCAAATACCTAAGCTAGAATGTTTAGTGCCAAGATATGGCAATACCTACATACTACAAGCATAGTTAAAATTGTTTACAAACCATTGTTTCGAAATTGTTCATCAAGTACTTAAGCCTTAGGACTTTACCTTTCTTCACTTCTTCACCCGTCCTTTATCAAAGCATCTTCACTTCTTCTTCCTCAAGAAATTGGCGAAGCATTTGAAGATTCCCTTGGTTTGTTGCCATTCGGGCGATTCATTGGGGATGTTTGGCAATTGGTTAATGTAGTCCAAAGGGTCAAGATCAATATTCTCAAGTGGGTTGCTACTACTCCCTTCACCTTCACCTTCTTCTTGCCTCTCCCTTTCGTCCGAGGAATCCGTGGGTGGATGTGGCCTTTTGCCTTCTACCATGAACCTTGTTGTTCTACCCTCGGTTAGTGGAACCATGACCTTATTAAAAAAGTTATGATCAAGGGATTGTGGGGAAGGAGATAATGCAAAGATGAATTTGGCAAGACGGGTTAGAAGCATTGCATACGGGAGTACCATCTTGTCCATTCTTCTCACACTTGCCATTCTTTTGACCATGTAGTAGGCAAGGTTGAATCTAGTATTGGTCACTAGATAATATATCATGAAGCTTAGGAAAGCATTGGGGTGATCCTTGTTTCCTACTAGACATACCACATTTTCTCTTATCACAACTTCCCATTTCTTATATAACCCATACATTTAAGAAAGCTCCATTTGAAAAGGATCCCAATAGATCACTTTTGACTTTCTTGTGACTCTTGATGGTGATGCTCTTGGCATAAATACGGTGTCCCTCACCGTGGTTGCTTCTGGGATCAAAGTGTGGTAGATATCATGGTGATCAACCATTGTGTGTAGTTGTTCCAAAGACCATTCATTTGAGTACATACAACGCCATCATATGTAACCCCTAGAATTCTTCCAAGCTCCACAAGTGAAAGAGTGTACTTATGTCCATTTATGGTAAATTCAATTGAGATGGACCCATCATCATTTCTAATTATACCCATAGTCTTGTAGAACTCAAGCACAAAGACCGGGCAAATTTGCTCGTTTATATCCAATAAACAATTAAACCCAATAGTTCCAAATACTTCCCTCATGTCGGTATTTGCAAAAAATGATGGATCAACAACTCTACCTTCATGAAAGAGTCTCCTTTCAAGTAACTTAAAAGCTTTCCTATCGTCCGGATTTAATCCATTTTTCCTAAGGTACATGGGAATGTAGTGAGTGGTGTCTTGGTAATCTTGTTGCTTGTTGCTTGGCATGATGTTCCTAAACAATGTAACCACAATGTGGTGTTAATGGTGAATAGTAACCTAGAGGGTTTCATCACAAATTTTCTCTCATCATCTTTGTTGGGTTCAAGAAATGTGTTTAATTTGTATTAACAATGTTAAATCTTTGATTTAGATTATCTTAGAAAACAATGTGATGACAAATAATGGTAAACCCATTTGAACCCAACTCTTAAAGATGAAGTAATTGTAATTCTAAGAATCAAGGAATTAGATTAACAATGTAGTGAAGATTAAACTTACAGACGTGATTGTTAGTCTTGAGAAAAATGATCAATTAGCTCCTATGAACAGTAACAGAATCCTTGTTCGTGAGTCTGTGAAATGAGTGATGGTGAAACATCCACAATGATCATTTTTAGCTTATACTGTCTTCTGTTGCACGGATCCCACGGATCCCTCTCATTTGGGATCCGTCTAGTATAAACTTAGGGATCCGGCATGACAGTAAAAGTCAGCTCAAGAAATTCCTTGATAACTTTGGTTTAGGAGTTCTAAGATACCTAGTATTTTGGTGTTATTGTTCTAAAGCTTGTGGTTTGAGGTTTTGATGATTAAATGCTATTCCTATTAGACAAGGTTCCCTTTTTAAGAATTAGTCATGATTCTTGGGAAGCTTTTCAAACATTATAATAAAATCCCATTTTATTATAATATAAGAAGTTTCACATGGATATTTATTGATGTGCATGAGATGTCAATAAATCCTTTGTGGTAAATAATGATTGATGTTATCATATAACTAGATATCATTATTATGAATTGGTAATAAAGTCTACAAAACAAGATCGGAGAACACTAAATAGAAAATTACTATAAAAGAATAATTACTAGAATTATTACTTCTAAGACATGCAATCAAGATACTAATAATAGCAAATAAAGATAAGTAATTAAAGATCATACCTTTGCTAAATATTCTTTTAAGGAAAAGAGATATTTAGATGTTTCTTGGAATCTCCAGATTAATGTTGTAAGGAAACTTAAACATTCTTTTTGCGAGAGGAACAATTAGGATGAATTCTTCATGATCTTTTTGGTAGTTCCAAATCCAAGTATGGATAATGCTTAAAAAAAAATGTTAGAGCATTCTATCATTGTCCAACAATAAACAATATATTGATTTTTTAAATTATGACTAAAAAATAATCCTTCTTTGTAATTTTCAAACATACATGGATCGTATCAAGTGTTTAAAGTACAACATACTCTAAGAAACTTGGTAACGAAGCTCTGATGCCAATTGTGGAAAACTAGAAGGGGGGGTTGAATACTTTTACCAATTTAAAACTTCCTTTTAAATATCTAGATCGACTTATGTCAATCTATTTGGTTGTTTATGTTGGACGTTGATAGATAGATATATAAACGTGTAAATGAAAGATAAAGAGTAAGAAGCACATCACCACGACACAAGTATTTATAGTGGTTCGGCTACAAGGACACCTTCCTTGCCCTACTCCACTCCCCGAGTCACCTACTCGAGAGTTCGTAAACACTACACCAACTCCTTATGGCGGAGAAGCCTTCACAACGTCGCCTAACCTTTTTCCGGTACAAAGCTAAATACCGAGTTCTTTCACACCAAGGCGAACCACACCTAACACAACGTCGCCTACCCTTTATACGGTGCTAGGCTAACCACCGAGTTCTTTCACACCTTAGGAGAACTAATCGTATCACAACGTCGCCTACCTTTTATTAGGTACTAGGCTAAGCACCTAGTTCCATTACTATGGAGGAACTACTACCCTTCACGACACAACACCTATTATCAAGGAGATCTACTCCTTGTTACAACACCATCAAGGATATCACCATCCTTGTGAAAAAATAAACACTTATATGTATAACGATGCACCTCATCGATTATACTATAAAAGAATAATTAGGTGATATCCTTGATGGTGTTGTAACAAGGAGTAGATCTCCTTGAGATTAGGTGTTGTGTCGTGAAGGGTAGTAGTTCCTCCATAGTAATGGAACTAGGTGCTTAGCCTAGTACCTAATAAAGGGTAGGCGACGTTGTGATAGGATTAGTTCTCCTAAGGTGTGAAAGAACTCGGTGGTTATCCTAGCACCGTATAAAGGGTAGGCGACGTTGTGTTAGGTGTGGTTCGCCTTGGTGTGAAAGAACTCGGTATTTTGCTTTGTACCGAAAAAAGGTTAAGCGACGTTGTGAAGGCTTCTCCGCCACAAGGAGTTGGTGTAGTGCTTCCGAACTCTCGAGTTGGTGACTCGGGGAGTGGAGTAGGGCAAGGAAGGTGTCCTTGTAGCCGAACCACTATAAATAACTTGTGTCGTGCTGATGTGCTTCTTACTCTTTATGTTTCATTACACATCTATATATCTATCTATCAACGTCCAACATAAACAATCAAATAGATTGACATAAGTCGATCTAAATATTTAAAAGGAAGTTTTAAATTGGTAAAACTATTCAACCCCCCCTTCTAGTTTTCCACAAAAACTGTTGATCCAAAGAGCTCTTGGACTCAATCCTGATATCCCCAAGAGACTCAATGACCCCAACAATCACGACATGTTGTCTGAACCTATCCTAACTGTCAGATTCAAGGAATCAACAACGAAGAAACAGGGTGCTGTGTTGCCAGATCACCTTCTGTCTGATGAAATCAAAAAGCTCTACACATACAAAAGGTATCTGGTGGCAGTTGAAGAAAACAAAGTCGGTTTTCTCGATTACAAGTCTTCTGGCACCCCCACAAGGAAAACCAGAAGAGGAAGTGCAGGAAGTGCTGCAAGCACTGAGAGTAAAAGGAAGTTCCCTAAGAGGAAACCTCCACACAAAAGGAAAGTTCCTTCTAAGGAAGCTGTTCCTATTCCCGTACATAAGACTGAACCGCCAAGAATGCTAGTGGACGAAAGCTCTAAAGATACAGAATTAGACGAAGAGGTTTTCTACTCTGAAACTGCAACCGATATTACTCCATCAGTAGCTAAACCTCCCAGTCCACCAGCTGACAAAGGTAAAGGGAAAACCCCAGTGATTGAGCATGATAAGGAGAGTTCTGACGAAGAACCAGTTGACGAAGAAAGTGAATATCAAAAGAAGTTGAAGGAACTCAGACGAAAACACTTTGCCGAAGAATTCGTAAAAGATCAAACTCGTGGCCCGGGAGGTTCAAGTGGCGGTACTCAAGCCACACCAGTTCCTGATACGGTTAATCGACCCGATAAGGGAACTGGTACTACTTTCACTCACGAACAACAACAACGGCAGATTGAAGATTCCATCAACTTTGATATTGAGGAACCAGAAATGGAAAAGACTGAGAAAACTCATGCTGATGATACTAAGGCTGATAAAATGGCTAAGTCTGGAAACGAAGAAGAAACCGCCTATGATCATTTTCTTCTAGACAGTCCCGAACGTTCTAAGGAGGAAACTTCTGAACCACCTAAGGACCCCGAGCCTCCTCACGTCTCATCATCATCAGACTCATCTTCTCACTCTTTACCACCACCATCCAGAAGAACAACCAGAACCACGTCCAAATCAGTGAAGAAGCCAACTGCCTCTTGGATCTCTCAAGCTAAGACACGAATCGTTAAAGCTGTCAAACAGGTCAGAAAGAAAGACATGCTTTACAAGAAGCTGAATTTTCTCGCTGACCAGGTACAGTATCTTCATGACGAGAATGACAAGATGCAAGTTGAAAGGAAATATGTCCAGAAGCTCATGAAAGATGATCTTCAAGGGAAAATGAACGAAATGATCAAAGGTTACACTCACAAGTACCTTCTTGACATAGTTCCTGGAGTTACAAAGGAGATGTTTACCAAACAACTCTATCCGAATCTATTACACTTGGCCAAGCAAACTATGAGATCAACAACAATGCATGTCAACATCAACCCAGTTGATCCCATAATATTCTCAGATGCTGAATTGGTTTCCAGGCTCGTAGCTCAAATGCCTAAACGATCTGCAACATTTGCCTCTTACGAAGGTAAACTGTTTGAAGCATTGCTGGAATACCAACTTAAATCAACATGCAGAGAAGAAGCTGAGAGGCCCAAGCGTCCAAGAGACGATGAAGATAAGGATAAAGATAAAGAGCCGAAACGCCCGAAGAAGTCTGGTGAACCATCCTCCATGCAACCTCCACCCCAAAGGACTCCAAATCAACCACGATCTCCTCCTCGCTCTTCAACTGAAAAACCTCAGGATTCTGAGTTACCACCCCAGACTCAGAAAACTGGTGATCACTTTGAGTATACGGGTGGTGACGATGAGGAATTCCATGAGCCCCAACAACAACCCACCTCTCCCGACAAAGTTAAGAAACCAGAATCCTCATCTAGGCCTAAGAAAAAGAAGAAGAAGGCGTCCAAGGCTGACGTCATATCATGGCTAGACGAGGATGACACTGATCAATATGACTGGTTTTCTACACTTGTTAATTCTACTCCCTATCCATCTGAAGGTCAAGATCTGGTAGACGGTAGTACATTGGAGCATGCAAAGTTACTGCAAGAAAAATTCCGAGTGAAGAAGATGACGAAATCAGAGTTGAAACGAATCAAGAATGAAGCCTTTCAACTACTAAAAGACAGCTCGGAAAGTGCCATCGAGGTTGAATACCATCTTGACAACATAGCACGAGCCATGTCCAACAACATTGATTGGCTCAACCCTGAAGCAAACATCGACTTCTCTAGGAAAGACAATGCCCCTTACTACACCGACTGGTCTAAACCTCTACCAACGATTGGCCAACCAGATCAGCCTAAGATTCCATTTCGCTAATTCTTCAACAACGATTTGGAATTTCTTCTACACGGCAGTGATGATTCAAGGAAATACGCTACATCACTGACACTTCCATTCCCGGCAGCCATATACTCTAACTGCATAGCCATCGAGGAAAAGGCTACCCACATGTTTTCCAACAATGTGGAATTGTATGACCGTGATGCATTGTATGGGATTCACCATTGGCCGGAACGCCGACGAATCTACTACATAAGCTGTCAGGTTCAGAAGTCTCAACATGAAGTGTTCAGTACTAAAGCAATCATTGCTGTTAAGCATGTAGCTCTTTCGTCTAAATGGGACTACACTTTCCTCAAGAAAATTGTGGTCAAAAGACAAGACGAAAGAGACTATGAATTCTGTGAATCGGACTTTCAGAACTTGTCTCTCAACGACATTGAAGATCTGTATCTTGCCAAAGTACAGGGACGCATGAGACAATTCTCGACTGAAATTCAACGCGAATACATCAAGTCCTTGCTCATATTCATCAGAAGCATAGTGATACAGGAATGTGTAGAAGATCTACAACTTGCTGTTGAGTCGTATCAGACCCATGTCAACTTCACCAGACCTCAGCTAGAACTTCCCGACATCAACCAGCTTCCACAATACACCCTCGTCAGCAAACCATTCGGAGTAATTTATCGTAGTGAGCTACATCGAAACTGCTTGATGGCGTGTAGAGATCTTCACAAGTTTGGGGATCATACATTGAAGAAGGTTAGGGATGGCTTGGCTTATAGGTTGAAGGCGATATATGAAGGCATTGGGTCTCAAAAGCGATGGAACTCTCAAGAAAGACGGGATGTGCAGAGGATTATCACCAGGATTGATGAAAGGTTGTACAGAAGGGACCAGTTCAGAACACTGGAGAGCTTTGTAGGTGGTCGTCCCAGGATTTCTCTCACCAGCTATCAACGCCCTGATCGCATTCCTGGAAATATTGATGGACTTCCTGGTACCCCTTAAACTGCTTCTATTTCATAATATTTTGGATGTGTGATATTATATTGACAATGGCTTGTGCACACATAACAGTGTACAACCCGTTCTTGTAATTAAAGGACCTTGTGGTACGCGTCAGTGCCACAATCCTTATAAAAGGAGCGAAAGCTTCTCACTTTTGAGTAAAACTTATCAAACCTTTCATTTTTCAAAGGTTTTGCTCAAAAGAACAAGTACTTCCCCTTATGATTTTCAAAACCTCAACCATTAATATCACTTGTTGAGGGGGAGTATTTGATTTAAAACTTTGTCACAAATTGTTCACAGTGGTCATCTTCCCATAAAACTCAAAATGGTCATATTTATTCTCAACATTTCTTCAAAAATAACATTTATATGCCATTTTTGAGGGGGAGAAAATTATGTGATAAGAAATATGTTGTGAAACTGCAAATGAATCTTTGTGCTACAGACTTAACCAACGAATTGACGAGATCTTAAACGTTAGTAACTCGAAAAGACTTGTCCGGGACGGGTAATAATTTCAGGCTAGTTCGCTAGTAATGTAAAAGTGTCTCGCAAAGGACTTGTCCGAGTAGAATGTACCATTCGAGAAACTCTTGGTAGACATGAACTTTGACGAGTTTGACAACCTTTCGAGGATTGTTCGCACCTTCAAGGTATTTATTAGAGCTAGTTGTCTCCTGAAAGCTGACAATGCAACTCTTTAACTATTCAACGTAGCCGTGTCTCGCGGGAGATTGTCTATCTTGAGTCGATCAATTCAAAAAGTGTGAATTCTTTCCTCACTGTGCAGATTTCCGTAAAAACTCTTAAGCACATGTAGAGGGGGAGTATTTCTGAAAATCTAAAACTCTTGAAGTGTTCAAACATGTTTTTCATTCACAAACACTTTGAGAGATTTTCATGAAAAATGGTTTTATGGCAATGGAGTTATAAGGTGATTAAGGTTAGGAATAACCGTCCTATGATCCGCCAGAGCCGGAGGGATCTACCCAAGGACAATACCAATAGTTAGAATTAGAAGTCCTTAGGTATGATTATAAAAAGGAGAAAATGAGAATCGGAGAAAGAAGGAGTTGAAGAATTAAAAAGAAATGCAAAAGAAAATGGTGAAAAAAATTGCCCTCCAGATTATTCAACTTAGGGCAGACACCGGGTTCAATTCATATGCTACTGGTTGTCACTTGATGACGCCGGTATTGAAGATTAAAAGTCGTCATGGACCCAGTGACGCATGTACTAAACCTTCGTAGCCACTCAAGTTTCTCTCAACAGAAGCTTGTTTCAATCTCACAGGGAACCCTACGTAAACTATCGGCTTTCTCTTAGAGATTGCTGGTATTGAAGAAGGAGACCCTCTCCCTAGTCTCCGCTCAGGAAAACCAAAATGCACTATTGAGTCTAGAGCCACGAGATTCATCAAAAGATCTCATAGGTACACTTGACATTTCATCACTTGTTGTTCAACAATAAGAACATCAGTGGTACGTTATCGAGTCCTTCACAGATCTTAGCAATCTATCGAGAACATTTATGAGAGGTTCACAATTGTGATCCTCAGTGATTGAATGGAAACTCCTGCCAGGGTCAACATCATACAGCCCTGACAGCAGGTCACTTCGGTAACTCCCCGTGGATTACGCTTAGTGTGTCTCAAACGGTCTACAGTCGTGAGGTGATGCTTCGGTGTACCTCAGCGACTCATCTGAACTGTAGATGTACTTCGTTACATCGCGTTATCTCACTTGTGGGACTCCAGTTCAGGAACGGCCTTTGTGAGAATTAGAGTTGTGTTTTCACACTATGCTGTTAACACTCTCGAAGTTCAAACTTGTAAGTGCTGGAATCCGCTTATTACTAACCTTTCTTATGTTTTCTTCTTATGGAAGCTCTGGAGCGGATTGATCATGCAGATTCTTCACATGCTCATACCAACATCATCTCTAACGGAAGTTCTCTCTAAAGGCAACACAAAAGTCAGAATGATTCTTCGTCAAGTCAAAGAATCTACAAAGTTAAAGACTTAAAGAACTTCATCAGTACTGTTATCCAACGTTAAAGAACGTGTGAGCATGTTGAAGAATGACGTGGAGACACTGGAGCAACGAAGCAGACTTGATGCAGACAACAACAACATACTATCACTACCATCACAAAGAACAATGATCAAAGAACAAAGATAATGATGACGTCAAAGCAGAACTGTTCAAAGAAGACAATTTCTCTACACTGGGGAGATTGTTCGAATCAAGGCAATTCTTCTCATAAGAAAGAAGAATGTCAGAAGAAGTCAAAGCTACTATTACATCAGCACCTTCACCATTCATATTTTTCAATCACTAACACTTAGGGGGAGATTGTTGGAATCACTCCTAATCATGATTTCAAGTGTTAGTAATTAAATGTAATAGTTAGCTTAATTATGGCCTTTATGTTTGTTATTAGCTTAGGCTTATGTAGAAGGCCCGTAAGCCTAGGCCCAAGTCCATAAGAGAAAGGAAGGGACTAGGAGTGTTGCCCTAGCTCCCTCTCCTATAAATACCTTGTAATAACCCTCACTTGAGGGTTGGTTGTTCAATTTCATTCTCTTTTACTTCATACGCATAACCTTTCTCTATTTCATACGCATAAGTGTTTGTGTGTTATTGTTCAACCGATCTCTCCTTCATCTATTTCTTCTATTGATGCTTGTGTTACAAATATAGTGACCTAACAAATTGTACTTAAGTCCCTGTACCAGATAGACTTTTTCAAAGTCTAATTTCCCTGTTCTGATTGTACCTCTACCAAGTATCTTTCCTCCCTTTGGATCATTGCCAAATGCCACATATCCTCCATCATAAGCTTCAAAATCCTCCAGGTTGCTCCCATCCCATGTCATGTGCCCTGAGCAACCACTATCAAAAATTCCTTTGTCTTTTAGCTCATCTTGAAGATTGCCCTGCACATGATTTTTAAACAAGTTAGTTCCTTTTGTGGAGCCAAGCCAATACTGACTTGGGTCTGCCCTGTGCATCAACATAATCAAATTTCTTTAGGTCCATTGATGCACAGCTGGCATGATGTAAAACCTTGGTCTTAGGCTTCCATTGCCAGCTAGCTGAGGCCTTAACAGCATAAAAATGGTTTCCAACCACTGTATCAGTTATCACCTTTGGAATTTTTAAAACTTCTTTTGAATGAGTGGTGATATTCTGCTTAGTATTGGATACATTTTGCTTAGCAGTGGTTACATTTTGCTTAGCAGTGGTTGGAACCCATTTGGGTGCAGCAGTGATTATAGATTTTGTTTTACCATTCCTCGTTAACACTGCTCTGGGAACCATACTTTTGTTAGGATGAAGGATTGTTTTCTTTGAAAAGTTTTGATGATTTACCCTCCTCCAATGATTCCAAACTTGTGGTTGGTTTTTATAACAGTTTCTCTGTAAGGGCTCAAAACTACCACATTTAAAACAAGCCTTCTTAACACATTAAAACTCATTTCCTAATCTGTTTGAAATTCGGCCATTGAAGTTTCTCTGATTACCCCTAGGTATGTATCTTTTCATCTGTTCCCTAGGTACCTCCTTGTAGTCTACCACTTTCTTAGAGATTGGTGCTCCAAATCTAGGAATAAGGTTGGCCTGTTTAGAATCAACTTTCTTAACATTTTCTATCTTCTCAGACTGTGTTGATTCAGATCTAACTTCCTCAGAATCTGATTCCCAATCTTCAATTGTGGGAGCATCAATGACTTATCAGAACCTATCTTAGTTGTTTCAATCTTACTAATCTCTTCTACAGATTTGTTAAAACTGAATTCACTACTAAATGACAGTTCTTTTGTAGGTGGTGCATGTTTCATTAGAGAGGGTGGTGGCATATTGTTGTATCCAAGACCAGTACCCTCTTTAAATTTTTTTTGACCAATTGGCTTATTTACTAAATCAGAAGCATATTGTGTTTTAGCAACTCTAACAACATGTTTTTCCTTTTCATCTAAAGCTTCTTGTTTTACACTCTCTGCTTCTTCTAGTTTCTTTTTAAGCATTTTAATTTCCCTATCCTTAAGATCAATTTCACCACCAAGTATGTTAATCTTATCTACATACTCAAACTCACATTTAATACAAAATTTAAGTTTCTCTTCAACACTCTCTAGACCAACTTTATAACCTAAGTTATCTAGTGAAAGTCTTTCTACCTCTCTTCTCAAACTATCATGAATAACTTTAAGAGATTCTAAGTTATCTTGACATGATTTAAAAGAACAAGTAGAATTTTAAGAATCATTAGATACCTCAGAATCTGAACCAGAAGATGAAGCATCGGCCATAAGAGCAAAGTTATGCTCTTTAGAAGCTTCACTAGCAAGAAAAGCTGCATTGGGACCTTCTTCAATCTGATCACTCCAGTCATAATCACCAATACCATCTTGAGCAACCAATGCTGAAGAAGAAGCAGGCTCTTCAGTGGTCTTCTTGATGCCTTCAATCCTCTTAGGAGCTCGACATTCCCTAGAAAAGTGACCCTTCTTCTTGCAGTTAAAGCACTCCATCTTGCTTTTGTCAAATCCAACTCTCCTTTGACCATCATACTTAACTTGCCTTCTAGTTATTCTCAAAAACTTCCTTGCTTGGAGAGTCAACATTGCCATCTGCCATTGAAGATTTATCTCTTCAAGATCATCAAGATCAATTTGATCTAAATCTTGATTCAAAACAGTAACACTGGTAGTTAAATCAGCCAGAAAAGCACAAATTGAACCATCACTGACATTATCACTAACAGTGGTATTGTTAGCAATGGTCGTGGTTATTCCATAGGAAACAGTGGATACATCCTGTGAGCTCTTGTGATTAGTGGAAACAAAAGCAATGTTTTGATTTGTTGAAGATGCACCAGCAATGTTGTTCTCAGACTCATAAACCTTTAAGTTGTTGTAGAGATTATCCAGAGTCATCTTTTCAAAGTCATCCTTATTTCTCCACACAACTGTATGCACATCCCATTCAGGTGATAAACTTCTGATGAACTTTAAATTTATATCTTCTTGAGCAACTTTGTAGTCACCTAACTTCAGTTGGCTAATGAGTTTTTGAAGTCTGTTATAAGTGCCATCAAGTTTTTCTCCACTAAGAGTAGTGAAGTTTTCAAGCTGATGCTTGAGCATGTTTTTCCTAGATTTCTTGGTAGCTTCATTACCAGCAAATCTTGTTTCAATGGCATCCATTAACTCTTTAGCAGACTCATATTGTTCAAAGTCCAAAGCATACTCATTAGGTATTCCCATGGAGAGAATACTATGAGCTTTAATCTCCAGCTTCCTTTTAGCCTTGTCAACCTCACTAACAATGGTTATCTGTTTACCATCATCACCCTTCTTAGGAAGAGTATCACCCTTCTCAACGACATCCCAAATGGTGTAATCAATCATACGAATGTATTCCCTCATTCGCATTCTCCATACCTGATACTCACCTTGCTTGAGCATGGGCACCTTAGATGCAGTAACCATGTGAGTTTCGTCAGACATCTTAACTTGCTTGAATTTAGCTTAAACACACTTCTTTTTGGTTTCAGTTTCTAGATCACAAGCTCTGATACCACTTGTTGATCCTAGTTGAGCAAACGATCCTTTATAGAAACTGACTTAACAAAGACTTATTAAATATTACGCGGAATTTAATACTTAGAAGAAGAACAATAAACATTCAACACCTCAATATTATTAACAATACGAATACTCTAACCAGTATTAGGGTTTTACAACCTTAAAGTGTATCGACCTTAGATATAGCAAAACACACGTATATCTAATCTAACCTAGGACCTCCTTTTATAGGCTAAGGAGTCATTTATATAATACAATACGTAACCTACAAGATAAATATCTTTTCCATATTTATCTAATACAAAATATTAAACCGACTATACAAAACTAGCAGTGCTTACAATACATTAGCAGTGGTTTCATTTTACTACTAGCCGTGGTTTAACTTCAGCAGTGGATTCATTCTTCTGTCAGTGGTTTCAATAACTCTGTCTGTGATTCCAACACTTAGAATAACTCATGATCTGAGGAACCTGAAACTCAACACTTTCTTTTTCAACTTTGACCTTAAATATTTTTGTTTGCGTTATATAGTATTTTATGAAAATCATAGCAATGAACATACATTTAAATCTCAATCCATTCATATATTTTTCATCAAGTGTTGTACAACGTAAACGATAATATTTAAGGTCAAAGTTGTAAAAAAATGACCTAAAAAAGTCAAAGTGAACAGTTTTTGTGGGACGGAGGTATTTGCATCAAAAAACAAATCATTGTTGCTAATTGCTATTGAAATAGACCATGTCTTGGTGATAGTGTAATTAAATCAAATGAAAAACTGCTTGTTAACATATTTTTCAGTGAATATCAGAAAGTGAGTATAAAACTAAAACAAACGGATAAATTTCACGTGACATTGACATAAACTAAAAAATTACTTCGTTTCCAAACTGATTATTATAAAAATCAATTAAATTGATGAAATAAAATGATTAAACTCATGTTATGTACTTATGTTCATCATTTGTTTTGACATATCGTATAAGAAACATTAACAATTCTTCTAGTATCTGTTTATACCATATTGCGACATATATATGGTGATTTGATAGAGAAATCGTTTATATATAGGTGTTTCGCATGATTAAGATACATGATTAGAAAGACTGAATCAAGATGGTTCATCTTTCTGTCAGCATAGTTTGTTTTAATTTGGATTTAGTATTGCGACAGAGTTTTTCGTTTCCAAGAAATCCTATATTTGAAGCTAAGAAAATCTGTAAATGTGGAGCAAGCAAAATTCTTTTGACAACTTTTAGAAAGGAAATGGTAAAATTTTTAACTCTTTAAGAGCAAATACTCCGTAACCAAACTGATGACCAAATTTTTATTTTTATTTTTGAACAAAGATGACCAGCATTGAATGACCATGATTCCATTCTATGTGATCATGTATTCAGCTCCATCATCTCACCTTTGATTTTCACCTTAGATATCAAACACCAAAACTTAAGGTTATCGCACATGAATCATCGATGGTTTTACGCGCTCGTGTATGAAAGACTCGGATTCGATCAATATCACAGGCGTCCTTGTGAAATGGCTTTGCCCATTTTCTCTGAAATGTGAAAATCTCGTCAGGTTTATTGAGGCAGTCTTTGCATGAACCTCCATGTAGAATTATAGATTAGGGAGAAACAAAAAGTGTCAGTATCTCATATGGTGGTTCGTTTTAGAGAAAGATAGATACACAAAAGTTAGAAGAAATACTACAAGTGTTTCTCTTATCCCAACCCTCAAGTACTCAAATACTTATGAAATGCATGACACTTAATTTTGTCAACATCCAAAGTGCTTGAGTATAATGTCAAAACTTGGTGTCATTTGCCAGAAATTTATGCACCGAATAGTCAGTATGTTTCTATTGTTGGATTATTATTCGAGCCTTGTGAGTCAGCACAATAAGTTTGCTAGCTACTTAATTGCCCCAATAGTTTCTAGCGTCTGTTGCAGCTAGTAGTTACTGCCTTGTTATTAGTTTTTAATAATTGGGTCGACGAAGATGGGGCAAGACTCAAGGAAAATCTGAAACATGATGCAAAAGCACTTTTCTTCATCCAATAGGCCGTGGATGAATCTATCTTTGCAAGGATAGCATCTGCTACTTCAGCTAAACAAGCATGGTGTACTCTCAAAACTGAATATCAAGGATCAAACAAATTAAAGTAATCACTGTCAAATTGCAGTCTCTTCGATGTGAGTTTGAAACTGCTTGTATGAAAAATAACGAGCCTGTTCAAGAATACTTAGCAAAAGTATCATCTATTGTGAGTCAAATGCGTTCGTATGGGGAGAAAATTATCGATGAAACGGTGGTAGCAATGGCGGACCTCTTTGAGGGCAGGGGAGGGTCCCGGCCCTCCCAAAATTTTCGGCACCTAGTGTAAATATTATAGGTTTTAGGGGTAATTTAGTTGAGGTTACAAACAAATCCCCGATTTGGCCCCCCCAAAATAAATTCGGCCCCCCCAAAATAAATGGTCAAGTTCCGCCATTGGGTGGTAGCAAAGGTGTTAAGAAGTTTAGCTCCAAAGTTTGATCATGTTGTTGCTGGAATTGAAGAATCAAAAGACTTGTCTACGTTTTATTTTGATGAATTAATGGGATCTTTGCAATCTCATGAAACAAGAATTAACAGGTCTGCAAATAGAGACGAGGAAAAAGCATTTCAGATCAAGGGGGAACCAGAATCATCGTTTCAACATACTAGAGGAAGAGGTAGAGGATCATTTCTAGGCAGAGGTCGAGGTCGGAATAACATTCTCCATTGTTCGTACTGTAACAAGAACGGGCACACTGAAAAATATTGTTGGTCAAAGCCCGAAGAAGCCAAGTATGCAGAAGAAAATGAAGAAAAAGATGATTTCCTGTTTATGGCGAGTGTGGAAACAGAAAAGTATGGAAGTGATGTTTGGTATATTGATATTGGTTGTTCTCATCATATGACAGGAGACCGCTCAAAGTTCAAGGAGTTAGATGAATCTATGAAATATCAGGTCCGTCTCGGTGATGATAAGCATTTACAAATTGAAGGGCGCGGAACAGCATAAATCATTCAAGGTGAAAATAAGTTTATCAAGGGTTTTAATTTTGCTCCACTTTTGGCACATAATCTGGTGAGTGTAGGGCAACTTTTAGAGTCGGGTCATTCTGTGTTATTTGATGATTATAAATGTGTGGTTACAAATAAAAACCACAAATGAAATTGTTGCTTCCGCTCACATGTCTGCAAACAAAATGTTCCCTTTAGAACGACACTAGAAGAAAGCAAGTTGTGGCACTTGAGATATGGCCACCTGAATTTGAAAGGTCTACAGCTTTTGAAGAACAAACAAATGGTCACAAACCTTCCAAGTATCAGTCCAACGGAGGAAGTATGTGAAGGTTGTGTACTTGGAAAACAGGCCAAGAAACCATATCCGGTCGGAAAGTCAAAACGAGCTCATGAAATATTGGAGATTTTTCATGCAGATTTATGTGGTGTAATGAGAACAGAATCTCTTGCGGGAAGCAAATACTTTCTTTTATTCACTGACGATTATAACAGAGTTAGATGTGTTTACTTTCTCCAACAGAAATCTGAAACATTCAATTGTTTTCGGAAGTTTAAAGCAATGGTAGAAAAGCAAAAAGGTAAGAATTTGAAGGTTCTTCGAACAGACCGTGGAGGTGAGTTCTTATCCAAGAATTTTCTAAATTTTGTGATGAACTTGGAAACAAAAGAGAGCTCACAGCACCATATTCTCCGGAGCAAAATGGAGTAGCCGAGCGCAAAAATCGAACTGTAGTAGAGATGGCTCGATCTATGCTCAAGGAGAAGGGTCTTCCAGATTCTTTTTGGGCAGAAAGTGTTGCTTGTGCAGTTCACATTCTTAATCTTTCTCCTACAAAAGCTGTGTGGGATCAAACACCGTATGAAGCTTGGCACAGTAATAAACCATCGGTGAGTCATTTGCATGTGTTTGGTTGTATATGTTATGCATTGCATACAACTAACAGAAGTAAGTTAGAAGAAAAGTCACAGAAATGCATCTTTATTGGTTATTGCACCAATTCAAAAGCTTATAGAGTGTATGATCCTCTAAGTGGAAAAGTCACAATAAGTAGGAATGTGGTATTTGATGAGCAAGGGTGTTGGAATTGGGAAGACCCAGTTAAGAAATCAAATTCACAAGTTGGAGAATATGAAGAATAATTTCAAGAAGAGCTAGAACCAGTAGTTGTTACTCCTGTTTTCTCACAAAGTTCAACTCCAACAAGTTCGAAAAGATCAAGTGAATTAAATTCAGATTCTAATTCTTCATCTTTGTAAAAATGGTATCAAAACAATCAGAACACAAGGTGTAATCACCCAACCAACCACCCTTTGGTGATTTAATCTTTTATTATAACAATATACACAGATAGCTTGTCCCCAACACGGATGCAAGCAAACAATACAAAAGAAAAGAGATAGTCCCTCTATAAGGTGTTATCATACAACTCACACACTTAACCAAACTGTTAAGATCAAGATGATCTTAACTGAAACTAAACAATAAACCCAGTGAAACAATGAAAGCAAGATCAATATCAACTAAACCAAATCACCAGAGAAAACCAGAGATGAAACAAGTATGTGTGTAGAAGAATGAAACCCTAGGAGAGATAACCAGCTTATATAGCTTGAGAAGTTTCATATCAACCCCTGCACAATACAAACTAACAAAACCAGACATAAACTTTGATATTAGAAAACATAGGCTAAAATATTTACCAATAAGCCCTTACACTTTCATTAGATTGACTTATTTCAACCCCCTTTTTTAATCTCATGAAAGGAATAAGTTTATCATTTCCAGTTTCTTTACCAAAAACCCATGTTGCATTGATCCAAGACCCTTTGTTAGAATATTAGCAATTTGACTTTTAGAATCAACATTCACAGTTTTGATTAAACCAGATGCAACTTTTTCTCTAACAAGATGAACATCAATATCAAAATGCTTAGTTTTTTCATGCATGACTGGGTTAGCAGCAATCTGAATTGCAGACCTATTATCACAGCATAGACTAACTGGTAATAACCCAGTTTCACCCAAATCCTCCAACACTTTTAAAATCCACATAACTTCATAAGTTACAGAAGCCATGCTTCTATATTCTGCCTCAGCAGAAGATTTAGACAAAGTAGCTTGTTTCTTGCTTTTCCAAGAAACTAGATTACTATTTACAAAAACACAATAACCTGAAACAAATCATCTAGTAACAGGACATTTTGCCCAATCAGAATCAGAATAAGCTGTTGATGATTCATTTCTTTCTTCAAAGAAGTGTAGTGTTGAAGACATTAGTGAAAGATGTCTCAAGTGTCAAGACGAAAATATTAGTGAAGGGTATCCATCGTCTATAACATAAGCACTTGTGGTAAGTGCTTAGAAGTCAAGACAAGAAGCATTAGTGAAAGGTGATTAGAAGTCAAGACAAGAAGCATTAGTGAAAGGTGCTTAGAAGTCAAGACTAGAAGCGTTAGTGAAAGGTGCTTAGAAGTGAAGACACAAGACATTAGTGAAAGGTGTCTTGTAGATCTAGTCAAAGGCATTAGTGAAAGGTGCCTTAGATGTACATTCGATATGGTGTGTTTCGATGTACTAGATAGACTAACATTAGATCCAAGGATATTGATATCCTTGATGATGTTGTAAAGGAGTAGATCTCCTTTGGGATTAGTCGTTGGTGTAGTGTGGTAGTAGTTCCTCCATTGCAATGGAACTAGGTGCTTAGCCTAGTACCTAATAAAGGGTAGGCGATGTTGTGAAGGTGTAGTTCACCTTGGAGTGAAAGAACTAGGTACTTAGCCTAGTACCTTATAAAGGGTAGGCGACGTTGTGTAGGTGTGGTTCACCTTGGAGTGAAAGAACCAGGTGGTTAGCCTAGCACCGGAAAAAGGGTAGGCGACGTTGTGAAGGCTTCTCCGCCATATGGAGATTGGTGTAGTGTTTACGAACTCTCGAGTAGGTGACTCGGGGAGTGGAGTAGGGCAAGGAAGGTGTCCTTGTAGTCGAACTACTATAAATACTCGCGTTGTGGTTTTGTGCTTCTTACTCTTATCTTTTCATTACATATTTTTATATGCTTGTTTATCAACATCCAACACACACAACCAAATAGATTGACATAAGTCGATCTAAATAGTTTAAAAGGAAGTTTTAATTGGTAAAACTATTCAACCCCCCCTTCTAGTTTTCCACAATTGGCATCAGAGCTTCGTTACCAAGTTTCTTGAAGTATATTGTACTTTAAAAAACTTGATACAATCCATGGTTAATTGAAAACTACAAAGAATGTTTTTCATAAAAACAAACACCATGTCTTTTAAAACTATATGTTTGGATGCTGATTTGATAACAACATTTTTTTTTATTTACTTGCTTCATTTAATTGCACTAATCTTCTTTGTCATGTTGATTAGTCAAAGCTCATACCCACCAAGCTATAGGAATCGCTTGGTAAAAAGAATACCTTCCTTAAGAAGGTATCTTAATCGCAAAGGAGCGGGAATCGTCTAAGTGACATTTGTTGTGTCATTTGTAAAGACATTCCTAAGTGCGCTAGAGGTATGATTTTCTTTTTATTTTCCTTGATAATTAAGTATGCCTGTTTTGGTATTTATATGATTTTTTTTTTGTGCTTATACATGTTTTACATGAAGCTTCATTAGGAAGCCTTTTTCTCACATACATGTTTTATTTCTCATCTAAAGTCGTGGTATATAAAACTTATATTTTTTTTCTTTTAATCCAATAATAAAACAAAACACGAATCTCAAAATTCCTCCTTCCCCATAAATACTCCCACCGTCGACCACTCTATCAAACCCTCACTTTTTCAAATCTTCCAATTTCAAAAATTTCCTCTCATTCAAAAACTTCATCTTCCTCCTCATTCCATCTCAACCGAAACCAAGAAGATCCGTCATCAACATGGTTTACATCGCGCTCGTGCTCATCGCCTTAACACTCATCGCACTTGTGTTCCCTATGATGAAGTTCACATATGGAGACATTTACTTTGTGTTGTTAATCTACATTGGGATCATATACCCAATCCTTTGTATCATCCTTAGCATTGAAATGCAATATTACTAATGTTATCTTTGTTATTATTTGTTATTTTCTTGTGATTTATATGTTTCATATTCCTTCGTGATACATTAGAAGTCATGTATGCATGCTAAAAGAAAATGTAGGATGAAACACTTTTCGTGGTATAAAACTGTAAAACCTATCTTTTATCAAATCTGTTTCTGTTACTAAAGATCCACGGATCCCGGAAGTTATACTAGCCGGATCCCTTTTGAAAAGGAACCGTGGGATCCGTCCTACTGGAGAACAGTTTTTCATGCAAATTAAAAACCACTTTTCTTCTAAAAGTAATTCTCCACTTGAATGTCAAAACCATAAGTGAGTTAAGTGTCTTTCTTGTTAAAAACCATTGTTAATAAAAACCTAATAAAAATGTTAGATAATTATAGGCTGATCACAAACATCACTTTTTATTAACTCATCATTTCTATAGGTTCAACTATAAAGCATGAATATGAGTTTGATTTTTCACTCACTAGCGTCTACACTCCGAACATCTCCCTTGAACCCAACACACCTGGCAATCATGTCCGTGGGTTCAATAATCTCGAAAACCGTCACTTCCACGAAGGACGTATTGTAGACACCTCTCTACAATTCGAAGAAGGTATCAATACCTCCTTCCGAGCCATAGGACTAAAATGTCTTCTTGAAATCAACGAGAAGATATGTCCAAGGTTCATAATGGAATTCTTCCGTCAAGTCGAACTCGTTCTTAACGAGGATCGCTCTCTATCTCTTTGGTTTTATATCAAAAACCAAAAGTTTACTTTAACCCTTGGGCATTTTGCTCACGTCCTCCGGATTCCAAATCATGGACAATGTGCCTTCACCGAAGATTGGTCTCTTGATTCTCTCTTCAACTTTCAAGAAGAAAATAGTCCATATTGTTCACACATACCCTCCTCGGAAGATTTAAATCACATAATATGCAAACCTCGACCATATTACTCCGATCCAAACATTATCTTCACACGGGACATCCGAGAAGAGTACAAGCCTCTTGCACTCATCCTACGTGAAAATGTTTAGAGTCTTAGGGGAAATCGAGAAATTCTTCCCGCTTGTTGTGCTCACATGTTGTACTATTTTCTAACACAACAACCATACAATCTCGCCTACTTCTTCGCAAGGCGTATTGCAAATCTTCGAGGCTCCAAGAATAAACTCATCCCTTATGGAATGTTCTTGACACGCCTCTATCATAATGTTATGCACTTCCATCCTCAATTTCAAAGTCCGTTGTACGTACTTGTGAACAAGATGATGGAACCGCTAAACATATCTCTCATGAAGACTTTCTTCATTCTTGATTCCACCAACACTCATCAATCACGTAATGATCCTCCTAGCGAAAACAATCAAGAAACCTAGTAGTATCTCAAAATAGGATCAATTCTCTTGTACTCATGCTTTATCAATGTAATCCTATTTCCTTCATGAAATAAAAACATCTTACATTTGATATCTTAGTGTTAGAACCCCTCTAAACCAACCTTGGAATATAATGCATTGTCAAGATCATTGCATACCTTTAGTAAAGGTTCTGCTGAGCCGATGGACGGATCCCAAAGTTTGTGCTAGACGGATCCCTTCACTTAGGGAACCGTGGGATCCGGCAAACAGAAAATGCAATTGCAAACATTGTATTTCAATCATATCCTTAGAACACCTCAAACTAAGCTAAACATATTGTCTTAAGGCAAAATTAAGTCCTTATCAAGATAAGTAGATCCTTCCTACTCACACATAACTCACCTAGATCACACTCTAAGACGCTTGTAGATCTATCGTTTCATTTTTAATCCATTACTCTTCCGCTCTTAAACTCACACTTCATTTTTCACATGATCCCTCACATCTAGTCTTAGAAATCCTTCGATTATGGCAAAATTGATCATAAATCATTCTTACCTCAAAATTGATCAAAGTTGATCAAATTCTAGTTTTCCCATCTCAAAGCTTCTAGGATATTTTCCAAAACACTATCCTAAGTCACAACCTGATCTCTAAGATTATTTAGCTTCAATTGACACTCTCATCTTTAGTGTCATCCTTGCTCATCCATTGGTACTCATGAAAGTTCCAAATCCTTCCATAAAAGACAATCATTAGCTACATCACTCATTACCTCCAAGTACTTAAGCACCCCTTCATTTAAAACACTTAGGAGAACTAAAACACTCAAGATGATATAGATCTTAGATCTTAGAAACATCATTTCCACTCTTTCATAGCTATTGATAGCCAGATCCCTAGGATTAGCCTAGACGGATCCCTCTGAGGAGGGAACCGTGGGATCCGGATAACAGTTTATGTCAAATCTTGATAAAATAATCATTTCAACTCATCTTCCTAACTCAAACACTCCATCTCATCTTAAATGAGTTCCTAGATCAGTGCAAACTCTGTAGTTGACTCTTGTTGATGAGTGTGTAAATACTCATCATTTTTATACAAAATAAACTGCAAAATCATCTGAAAACACTCAGAAACACATCAAAATGATCAAAATATCACAAATCAGTGTTTTATGTGTTTTAAAATCAAAAATATCAAAATCAGATGAAAAACATATCAAATTTGCAAAAATTGCAGTTTTAGTCCCCTAAGTTTATAAAATCGTCAAAAATAGTCCCTGAGCCAAAATTTCAAAAGAAAAATCACCAAAGGTCTTTTTAAAATCACAAATTGTCATATTTAGTCCTTTGGTGAAAAATCTAAAAGTTTTGAGAAAATTACAGTTTTAGTCCCTGGACTTTTAAATTGGTCAAAAGTAATCCTTGGAGTTTCAAAAATGTTCAAAATAGCCCTTTGTTAGGAATTAGAAATTCCCGGTATTAAAGAGTCGGTCACCTCAAGTATATGTAATCGTTAGAAAGCTCGTAGTCGTAATTCTGTTAAGTTAAGTAGTAACTTAGTTAAGTATCACCGTGGAGGACGGACGGGTCTTTACCCACTGTATGCCTGATCCACAGCCCAAAGTGTGGCGATTTATGTAAGACTATAAATACTCTCTACCTCCCAAGGTAGAGAGTTGGAGCTCATAATAATATCTTTCACTTTCTCTCACTAAGTTCCCTAAACCTCTAACTTTCTCTCTCTAGAATTCCATCTATATGCTACTTTGTGTTATGGTTTGATGTGTATGTGAAAAGTTAATATCTAACAATTGGTATCAAGAGCCATGGTTAGATCATATCTTGCACATCTTTGGATTTATAGTGGTTTTTAGGTGGTTTTTGAGTTTGAAAAAGTTTAGTGGTTTTTGCATCATTTGGTTGATTTCTTGTGTTAAAGTTTGAATTTTGTTAGTACTTTTATGTTTAGAATCATCACAAGTGTTTAGGTTTTCATTTGGTAAGCTTGAATCATCTTGGTTGGGTTGTTTTTGGATTGAAAAGTGAAGTTTATATGGTTTTTCATGCTAGCGACTTAGTTCACGGATAAATTTCTTCGTAGCGACTTGCTTCACAAAATTGTAGCGAGTTACAGTTTTAAACCTAGCGAGTTAGATCTAGCGAGTTAAAGTACAAGTAGTGGACTCTCCACTACGAGTAGCGACTTGGTGGTAGCGACTTGGTCTGTAGCGAGTTGCTCTTTAGCGACTTGCATTTCTAGCAACTTGTGTAGCGAATTACTGCCAAAATTTTGCTAGCGACTTGAGGGGTAGCGAGTTACTACTTAGCGACTTGCTTTGTGTCTAGCGACTTGGGACTCTAGCGACTTAGTTGGCTAGCGAATTAAGTTGTTAGCGACTTGGTTCAAGAATTCGTAGCGACTTGGTTGATTTTTCCCGTCAAAACTTCAAACGGCCATAACTTTTGAACCGTAACTCCGTTTTCAGCGTTCTACCCATCATAACTTTTGAACCGTAACTCCGTTTTCAGCGTTCTACCCATCAATCTTCGAGGTCTAAATCCGCTCCGAACAGAAGTTATTGAGGTTTTTAAGTTTTTAGACCTAAATTTCTCAGGAAAAACGGGGATAAACCAATCCGAATCACAACCAAACAACATCTCTGCTAATCCAACGAACAATCTAAAGTCCTATCACACAATCGTCTTTCATTGTATCATTCCATCGGTCATCTTAACACCCTCTACTGGTCATTGCTTAACGGTTTCGTCTTGATTTTAGTAAAATCCCGCGAAAGATTCTATTTCTCGGTTTAAATCATAGACGTGTAAAATCCCGTGCATCCTTCCACATCATGTCTTACTCTACTGACCCAGTGATTTCAAAAGTGCTTAAACTATATGATGTTGTGGACAACAATGATAATGTATGCTACACTGAACGATTAAAGATGATTGAATTAAGCAATGAGGATGTGAGATCTCCGTGTTCAGAATCTAATGAGAGAGAATTGCACCAGTCCAAGCTACAGAATGCCACGCAAATGGAATGCAGCATTGAGCCATATCAACTACTTCATCTGCACCTCATACAACTGTTATCCATAGCCGGGGATCGAACATGTAGTGCTCTTTTCCGCCAGGACTTACCTACATTGACAAGAAGCTTGCTGTTGAACTTAGAACATTTAAAGCTGCAACTTACTAATGAAGAGGTTCAAAAGGATGGTTCCAGTGCAGCTCTTCAAGTAATCTACAAACAATTTCAGCCATTCATCAGCGGGGAATATTCAGCAGATTACAATCAACACTTGACTGGAATTTCCTTCAAAAACCATACTGGAATGGAAATTCAGGAATTCATTGAGACATTTATCCAACTCATGGATAACATGAAAAAGTTCATTGAAGAATCTGCACAAAAGAATGAAGACGTGAAGGAGTGTCAGGTGCAGTTGAAAGATTGTTGTGATAAGTTGGGTAATGTATCTGGTGAAGAATCGGGTGGTGCTGAATGCAGAATGTTAGAGAAAACAAATAATGATGAGTCAGACAATGCTAAAATAGAATCTTCCTGCTCATGTCCACAAGAGAGAGAGGTGCACCAGTCACAACCCGTGCAAGCTAATGCAAAGGAACGCTACATGGAAGCTTCGGATGTACCCAAGATAGAGATGCACCGGCCACAACCTGTGCACGTTAATGCAGAGGAAACTTGCATGAAAGTTTCTGCAGTACCTAGGTATGCATCTTCTTCTCAAAATGATGATTATGGATTGCATGAGTACACTACATTTGTGCCTGATGATTCCTTGACCACTGAACTCAATACCTATAAGGATCAAGTTGCCATATACGAACAACGTGCTAAGTTTGAACTTACCACTCGTGAGCAGGAGATGGATATCCAAATGCGTACAATTATTAGAAAAAGTAATTTTAGAGAAGAAGTATTAAAACAAGAGTTAAACTCCTTACAAGAAAAGCTTTCCAAAACTGCTAAGCAAAAACACGAACTTCAAGAAAATGTTAAAATGCTTAAGCAAGAATTCAAGGCTAAGGAATCAAAACTTTTGAATGATTTTTCCAATCTAAAAACTTTGAAAAACAAGCTTGAAAATAAGTTGTACGTACAAGGGAATACCATTCAAACTGCTCACATGATCACTAAGCATCGAGTCTTAAGCGATAAGCATAGCATTCCCCTTGTTGAGGAACCAAATCCAGAGGTAATTAAAAAGGCTAGAAATGCTCATAAGGTGCTTTATGATGGTAATGAAATCCTTAAGCCTAGGCAGAAACCTAGTTGCGTTGAGTGCACTGAGGAAGATAAGAAATCTGATGAAGTCACTAGGGAGAAAATGAATAAGAAGTTAGAAGATCCTGAGTGTAAAAAGAATAACATAACGATCAAACCCCATAATTACACTAAAGAAAATTGGATCTCCTTGAACAAGTTTAAGCCTCAGACTCTATTAACCCCTGAACAAGTGTTCTGGAAAAAGGATATGGAAATGCAAAAAGCTGAAAATCTTGTTGAAAAGAATCCCCCTTGTAGGAAACTGCCTAAATCAACTGTGTATCCTCCTAATACACCAATGCACTTAGTTCCTAGATCTCTTGCCACTAAAAGCAAGACCTTAATCAGTGAATATGTTATCTTTCAACTATTTGTTGATTTTGAGAAAACTTGTAAGAAAAGGATCACACCCACTGGTATAACTGAAGGGGAAAGGGGTTTTGAGCAAACTAAAGAATGCTATTTAACTGAGGTCATGCCTTTCTTTAAACAACTAAAAGATCAATTTGAGAGTCTTAAAAATGGGACGCATTCTGATATTAAAGAAATGGAAAAGGTATTTGATGCAATGATTGTTGAGGTTAGTGATTATGAGAGAGAATTAAAATATAATGAGATTGAGAGGAAGAACTTGCATACACTGAATGAGAATCTGATTTCTGAATGTATTGCTCAAGATGTGTTTTTCACTGCTACAAATTGTTCCATTGATGCTTCTCAATTTCATGAATTATCTGTTGCTCTGAAAGTCTCCCATGATCGTGTCATTGAGCTTGAAACAACAAATTCAAAATTGCATGAGAAAATAGAACAGGATGATCATGATAACTTGGTCAAACATTATTCTAAATTAGAAGTTGAACATCTTGCTTTGCAATTAAAACATCAACATCTCAAAGAAAATGTTAAAACCTCAAATATCAAGACATCCTCTGATGCTCCTGAGTTTGATGCAGTTTTTGAAATTAGCAAACGTGATGAACAAATTCGAGCTCATTGCCACACGATCAAAAGATTGAAAGCCCAAATTTCACAACTGAAAGGTGAAAAGAAGGATGTGACTGGTTCCCATATGCCTCCACCTTTAGATTCTCAGAATTTCCAACTTCAAAACATAATTGATAACTTGCAAAAGGAAAATGATTGTTTTAAAGCTGAAATTTCAAAGGTTAATGATCAAAACAAAGAGTTATGTGATTCATTTAAAGTTAATCATGATAAAAAAATTGAAAAGATAACTTCTTTACTTAACGATATTGAGAATCTGAAGCGTGAGGTGAAAGGAAAGTTGCCAATCCCCAATTGCAAATACTCTATTCCTAAGGTTTCTGATTGTGATAAATATGCTATAGATATGTTATACATTCCTCCGCCCATTAGGAATAATGAACTTGCACATAAAGCATATCTCTCATACCTTAAGGAAAGTTTGAAGGGTCTCCGTGAGATTGTTGAAGATGAAAGATTAGAAAAACCTTTTGATAGTACTATAGCCTATGCCTGCATGGATGCCAAACGATCTCAGGAACTCTTAGAGTATGTAATTGTCACAAGTCCGAAATCTAGCAATAGGCGAGATAGAATAGTTGTGCCTTGTTCTATGCCTAAAGCCAAGCATGTGACCCTTGATATGCCTTGTTCCATGTCAAAATTCAAGCAAGCAACCTTTGATGTGCCTCCTAGAACTTCAGATCCCAGCACTTCTAGACCAGAAATGCAGAAAGTAGTGAAGCCATGTAATGTTCCCATCGTTACTTCTACAGATGTTAAGATTGACACTAAAGTTAGCGGGTCAAAACCTAGAAGCAATGCAAAGAAGGATAGGATTACGCAAACTAAAAGTGTTCATGATAAGGAAGTGAAAGAACACCATAGGGACGAGAAGTTTGATTTGAACAAAAAGAATCGTGTTAGTTCTAGTATTAGCTCTAAGCGTACTGAAATTAATTCGAGGCCTCATGCTGTCTGCAAAACATGTAAAAAATGTTTATTTTCTGGTAATCATGATAATTGTGATGTGTTATTTCTGAGGTCTAAGATTCATAACCCAGTTAAGAAAGTTTGGAGAGCGAAACAGATTAAGCAATCTTGGAAACCTACAGGGAATGTGTTTACAAATGTAGGATTTCAGTGGAAGCCCACAGGTCGAATATTACCGAATGGCAAACCTTACCCCTTAGCTAGATCCACTATGCCTAGAATAGTGCCTGTTAAGGTTTGGAAGCCAACTGGTAGAATAATCCCATTAAGCACAAAATGTCATTTGACTAAGTCTGATGCTTCTACTAGTTCAGCTCCTAGGGATAATGCCATAGCATCTAGGGTTTCTGCTGATTCAAAGACTGTTTGTGCTAACCAAAAGGAACCCATCAGCACGTGGGGATCCAATGTTTCCAATTCTCTGTCTTCGTCTGTTGTCCAAAGCAGGTCGTACAAATCGTCCCTTGGTATTTGGATTCGGGCGGCTCTAAACATATGACAGGGCTCTTAACAATGACGTCTGTTCAAATCAGTTCAGGCCTCGTACTTCATCATTATGGCGTCTGCAGATAACACTTCAGGCCCCGTTCCTCAAAGAAAAGAAAGGTGTACGCTTCA
Organism: Chrysanthemum seticuspe; assembly: GCA_019973895.1. NCBI lineage: Eukaryota > Viridiplantae > Streptophyta > Magnoliopsida > Asterales > Asteraceae > Chrysanthemum > Chrysanthemum seticuspe. Next base: position 83,638,291 of record BPTQ01000003.1, read on the forward strand.
GTGCGCTTTATCTTCTTAAGAAGAGAAATCTTCATGTTTATGACCATTCTCATCGACATTCTTCATCAACATGCTTCATGCTTTTTTCCATGCGCTTCAGTCATCAAGTGAACCGGACTACTGATAATTACTCTTATTCCTCTTGCTCAATATAATGAAGATGGCGACATCATGTGCTAATTTTGTGGGGGAGAAGTGTGAATATAATACATTTGGATGATAATCACTTGGTTAATCAAGAATGGCATCTCTGTATGCAATTCTTGAGGGGGAGAAGAAGTGTGAATTTTTTGCATGGTTGACTGATATTTGAGAATATATGGTCAAACGGCTCCTAACCCATGTAAGAACCGAGATTCTTCTTATCGGATCATCTTCACATGTAGTTTCTTCTAAGAGCCGTTGGTTGACATCTTCACACGGGCTGATATGATTAAATGACAAAGTGCTTCTAGTTGCTGGGCTGATTTCTTTGATGAACATCTTTCTGTTCTTGTTTGATTGGGAGGGATTTTAATTAAGGGGATTTGCTATTTACAAGTTAACGGGAATGCCTTTGGTGTGAAGAAGATGTTTACTGTCTATTTCCCCATTCGGATAATCTTGAAGAAGGTCGAGTCTACAGTCTAATCTACATTTGAAAGCTACATGATTAGAAGACTAAAGACGAATTGCATTTGATGATCTAAAGACTTCTTCTTAATCCGGGCTGAGAAGAACACTTGAAAATCTTCGTCAGTTTAGGGGAGAGCACTAATTGGGGAAGATTGAAAAGCCAAAATTTAATCCCCAATTAGACTTGCTCAGAGTCTTTAGCAATGATTCATTGCTTGATTTTTTATGACACTCCTCCAACGCCTAATGCTTCAATTACTAAGGATAATTGGGATTCATTGTTTGGGATTCATTGTCTTTCAAAGATATGTGTGATGAGTACTTTTAACCTCCGACGAATGTTGATCATCCAGCTTCTGAAGCTCATGCTCTGGTTTCTATTGACTCAACTGGTTCACCATCTAATAAGTACTTCTTGGAATTCTCAAGAAACCTTATCTCCTGTTACTTCACAAGGCGTTGTTAATGACTATCATTGCAGCTGCACTCATGAATAGTGATCCGCTCTTTGGTACTCCTTTGCCAAATCTTCACGGATCATTGTTTCATTATTCATCTCCAAATGTGCACTCTGTAAATCAACCACATGAACATTAAGGAAAATGACTTCCTCATCCGCTTAAAAACATTATTGGTAAATCTTCCAGATCAGTTTCTACATGTATACCTTAAGGAAGAATGCATTGATGTTGAGGAATCATTTGCTCCGGTTCAGTCAGTGGGTCAATGTACATCCGATTGTATGTTTATTCACGTGTTGGACATTTGACACAAGTTGATTACTTCGAAGTTACTCATTTATAACTTATTTGAGGTTGAAGTTGACATTCACAAAGGCGTGTTCTTATTTGATAACTTGCTCGGGCTTAAGAATTTGAGTTGAAGACTTGGGTTATCTAGTTACCAGTAGTCGAGGTGGATGGTTGAAGACCTGGTTAACTATCACTATTAGGAGTTACTTTGTTTTACTCAGTGTCACACGCATATGACGGTGTGGATAATCGCAAGAGGTGTTAATGTCTCATACTTTGTTTGAGTAGTGAGTACTTAGAGATTTGCTTGAAGCATAAATTCTCGACACTGTTCTTCCATCTTTAAGTGCAAGCTTAAGACACAAATGCGGGGAATTCGACTTCAGTTTCAAGTTTGGTATATCGGGTTTGTCTTCAACAGTGGTCACTTCAAATTGTCTACATATGGGTTGATAAAGATAGTCAGAGAGAGTTTATGTAGCAGTTGATTCTCACAGGATTCACTTGGGCTATTTGAGTTCTTCTTACAAGATTTCAAGTTTATGGATATATTATGTTTTGCTGATTCTGAGGTATCAAAACTATTTGGGGGAAGGATATATTATTCCAACTATTTGGGGGAAGTGGTCTCTAGAGACCTTTGGTTTTTGTTACTTCAGTGTTCAGTTGGAAGAAATGTGAGAAGAATATTTGGAACGTGAGATGATACTGCCTATCGACATCTTATATACAGTTTATGATAAAGTGCTTCCGGTTATATGCACAACATGTTCACTTGATCGAGCTAATTCAGTTATTTCAGAGTTGACATCCACAGAGATGATTAGTGACTCAACCTGTTACGTGGATGTCATCGTCTCTACTCTTGTTGGGTACATGTGTACATTATGTGCTGATTGGTTATATGTTATATAACTGGAATGCACTTGGTAAAATGAAGATGTTGATATATTGTTCCCCTAACTAGACAACTGGTCAATCTCGAAGAGTAAGGTGTACATTGGGGATGCACAACAGGTTCATGTGATCGGTCGTAATCAGTTAATCCGGATTTGATAACCACTCAGACGATCAATGTTTCAACTTGTTACTTCGGTGTTCTCGTGTTCTTCGGGGTGCTGAGCTTCAATCAATAAGACCGCTGTGTATTCAACTCTACTTCTTAGGGAAATGGTCTTTATTCGGTGTTTGTCGGTTTGGGGGGAAGCTACCAAAGAATCAAATTGAGAAGGCTCATGTTCAGACGATTTTATTAGAAGCCTCGAATGCTTTGGTGGCGAAAGTTTAAAAGATGTTGATTCCTTTCTTCTACAACGTGCTGAACGATATCTTTATCTCGGTACTCATTTCATCATTCTCTTAAACTAATTTATCTCTTGTAAATATTTATTCGAAAAACAAAATACAAAATTATAAAACCTTCTAAAAATCAAATAGAAAAATATAAAACTCTCAAAATCCATAAAAATTTGAAAAATTCGAAAAAAAAAAAAAAAAAAAAAAAAAAAAAAAAAAAAAAAAAATCTTCAAAAAAATATTGTCAATTTGTCATGTTTTTCTCGGTTCGATAATATCTACGGTCTTTGTGCTGTCATTCAAAGAATGACACGGGACTTTAGATGTTGTTCGAATTTAAAAAAAAAAAAAAAATCAAAAAATATTTTTGGGAGAAAGAGAATAAATGGTTTATTGTCATCTTCAGGCAATAACCCGGTTTTAAAGAAAGAACAGAGCCATGTTTTACCATGTTTTCAAATCCTTTGCTCTGATTCTATAAACTCCTATCTGCTGAAAACTAAATGCTTTGAAAAATAACTCAATCTCTATTTTTGATAATCATCAGGACTTATTTGTCAAAATATCTATCTCTCAATCAACAACCTACGTCATTGATTGAGGGGGAGAATGATTTCAATTAAAAATTAAAAAGTTATTTGGCATTAAATTGTTTTCAAAAGATATACATGCATGTTTTATAAATGGAGTTTAAAGTCTTAAAATCTGATCCATATCAGTTAAAACACTTTCACAATCAAGTCACAATTCTCCTTAAAAGCTTTCAAAATCAATTTAAATCTATACGAGATCACAAATCTCAAATAATTTGATAATTGTGATCGGGGGAGAATGTGTGATTTAAATTGGATTTAAACTGATAATCAGGTAAATGGGTATAAAAGAATGTACATGCTGTCCTTCTCACATGTGACAAACGATTTCAATTTTTCAATGCACATGTTGAGGGGGAGCATCTATCTTAAACCTTTGATTTGAAACGTGATCATTCATCCTAATGTGCAGGTTCCCTCTAGTATGTGCAAAACTCTTTTCAAACCTCGAGGCACATATTGAGGGGGAGCAAAATTCATGGAAACCTCATCCTTCCCGGAAATGCTATACCAACTTGATCTTTTGAGGGAAGTGATGTTGATATCTTTTAGAAAATGGTAATTAAAAGAAGTAAATTCTTTCTCTTGCCTCCGTGTGCAAAACATTTTCAACACTTGATGCACATGTTGAGGGGGAGTTCTCGTTCTAAAAATATCAAAAACAATTCAGGTACAAAAAAGCTTTGATAATATATCACAAGTATCTGAATTGATTTTCAAATGGTTTTCAATTGGATCCAATGGCAGATGAACAATACCAAATTGACCGACCAACTTTACTTTATGTACGGTGATATAAGGATGATAAGGTTAGTTATTGGTTCCCATGATCCGCCAGAACCGGAGGGATCTACCCAGGGACAATCCACTAGTTAGTGTAGAAGTCCTTAGGTATGATGATAAAAGGAGAAATGTGAGATATGGGAAGAGTGCGGACTAAGACTGAGCTAGTACTGGAATAAACCCAACAAGGTTCTAGCTATGAAGTCTCGGTAAGCACTGAAGGGGTTGAAGAATTAAAAAGAATTGAATGAGAAAAGGGTGAAAACAAATAGCCCTCCATTTATTCAACCTTAGGGCAGAAACCGGGTTCAATTCAAATGCTACTGATGGTAACATCGGTATTGAAGACAAGACGTCATGGACCCAGTGACGCACTGCACTTCAACTTTCCAAACCACTCAAGTTCCTCTTAAAAGGACTTGTTTCATTCTCACGGGGAACCGACATTATCTATCGACTTTCTCTTAGAGATGGTTGATATTGAAGAAGGAGACCCTCTCCCTAGTCTCCGTTATAGGATCCAAATATGCACATATTGAGTCTAGAGCCACGAGATCATCAATAAATCTCATTAGGACACTTTTCAATGAAGACTCTCTGTTTCACACAATGTGGAAAGAGAGATTATATCTTGAGTCCTACGCATTATCCTTGTGGTATTGCCAGAACATCTGAGTGATGTGTTTACATATTCACAATGAAGATGGAAAGCCTTCTGGAGCCAACATCAAACAAGCTCCTGGTAGGTGGCATGTGAGATCTATCATATAGATCAACCATGTGACAACTGAACAGAAACAATGGGGCGATTCAATCTCTTGAATCAATCCTGGTTCAGGTTATGGATTGACGGATACCTTTGAAAAACCGGTCTTTGTGCTTAAAAACTCTTTTCTTTAGCACATCGACTGTGTACTCATTTTTTTCAAACCAAAAGGTATTTTTATGATTGATAATTGATTTTCAATAAAACCTTCGTTGTATTGCAAAAACAATTTCTATTGAGCAATACACGATTGTTTTTCAAATCTCTTTTCATCAATCAGTGGACTTAATATTCGCTGGTTCACTCACTCCGTGTTGTCTTCTTTGAGATGTTCCGGTTTGAGAACAGCTAGAACAGCTGCGAAACCCTGTCAAGGAGATTCTTAGGAATTCTACCTGATCACAGGCAGTACTTGTACTGATCAACGGGGAACCGTGGGCCGTGTACCTCAATTCAACGAAAGTGATCAAAGACACTTTCGTGCGATTTGTTGCTAACTGTTGTATGCAGGTACGCCCGACGTTTGCAGCTGATCAGAATGAAACGGTCAATCCATAGCCGCATGCTCACTTAACACATTCATCTCTAAAGAAATCATGATTAGTGCATCAATGACTCTAATATTTTCACACCAAGCTTCTGCTACGCTGCTGCCAATATCATGAATCAACTAAAGCTTCCGCTACTCTGATGAGAAGATATCATGATCCAGAATGTGAGCATGTCGGTCCTAAAGTCACAACACCACAATGGATGTCTCAGAGATTGTTGATAGCTGATGATCTCCAAAGATGGCTCAAACTTATCATCACGTGGATCAGTAAAAGACCTCCACTTGGAATAACCAAACATGCAATGTGAAGAATCAATGACTACGAGCTTATGAGCAAAGGACTACATCAAGAATGCAAGATCAACTGTTAATGTAATATCTATTTGTATTCAATGTAATTTTGGTGTATAATTGAGGTGACCTCCCTTAGGGGGAGATTGTTAGGAATTAGAAATTCCCGGTATTAAAGAGTCGGTCACCTCAAGTATATGTAATCGTTAGAAAGCTCGTAGTCGTAATTCTGTTAAGTTAAGTAGTAACTTAGTTAAGTATCACCGTGGAGGACGGACGGGTCTTTACCCACTGTATGCCTGATCCACAGCCCAAAGTGTGGCGATTTATGTAAGACTATAAATACTCTCTACCTCCCAAGGTAGAGAGTTGGAGCTCATAATAATATCTTTCACTTTCTCTCACTAAGTTCCCTAAACCTCTAACTTTCTCTCTCTAGAATTCCATCTATATGCTACTTTGTGTTATGGTTTGATGTGTATGTGAAAAGTTAATATCTAACACCCTTGGATTATTTAAACTTGGCAAGTCTAGTCCTTTGGCTACTCTTCATAATTTACATGATTGGTCCCTTGAATTTCAAATGTTACATCTTTGGTCCTTGGTATATTAATAAAACAAACCAAACGGATCCTTGTTTAATTATCCAAGCCCAATCCTAAACCCTTGGCCCAAAAACCTCTACCCGGTCCAAAACCACAACCCGACCAACCCATTTACCAACCATTTAAATAATATACCCGCTTTCCCTGTCTCCCCGACCAGTTTGTCTCCCCCCTCCTCCAGCCACCAACCAGCTCCCAAAAACTACTCTACTTCACCCATTGTTCCCCCCACCTCACCTACCTACCCAAATGCATTAATTGCACCCCCTTTCCCTGTCTAAAGTACCAAACCAGATTTTGGCGCCAAAACCAAATATGTGGCTAAGATGAGCTTTAGCCAATCAATGGCTCACATTTGTGCTGGGATTCATTCAGACAAAGGAGAGAGGAAGTTTGAAGCTTATAAGAAGCCAAGAGAAGCATCAAAGAAGTAGCTAGTTTTATTTTCTTAGCAATGTATGTCGTTTCATGTCTAAATTAGATTTTCAGTTGTAATTTAAAGCTACATTGTGTTCAAGTAAACCATTTGAGTGTATTTTAACTTAATTCAAGTATTAATTTCAGTTCAAGTTCAATTTCATTATTATATGTCAACTGTTGAAATTTGCACTTTCAAAATCCCACTTCAAATCTTCTAATCACTTGTTGTTAAGCTCAATCATACTCAAAATAGCTTAGTAAAGCTTTCCATAAGCTTATAATCAAGTCTCATTCACTTTTGAACCTTGGTCAACAAAAGTCAAAGCAAGAAGGAAAATGGGTACAGAGAAGGAATTGGTTGGTTCAAAGCTGGAAATGGGTTGAAATGAAGCAGTGGGTTGAATTTGATAGGGTAGGGTTCTTTGTTTCAATATGGCAGGCCATAGTGGCCATTGGACAATTTTGTAAGCCCTTTCAATGATCTTATGCATAGTATGTATTTGTAGTTTTAATTAGCTAAAACCTGTTCTAAAAGTAGTAATTAGGCTTAGTTAATCTAGTTTGATCATAATTTCTAGTTGGTTCAGTGTTTAACTTAAAATTGCTTGCAAAACAGTAGCTATAAGGGTGTTTGGAATTGCTGCATTTTCTGTATTAAAGGCTTCACCAGTAGTTAACCATTATTGATTCATGTTTGTTTAGCTCAAGTAAACTCATTTGAGTCATAATTTAGGCCTGCTACACTCAAAAAGTCAACATTGTGCTTAAATCTGTCTACTGTCAACTGATGTGAATTTTGGGATTGCAAAACCTAGATTTGTGTTTAAAAGTGTTAACCATTGCTCAAAGTACACTCATTTCACCAAATTACTTCATCATCAGTCATTAAAATTGGATCAAAGTTCCCCAAAGTCAAAGTTCTTAACTGTTTCAAAAAGTCAAATCATGTCAAAATGTGGGTTTGTGCAGATATTGCAGCTGATGCACAGGACTCATTAATGATTTTTAGAGTCTGATTTTTGGTTTACAAGTAGTGCTCTAGGTGGTCTATAAAACCTCATATCTGATTTTAGCTTTTACCTTCTCTATTAGCTTGTGCAGAAGCTCAAATCAGGGCTCAGGTGCCCTGCACCATAACTCAGTGTCAGCTGAGTTTTTTCTCAGCTTTATACAAGCTTGCACAGAGTTCATTAAAACTTGTTAAAGTCTGATCTTTTGGTTAACAGTAGTTACTTAGGTCTAGTTTAGGTGCCAATGATTGGATTTTAGTTTATAGCTTATTTGGATGCTTAATTGTTAACTGCTAATTGGTACCAAAATCTGTTTTAGTGCTTGAATCATAATCACCAAATCCTTGTATCTTGTTAATCAGTGATTGTAGCTTGTTTGTTTAAGTTTCATTTGGTGATATTTAGTGTATCTTAGCTTCTGTGATCAGTGTGGTAGCTTATTTGGTCATTTGCTATTCAAGTGCTTATTTCAATAAGCACTTGATTGATCAGTTTGATTTTCTTCCACACAACATACTGTTTTTCCATTTTTCATAGCTTCTTAACATTATTTTAGAGTTTCCCTGAAATTTTCAGATTTTTCCTAGCTGTTTTACTATTTTTCTTGATTTTAATTAGTTTTTAGCACTTTTTAAATAGCATTTAATATAAAAAATTCAGAAAAGGTTCAAAAAAAATAAGTTTTCATTTTTCTTAGGCTTAGATAAATATAAAAAGTGAAAAAAGTAATTTTCTAGATTTTTCATAGTTCATTTGGTAATTTTTAGTAATTTAATTAGTTTTTAATAGTTTAAAATTCCTAGAAAATAGAAAAATAGTCATAAAAATACAAAAATAGTTTTGAAAAGTCTATTTTGATATTTTAGATTTTTCAAAGTCTTAATTTTATTTTTCTAGCTTTGTTTCCTAATTTCTTGTATTTTAGGTAATTATTAAATAGTTAAAAATAGTTTTTAATTAGATAATTAGTCTTAAAAATAATTTTCTTTTTCCATAAATTTTCTTTTATTATTAGGATTGTAAAAACATCATTTTCATATTTTTAGGGTTAATATTGACTTAGTTTCACTTTTTGTTTTGTACGTCGCGTAGATTTCTAATTTCAGTTTCGTAAAATCATAAAAACAAAAACATCATTTTAAATTTTAGTGATAGCGTTTATTTAATAGATTTTATCTTTTTAATTTCCTCTCATTTGCATCTTAGCCTTTGTATTTGTTTGATATTTCTGTAGTTATAATCAAATCATAATCCCTTTTTCGTTCAAACTTCTCGATCACTAGACGTTGATTGATCCATTGCATAGCTCGCTGGGACATAACGACCCGGGGAGACTCTATACTCCTCAGATCTTCATTGATTTCGTGCTTAAGCTGTTTTGAGTTTTCTTACGCTTGCGTGAGAGAACTTGACGGTTTTGCGCGCATCAAATTTTTGGCGCCGCTGCCGGGGAGCTGTGCTGATTTATCTCCCGTTTTAGCAGATTAGTTGTTTGAATCCTCACTCATTGTTTATATCATCCATCTCTGTATATATATATATCCATATTTTCTTCTAAAAAATCCAAAAACCCAAAAACAGCCAAAAACTTATAAAACACAAAAATATTTTTCTTTTGTTTCTATATATGTATCAAAAATAAAAATACAAAAAGAATCGTCGTTTTCTCTAATAATTAACAACTTAAAAGATTACCACCGAAAACCAAGGCAGTGCACTACCTAACTGGGGGTGCGACCATAATAAGTTCCCGAACTAAAGATATAAAACTTGCCTTTGTGTCCATTGTGATTGGTATACCTTTTTCAAAGAAGCCATTCATCTTGGATTATTGGTTAAGTTCACTGTTGTTTTGCCTCGATTTTGTGTTAATTGATTTTGTTGTGATATCGACGTTTCAGAACCAGAAAACCCATAAAGATTCTTCTCACCCCATTTTTATAAAACGTCTTCATAATTCTCATTCTCATCTGAAATATTTTCATAATTCCATTTCTCTCCTTAGCTCTGAGTTTCCTTAGAGTTAATTCTAGTGTATGCGCACTCGCTCTTCTAGATCTGTAAGCCCATTTCGTGAGCTTGTCAAGATTCCAAGGAGGCGTGTTCGTAGACTTTCTGCTCCATCAGTTGGATCTGAGATCCGGACTGTTCGCACTACTCCCGTCGCCATGGCAGACGAACGTACTATGGCGGAAATGCTCCAGGCACCCACCGAGGGTTATGGAGATGCCATTGTTTTACCCGTTATCAATTCTGATCACTTTGAATTGAAGACACATTTGATCCAACTTGTGTCTACAAATCAATTCCGCGGGTCTGATCGAGAAGACCCGTATGCACACATCCGTTGGTTTAACAAGTTGACTTCAACTATCAATTTCAAGGATGTGCCACAAAAAGTCATCAAGTTGATGCTTTTTCCATTCTCTCTTGAGGGGACAGCCCGGATTTGGCTGGAAAAAGAACCCCCTCGATCTATCGAAACTTGGGAGGATCTTGTTCAAAATTTTGTGAATTACTTCTTTCCTCCATCAAAGACGACTAATCTTAAAAATGAAATTTCTGGATTTCGTCAAAATTTCGATGAAAACTTTGGAGAGGCATGGGAGAGATTCAAAGATCTCCTCAGAAAATGCCCCCATCATGAATTCACGGAGCTTCAACAAGTAAATATCTTTTACAATGGGTTGAACGGAAACGATCAAGATTCCTTAAATGCAGCCGCAGGCGGCAATATCTTGAATCGTAAACCTAAAGATGTGATTGAGATTTGCGAGCAAAAATCAAAAGTTCCTATTTCTCGCAACAAAGTCAATGTTCCGAACACTCCTGCTTCTTCATCCGGTAACTCTTCCGAGTTAGCCGCTCCGTTAGCCGCTCTAACGGACATCATCCATTGTATGTTAAAAGAGGTAAAGGAAATCAAAAGCGAAATTCATAAGCCGGAACCAATCAAAGCCGTAAACAAGGTGTGTGAAACTTGTAGTGGTCCACATGCGTATTACGATTGTCAAGCAACCGATGCTTCCTTTTACCAAGCTCCCGTAGCTTCGGTAAACCACAATCAATACCGACCACAGGCTGATCCTCACTACCGTGCACCTAGCGGTATGACACAACCTGGTTTTCCTCCTGTGCAAAACCATGGCAATCAAAACCATGGTAATCAAAATCGCTTTGTTCCGAATCAAGGGCAAAATTTCAATAACTCTCAAAGTTTCAATCAAAACCGGAACAATTTCAACCAACCCCAACCATATCAAGCTCCTAATCATCAAAGCTATCAACTACCTCCTCAAGCTCCCATTCCGAATGACTTCATGAAAATGACTGAGTCAAACATGCGTTCTATGCAAACTCTGATCAATAACATGAGAGTTGAGCTTAAAAGGGAAATTGATACCACAATGTCTCGGCAGACAAATGAGTTAAAGAATATGATGAGCAGTTTCATGAACATGAATATGAACAAAGCTTCACCATCTTCTGGAGGACTCCCAAGCAATACTATTCCTAATCCTAATGCCGAGTTGAAAGCGGTCACCACTCGTAGTGGTAAGACGCACAATGGACCTTCGACTCCTATGCCCCCTCCTCCTGTGGCATTTAGTCAAGTTACCAAGGAGACAACGGACAAGGTGCATTATTCAAGCCCACGAAGTACCGCACACGTCCAACCTTCGGTAGTCCAAGTTTCAAATCCGGAACCCGATGTTCCGAGGAAAAATCCTGAGCCAGAAAACACTTCCATCCCGGCTCAAAAGTCTAGTCAGCTTCCATACCCATCAAGAATGAATGATGAGAAGCTCAAAGACAAAAACAAAGAGCAAATGGAAAAAATTTTCCAAATCTTCAATGAGCTTCACTTTGATTTAAGCTTCGTTGATGCTCTCGTTCTAATGCCTAAATTTGCATCCACGCTTAAAGGCTTACTCACCAACAAAGATAAGCTATCAGAGATGGCGAAAACTCCTCTCAATGAGCAATGCTCAGCGGCCATTCTTAATAAGCTTCCCGAAAAGCTTGATGTCACAATTCTCAAATTCCGGTCATTTCTTAAGTTAAATATGCATCATATTAATTCATTCATGGCATTTCATTTCACATTTAACGCGTAATTTTTATATTTAATAAACGTAATTGCGTGAGTTATTATTTTGTATATTTAATCCATTACTTTCAAAAATGATCCCGAGGTATTTTTAAACTTACATCTAGTTCATAAAAACTATATTTTTAGTTTTCCTAGTGTTTCAAATTTATTTGGTATATTAATCGTTAAAATTATATTATTACGTCGTTTTTCTTAAAAATTGTACGATAATTATTTTATCACCCAAATTTCACAAGGAAAGTATTTTTACAATTTTTATTATCTCATTACATTCTATTTTGACTTATTAAAAACTTACTTGCACCAAAAATTTCCCTTTTACCTTTACTTGTACAATTTATACACAATTACTTATACTTTTGTCAAATTTTATACAAATTATATATACAAGTAAAGTTTATAAAAAAAAAATATATATTTTTGAGGGACAACTCCCCCAAAAACCGGCCTATGGGGGAGGGTGGTCATTAAATTGGTATGGCTCTTGAATGAAAATGTTTACACACTTATACAAAGTCTTCCTTCATTTCCTTCATTTTACTTCTCAATTATTTCACCTAGTAGCAAACATTTTCTCTCTTCTTTGTGTTCTCAAAACCGGCCACCCATAGAGCTCAAAGGGATCAAAATATTTTCTCAAGATCAAGTGTTTAATCAATCTAGTATATACTCTATATAAGGTTTTGAAATAAAAACCAAGAGTATTTAGGCTAATCCTTGTTACTTTCACCTCATCATTTTCACTAGTAAGCTTGTTTTTATCATTTTCATGTTTCCTTTTCATTTTCATATGTTTCTTTTCATTTTTGGAGCTTATATGCATGATATGTGATTTATACCATTTATTTCATGATTTATTGAGTTATATATACATATTGGTCATCCTATAAATATTCCCATGGTATTCTTTGGTCTTGATGGTGATTAGGAACCCATGACACCCTAAGAAGGTGTATGGTAGGATTAGATTAGTTGTGGAGTTGATTTGAAGGGATTAGAATAGGTTTTGTCCGAGAAAAACTATTTTCGATAACTATATATGTATGTTCTGTCCTTATTTCGAATTTCTGGAAAAACCTACTGTTGGTACGAAACTTTGGCCTTGATATTTAGAAAATATACTTTAAAACGAATCCGTGGCCTTTTGAACGGATAAAAACGGACTTATAACGAAGAAGTTATGGATTTTTAAAGTTTGACGACGAAACGTATTATTTTCAGAAAATTCAGCTTTGCTGTTTTTACTTGTTCGGGTCAAAAACGAGCCTTAAGCTTCACAAATTATTTCGACTTATCAAAAATATATTAGTTTACTTCGATACGAAGCTAAGGACGTATTATACGTAGAAAACGGATTTAAAACGACAAAGATATGCACGTTTTCATAAACTTGCCGTAACTATTATTTTCTGAAAAACTATATTATTTCTACGATACAAGTGTTACGGTAGCTGTAACGTCCCTGTTGAGGGCTGTTTTTAACCATGATGTGCAACTTTTTGGAACGAAATGTCTTCTAGTAAAATCAAGTTCACCGGCCATATTTTTCAAAACAACAAATTGTTTGTCAAGCCGATTTATAGTGAATTAATTACGGAGGTTCAAACTTGGCCGAAACTCATTTTCTGCACACAATTAGCAAAAACCACCATCTTTAGCCCTTAATATCTTTATGATCGAGACCTTTTGGACGAAAACTCCTGAACTGAAACTTCTAGATATCGATACAAACTTTCCAAAACCGTCGAGTTCGTTCTCTAACGATCGACGTACACCAGTTTACGACTACTTTTCCGAAGCCATTTTTGTTACTTTTATAAAAATTCCGACGACATTGATTTGCGACGAAAAGTGGTAATTTCACCAAAAATCATTATAAAACCATTGTAGGATGAAATTTTGACGTAAAAACTGGTAAAGTCATTTTTTGGTTGGTCAAGACGTCAAAAGAGTATTTTTCGACGACAAGTAATATTTTTAAAACTCACAAATGGTATAAATAACATACGAAGTGCATGCATAACATTACATTGCAACTCATGACATATCATATCATTCGTAATAGGTCCAGGTTAACACATCACATTATACCTCGGTGTACTCACTCTTGTCATCATTCCAGTTTACCGGGTGAGTAATCACAAACCCCCCTTTTACCGTTTTTACTATATTTTGGGGCGAAATGCATGAACCTTTCTTGAGCTAAATTGTTTACTACTTTTATTAACTAGTTTGACTAGAACTTGTGAACTCGAATCAAATCCTTGAACTTAATTACGAACCTATTACTTATTTGAACTTATTGAACCGTACAAAGTCTCCCCTGTTCGGAGCATCACTATAAAGTCTCGCCTTATTGGTGGAGCGGTCTCAATAATTCTCGCCTAGGTGGTCGAGTGACAAAGGAGTCTCCCTCGTTGGAGCAGTACAAAGTCTCCCCTGTTCGGAGCATCACTATAAAGTCTCGCCTTATTGGTAGGAGCGGTCTCAATAATTCTCGCCTAGGTGGTCGAGTGACAAAGGAGTCTCCCTCGTTGGAGCAGTACAAAGTCTCCCCTGTTCGGAGCATCACTATAAAGTCTCGCCTTATTGGTGGAGCGGTCTCAATAATTCTCGCCTAGGTGGTCGAGTGACAAAGGAGTCTCCCTTGTTGGAGCAGTGCAAAGTCTCCCATGTTCGGAGCATCCCTGAATGAGTATATACGTGGTGCAATATTGTGAACTATTATGACCATTTATACTTGACTTTTAGACATACTACTTTTGGCAGTGGGTTGTGAACACACAGGTTGCAAGTTTTGTATGGGCGGAACTTGGAACTGAGTGGATTTACAATGCCTTTGCTTTGTGGACCATTTTCGTCGACCGAAAGCTTTGAATATTTCTTGCGAGTTTCTTATTTTGCTAAGCGTGTTTACTCACCAACTATTTTCATAGTTGACCCGTTTTTCTCTCATGCATTTCAGGTGATCGTAGTAAGCTTTTTCTACCAAGTCTTGCATAATGAAGTTTTCAATTGTCACTACAAATCATTATGTAAAAGAACTCAATATTTTGGGAACTAAACTTTGTAATATATTTGCCGATGCCGGCTAAACTGGTATTGAAATGGTGTAATATTTCTTTTTAATATTAATGTTGGTATGTTCTATTATCTTGTGCTTATGTTCCCTTCCGTTACACCTCGTGTTTCCGCCTCCGGCGAGGGTGTGACAGATTGGTATCAGAGCCAAAGGTTATAGAGAATGCCGATTTTTCAAAAATAAAAATCACAGCTATAACCGGAATAATTTTTTTTTTGTATATTATTTTATTAAACATTGAACACCATTCGAGTCAACTAGTCCTATCGTTGCATTGTTACTCATAAATTATACATAGCCTGATCAACTATGTCTAATTTATGAAGAACCATGCAATGATAAGAGTGGTAGTTTTAAATCATGTTTAGTCAAGTCTTTTGAGTCTGGTCACCTGAAGTTGCATTGGTCGGGTGGGTATGCATAGCATGTTTTTACGTTCACGTCTACATTACCGTACCTTGTTCATATCTTCTCTTTTCCATCTTTCGACTTGTTAGACATAGCATGCCTCTGTTCCTGTCATGTTCCGATCACTATAACACATTACCACCGTTCTGCACCTCATCTGACTTCGTTTGAATGTCGTTTACTCAACCCGATGTTTTGGTCCACTGTAGGATCATGGCTGCAAGAAACACACGCTCAGGAGGTAACAACAACGGCAACCCAAACAACAATGACGATCCAAACAACAACGCTGCTGGAATAGCAGATCTACTCACCCAAATTATAACACATCTCGATGCTAGACGAACCAACAACGGAGAAGGTTCTTCAAACGCTGGTCAAGGATGCAGCTACAAAACTTTCATGACATGTAAGCCAATGGAATTTCATGGTACTGAGGGTGCCATTGGACTGCTAACCTGGTTCGAGAATGTTGAGTCGAAGCTTAGTATCACGAAATGTGCTGAAGGAAACAAGGTTGAGTTCTCTGCTGGTCTACTACAGGGTCGAGCATTGACCTGGTGGAACAACCAACTACAGACTAGAGGAAGAGGGGCTGCAAATGCATTATCTTGGGAAGCATTCAAGAAACTACTAACTGATGAGTACTGCAGAAAAGATGAAGTGCAGAAACTGGAAGAAGAATTTTGGAACCACTTGATGGTAGGAGTAGAGATCGACAAGTACACGATCCGGTTCCACGAGTTAACTAGGATGGTTCCTCACATGGTTTCCACTGTGGAGAAGTTGATTGACCGATATATATGGGGATTGATACCAGAAATTAGGAGGGACGTCACTTCGTCGAAACCAACCACTCTGCAAGCCGCTGTGAGTATGGCGTATCGTTTGACAAATGATGTGATCAGGTCTGGAGAACTAACAAAAGCAAACGACAATGGACGAAAGCGACAGGAGGATCACCAGGGAAACCGAGACCAGAATCAGCAAAACAAGAGGCAGCGAATAACCCAGAACTATGGGGCGACCACCCAGGAGCGCAAAGGATATGCAGGTCCACATCCTTTGTGTACTCGATGCAATTATCATCACTCAGGAGACTGCCCAAGGTGCGGCAAATGTGGACAGACGGGCCACTTCGCGAAAAATTGCTCAAACAGAACTGGAAATCAAGGACAGAGAAAAGCATGTTACGAGTGTGGAAGTCTAGATCACCTTCGCAATACCTGTCCAAAGCTGAAAAGAACTCCCAATCAAGGAGGTAATCGTCCAAACCTGGCGTTGGCAATAGAAGGCCCACAAGATCAGAACATTGAAATTCCTCCCGCACGTGGTCGAGCATTCTATCTGGGCACCGAGGAAGCCCGCAACGCTTAACGGGTACATTCTTTCGAACAACTACCTTATTTCTGTACGACATGATTTTGAGTGCATAACTTTCTTCCAATTCTTACCACGTTCACGACATTGATTAATTTGAGACCTATTGATATCGACCTTAGTTGTTATATATTTTGTTGATTTGATTTGATTGTGTAAGCAAATCCAATATCGAGCGAATCTTTCAAAAGACTTCATTCAAGGATGTTGATTCCTATCTTTCTAACAACTTGTTTCCTAGCTTGATCTAGTGACAGTTCTTGTTTGATGAGTTGCGAAAATCAAGCTAAGAGACAAGTTTATTAAAGTCGGTTTAGTTTAATCTCATGACAGTTCTTGTTTGATGAGTTGTGAGATTAAATTAGAATCGACTACCTAAAGGTCTTTTGAGAGCTACGTTCGATATTGGGCGAGTTTATCCTATCCAATCTAATCACGGGCACGTACTTAGTTGAATGGGGAACCTGTACGCATGGGCATTGATATGATCATTTAGACTATTCGTACGAGCATGAACTTTTAGAACTCTTGTCGAGGTTCGGACCATAGTATCGTTAATCGAATCACGGGGACGTGATTCCGCTGACATGGGAAGAATGTCACAATTCTCAAATTCCGGTCATTTCTTAAATTAAATATGCATCATATTAATTCATTCATGGCATTTCATTTCACATTTAACGCGTAATTTTTATATTTAATAAACGTAATTGCGTGAGTTATTATTTTGTATATTTAATCCATTACTTTCAAAAATGATCCCGAGGTATTTTTAAACTTACATCTAGTTCATAAAAACTATATTTTTAGTTTTCCTAGTGTTTCAAATTTATTTGGTATATTAATCGTTAAAATTATATTATTACGTCGTTTTTCTTAAAAATTGTACGATAATTATTTTATCACCCAAATTTCACAAGGAAAGTATTTTTAAAATTTTTATTATCTCATTACATTCTATTTTGACTTATTAAAAACTTACTTGCACCAAAAATTTCCCTTTTACCTTTACTTGTACAATTTATACACAATTACTTATACTTTTGTCAAATTTTATACAAATTATATATACAAGTAAAGTTTATAAAAAAAAATATATATTTTTGAGGGACAACTCCCCCAAAAACCGGCCTATGGGGGAGGGTGGTCATTAAATTGGTATGGCTCTTGAATGAAAATGTTTACACACTTATACAAAGTCTTCCTTCATTTCCTTCATTTTACTTCTCAATTATTTCACCTAGTAGCAAACATTTTCTCTCTTCTTTGTGTTCTCAAAACCGGCCACCCATAGAGCTCAAAGGGATCAAAATATTTTCTCAAGATCAAGTGTTTAATCAATCTAGTATATACTCTATATAAGGTTTTGAAATAAAAACCAAGAGTATTTAGGCTAATCCTTGTTACTTTCACCTCATCATTTTCACTAGTAAGCTTGTTTTTATCATTTTCATGTTTCCTTTTCATTTTCATATGTTTCTTTTCATTTTTGGAGCTTATATGCATGATATGTGATTTATACCATTTATTTCATGATTTATTGAGTTATATATACATATTGGTCATCCTATAAATATTCCCATGGTATTCTTTGGTCTTGATGGTGATTAGGAACCCATGACACCCTAAGAAGGTGTATGGTAGGATTAGATTAGTTGTGGAGTTGATTTGAAGGGATTAGAATAGGTTTTGTCCGAGAAAAACTATTTTCGATAACTATATATGTATGTTCTGTCCTTATTTCGAATTTCTGGAAAAACCTACTGTTGGTACGAAACTTTGGCCTTGATATTTAGAAAATATACTTTAAAACGAATCCGTGGCCTTTTGAACGGATAAAAACGGACTTATAACGAAGAAGTTATGGATTTTTAAAGTTTGACGACGAAACGTATTATTTTCAGAAAATTCAGCTTTGCTGTTTTTACTTGTTCGGGTCAAAAACGAGCCTTAAGCTTCACAAATTATTTCGACTTGTCAAAAATATATTAGTTTACTTCGATACGAAGCTAAGGACGTATTATACGTAGAAAACGGATTTAAAACGACAAAGATATGCACGTTTTCATAAACTTGCCGTAACTATTATTTTCTGAAAAACTATATTATTTCTACGATACAAGTGTTACGGTAGCTGTAACGTCCCTGTTCAGGGCTGTTTTTAACCATGATGTGCAACTTTTTGGAACGAAATGTCTTCTAGTAAAATCAAGTTCACCGGCCATATTTTTCAAAACAACAAACTGTTTGTCAAGCGGATTTATAGTGAATTAATTACGGAGGTTCAAACTTGGCCGAAACTCATTTTCTGCACACAATTAGCAAAAACCACCATCTTTAGCCCTTAATATCTTTATGATCGAGACCTTTTGGACGAAAACTCCTGAACTGAAACTTCTAGATATCGATACAAATTTTCCAAAACCGTCGAGTTCGTTCTCTAACGATCGACGTACACCATTTTACGACTACTTTTCCGAAGCCATTTTTGTTACTTTTATAAAAATTCCGACGACATTGATTTGCGACGAAAAGTGGTAATTTCACCAAAAATCATTATAAAACCATTGTAGGATGAAATTTTGACGTAAAAACTGGTAAAGTCATTTTTTGGTTGGTCAAGACGTCAAAAGAGTATTTTTCGACGACAAGTAATATTTTTAAAACTCACAAATGGTATAAATAACATACGAAGTGCATGCATAACATTACATTGCAACTCATGACATATCATATCATTCGTAATAGGTCCAGGTTAACACATCACATTATACCTCGGTGTACTCACTCTTGTCATCATTCCAGTTTACCGGGTGAGTAATCACAAACCCCCCTTTTACCGTTTTTACTATATTTTGGGGCGAAATGCATGAACCTTTCTTGAGCTAAATTGTTTACTACTTTTATTAACTAGTTTGACTAGAACTTGTGAACTCGAATCAAATCCTTGAACTTAATTACGAACCTATTACTTATTTGAACTTATTGAACCGTACAAAGTCTCCCCTGTTCGGAGCATCACTATAAAGTCTCGCCTTATTGGTGGAGCGGTCTCAATAATTCTCGCCTAGGTGGTCGAGTGACAAAGGAGTCTCCCTCGTTGGAGCAGTACAAAGTCTCCCCTGTTCGGAGCATCACTATAAAGTCTCGCCTTATTGGTGGAGCGGTCTCAATAATTCTCGCCTAGGTGGTCGAGTGACAAAGGAGTCTCCCTCGTTGGAGCAGTACAAAGTCTCCCCTGTTCGGAGCATCACTATAAAGTCTCGCCTTATTGGTAGAGCGGTCTCAATAATTCTCGCCTAGGTGGTCGAGTGACAAAGGAGTCTCCCTTGTTGGAGCAGTGCAAAGTCTCCCATGTTCGGAGCATCCCTGAATGAGTATATACGTGGTGCAATATTGTGAACTATTATGACCATTTATACTTGACTTTTAGACATACTACTTTTGGCAGTGGGTTGTGAACACACAGGTTGCAAGTTTTGTATGGGCGGAACTTGGAACTGAGTGGATTTACAATGCCTTTGCTTTGTGGACCATTTTCGTCGACCGAAAGCTTTGAATATTTCTTGCGAGTTTCTTATTTTGCTAAGCGTGTTTACTCACCAACTATTTTCATAGTTGACCCGTTTTTCTCTCATGCATTTCAGGTGATCGTAGTAAGCTTTTTCTACCAAGTCTTGCATAATGAAGTTTTCAATTGTCACTACAAATCATTATGTAAAAGAACTCAATATTTTGGGAACTAAACTTTGTAATATATTTGCCGATGCCGGCTAAACTGGTATTGAAATGGTGTAATATTTCTTTTTAATATTAATGTTGGTATGTTCTATTATCTTGTGCTTATGTTCCCTTCCGTTACACCTCGTGTTTCCGCCTCCGGCGAGGGTGTGACACTTGAAGACCCTGGCCGGTTTCTAATCCCGTGTGATTTCCTGGGGATGTTTCAATGCTCCGCCTTGGCCGATCTTGGCGCTAGCATTAACCTCATGCCACTCTCAGTATGGAAGAAACTGTCTCTTCCTGAACTTTCATCCACTCGTATGACACTCGAGCTAGCGGATCGTACCGTAACTCGTCCACTTGGGATAGCCGAGGATGTCGTGATGAAAGTGGGAAAGTTTCACTTTCATGCTGACTTTGTTGTAGTAGACTTCGATGCAGATCCTAGAGTTCCCCTTATCTTAGGGAGAGCTTTCTTAAGAACGAGTCGTGCTCTGATTGATGTGTTTGCTGAAGAGTTGACCATACGGGTTGACAACGAAGAGCTCACGTTAAATATCAACCAGAACTCCAAACCTCTGTACAAACAGAGTGTTGCCACAATTGATCAAAGATCTGAAAGATTCAATGCAACACTCTCAAACTTCACGGTTAAGAGGAGTTTTCAAAAACGTGCTGAGCTCAAAGCTTTGAAAGTTACCCCTGGTTCAAACAAATGGTTTAAAAGCTGTACCAGGGAAGTCAAGAGTGTTCTTGATGATGATGACGATGATCTAGAATCGGAGACTTCATCGGAAGTGGTGGAAACTGCTAGCTCTAAGAGCACACCACTTGTCCCACCTCCGGAATCAGTTTGTCGCATCGAGTTTGTTAACTCTGTGGATGAAACCAAACTCTCTTCTGTTTCATCTGAGTTGGATGATGATGTTTGTGATCCAATGGGAGACATTCTTCCCATTGATGAATCGCTCAAAAATGATCCATCATCTTCTAGTCTTATTCCCGACTCTTCCATTCCTTCTCTCACTCCTGATGAGGAAGATGACAAATTTTGGAATGAAGTCGATGCATTTCTTAGTGATAAGTCAATTCCAACGGGAATTGATAACACTTACCTTGATCCGGAGGGAGACATTCTTTTTCTGGAAAGTTTGTTGATTGAAGAACCATTTCCCACCCTCCCTCCCGGACATCTTCTTGACAATCACCATCTAAGCTTCAAGTTTAAGCTTAAAGATGTCAAAACTGGTGATTTGCTTTTCTCTGCTGAGGAATGGACTTGCATTCTCATGTACGTCTTTATTCCATTCTTCACAGATGGTGTGGTTGCTCTTTCCCTTTTCTCTTTCGGGAATGAGGACACCATCTTTGACCCCGGTATCATCCCTTATAGTGTCCACTATTAAACAATACCGCGGTTATATCTCGTCGGTGTGGAACTTTCTGATGTTCATATGTTCATTAACATTGTGAACGAAAGTCCGATCGAGATTGGTTTTCCACGTTACTTTCCCCATGAACAAATGAATACGGGGTCGAGTCAAGCTAGCGACTCGGGAATCAAAAACAGTAGAAGGCCATATGGGTTTTCACCCATATTTCTGTCTTCTCACCTCTTTCTACCACCCTAGTGTGGGGGGGGGGGGGGGGGGGTTGCCCACATGTTTAAAAAAAAAAAAAAAAAAAAAAAAAAAAAAAAAAAAAAAAAAAAATCTTCTTTCTAAATAATGGCCGTAGTATTTCCCTTTTACGTTCTCAGTTTCGGCATAACCGCCGGTACTTTGAATATTGAGGGCAATATTCATTTCTAAGTGTGGGGGGGATTCTCACGAATTTTATCATGTAATTATACCGCCTAATCCCCCCGTTTTTGGCCAAATTTTTTTTTGGAGTAAGTGTTTTACACTTTCTCATCTTGGTTATCAGTCCGCCATGTCTGTAAGACAAAAGGATTGGCTAATCCAGGAGCAAACGGATCTTGGTAAAGATACCCCAAATCCGTTTATATGGCTTGCAATTTGCCCAAAATTGTATGGTATTCGACTCACCATATCCTTGAAAGTGAAGAGTTGGCTAGCCCGCAAGATTATGGCTTGTGGTAAAGGCAGTGGAAAAACCATAATTGGTAATCAGCTCACCAAAGATAATGTTGATAATTTATCTAAGAGCTGGCTAGTCCAGAAGGGTACGGCTTCTGGTAAAGACAAATCAAATCCGTTGGAAGCTGGTGGTTTGCTCAAAATCACATGGTTATCGGTGTACCATGGTTCTTACTTGAACTGAAACATTTGGCTACTCCAGAAGTAATGGCTTTTGGTAAAGAGATTAAAATCCATTATGTTTTCTCAAATCATTGCTAGGGACTAGCAATATCTCAGTGTGGGGGATTGATGAGTGTGTAAATACTCATCATTTTTATACAAAATAAACTGCAAAATCATCTGAAAACACTCAGAAACACATCAAAATGATCAAAATATCACAAATCAGTGTTTTATGTGTTTTAAAATCAAAAATATCAAAATCAGATGAAAAACATATCAAATTTGCAAAAATTGCAGTTTTAGTCCCCTAAGTTTATAAAATCGTCAAAAATAGTCCCTGAGCCAAAATTTCAAAAGAAAAATCACCAAAGGTCTTTTTAAAATCACAAATTGTCATATTTAGTCCTTTGGTGAAAAATCTAAAAGTTTTGAGAAAATTACAGTTTTAGTCCCTGGACTTTTAAATTGGTCAAAAGTAATCCTTGGAGTTTCAAAAATGTTCAAAATAGCCCTTGGATTATTTAAACTTGGCAAGTCTAGTCCTTTGACTACTCTTCATAATTTACATGATTGGTCCCTTGAATTTCAAATGTTACATCTTTGGTCCTTGGTATATTAATAAAACAAACCAAACGGATCCTTGTTTAATTATCCAAGCCCAATCCTAAACCCTTGGCCCAAAAACCTCTACCCGGTCCAAAACCACAACCCGACCAACCCATTTACCAACCATTTAAATAATATACCCGCTTTCCCTGTCTCCCCGACCAGTTTGTCTCCCCCCTCCTCCAGCCACCAACCAGCTCCCAAAAACTACTCTACTTCACCCATTGTTCCCCCCACCTCACCTACCTACCCAAATGCATTAATTGCACCCCCTTTCCCTGTCTAAAGTACCAAACCAGATTTTGGCGCCAAAACCAAATATGTGGCTAAGATGAGCTTTAGCCAATCAATGGCTCACATTTGTGCTGGGATTCATTCAGACAAAGGAGAGAGGAAGTTTGAAGCTTATAAGAAGCCAAGAGAAGCATCAAAGAAGTAGCTAGTTTTATTTTCTTAGCAATGTATGTCGTTTCATGTCTAAATTAGATTTTCAGTTGTAATTTAAAGCTACATTGTGTTCAAGTAAACCATTTGAGTGTATTTTAACTTAATTCAAGTATTAATTTCAGTTCAAGTTCAATTTCATTATTATATGTCAACTGTTGAAATTTGCACTTTCAAAATCCCACTTCAAATCTTCTAATCACTTGTTGTTAAGCTCAATCATACTCAAAATAGCTTAGTAAAGCTTTCCATAAGCTTATAATCAAGTCTCATTCACTTTTGAACCTTGGTCAACAAAAGTCAAAGCAAGAAGGAAAATGGGTACAGAGAAGGAATTGGTTGGTTCAAAGCTGGAAATGGGTTGAAATGAAGCAGTGGGTTGAATTTGATAGGGTAGGGTTCTTTGTTTCAATATGGCAGGCCATAGTGGCCATTGGAAAATTTTGTAAGCCCTTTCAATGATCTTATGCATAGTATGTATTTGTAGTTTTAATTAGCTAAAACCTGTTCTAAAAGTAGTAATTAGGCTTAGTTAATCTAGTTTGATCATAATTTCTAGTTGGTTCAGTGTTTAACTTAAAATTGCTTGCAAAACAGTAGCTATAAGGGTGTTTGGAATTGCTGCATTTTCTGTATTAAAGGCTTCACCAGTAGTTAACCATTATTGATTCATGTTTGTTTAGCTCAAGTAAACTCATTTGAGTCATAATTTAGGCCTGCTACACTCAAAAAGTCAACATTGTGCTTAAATCTGTCTACTGTCAACTGATGTGAATTTTGGGATTGCAAAACCTAGATTTGTGTTTAAAAGTGTTAACCATTGCTCAAAGTACACTCATTTCACCAAATTACTTCATCATCAGTCATTAAAATTGGATCAAAGTTCCCCAAAGTCAAAGTTCTTAACTGTTTCAAAAAGTCAAATCATGTCAAAATGTGGGTTTGTGCAGATATTGCAGCTGATGCACAGGACTCATTAATGATTTTTAGAGTCTGATTTTTGGTTTACAAGTAGTGCTCTAGGTGGTCTATAAAACCTCATATCTGATTTTAGCTTTTACCTTCTCTATTAGCTTGTGCAGAAGCTCAAATCAGGGCTCAGGTGCCCTGCACCATAACTCAGTGTCAGCTGAGTTTTTTCTCAGCTTTATACAAGCTTGCACAGAGTTCATTAAAACTTGTTAAAGTCTGATCTTTTGGTTAACAGTAGTTACTTAGGTCTAGTTTAGGTGCCAATGATTGGATTTTAGTTTATAGCTTATTTGGATGCTTAATTGTTAACTGCTAATTGGTACCAAAATCTGTTTTAGTGCTTGAATCATAATCACCAAATCCTTGTATCTTGTTAATCAGTGATTGTAGCTTGTTTGTTTAAGTTTCATTTGGTGATATTTAGTGTATCTTAGCTTCTGTGATCAGTGTGGTAGCTTATTTGGTCATTTGCTATTCAAGTGCTTATTTCAATAAGCACTTGATTGATCAGTTTGATTTTCTTCCACACAACATACTGTTTTTCCATTTTTCATAGCTTCTTAACATTATTTTAGAGTTTCCCTGAAATTTTCAGATTTTTCCTAGCTGTTTTACTATTTTTCTTGATTTTAATTAGTTTTTAGCACTTTTTAAATAGCATT
Source organism: Chrysanthemum seticuspe (assembly GCA_019973895.1). NCBI lineage: Eukaryota > Viridiplantae > Streptophyta > Magnoliopsida > Asterales > Asteraceae > Chrysanthemum > Chrysanthemum seticuspe. The sequence goes on from BPTQ01000003.1 coordinate 83,663,630, forward strand.
TAATATAAAAAATTCAGAAAAGGTTCAAAAAAAATAAGTTTTCATTTTTCTTAGGCTTAGATAAATATAAAAAGTGAAAAAAGTAATTTTCTAGATTTTTCATAGTTCATTTGGTAATTTTTAGTAATTTAATTAGTTTTTAATAGTTTAAAATTCCTAGAAAATAGAAAAATAGTCATAAAAATACAAAAATAGTTTTGAAAAGTCTATTTTGATATTTTAGATTTTTCAAAGTCTTAATTTTATTTTTCTAGCTTTGTTTCCTAATTTCTTGTATTTTAGGTAATTATTAAATAGTTAAAAATAGTTTTTAATTAGATAATTAGTCTTAAAAATAATTTTCTTTTTCCATAAATTTTCTTTTATTATTAGGATTGTAAAAACATCATTTTCATTTTAGGGTTAATATTGACTTAGTTTCACTTTTTGTTTTGTACGTCGCGTAGATTTCTAATTTCAGTTTCGTAAAATCATAAAAACAAAAACATCATTTTAAATTTTAGTGATAGCGTTTATTTAATAGATTTTATCTTTTTAATTTCCTCTCATTTGCATCTTAGCCTTTGTATTTGTTTGATATTTCTGTAGTTATAATCAAATCATAATCCCTTTTTCGTTCAAACTTCTCGATCACTAGACGTTGATTGATCCATTGCATAGCTCGCTGGGACATAACGACCCGGGGAGACTCTATACTCCTCAGATCTTCATTGATTTCGTGCTTAAGCTGTTTTGAGTTTTCTTACGCTTGCGTGAGAGAACTTGACGGTTTTGCGCGCATCACTTGTGCATGTTAATCATCACATTCAAATGAATCCTAATGGCATAAGGCTTAAATGCACTTGCCAAATCTCTTGGTTTATAAACCACATTGTTAGGACCTCCATAGTCATCTCCTTCTTCCTAACTTTCAGCACTTTAGAAACCCTTGCAAACCTCTGGAAATCATCACATCATAAGGAAAACCCCAAGTAGTAACTTATCCACCAAAGAACCACCCATGAAAAAGGCACGGGTTATACACGAAATCTCTTCAACCGAATCATCTCCGGTCAAGCCAACAAATGATAGGATCCTTCCTCATCCAATCAAACCAATTCCTAAAAGGATAGTACCCACAAAACTACCAATGCTAAACACCACCATACCTCCTAGGCCAAACAATATCATCTCCACTAAACCATCACCATTGGTTCCTAGAGCTATTTCATTTACATCCCCACTATCATCACCACACCTCTACAATTTAGAGGACTTGCCTCCTAGGCCGTCTCATCCGCTTCCGCCGACAACATTTTCCTCATTAAGAGGAATAATGGTACAAAATCAAGGTATTGAGTCAACACTTGCTCCGGTTTCCTTTTCGCCGTTTCCATCATATAATCCCATTTGGATTATGAGAAATCATCAAAGTCAACCACCCGACAATATGGAAATTGACACTTCTCTACCACCACCATCATTCTTGGTCGAGCCTTTCTCAAATGCGCCTCCACCAATCCCTCCATCGTTTGAAGCTCCACAAGCCGCTTCACTTGATCCTTCGCATCAAGCCATTTCATTTCTTCCACCACCACTACCTAGCCATGACAAAGATTGCTATCATTGTCAACATGTTGAAAGTTTGATACATGAAGTACGAGAAGACCAACGTTTCATGTTCTATCATCTCCTCGAACGTTTCGACGAGATTAAACCTAAAACATGAGCTAGAAGATTTTAGTGGTGTCCTAGCATCAAGCGATAGTTGATTTAGAAATTCCTAGTCATGTATTTTCTTATTTTCTTAGTTTTTAGAATCATGTATATCTTAACTCTAGTTTTATTAAATGAAATTACATGCTACTTGTTATATTTCTGAGCATATGATTACGTTGTATTCATATCTCACTTTTGTGATAACATTACCTGTTATATCACCTTTGCTGAAATTAATCAGCTAATACGGATCCCTCAGAATTGCCTAGACGGATCCCTACTAGGAGGGAACCGTGGGATCCGTGAGACAGAAAGTTATTTTCTACTAACTTGGACCACATTTGCAAGAAATTCTTAATTATACTTGCTTTCTAACCTTTGTTTTGTAGTTATTCAATTTACACATGAAGACTTTGACATTCTAAAGCTAGGGGAGCTTTATGTCAAAGAAATACATTGCAAATTACTTGCAATACTAGGTTTACATTTCGTGACATCCCCTTGCAAAATTGCAATCATCAAGGGGGAGCACATTCGTCACTTAGACGAAATCTTTTGCAAAATTACTTGCAAACAAACTAGATTAGTATCACTTTCTTGACGACCTTACATAGGGATGGACTCGTCAAGGGGGAGTAAATACGAGATCCTCTCCCGTTACTTGCTTTCTATTTCTTTTTATTTTTATTTCTTTCACATGTTTTTCTTAAAAACGATGTGTTGCTTTCCTTCAAACACTTTTTGTTTTGACAAAAAGGGGGAGAAGAAAGTAAAAACTACAAATTCAAAATTTTACGAATTTTAGCTTTTCCTTAAAATAATTTTATGTTTTGTCATCAACAAAAAGTGGGAGATTGTTAATACAAATAAGCCGTAAAAACGTTTATTTATATTTTACGATCTTCTAATGTTTTGTCGATAACAAACGTAAAATCATGTTAACGAAACAAATAAAATACGTAAATGGTTTGAACTAATAGTTTCTAACATATTCACATTTTCACATAAAACACTAAAACAAGTATAAGTGATTTTATGACTTAGTAATACATATGTACAACAACTAGTGTTTACATATTTTGGTATAATATACACATAACTAGTATGTAGTATATTGGGTAATATAAATGGGTAGAAACTTAAGTATCACAACCCATTGGGCAAATACATTGAATGTAGTTGGGTACAACCCAAAGCCCATAACCCATGGATCTTGACCCATAACCCATTGCATGACATCATGCTTATATCATACATGGATAATATCCATAACCCATGGATCAACCCATACCCAAGTGACTAAGTGCATTGCACTCAAAGATACATTGTATCTAGCCAAAGATCCATGGTTCAACCCATGACCCATGACCCATAACCAAAATACCCATGGGCAAAGAGGAGCGTTCCACGGATCCCTAGCTTTGTGCTAGCCGGATCCCTTGTGGTAGGGATCCGTGGGATCCGGGGAACAGTAGGATTTTTCCTCTATAAATAGTGAGCCATTTCTTCATTATTTCTTACCCCTTTCTAACACACTTTCTCCCTGAGTTAAAAACTCACTAACCTCAGATCCAAGAGATATATGTTTGTAGTTTTGTTTTTGTGTGATCTTCTAGGTTCCTCTTAAAGGCAAGATCACCACCTTTGAAGTCGAGCAAGCTCAAGTCCATGAGTTGCCATGCTTCCTCATCATCAAGGTTACTAAAGTCTTCTTGTTGATGATTCCTTTCTTTCTTCAAAGAAGTGTAGTGTTGAAGACATTAGTGAAAGATGTCTCAAGTGTCAATACGAAGATATTAGTGAAGGGTATCCATCATCTATAACATAAGCACTTGTGGTAATTTCTTAGAAGTCAAGACAAGAAGAATTAGTGAAAGGTGCTTAGAAGTCAAGACAAGAAGCATTAGTGAAAGGTGCTTAGAAGTCAAGACTAGAAGCATTAGTGAAAGGTGCTTAGAAGTGAAGACACAAGACATTAGTGAAAGGTGCCTTAGATGTACATTCGATATGGTGTGTTTCGATGTACTAGATAGACTAGCATTAGATCCAAGGATATTGATATCCTTGATGATGTTGTAAAGGAGTAGATCTTCTTTGGGATTAGTCGTTGGTGTAGTGTGGTAGTAGTTCCTCCATTGCAATGGAACTAGGTGCTTAGCCTAGTACCTAATAAAGGGTAGGCGACGTTGTGAAGGTGTAGTTTACCTTGGAGTGAAAGAACTAGGTACTTAGCCTAGTACCTTATAAAGGGTAGGCGACGTTGTGTAGGTGTGGTTCACCTTGGAGTGAAAGAACCCGGTGGTTAGTCTAGCACCGGAAAAAGGGTAGGTGACGTTGTGAAGGCTTCTTCGCCATAAGGAGATTGGTGTAGTGTTTACGAACTCTCGATTAGGGTTACTCGGGGAGTGGAGTAGGGCAAGGAAGATGTCCTTGTAGCCGAACCACTATAAATACCCGCGTTGTGGTTTTGTGCTTCTTACTCTTATCTTTTCATTACATATCTTTATATGCTTGTTTTTCAACATCCAACACACACAACCAAATAGATTGACATAAGTCGATCTAAATAGTTTAAAAGGAAGTTTTAATTGGTAAAACTATTCAACCCCCCTTTCTAGTTTTCCACATAAGCAATAACCCCAAACTTGTCCTCAGATTTATTAAATCCTATACCATTTCCAGGAGCAAGTTTCAAGTATTTCAAAACCCTTAAACCAAGACTCATATGAGACTGCAGAGGAGCATGCATGTACTGACTCAAGCATTGAACAGCATATGAAATATCAGGTCTGGTCATAGTTAAGTAAATAAGCTTTCCTACCAATTTCTGATAACCAGTAATATTCTTTGATTGCTTAACCGAATCACTATCTTTATGAGCCAAGACATAAGTTTCAGGTAAAGAAGTCATAACAGGTCTACATGCAAGTAATCCATAATCATTTAACAACTCAAGACAATATTTCCTCTTATTTAAACATAGAACAGTTTTAGTCTTCAAAACTTCAATTCCCAGAAAAAACTTTATCTCACCCAAGTCCTTTGTTTTGAACTTAGTCTTTAAAAACTGTTTCACTTTTTCAATTTCTTCAACATTATTACCAGTAATAATCAAATCATCTACATATACTAAAAGAAATACAACTGTCTTACCATTTCTTATAATAAACAATGAGTGATCATTTTTAGACTGAACAAACTTAGCTTCAAATAAAGCTTCAGACAATTTGTGATTCCATTGTCTAGGAGCTTGTTTAAGCCCATACAAATATTTTTTCAACCTGCATACTTTATTCTGACCTTTAGTAGAATAACCAGGTGGAGGAAGCATATATACTTCCTCATTAAGGTCACCATAAAGAAATGCAATATTAACATCCATTTGATATATACACCAATCATACTTAACAACAACACTCAACAAACATCTAACAGTGCCCATTCTCACAACAGGACTAAAAGTCTCCTCATAATCAATACCCTCTTTCTGACCATAAACCTGAGCAACAAGCCTAGCCTTATATCTTTCAACCTCACCAGTGGAATTATACTTAATTTTCCAAACCCATTTACTACCTATAGGCTTTCTACCAACAGGCAACTCAGTTTCTTCCCAAGTATCATTCTCATGTAAAGCATAGATCTCCTCATTCATAGCATTAACCAATTTAGGATCTCTACTGGCTTCATCATAATTACTAGGCTCTATGGTCTTATTCAGATTAGACAAAAAACAACAATTTTCAGCACTCAAAACATCATGATTAACATACTTATTCAAACCATATTTAATCTTAGTGTCTAACACATAATCATTTAATCTTTCAGGCAACTTAGAAGACCTGGAAGATCTCCTATGACTAACAGACCCTTCCTCAAATTGATTTTGCAAAACATTTTGAAACCTATTCTCATCAGATAAATTTAACCTTAGTGTCTAACATATAATCATTTAATCTTTCAGGAAACTTAGAAGACCTGGAAGATCTCCTATGACTAACAGACCCTTCCTCAAATTGATTTTGCAAAACATTTTGAAACCTATTCTCATCAGATAAATTTGGAACAACATTTCCCTCAGAACTTGTATTTTCATCTAAAGGAGTTGCAGAATGCACGTCATCTCCAGATGGTAGCAAACTATCAGAATGATGTATCTGTTCTACATTTACATCATGATCTCTGTTTGCCACAACATCTGGTTGATGGATCCTACCATCTCTACCTACAAATGATGCTTCCTCATTCACACTATCATCATTGGGAGCAGGGACAGGAGTCTTGGGTTTTGACACATATTCAGAATCAACAAAATAAAAAAAGTTTAAGTTTAACACTTCTAAGTCTTCTTTAAAACCATCATTTTGATTCATTTTATATGGAAAAATAGTTTCATAGAATTTAACATCTCTTGAATACAAAATACTTCTATTTTCAAGACTTAGAAGCTTATAAGATTTCTTTCCTGCAGCATATCCAATTAAAACACATTTTTCAGACTTTTTAGAAAACTTACCAGACCCTTTGACAATAGCAGCAAAACATAGACACCTAAAACTCCTAGGATGAGACAAATTAGGTTCCCTATTATAGACCAGAGAAAAGGGTGACTTACCCTTTAAAACAGAGGAAGGAAGCCTGTTAATCAAATAAGTAGCAATAAGAACACAGTCAGGCCAATAAACAAGAGGAATCCCCCCCTGAAACATAAGACTTCTAGCAACATTTAGCAGATGTCTATGTTTCCTTTCAGCAATACCATTCTGCTGAGGTGTATATGCACAAGTAGTTTGATGAATAATACCCATGGTATTTAAAAAATCTGACATTCTGTTATTCAAAAACTCTGTACTATTATCAGACCTTATCATTTTAATCTTTTTATTAAACTGAGTAAGGACCAGATTATAAAAGCTCACAAACATAGAAAATACTTCATCTTTAGTTTTAAGCATATACACCCAGACAGACCTACTATAGTCATCCACAACAGCCAAGAAATATCTAAACCCCTCTCTGCTAACCGCTTTATAAGGACTCCAGACATCAAGATGTATCAATTGCCCAAAAACCAAAGATTTGTTTTCACTTAAAGGAAAAGAATCACTTGTTTGTTTTGCCTTATGACAAACCTCAAAAGGACCTTCATGATCAATATTAGTCAGATTTAAAGATTGATTAAGCATTTTCAAAACTTGGTTAGCAAGATGTCCTAGTCTATTGTGCCAGACCTCTTTAGAAACATGACAAGAAAAAACGCACTTTGATTAACCACAACAGACTTATCACAATCTCTATCAAATAGATATAAACCACCAAACTCACTACCAGTCCCCAGAACACTCTGCTTTTTCAAATCCTGAATATAACATTTAGTCTCATCAAACCCAACAATCAACTTACTGGCTTTAATCATTTTGTGCTCAGATAACAGACTAATACAATACTCAGGCACAACTAACACATCAAACAAAACAACATTTTTGTTAAGTCTTAGATTACCAACATGAGTAATCTTAGCAAGGGTACCATTAGGATGGCCAATAGTTAAGTTCAGATCAGATATATCAAGTAAGCCAAACATCTTATTAGTATTATTAGTCATATGTTGATTAGCCCCTGAATCTATGATCCATCCCAAATGATAAGAAACACCCTTAACATTTATCTTAGCACAAAAGAACTGATAGAAATGTTGATTAAAAAACACATTGCAGTTAAAGAAGGAACAAGAATCACTATCTGCCATACTAGTATGAGCAGCAGAACAGGTTTTATCATTCAAAAGATTCATCAACTTCATAACCTGCAAAGAAACAGTACCAGTGTTTTTAACATCACCACTCAGATTAGGCATACCATTAACCTTAGCATTATTACTTTTGCCATTATTAAAACCAGTTGAAGGTTTCAAATTAGGATTCTTTTTAATACCAGGAGGATAACCAATCAGCTCAAAACATCTTTCAATAGTATGCCCTTTTAAACCACAGTTTTTACACAACAGATTGTCATAATTCCCTCTATTATTATTGTTCCCAGGCCTATTATTATTAAAATTATTCTTGTTATTACCATTAGGCCTAGAAACAAAAGCAGATATTTGTGGTTTCTCAGTTTTTGCAGAAGTGGAAGGAATCCCTATATGGGATTCTTCCCTAGACACAATCACAAAAGTATCTTTAACCTCAGGAAGGACTTTCCTAGTTAGAATAGAGCTTCTAATAGGTTGATAAATGTCATCAAGACCCATCAGAAATTGCATAAGTTTTAACAATTTAGCATGATCAACTAAATCTATTCTAGCCTCACAAACACAATCAGGAAGTTTAGTTAGAGTATCAAATTCCCTCCACAAAGAATTCAACTTATGAAAATATTCAGACACAGGTAAACCACCTTGTTTAAAGGAATTAATCTTTTGCATCAAATTAAATACCACAGAACCATCAATTCTATCATATGTATCCTTTACATATTTCCAAACAGATGCAGCAGAATCAGAAAACACATGACCAAGATACACATATTGAGATAATGAACTCAACAACCAATTCAACACAACAGCATTACATCTATCCCATTGTGCCTCTAACAAAGGACTAGCAGCATAAGCAGTTCTAACCCAAGTACCATCAAGAAACCCCATTTTATTTTTAATTTGCATTGCCAATTTAATAGCACTAGACCAAACCCTATAATTTTCAACACCAGATAACTTCACAGTAACAATAGACGCACAATTAGAATCATTAGGATGAAGATGCAAAGGATTACTCTGATCCAAACTACTAATCATAATAGCCATAATGAAAAACAAGAAAAGAATCACACAGACCAAACAAGAAAACCAAGAAAAAACCCTATACACTAGCTACAACCAAGAAACCAATCACAACTTCCAATAAACCCAATAACCTATCCTCCTTCGACCTGTACACCAAAAGTCTATCCTAAACACAACACACACCAAGATACTTCCTAAGTCAAGCTTGCAGACTGTGACTGGTCAGAGCAGGTATTCGGACCACTCTTGGTGGTAGATCAAGATGTTAACCAGTCCGTTTACGCCCACTACACTTAACTCAGAAATGTCTAAGAGAAGAGAATTCACTTACAATGCTATAAAGAATACCAGCAGCGAAAAATACCAAGAACTTAGCCCAAGAACCACACAATTCTCAGTAAAGCAAAAACCCCCAAATTAGCAATTAGGGTTTTTACCAATCGCACCAAGAAACCAACAATTGATTCAAGAAATCAACAATTGGTCTCAAGAATCACTGTAATCCACCAATAATTGCATAAATCAACCACGAGAATCAAAACCCCCAAAAATTAGGGTTTCAAGTAAAAACCCTAATTCTTGAATTAAATCTCAAGAACTTCAATTAACCACGAACGTAACCAGATCCAAGAACCACAGACTCGAATCGATAGATTCAAATCAAGATCCCCAAATCAAACCATAATCAGAACCTATAGCTCTGATACCATGTAAAAATGGTATCAAAACAATCAGAACACAAGGTGTAATCACCCAACCAACCACCCCTTGGTGATATAATCTTTTATTATAAAAATATACACAGATAGCTTGTTCCCAACACGGATGCAAGCAAACAATACAAAAGAAAAGAGATAGTCCCTCTATAAGGTGATATCATACAAATCGCCAGAGAAAACCAGAGATGAAACAAGTGTGTGTGTGTAGAAGAATGAAACCCTAGGAGAGATAACCAAGTTATATAGCCTGAGAAGTTTCATATCAACCCCTGCACAATACAAACTAACAAAACCAGACATAAACTTTGATATTAGAAAACATAGGCTAAAATATTTACCAATAAGCCCTTACACTTTCATTATATTGACTTATTTCAACAATCTTCATCTGAAGATGGTTCACCAAGGAAATATAAATCTCTCGATGAAATTTATGCTTCTGATCAAAGCCCGCTCGTCTTGTTTGTTGGTGATCCTGTTAGTGTTGAAGAAGCCATGGAAAAGCATGAATGGCGGAAAGCATTGGAAGAAGAGCTACAAGCTATTCAAAGGAATCAAACATGGGAGCTGGTTGATCTACCCAAAGGTAAAAGTGCAATTAGTGTAAAGCGGATCTTCAAGACAAAGTTCATGGCTGATGGGAGCATTGAAAAATACAAGGCAAGACTAGTGGTTAAAGGCTATGCTCAACAACAAGGTATAGACTACGAAGAAACATTTTCCCCGGTTGCCCGATTCGAAACAGTGAAAATCGTTTTAGCTCTAGCTGCTCAAAAGAAATGGAAGGTGCTGCAGTTCGATGTGAAATCGGCTTTCTTAAACCAGGATTTGTAGGAAGAAGTTTACGTATGTCAATCTCCAGGTGTTAAATGTTCGAGTGGCCAAAACAAAGTGTTTCGGTTAAAAAAGGCACTTTATGGACTCAAGCAAGCCCCACGAGCATGGTACAGTAACTCAGTAAGATTGCTGATTTTTTCCACAAAAATGGTTTCAAGAGGAGCATGCATGAGCCAACGTTATATGTGAAAAGGCAAGGTAAGGATGACATCATGATAGTAAGTCTTTATGTCGACGATATAATCTATACAGGTTCGTCACCTGCTGATGAGTGTGTAAATACTCATCATTTTTGTACAAAATAAACTGCAAAATCATCTGAAAACACTCAGAAACACATCAAAATGATCAAAATATCACAAATCAGTGTTTTATGTGTTTTAAATGCAAAAATATCAAAATCAGATGAAAAACATATCAAATTTGCAAAAATTGCAGTTTTAGTCCCCCAAGTTTCAAAAATTGTCAAAAATAGTCCCTGAGCCAAAATTTCAAAAGAAAAGTCACCAAAGGTCTTTTTAAAATCATAAATTGTCATATTTAGTCCTTTGGTGGAAAATCTAAAAGTTTTAAGAAAATTACAGTTTTGGTCCCTGAGCTTTTAAATTGGTCATAACAAGTCCTTGGGAATTTCAAAAGTGTCAAAAATTGACCCTTGGATTAGTAAACTTGGCAAGACCACCCCTTTGACTACTCTTCATAAGTTACAGTTTTAGTCCCTCAGTTTGGAAGAATTGCAAGAAAGGTCCTTGGTGTTACTAACAAACCAAACGGATCTTATATAAACCCCAAGCCCAAAACACCCTTTGGCCCAATCCAGTATACCCATGACCCGACAACCCATTTACCCAACATTTAAAATAATCAAAACCGCCCCCCTACACACCCTGTCTTCCCCGACATTTGTGTCTGCAAACCCACACCACCAGCCACCCATATCCACCCTACCTCACATATTGTCTCCCCCCTCCTCACCTACCTACCAAGTGCATTTAATGCACTCCCTTCCCTGTCTCTAATATCAGAACCAAACTTTCCCGCCAATTCCATAAAATGGCCAAAATGGCTCTAAGCTATCGGAGGGCTCAAATGAAAAGTGGGATTTTGTCAGAAAGTGGAGAGAAAGAGATTGAGCTATAAAAAGAGAAGAAAGAAGCAAGTTTGGGAGAGTTAGATAGTTTTTAGTTTTTTGAGTTTTATCTTAATGTCGTTTTTTAAATTAATGTATTAGTTTTAATCAAAACATTGTAATTTCAGTTTGTTGGTATCACATTTAAGTGGGAACATTATTGTATTGTGATTTCTAGTATCAATTTTAAAGTTTAATCAAATTTCAAATTTATTGTTCACTGTCTCATTTTCCAGTTTTTTAAATTCTATGTCAAAGCTTCTAATAAGTTCATGGTTAAAATCAAATAAGCTCAGTTAAGCTTATTACAATCTTTGGTGTGCTTGTTTTAACTTTTAAGCAGTTTGGTAACTTGGTCAACAGAAGTCAAAGGAAGCAGGATAGGGGTTAAATCTTTGTCCTGGGTTAAGCTTGATGCTGGAATGGGTTTAGTTTGATGATTCAATTTTGGTTTATTCACTGCTAAACTGTCAAAATCTTTCTGGACATCAAGGTGAGTTATCACCAAAACTATCTCAAAATTGCTTTTGTTGATATAATGCATAGTTAAGGTTGCTAGAATGAAATTGATGCTTGTATTGATAATTCATTAGTCTTGGAATCCTAGTGTAGTGTTCAGTTCAATCTCTGCATAGATAGGTTAGGATTAGGTTTGTTAAAATTACTTAGTAAATCAGTTAAGTAGTGTTTGGTACAGGGAGTTTTATCAAGCTCAAGGGTTAGATATTAATTAAGTTTTGATGAAACAGTATTGAATAGGTTAGAATAGGTAATATCAGTTACTCTTTTGCCTTATAAAACAGTGAAAGTCAACAATAGCTTGAATCTGCTCTTGAGCTCATAATAGTTGGAACCAGTTGCCAAAATCTTGCAGATAGGTGTAGAAGTATTTAGGATAGCTGATCTAGGTTTCATTTCATCCACATTCATCATTTGTAGTCTGGTTGATAGGATCATAACTCAACAAAGTCAAAGTTTCGCATCTGTTATAAAAGTCAAAGTGATTTCAAAACCAGTCTTTCTTCAAATCTTGCAGACACTGCATAGCTTTCATTTCTAGTAGTTAGGGACTGAGCTTTAGTTTAGCAGTCATCTAGTTGGTGGTCTTGAGGTCCACAGTGTTGGTTTCCACATAAGCTCCTGTGACAAGCCTGTGCATAAGCTTCAAAGTAGGCACATTTGCCCTGAGCCCTGCATACCCAATTGTGACCAGATCTTGCAGTCCTGTCCACAAGCTCATAAGAGCTTGTGAGTGGCTCATTTTTGGTTTACATGAACTTTTCTAGGTCTATTAGAGATTGCAGTAGCTGGTTTTAAGTTTCTGGCTTATTTAGTCTCTTATTTATAAGCTGCAAGCTTGGGGTAGAAAACTGTTTTAGCTTTTAAGAGGAATTCATACCATAAGCTTGTTTCCTAGCTTCCAGAGGTCTAGAATAGTTTGATTAGGTTATATTAAGGTAGTTTTAGTGTAATATAGGAGCTGTGATCATCTGGTTCAATTGAGTAGCTTCTAGCTTATTTTTCAAGAGCTTATTTCATATCAGTTACATTGCAGCTCACATTGTTCACACATAAGCCCATGTTTTCATATTTTTCATAGCTTCATAATAATATTTTAGGATTTCTCTGAATTTTTCATAATTTTTAGCGACTGTTTGGTATTTTTCTCCATTTAAATTAGTTTTAAGGCATTTTTAAATAGCTTTTAATACAAAAAATTAAGAAAAGCTTCAAAAAAATAATTTTTCATTTTTCTTAAGTTTAGATAAATATAAAAAGCCAAAAAAGTATTTTTCCATATTTTTCTTAGTTAAAATTGCATTTTTAAATAATTTAAGTAGTTTTTAATAGTTTAAAATTCCTAGAAAATAGAAAAATAATCAGAAAAATACAAAAATAGTTTTGAAAATTCTATTTTGATATTTTAGACTTTTCCATTTCATAATTTTATTTTTCTAGCTTGATTTCTCATTTTCTTATATTTTAGGTAATTAATTAATAGTTAAAAATAGTTTTTAATTAGATAAATAGTTATAAAAATAATTTTCTTTTTCTAAATATTTTCTTTTATCATTAGGATTGTAAAAATGTATTTTTCATATTTTTAGGATTTATATTGTATAAGTTTCACTTTTTATTTTGTACGTTTACGTTATTTTATTTTAAACGTAAGTTTTTAGTTTTAAGTTTTAAACGTTCATCATTTTAAATATAGTGATAGCGTTTATTTAATAGGTTTTATCTTTTTAACTTTCTTTAATTTTCATTTTAGCTCTTGTAGTTTATGTCCTTTTTCCGTAGTTATAATAATTCCAATCCTCTTTTCCGTCCAAATCTCCCGATCACTAAACGTTTGATTGATCCATTGCATAGCTCGCTGGGACATAACGACCCGGGGAGACCCTATACTCCTCAGATCCTCATTGCATACGTGCTTAAGCAGTTTTAAGTCTGTTACGACTTGACGGTTTTGCGCGCATCAAATTTTTGGCGCCGCTGCCGGGGAGCTGTGCTGATAATCTTACGTCTAGCAGATTAGTGATTTGGATATTCACTCTTTATTCATACCATCCATCTGTATATGTTTATATTTTCTTATCCAAAAAAAACACAAAAATATTCTTCTCATTCCTCTTATTCGTTGATTCTATTTCTCTTACCCTCTTTTGCCGTTTAATTCTATTCTTCATATCCTCTCAACCATTTGATTCTCTTCTTAATCCTCTATATGTTTAATTCTTATGTCGACATTCGTCAACTTCATCGTCAAAAATGTGTGTGAGCGGTGTGGAGGGCCTAGTTCAAGCGAATTTTGCAATTCGTGCGACTTATCCATCAAAAATGCTTTTCAAAGTTATTTCGACCACCCGCCACAACCTGGAATACATTCTAATCTTGACAAACCAGTTCAAACGTCGGAGCTACCCCAAGCACCCATCGAGGATTACGAGGACACTTTCTTTGAAGATAGAGCCCGTAATCTAATCGAACAAATTCAAACCGATGAAAAAAGGTCGAGAATTAGAATTGATCACGATGAACCCGTTCAAACACCGGTGACTAGCAAGAATGACTTGCCTAATCTTCACGTTTCTCAAGAACCAGAACCGGAGACCATAACGGAAGTGGTGGAAATTGCTAGCTCTCAGAGCACACCACTTGTCCCACCTCCTGATCTTTCTGAATGTTCTTCGAGACTTGATAGTCATCCGGATCACCATGTTGGTTTTGTTGATTCTTTGGATAAACTGATTCCTCTTCATAACTATCAAATGCAATCGTTTATTCCTTGTGTCGGTTGTGGTGAGCCTCTCTTTGGTTCACCCTGTCGTTGGTGTACTTGTGTACAATGTGGTAATGATATTCATAACGGGAGTTGTTTGTTTTGTGGTTCAAGGAATTCATTTGATTATGATCCTAATCAGAACTCATTTAACGACTCCTCAAACTTTTCCAATCACCCACCCCAGCCCGACTATTCTTCATATGATCAACATTACTGTTGTGAATTTTGTGGAGGTCCTCACCAAGGATTTGAGTGTCAATCCGGAAACACGTTTGTCTATGAACAGTTTTCCAGCGATGCTCAGAGTTTTGGTTATGACCAAAATCCATATGATTCACCATTCCAGACTCAACAGTTTTACTGTTGTGACTACTGTGGAGGTCCCCATTTCAGCTCTGATTGTCAAATAGGGAACCCAGTTCCTTGTAACAATCATGACTTTCACATGTTTGACAATTTTCAACCTCCACAGCACCATACGGCTCAAACTCCGCCTAAGCCGTTGTCTCATGAAATCTCCCAGGATCTTGAAACCGCAATGAAAACACTTGAGGATATGATGAGTAATTTTAAGAATCAAGTGAGTGGTGAAAAGACCATAGGAGAATTGCTTGCCGAAGAGCGAGAGGCCCGCAAATCTAGGGAAGAATTATTAGCCCTAGAGCATGCAGCTCTAAAGCGTTCCCAATTTCTTAAGGCAGCTCTATATGATGATGACGAGGAGGGTTTTTATCCTTTTAAAGGTAATATTTCTCAACCCCCTCAGTCAGTTGATATTCCAGCAGTTGAGATTTCATCTCAAACAACTGCTATCACTCCCGAAGCTCGCACTCACTCTCTTATTATGGGGGACGAGCATCTTGACACTGTTCCTGAAAAGGAATCGGACGAATTGATAAAGTCTAGTGTTGAGGACCTTGTCCCAATCCCAGGAGAGTCACAGGGAATTCTTGATCATGTGTGTGATATTCCTCCTCCTCTTGTCTTCCAAAATGATCATGTTGAGATGTCCTCCGATTCTGATGATGATGATTCGTTATCTTGCGGAGACATCATTTATGTGGAAGATTCACCTTCTGAGCTTGTTAGCTTAGAAGAAGAGAATGATGAAGTTACTGACACTGAAATCAAAGATGAAGCTCTTCGAGCAACATTATTGAATGTCAGTCTTCTCATTTCTAAAATCGAGGCTTTCAAAGAGAAACCTATTTCATCTCCTATCACCATTAAGGATAGTGACATTCTTTCCGATGATTCTATTCCGGAAATGAAAGCCTCCTGTTTTGATAATATGGGAGAGAAGATTAGTGGCAGTACCACTTCTCATTCTCATAATTCTCTCCCCGATTATGAATCATTTACAGTGGAGGAGTTCGCCAGTGAACTCACTCATATCAATTCTGAATATGATTCATTCACTTTTGAGGAGTTCTCCGGTGAACTCACTCATATCATATCTCCGCGGGAGTATGATAAATTCTACTTTGATCTAGACACTCCCGAGATTGGTCTTGATCAAATAAGCTTAAATGATGAGATTCATAATCCTGAAATTATGGATCCTCCTATAGATGAAGATGAGTTAGTCATGATGTTTATCATGATTTTCTATCTCTTCTTCACCTATCCCGTGACTTCTCCTGTTCTTCACTCCTTCGGGAATGAAGACATCATCTTTGATCCCGGCATTTCCATATATCATTTTTGAGCCGGTTCTATGTATATCTCATCGGTGTGGAACTTTCACGTGCTTCAAATGTTTGTCCAAACATCCTGAATGAAAGTCCGATGGAGATTGTTTCTTCCACTTTGCTTCCCCATGAACCAATGAATTCGGGGTCGAGTCAAGCTAGCGACTCGGAAATAAAAAACAGTAGCACGCACCATATGGGTTTTCACCCATATTTCTGACTTCTTACCCCTTTCTACCACCTAAGTGTGGGGGTGATGCCCCACATGTTTATCAAAAAAAAAAAAAAAAAAAAAAAAAAAAAAAAAAAAAAAAAAAAAATCTTTCTAAATAATGGCCGTAGTATTTCCCTTTTACGTTCTCAGTTTCGGCATAACCGCCGGTACTTTGAATATTGAGGGCAATATTCATTTCTAAGTGTGGGGGAAATTCTCACGAATTTTATCATGTCATTATCTACCCAATTCCCCCGTTTTTGGCCAAAATTTTTTTTTGGAGTAAGTGTTCTACACTTTCTCATTTGGTTATCAGTCCGCCATGTCTGTAAGACAAAAGGATTGGCTAATCCAGGAGCAAACGGCTCTTGGTAAAGATTTCTCAAATCCGTTTATATGGCTTGCAATTTGCCCAAAATTGTATGGTATTCAGCTCACCATATCCTAAAAAGTGAAGAGTTGGCTAGCCCGCAAGGTTATGGCTTGTGGTAAAGGCAGTGGAAAAACCATAATTGGTATTCGGCTCACCAAAGATAATATTGATAATTTATCTAAGAGTTGGCTAGTCCAGAAGGGTACGGCTTTTGGTAAAGACAAAATCAAATCCGTTGAAAGCTGGTGGTTTGCTCAAAATCACATGGTTATCAGTGTACCATGGTTCTTACTTGAACTGAAACATTTGGCTACTCCAGAAGTAATGGCTTTTGGTAAAGAGATTAAAATCCATTATGTTTTCTCAAATCATTGCTAGGGACTAGCAATATCTCAGTGTGGGGGATTGATGAGTGTGTAAATACTCATCATTTTTGTACAAAATAAACTGCAAAATCATCTGAAAACACTCAGAAACACATCAAAATGATCAAAATATCACAAATCAGTGTTTTATGTGTTTTAAATGCAAAAATATCAAAATCAGATGAAAAACATATCAAATTTGCAAAAATTGCAGTTTTAGTCCCCCAAGTTTCAAAAATTGTCAAAAATAGTCCCTGAGCCAAAATTTCAAAAGAAAAGTCACCAAAGGTCTTTTTAAAATCATAAATTGTCATATTTAGTCCTTTGGTGGAAAATCTAAAAGTTTTGAGAAAATTACAGTTTTGGTCCCTGAGCTTTTAAATTGGTCAAAACAAGTCCTTGGGAATTTCAAAAGTGTCAAAAATTGACCCTTGGATTAGTAAACTTGGCAAGACCACCCCTTTGACTACTCTTCATAAGTTACAGTTTTAGTCCCTCAGTTTGGAAGAATTGCAAGAAAGGTCCTTGGTGTTACTAACAAACCAAACGGATCTTATATAAACCCCAAGCCCAAAACACCCTTTGGCCCAATCCAGTATACCCATGACCCGACAACCCATTTACCCAACATTTAAAATAATCAAAACCGCCCCCCTACACACCCTGTCTTCCCCGACATTTGTGTCTGCAAACCCACACCACCAGCCACCCATATCCACCCTACCTCACATATTGTCTCCCCCCTCCTCACCTACCTACCAAGTGCATTTAATGCACTCCCTTCCCTGTCTCTAATATCAGAACCAAACTTTCCCGCCAATTCCATAAAATGGCCAAAATGGCTCTAAGCTATCGGAGGGCTCAAATGAAAAGTGGGATTTTGTCAGAAAGTGGAGAGAAAGAGATTGAGCTATAAAAAGAGAAGAAAGAAGCAAGTTTGGGAGAGTTAGATAGTTTTTAGTTTTTTGAGTTTTATCTTAATGTCGTTTTTTAAATTAATGTATTAGTTTTAATCAAAACATTGTAATTTCAGTTTGTTGGTATCACATTTAAGTGGGAACATTATTGTATTGTGATTTCTAGTATCAATTTTAAAGTTTAATCAAATTTCAAATTTATTGTTCACTGTCTCATTTTCCAGTTTTTTAAATTCTATGTCAAAGCTTCTAATAAGTTCATGGTTAAAATCAAATAAGCTCAGTTAAGCTTATTACAATCTTTGGTGTGCTTGTTTTAACTTTTAAGCAGTTTGGTAACTTGGTCAACAGAAGTCAAAGGAAGCAGGATAGGGGTTAAATCTTTGTCCTGGGTTAAGCTTGATGCTGGAATGGGTTTAGTTTGATGATTCAATTTTGGTTTATTCACTGCTAAACTGTAAAAATCTTTCTGGACATCAAGGTGAGTTATCACCAAAACTATCTCAAAATTGCTTTTGTTGATATAATGCATAGTTAAGGTTGCTAGAATGAAATTGATGCTTGTATTGATAATTCATTAGTCTTGGAATCCTAGTGTAGTGTTCAGTTCAATCTCTGCATAGATAGGTTAGGATTAGGTTTGTTAAAATTACTTAGTAAATCAGTTAAGTAGTGTTTGGTACAGGGAGTTTTATCAAGCTCAAGGGTTAGATATTAATTAAGTCTTGATGAAACAGTATTGAATAGGTTAGAATAGGTAATATCAGTTACTCTTTTTCCTTATAAAACAGTGAAAGTCAACAATAGCTTGAATCTGCTCTTGAGCTCATAATAGTTGGAACCAGTTGCCAAAATCTTGCAGATAGGTGTAGAAGTATTTAGGATAGCTGATCTAGGTTTCATTTCATCCACATTCATCATTTGTAGTCTGGTTGATAGGATCATAACTCAACAAAGTCAAAGTTTCGCATCTGTTATAAAAGTCAAAGTGATTTCAAAACCAGTCTTTCTTCAAATCTTGCAGACACTGCATAGCTTTCATTTCTAGTAGTTAGGGACTGAGCTTTAGTTTAGCAGTCATCTAGTTGGTGGTCTTGAGGTCCACAGTGTTGGTTTCCACATAAGCTCCTGTGACAAGCCTGTGCATAAGCTTCAAAGTAGGCACATTTGCCCTGAGCCCTGCATACCCAATTGTGACCAGATCTTGCAGTCCTGTCCACAAGCTCATAAGAGATTGTGAGTGGCTCATTTTTGGTTTACATGAACTTTTCTAGGTCTATTAGAGATTGCAGTAGCTGGTTTTAAGTTTCTGGCTTATTTAGTCTCTTATTTATAAGCTGCAAGCTTGGGGTAGAAAACTGTTTTAGCTTTTAAGAGGAATTCATACCATAAGCTTGTTTCCTAGCTTCCAGAGGTCTAGAATAGTTTGATTAGGTTATATTAAGGTAGTTTTAGTGTAATATAGGAGCTGTGATCATCTGGTTCAATTGAGTAGCTTCTAGCTTATTTTTCAAGAGCTTATTTCATATCAGTTACATTGCAGCTCACATTGTTCACACATAAGCCCATGTTTTCATATTTTTCATAGCTTCATAATAATATTTTAGGATTTCTCTGAATTTTTCATAATTTTTAGCGACTGTTTGGTATTTTTCTCCATTTAAATTAGTTTTAAGGCATTTTTAAATAGCTTTTAATACAAAAAATTAAGAAAAGCTTCAAAAAAATAATTTTTCATTTTTCTTAAGTTTAGATAAATATAAAAAGCCAAAAAAGTATTTTTCCATATTTTTCTTAGTTAAAATTGCATTTTTAAATAATTTAAGTAATTTTTAATAGTTTAAAATTCCTAGAAAATAGAAAAATAATCAGAAAATTACAAAAATAGTTTTGAAAATTCTATTTTGATATTTTAGACTTTTCCATTTCATAATTTTATTTTTCTAGCTTGATTTCTCATTTTCTTATATTTTAGGTAATTAATTAATAGTTAAAAATAGTTTTTAATTAGATAAATAGTTATAAAAATAATTTTCTTTTTCTAAATATTTTCTTTTATCATTAGGATTGTAAAAATGTATTTTTCATATTTTTAGGATTTATATTGTATAAGTTTCACTTTTTATTTTGTACGTTTACGTTATTTTATTTTAAACGTAAGTTTTTAGTTTTAAGTTTTAAACGTTCATCATTTTAAATATAGTGATAGCGTTTATTTAATAGGTTTTATCTTTTTAACTTTCTTTAATTTTCATTTTAGCTCTTGTAGTTTATGTCCTTTTTCCGTAGTTATAATAATTCCAATCCTCTTTTCCGTCCAAATCTCCCGATCACTAAACGTTTGATTGATCCATTGCATAGCTCGCTGGGACATAACGACCCGGGGAGACCCTATACTCCTCAGATCCTCATTGCATACGTGCTTAAGCAGTTTTAAGCTGGTTACGGTCCGCCATTCACAAGTGGCGGGCTTGTGTGATTTAGCTTGACTGTTTGGCACGCATCACCTGCTCTAATAGCTGAGTTCCAAAATTCTATGAAGAATACATTTGATATGACCGATTTAGGAGAGGTATGCTATTTTTTGGGGTTAGAAATTACCCAAAAAAATGATGGAAATTTCATGTTGCAAAGAAAGTATGTTGAAGAAACTTTGAAAAGGTTTAATATGGTGGGATGCAACACAGAAACTACTCCTATGAACATTAATGAAAAGCTGAAACCAGATGATGGAATAGGTGCTATAGATGAAATTTTGTATAAAAGTTTGATTGGGCATTTAATTTACTTGACTCACTCTCGCCCTGACTTGAGATTTTCTGTTGGTATGCTTTCACGTTTTAAGCATAAACCAACTAAGCAGCACTTTGGAGCAGCAAAAAGGGTTCTACGATATCTAGCTGGTACGAAGGAGTGTGGTATGTGGTTCCAGAAAGTAGAAGTTTTTGAGCTAAAAGGTTTCTGCGTTAGTGATTGGGGGAATTCTATGGGGGATGCAAAGAGCACTTCGGAGAGTTTCTTTATCCTTGGGACTACTGCTGTGTCATGGAGTTCAAAAAAAACAAGCCACAGTAGCTCTCTCCTCCACTGAAGCAGAGTATATTGCAGCCGCATCTGCAGCGTGCCAAGCGATTTGGTTGAGGAGACTTTTAAGCGATTTGGGACAAGAACCAACCAATCCTACCGATATATTTTGTGATAGCAGGTCAGCTGTTTTGCTTGCAAGAAATCTAATTTTTCATTTTCGAAGTTAGCACATTGAAATTAAGCATCACTTCATAAGGGAGCTCATAGCAAGAGGTGAGGTTAGACTCTTAAAATGCAGAACTAAAGAACAAGTTGCAGATCTGGTGACTAAAAGTTTGGCGCTAAAGAAGCATGAAAGGTTCAGTTCTCAACTAGGAATCTCCAAGCTCGAATAATGGGGGAGTGTTGGACTATTATTCGAGCCTTGTGAGTCAGTACAATAAGTTTGCTACTTAATTGTCCCAATAATTTCTAGCGTCTGTTACAACTAGTATTATTGCCTTGTTATTAGTTTTTAATAATTGGGTCAGTTAGGAAAGCAACAAGTAATTATTTTTGTTTAAGTTCTTTATGTCAGTTACGTATTGTAAGCCCTATATAAGAGGCTACTTTTCTGTGTTTAATCACACCTCAAATTGAAAAGCAGTTCATGTTATACTCTGTTCTTACTTTATATATACTTCTTTCTTTAGTTTTATCCAACATCTATAACACGTTAAACTGATCATGAAATTCATTTCTCTATTTGGTCTTCTTTTTATTTCTAAAATCCGTAAATGGTTTCAGCTACCAAATGTAAACAAAATAGAATATTAAAGAAATAGTACAAACTGCCGACTACCAATTGCGGAACTATCAAACCAAGTAGGAGAACTCATGAGGTGACACAAAGAAAGACTGCTGGTAATAACTTGAAAATGCACCTGCACCTGATTAATGTTTGGGAAAATATGGCTGCAGCACTGATTCAATCTCTTACGATAACAAAGATATAAATAGGGTCAAATATACATATGTATCTAGCCATCACAAAATCTCCTAAAGGGAAGCGTTCCTCTTAACCTCTAAAAGGTGAGTGACCCCGTTGACCTTTGTATGTTCATAGAAAACTGGGACCCAATCAACTCGTTGGTCAACTCACAAAAGACCAGGCCCCATCAAGGTGCTTGGGCACCCTGGTCAGTAGTAGCAGTCTGACCGTTCAGTAACAACCAGATTACATGCTCATCAACAATGGGAATGAAGCTAGGTTTTAAATTCGATTTTGAGGACCTTCAATTTTTATCTTTTTAATTCAAACTCTGAATAATCAAAGTCTTTTTGTTTAAGCTCTGGTTTCAATCTTGAAATAAGGTTTCTCTGCACTCCTTCGTTTCCATAATCAAAACGTTATCAACTACATTCAAATGCACTCTCAAAACTTCATAAGAATCAGCCATTCAAAAACGACTCCGAAAACAAGTATTTGACATCTACCCAACCAGCCCGTCTGCCACCTATGTACCCTATCATGCCAAAATCACACAAAACATTACAGAACTAAATGAAATAGAATCTGACCACACTTATATTGTGGAGTACATTAACTTTGGACGAAATCTTATTACTTGCATGATATATTGAAGCAATAAGCTTTTATAAGGATTACAAAAAAGCGAAAGAAAATAGCTCTCTATAATACGATACAACAAATGCTAAGTTCTCCAAAGGCTTTATATGCATGTTTTCTTTGGGGTTGCACCAGAATATGGCAAACAGATGAATGCAACAATTTATTAACAAACTTTTGCACTTCAAATGATTTATTGCTAACCCATCATTTTTCTGCTAGCCGACTGTAAATGCTTGTGAGGCTGCTAATATACACGGGCCTTGGGAGGGAAAGTCCCAACCTCCTCATCTAGAGTGTTCATATGCACCGGCCTATAGTCTAGTTGCTGTTGGACTAATCTTGAGTCATGGCTCGATGTTTAGGCGTTCATTATAGATTAAGTAAAAGAAGGAGGGGCCTACGTGTACTCTTCAAAAGACACAAGGACCAAATAGGTTTATACTAAACCTAATAACCAACAAACGGTTATTTTTGTGTGTCAAACGACACAAGCCAAACTCACAACGTTTGGAGAGTCAGGAAGGGATACATTGGTGTCGCTTCAATTAGTATATATAGGCCTAGATGATCTCAGTTAGAATATCAACCATCAGATTGTACAAAACATAGTGTAAAACCAATTACGTTTATAATACAAATCGTTTAGTTATTTGTTGTTTCATTTTACTTAATTCATTCGAGTGTTTAAAACCCCTCTGGGCAACAAATTGGCATCAGAGCTGGGGTCAAGGTTTCTGCAAACGCTGAATCAAAGAAACACAGCAGCCTGCTGTTTGGTTCAGGAATAAACGAGGAAGGAACAAATTGTTTCTTGGCGAAGGGATTAAGGGCGAAAGAAAAATACTGGTGTTGTTTTGTTTCTGTGTTGGTACGAAGACGGAAGAAACAAAGAAACATTAGGTTTGGTGTTTTTGCTGGTTCGAAAAAGAAGGAAGAAAGGGTAAAAAAAATTTACTGCTAAAAAAAACAAAGGAAAAGAGTTTGTTTTATTTCTGGTTCGAACAAGAGGATAAAAGGAGACACCAAGGTGCGTATTGGTTGATTGTACAAGGAATGGAAGATCTGAAAATGAACAAGGAGGAGATGACAGTGAGTATTTAAGTATGAATGGGACATTTTCCTTTATAAAGGTAAATACTTTCCCAAGGTTTATTGCATTCTTAGATTTAATAAAGATAGATAAACTGGTTTATGGGAATTGGGAAGTATTGAAAGGGAATTTCATGGAAATGCTTGAGTGGTTCTATATGGGATATTTAAAACAAGAAGTGCTAGGGGAATTACCACCAATTATAGGGGTAATTAGGATTGAATTGTTGGCTTTATATAAATTTGTGGATGCATTGGGTGGTTACATGGAAGTAACATTCAATGACAAATGGTACCAAGTTGCAAGGTTATTAGGTTGGGCATATGAACATCATGAGATAGTCAAGGAAGTGTATAAGGAATACATTGGCATGGTAAAAGTGTACTACGAGGAAGCAAAGAGATCAATGCATGGAAAACCAGGAAATGTGGCAGAAAATTGCAGAGGAACTGCAGGTATGGAAAGACCACAGGTTGATGCAAAGATGGATGCTGAAGTAGGGGAAATGCTAGATGAAACTCCAAGCAAAAGGAGCAATACTAAGAAGGATGATGTAAACATGGAAGATGTCAACAATAGAGGCAACTATGAAGCAACAATTGAAAAAAAGGAAGCAAGCACAAGCAGTAGTGATGATTTTATCATCATCACTTGAAGATGGAACCAAGAAGCATGTGAAGGATGGCATTAAAGCATTAGGAGGGAGATTTTTGTGATCTAGTTTAATGCTTGTAATGCTTTATAAGACAATTTACTTATGTTTATTTTAAGTATGGGTCGAATTGGGTCAAAAGGCATATGTAATGTTTGGGTCAAAACCGTTAACCCAAACAAGCTTTTATTAGTTAGTTACTAGAATGACAGTTATTATGGTTGATAGTTATTAACGGTTACTTGTGAAATTGTAAAGCTGTCAATAGTTTAAGATTTCCAAGTAAGATAGAAATAAAGATTAGAGGAGGTGGATAGTTATTGTGAGACTGCAAGGGAGATTCCAAATTTAGTACATGAACCTAAGCAAGCGATGCTAGTGAAAGCCAAGGCAGTGGAAGAAGATAGCAAGGAAGCTATGAAGACTAGGATCCCACCAGGATTTGAAGGGATGGAAGTTACTGCAGGACTAAGAAGAGATTACGTAGAAGGCATAGAGGCCAGTGATGGAATAAGTGCATCTAGAGAACGACCAGCAAAGCAGTGGAAATCAACGAAAGAGAGGCGACCTGAAATGATTGAAGAATACAAGAGAAGTGAAGACATTCAAGACAAAGAGGTCAAGCAAAGAATGAGAAAAAGGCCAAAGTATAAAGACAAAGACCTTCTACAAAAGACGAATCATGAAGTATAAAGAAGCTACTATACATGATCAAGATTAGGGGGGGTAATTGTTGGACTAATCTTGAGTCATGGCTCGAAGTTTAGGCGTTCATTATAGATTAAGTAAAAGAAGGAGGGGCCTACGTGTACTTTTCAAAAGACACAAGGACCAAAAAGGTTTATACTAAACCTAATAACCAAGAAACGGTTATTTTTGTGTGTCAAACGACACAAGCCAAACTCACAACGTTTGGAGAGGCAGGAAGGGATATTGGTGTCGCTTCAATTAGTATATATAGGCCTAGATGATCTCATTTAGAATATCAACCATCAGATTGTACAAAACATAGTGTAAAACCAATTACGTTTATAATACAAATCGTTTAGTTATTTGTTGTTTCGTTTTACTTAGTTCATTCGAGTGTTTAAAACCCCTCTAGGCAACAGTTGCGCCTTCTCGTTTTCCCAGTATCTGCATATTCAGTTTCCGCAAAGTTAGCAATTTTGACCAATTTAATTATAAAGTGGTCACTTCGGGTTGTTTCATCTCTAATGGGTCAAACATGTAAGATAAAAAATTAGTTCGAAAAAAATCAAGTTAGATAAGCCAAAATTTCCACAAATTCCTAATCACATAATACAGAAAAAATAGGCTATTATTAGAATATATTTGACACATAACTATATGTATAAAACTTACAAAAATACAGTAATTTGACAAAAAGTATTTTGGGTCGACCCAACTTGATCCATTTTACCCAAAACCAATTTGAACCATTATCCAATTCTCTGGTCCACCCATATTATTTAATCAAGCATGCAAGTATCTAAAGGGGTCAAACTCGCACAAGCCAAAGATGATTGTGAAGTTTTTATTCATACATAGGACCAATGTTCTTTAATTTTTCGTTGTATTAGCGCGGCCACGAATTTTCATAAAATCCTAACAGCGCCCATACGTAGGCAAATTTTAAACCACATAAATACTGTGTTTGGTTTCCATTTACTGTAATTACTACTATATAGGAGACTATTGATAGTAACACTTCAGAAAAATCCAAATAATAACGACTATAATAACTTTTTAATAAGCCTAGAATGATGGAGGGAACGAAAGGTTACCCAAGTGTGTGCTTCATCCACTTTTTCATCATCTCTTTTCTGTAAAACCAAGAATAGTTATACTCCCTCCGTCCCAAATTTTAAGTCCAGTTTGACATTTCAAAGTCTTTTTCTTCCGACTTTGACTTTAATTATATTTTTTCGTGTTATATAGTACTTGATGAAAAGTATACCAATGAACATACATTTGAAACACAAATCCATTCATATATTTTTCATGAAGTATTATATAACACGAAAAAAAATAATTACAGTCAAAGTCGGAAGAAAAAGACTTTGAAAAGTCAAACTGGACTTAAAATTTGGGACGGAGGGAGTAATTATTAGAGGGGAAAGGAGAATTAGCAAGAACTACCTTACAAGGTTAAAAAGAAAACTAAACTAACCGAAAAGTCTTCACGCGCATGAGCTCCTCTACTCTCTTTCCTAGCTTTAGCCGAATGCATGATGATGCATGCATTGATTAAGAGGTTTTCCAACTCTATAGTTTCTATCAAGTCCGAATTCCTGAATAATTGTTTTTAATTTGAGAACTTTGAAGAGTATTTATTAGCTTTGCAGACATGTTAGTTAATGTTCAACTATACCATATTAGGCATCGATCCTTCAACTTAACATCGTGATAGCTCTCCCATGCTTTGTCAATCAAGTTGCAACCTGCATAGTGAAAGTGAAGCATATTGAATATGGAAGGAATCTAAGACGCAAATCTTATTACTTTCATAAATAATATAAGTAGATGAAAACAAAGACAAAATGGTTGCTGAGTTGTGGGTTTGCTAAGAATATACAGAGACCATAAATAAAAAAACTACATCTACGTAATGCACGATGAACTCTTAGGGAGAAACAACAAGCATACTCCATTTGGTATCACTTACATATCTCTAGTAAAACAAAATGGCCCAAGCCAATTTCTAGACTCTGGAGGTTTCAAGATGGGCGGGTTACGTTATTTGTTCAGGGTCAAACGAGCCATTTTATATGCAGGTTGAAACCAGACGGATCACGTTGCCCAACTGGCACTTTTTGTCCATTCAGAAAAGAATCGAACAAATATTGCACTTTATGATTATAAAGACAATTCTGTTAAGAATCTAAATCTTAGAATAAAATGATTAGGATACAATAAAAGTAGACTTTGGGCACCTTTTACTTTGTTTGGCCCATTCCCCCTATCTTAGACTTATTGATTTAACCCAACTTGGCCCTTTTGAAATAAACAGCCCCATCGTGGCCATCGAATCATTTATAAAAAAATATGTTGAACTTGCAACTCTACCATATATTGATCTTTATCTTATGAGTGATGTCTCATATACCTACGTGGCCTTGCATCATGGAAATGATGCCTGTAGAACTAAAATGAGATAAAATGAACAAAACAAGCAGATCTAGATCTTGACCATGTACCACATTGCTATGTGCCTATGTGTATCACTAGAAATACGTTATATATGGTAAATTTCCGTTTATAACGTACCTTCTTCTAACGTCTCCTGAATCCGAAACACAACAGCATTGTTTTGCATTATCCGCAGCATGTTCAGTCTAAGCTTTGAGGTAGGAAGTGAACCATTTCAATTCATGATCTTATATAACCATACAAGAGTCTTCTCTCCAGCATCTTTTTCTAATGGTTTTTGCTTCTCCCTAGTGGACCGAATAATTAAGGGTAGGTACTACAAATCCTATAGCAGAATAGACTTGTACAATGACCTTTACCTGGCCTATGAATTTATGCAACTCTATTTGCACAAGCTCAACCAAAAACAACTATATCGAGAAGGGAATTTGCACCGAGCCGATTGACACCATGAACAGAGGCACATGCTGCCTCTCCAGCAGCCATGAGTCAGGAAAAATTGCATCAGAATCACCACCTTTAATGGTAACAACCTAATAAATTACAGTAAAAGAGATTAATAAAGTTAAAAGGACGCTATGAAATTTATCCATCACTGCAGATAGCATGGTAATAAGTAGAGATGGAAAGATGGGCGTGTTAGCTAACAATTTCCGTTTGAAATGGGTCGCATATGGGCGGGTTGACCCGTCAACACCTTTTGTCCATTTTTAAAAATTCTTAATATACAATTAATGTATTGATTATGATTCTAAAAACAATATTTTTACAATGATAAATAAAATCTTAAGAAAAGCAATATAGGAGGTTTTATTGTTGGCCTCAATCAAACGGATCTATGGTCTTAACGTAAATCACAAATATACCAAGTAAAAGCAGGGATTAAATGAAACGTAAATGTGTTTATATTAATTTGTCATCATCTTGTTCTTACAATACTGTTTACAATATATACTGAATGAAAAGGTGCGAGTGAACCATTATGTCGGTTCAAGGATATGACAATTATAATCGTAACTGTCATGTAACTATTTTTCTGTAACTGTCAATGTTGACTTTGAGGTCTGACTTTAATAGTTGACTTTTATTGACCGGGTCGTAGTGGTTGTGATGGGTCAAAGTGGGTCGATGGTGATTAACCCAATATTCTCCCCCTTAATCACAATCATCTTGTTGCAGATCTTTGACTCCAATTAGTTGTCTCATTGTGAGGAATCTGATCTTCGGTAATGCCTCTGTCAGTATGTCAGCCTTCTAAAATTCTCCACTTATGAATTCGAATTGTAGATCTTCTCTTTCGACGCATTCTCTTATAAAGTGGTATTTGATATCGATGTGCTTACTTCTTCCGTGAAATACGGGATTCTTCATTAGTTCAATGGCAGACTTGTTGTCGACCAGTATTGTAACCTTTTCTTCTTGCGTGTATGTAAGCTTGCTAAGTAATCTCTTTAACCATAATGCTTGTGTTTCTGCTGGTGTTGCTGTAATGAATTCGGATTCACATGATGATAGAGCTACCGTGGCTTGCTTTTGTGTACTCCAGCTGATTGGTGATTCACCATAGTAGAAGATAATTCCAGTAGTACCTTTGCCTTCTTGAGTGTTGACTCCGTAGCTGCTGTCACTATAACCTTGTATCTGGTTTCCTCCGTTGTGATTGTAGGTGATTTCATAGTCTTTTGTTCCTTTGACATAGCGTAGTACTTTCCTTATAGCTTTCATGTCTTGTTCCTTCGGTTCTTGCATAAAACGATTAAGTAATCCAACGGAATAACTTAAGTCGGGTCTTGTATGTAGCAAATATCATAAGCATCCAATAAAGCTTCTATATTCGGTTGAGTTGACCGTTTTTGCTTCAGTGTTCTTTGTTAGTCTTGTTCTTGGATCCATAGGTATTAAAGTTTCGTTGCTGTCTAGCATTCTAACTTCCTTTAGGATCTTGCTTGCGTAGGCAGATTGCTTTATTGATATGTCACCTCCAGTTTGTGTGACTTCAATTCCTAAGTAGTAGGATAGTAATCCTAGGTCACTCATCTCGAATTTCTCTTCCATTTGAGCTTTGAACTTGTCTATTTCTTTCTTTGGTGTGCCAGTGATGATTAAATCATCCACATAGACTCCTACTAGAAGTATTGAGTCTTTTGATTTCTTCGTGTAGACAGCTTGTTCCAAAGCGCACTTCTTGAAATCTAAGGACTTCAAGGTATTGTCTAACTCTATGTTTTATGCACGTGGTTCTTGTCTTAAACCGTATAGAGCTTTTATCAGTCTGTAGACTTTTCCATTATCTTTTATAAATCCTTTGGGTTGTGTAACATACACTTCTTCTTTTAAGTCTCCTAGCAGAAATGCAGATTTAACGTCTAGGTGATGTACTTCCCATTTCTTCAAAGTCTATGCCATGCTCTTGTATGTAGCTTTTTGCTACTAGTCTTACTTTATGCTTGACTATATTTTCATTAGCATCTTTCTTGGTCTTGAATACCCACTTTAAACCAATGGCTTTTTGTCCTTTTGGTAGAGTGGTTAGTTTCCATGTATTGTTCCTATTAATGGAATCTAATTCGACCTTCATTGCTTCAATCCATTTTAGATCGTTCGATGCTTCCTTGTAATTCTTAGGTTCATCTTTAGCTAGTAACAAATGCTTGGGTAAAACTTCCTCGGTGTTATCATATAATCATTCAACGTTCTAAAACCTTGTAATGGTGTGTGATCAAAGTCTGGATGTAAATTCTGGGTTGTAGTTGAGTTACTTTGATTGGTTGAATGTCTTGAGGTAGTTGGTGTAAATTGAGTATTTATTCGTGATGAAATTGTAGATGGTGTGTGAAGTGTTTGTGATTGTGAGGGTGAGTCTGTTGTTGATGTTTCATATTCATGATCATCATTTGCAGGGATATCATCATCTTCTTCATTTGGTCTGATATCTTGTTCCTGATGTTCATTCGTTGCTTCAAGATTTTCAATTTTAAAGTCAAACCATTCTGGTTCATCATTGGTGTGTTCACTCAGGTAATCCCAATCCCATGTTTCATCCTCTTTAAACTTTACATCTCTACTAACACATATCCTTTGTGTTGTTGGATCAAACAGTCTGTAAGCTTTTGATCCTTGTTCGCTTCCTAAGTATACCATTTTGTTGCTTCTATCATCTAACTTTGTTAGATGTTGTGATGGTACCTTTGCATATGCTATGCAGCCAAAAACTCTTAAAATTTCTAAATTTGGCTTTCTTTTCTTAATTTCTTCATATGGAGTGATGTCTTCTAAGGCTCTTGTAGGAACGCTGTTTAGAATGTATATAGCGTGTCTAACAGCTTCAGCCCAAAAATTTTGTGGCATGTTGGTTGCTTTCATCATGCATCTCGTTGTAGACATAATTGTCCTATTCCTTCATTCAACTACTCCATTTTGTTGTGGTGAGTAAGGTGCGGTTAGTTGTCGTGCTATGTCGTTCTCTTTGCAATATTGAGTGAATTCGTTGGATGTGAATTCTCCTCCACGATCAGTTTTTAACATTTTCAATGTTGTCCTTAGCTGCTTCTCTATTGCTTCTTTGTATTCCTTGAAAGTATCAAATGCTTGATCTTTCGTGTTTAGGAAATACGCCCACATATATCTTGAGTAATCATTTACTAACAAGAATATGTATTTCTTTCCAGATGGTGTTGGTGGTGTGATTGGTCCACATAAATCTCCGTAAACTAAATCTAATGGTGATGCTGATCTAGTTTTTGCTTTTTTGGGAAATGGTGCTCTGTTGTGTTTACCAACTAAATAAACATCACAAATTTGTGTTGTATGTTTAATGGCAGGTATTCCATGAACTAACTCTCTTTGAGTCATAGATTTTAGTGATTCAAAGTTGAGGTGTCCTAATCTTGCGTGCCATAACCAAGTGTTGTCACTTAAGTTTGCTAATAAGCAAACAGGTGTGCCTATCTTCAAACTTGTTGTGTACAGACGATTTCTTTGTCTTGTGATTTTAAAGAAGATTTTTTTGTCCATGTCATAAAGTCGTAATTCATCATCGTCCATTACTACTTGACAACCAATTTTGGTATGTTGGAATCACTCCTAAACCTTAATTCAAGTGTTAGTGATTCATATGTAATAGTTAGCTTAATCTGGCCTTTATGTTTGTTATTAAGCTAAGGCTTATGTAGAAGGCCCATAAGCCTTGGCCCAAGCCCATAAGAAGGGAAGGAGTCTAGATGTGTTGCCCTAGCTCCTTGCCCTATAAATACTCTTGTATAACCCTCACTTCAGGGTTGGTTGTTCAATTCATATTTACATTTACGCATAACTCTTCCATAGAATCATATCGTGTGTGTGTGATATTGTTCATCCGATCATTCTCTTCCCTATTTCTTCTATTGATGCTTGTGTTACTAATATGGGAACCTAACAGTGGTATCATTCGCCAAATAGTTGGGTGAACATCTTTCGTTTTTGAAGTTAGTTTTGTGATCATACGCGTAAAACCGTTTCTTACTTTGTCACGCTTAAAAACTTATTTTTTACACTTTTTAATCCAAGATTCTTGTACTTTCAACGTTTTTAAGTGTTAAAATATCTGTTTTAGGCAAAAAGTTTCAAACTTTACGTGTGGATCATTGTTTTTAAACTTGGTTTTAAGCGTGGGTTTATTTCTACGCATAAGGTGTTTAGAAGTTTTGGATCATCAAGTTTCACACTTTTGTGTTATTTTGGTGATATTGAAGCTGTTTCATCACAAAAATCTGGTTTAGAAACATCATTGGGCAGAAATCATTTTTGGTCAAGTTTTACGCGTAGCAAAACCTTATTTTTATGCGTAACTTTTCCTTGGATCGATCTTCAGTTTTCGTGGTTTACTCAGTGTTTTCTTGGTTGCATAAGCCTGAAAACACTTCGACTTTGGATATCCTTTGCACTGTGATAGTGTAAAAGATCTTTTGGGAAAAACCCTAATCTTACGCATAAGCTCAAACTTATGTGTAGAACTCATTACGCATAATATTTTTCTTACGATTAAGCTCTGTCTTACGCATAAGCTAATCCTACGCCTAAGTTTTCTACGCTTAACTTTCAGTTTACGCATAACTTTAGTGTTTCTCAATTCTTACGCGTAAGCTAATTCTACGCGTAACTATCACGTTTACGCGTAAGTTTGGTGTTTTTACGCTTAAGTGTTACTTTGCCTACACTTGGTTTCTACGCCTAAGGATACTTCATCAAAAACATTTCATTCGACTATAAAGATCCATTTCAAAACACAAGTTTTCAACATGTCACAAGCACCATACTCTAACTATTTTCCTTACAATTTTAATCAACAACAACAACAACAACTAAGTCCACAACATCAACAATTTAATCAACAACAACAAATTTATCAACAACAATTTAATCAACAACATACTCCACAACTAGGAGCAATTCCACCACAAATGGTTCAACCACCACCTAGTCTTCAAGTACAACCTTACACAAACTTCTACAATCAACATCCATCCAGGAGTACTATGAAGGAACCGACATGGTTTGGCAAGATGTGTGAAGCCTTAAGTAGCCAACAATCAATTCATGAAGCTGGCTCACTTGATAGACCTCCAATGCTCACTCCCGGAAATTATGATCAATGGGTGATAAGGTTCTTTCGGTTCTATGATCTAAAGAAGCCACATGGAAAGTTTTTAAAGAAGGTCATTATGGAAGGTCCATTTTAGATGCCTACTGTTACCACACCCGCAGATCCAGATGCCAATCCACCAAGAGATGCTGTCACCAACATTGAAACTATCTCAGACCTCACTGCTGATGAATTTCTACATTTTGAAGCCGATGAACTAGCAATGCAATACATCCTTTTAGGATTACCCAATCCAATCCTTCGAAGTGTTGATGCTCAAAAGACTGCAAAAGCAATGTGGGAACATATTCATCTTCTTATGGAAGGCACAACACTCAATCAGGAAGACATGGAATCCAAAATCTACTTGGCTTATGAACACTTCATGATTGAACCAGGAGAGACATTAGAGTCATATCATCATCGCTTTTCAGACATCATTAATGATTTGGACAAACACAACATCATCATGCCACGAATTGCTGTCAACACTAAGTTCCTAAGTAGTCTTGGTCCGGAATGGGAGAAGTATGTCATTTTTCTCCGTTAAGCTAAGAATCTTCATCATGCTACATACGGATTGTTGTACGACTATCTGAATCCTCACCAAAAAGAAGTTGACAAAGAAAGGGCTATCCGTGGACTCCCGGCTTCACAGTCACTTCCGGACAATCAACAACTTGCTTTGTGGGCTCAAACTAGTTTTCCTCCTCAAACAGCTCCTCAACCCGCTCCTCAACCAACTGCAACCATCACACCATATGATCCGTCACAGCAACAACCTCAACAAACTCAATTGGTTCCATACAACAACAATAATGCTCAAGCACTTTACAGTGAAGCTGATGAGGACTCTAATGCTTTCGATGAATTGCAACAAGGATTTGTCATGATTGCTAAAGCCTTCGGCCGGTATACAAACAAATCCAACAATCGCATTTGTTCCTCATCAAACACAAGGAATCAGGCTGTTGTGAACAATGGACGCGTTGAAGTTCAGAATCGTGGTTATGGTCGTCCGATGGGAGGTGGTCAAGGTTTTAATGCTATGGGACGGAATAACATGGGTGCTCCGCAACAACAAAGGGCTCAAGTGGTTGAACAGGGAAATGCTCAGAATGGGGTTAATGGTCTTCGTTTTTATGACTGCAATGAGAAGGGTCATCTGGCTAATGCATGCCCTAAGCCGAGGACAAGAGGCAGTGCTTATCACAAAGAAGCTTTGCTCTTGGCTCTCAAGGATGAAGCTGGTGGAACTCTTACCAACAAGGAACAGAGCTTTATGGCAGATGCAGATTCTGATGATAATATGGAGGACTTGCAGGCTAATGCAGCAGTGATGTTGATGGCACAAATGCAAGCTCTACACATGAGTGACACAGGCCCAGTGTATGACACTGACGGCTTGTCTCAGGTACCGGACCAAAATACACTCATTTCTGATCTGATATCTCCGCCAATTTCTCTATCCGACAAGGATCAGAGTGTTCAACATGAGCCATCCACATCTCATTTCGATGATTATCAAATAGATCCCGTAGTTATATTTGAAGATCAAGATAACCTTATGGTTAATATTGATAATCAAGTTGACTCCGTGGTTATATTTGAGGATCTAAATAATGATCATGTTGAGACTCACGTTGAACAAGATGAGCTTTTGTCTAATAGAGAAATTGAGCTCCTGACCTTAATTAAAGACCAATCTCGTTTGATAATTTGCAAGCAATTAAAAGATAAAAATGCACTGTTAATTAGGGATAATGAATGCTTAATTAGACAAATCAACGTTTATAAAACTCAAGAAAAACGTGAACACGGTTTTGTAGTCGCTTTTGCTAAATCTCATAAAAACGAAAAATCATTAGAACGACAGATACGTGATCTAGCCGCTTCCAAGAATGCTTTGTTGTCTCAAATAGAACAACTGAAACATGAACATAAACAACAACTTAACGCTCTTACTTTGGAAACTCAAAAAGCCAAGGCTGAGTTGTTAACTTGTCAAAAACAGTTCTCTGAGTACAAAAAGCATTCCATGAAATGAATAGATAACTATCTTGAAGAAATTGTCGACTTACAATAAAAAATCAAAGAGTTTCGAAATGTTGTTTATAAACATGGTTAGTCAATCACAACTATTCAAAAGTTTACTTTTAAACCAAATCCAAATGGATATGGACCAATTCTTGCTGATTACAAACCTAAGTTTTCAAACAGAGCATTCAAACCAAATCCTGAAGTTTACAGTGCAGAACATAGAATTGATGATTCAATTATGACTGTTGTTGAATATAATCAAATGGAGGAATTAGATGCAGATGACGAGAGTCGGTCAAAAATGGAAAATGTCTTTTATAACAAACCATTTAACTATTCAAAAGCCGTAACTTTTGTCACACAACAAGATACTTCAAACAAACCTTTGGTTATTGATGAGGTCAATTGTTATATAAAAATATCAAATACGAAATAAGCGCGAGAATTATAAATCATCCGTTTTAGGAAAAAGGTCGACACGTAAAACCCGCGAATACTCGATAAGTGATACTGGGCAAGTGATTACCCGGGTCGTTTTCCAACGAGGAGTGAATTGACGGTCACGTGTAGGTTTATTATTAAAATGCTTCAATTGTTCGGGATTTTTTGATTTTTGATTACGTTTTCTACAAATTATGGAACGGGAAAGTAATTAAGGCTAGGGGAACAAAGTAAATAACAAATTAACTACTAAATAGCATAATAAACAATAAAACTAAGTTAAATTAAGTCCTAGGGTGCTAAAACTAAAAAACGTGAAAACCCGGGCTAATCCCGAGCTTCAAAAGTGAAAATAATGCAATTTAAGGCCTACGGGTGCAAAAGTAATTTTCCTACATTCTAAACGACTAAAAATAATTTTAGAAAAAAGCCGGGTATTTTTTTCGACTTTTAATTTATTTATTACGAATTAATACGGTTTTAATCTAATTTAATTATTAAAAAAAAGTAAACCTTAATGAAAAATTATGATTTTTTTGTGAAACTTCTTTAATGCAATAAGAAGCTGGGAAAATTATAAAAATGGAAAAACAGTACGAGATAAGCTCTAAATAAGCAAAATGGTGAAACTAAGCTATAAAAGGGAAAACTTGGTTAAATGAATTAAATGTAGATAACTGATACACAACAAAGATCTAGAGGAGATGGAAAGGGTGTTCTGTTTGTGGCTTTCCTGTTGG
The DNA here is from genome assembly GCA_019973895.1 of Chrysanthemum seticuspe. Lineage (NCBI taxonomy): Eukaryota > Viridiplantae > Streptophyta > Magnoliopsida > Asterales > Asteraceae > Chrysanthemum > Chrysanthemum seticuspe. The sequence continues at coordinate 83,700,018 of BPTQ01000003.1, forward strand.
TGCGAACTGACCAGGGTTCGAATCCCTGGATCAGTCACTTATACCAGTTTTTTTTTTCTTTTTTTTTTATTTTTTACCAACAGCAAGGAATTAAGGGCCTGGTTGGATTAATGTGGCCAAGGGTGATAATAAGCTACAAAAGAAAACTAGAAATAAGCTATAACTAATAAGGTTTAAACTAAAGAACCTAAAACTACTATAGGCATCCTACATAAACAAAAAAGAAGAAAAGGGAAATAAGTTGTATTGATCGGAGCTTAAACTAAACTAAGTCCAACTGTCCTAAAGCAATCTATAAGCTAAGTTAACTAGAGACTAAACTAGGTAAACTAAGGAAAATCCTAAATAGCACTATGGGGGGAACTGATAAGCTATAATCACAAGCAAATAAGCAAAAATCCTAATCTAAATCTAATGCAAATCACTACTGTTCATGCTGCAAAAACTAGTGGAGTTTCACTGCACTTAAATCAGTCCTAGGGGGCACTTTAAGAAGCAAAAATAAGCAAACCAATAAGCTTTAATAACCATAATAAGCTAAGAAAGATTAACCTTATACTCCTAGCTACTTATGCAACAAAAATAAGATCCTAATTTTAACTCTAACCTACTTTAAATTAAGCTAAAAAGACGGACAGCAGATCAGATTTATGTATATGAAATTCCTTGAGAATGCTAGAATAAAAATGAGTTAACATTTAACTAAAACTGTTTTTAGACCCAACATGGGTCAAAAAATGGTTTTTGACCCACAATAGCTGCAAATCCAAACACCCACTTGTGGGCCAGATTGGTTGTAAAAGAAAACTGTGAAGAAATTAAAGACTTAAAACAAATTGGTCACCTTAAATGTACGCTCACATGAGCTTAAATGAAGCTTTGTGAAACACTTTCAACATAAAAAAAGAAGCTTTTAATGAGTAAAAAAATGGAAGAACAGGAAATCTGCATAAACAAAATAGAACTTGGAAACTGAATTTGCATTAACCGGAAATTAAAAATGACATGTAAATTTAAATGACAATAAAAGTAAAATGGTACTAGAACTAAGAATGCTAGACAAATTTTTCACAAGATTCTAACTGCCTATTTATATAAAAAAATGAAAAGGTCTTCTCTTCTTGTCTTCTATCTCGCTGTGCTTGTTTTGTGAGAGAGTGAACTCTTGTGCTTCTTTAACATCATCATAGCCATTCAATTCATCTTGGGCACCAAGCAAATTAATCTTATCCGTCCATCTTTGTCATCTTGCTTATACCCAATGGGATTTGATGGGATTGCCAGCTTGGAGGAAAGACATGTGATCTACGTTTGTCTGGGAGCAGGGAAAGAGACAGGAGGAGAGCGATGAGATGGGGGGGGGGGGGAAATTGGCGCCAAAGGGGTTTTGGTGTATTCTGGGTTTGGGAGGTTTGGGTAAAAACAGGTGTGGGTTAAATGGGAGATAGGAAAAGGGTTTAAAAGGTTAAGTTTTATTTTGTATTTTGTAAAAGTTTTAAAATAAAATGTATTTTTGTGTTTTTGTTATAAAACTTTTTTTTTTTTTAATTTTAAAGAAGAAAAATAGTTGTTTTTAATAAAAATGATTTTAAACAAAAATAATTGTTTTTAATGAAAAATGTTTATAAAAAGGTAATTTGGTTTTCGGGTTTAGGGCTAAAATGATAAATTGGGTTCGGGTAAAAGGTAGAAAGGTAATTATGGGTCTAGGGTTTGGTTTCGGGTTGGTTTTCCCCACTCTCACTCCAAATATGCGTTCCGGGATCCAAAAATGTAGAAATTCCAATTCCCGGCTCCGTCTGCAAAGCACTTTCTCCAATCGAAGCTCATTTATGTACGTTTTTGCCCTGTTTTCGATCCTTTGTACCTGAAACACATAAAAACACACTCCAAGGATATATGCGGTATAATTGGTTATATTTTCGTGTTTTTAGACGTTTTTGTGGGTTTTTCGAGCTTAAAATGATGAGTAAAAGGCCACTCATCATCCCCCCACACTATCAATTGCTAGTCCCTAGCAATCCGATCATATAAAGTAATGAAAGGATCAAAAATACCAAGAATACCCCGTTTCGACTTTTTATTCACTACGAGAAATTTAATTTGGACGATAATAAATAAAATGCTTGATAATCAAAACATGACATCATAAAACGGGATTCACGCAAAATGGGTGTCTCCGGGGAATTGTAATCGTCATCCTCTTTTTGATACTCTCAAACTAAGCTTAAACATATTGTGCAAACGTTTTTGTAAAATGCTAACACTACTTATATCAATAATCTGTGTAAGTCGAGACTTAACTTTTTACTCCCGCAATTTATACAATTTAAGTGTGTGTGTGCTCATTTTCAAAAGTTTGACCATTGAAATCGACATTTTTTATGGTTGTTATCCACTTAACTAAAGTACTAACTCACCGGAAACGATGAAAGTCTAAGGATCGAAAGGGCCTTTTCCATGTTGCGGCTTTCTTCTCGGCACATCCCAAAACATAAGTTTTAAGTGACCGGGCTTTTGACACCTCACAGAGAATAGTACCGGAATCAGCGGGAATTCGATTCCAAAGATTTACGAAGCTACCGTTAAGTTAAAACTAAACCTAAATGGATTACAACCGACGATAATTTAAAAATTCGAGATTCAAAGGTGAGATCACTCCATGTAGCGACTTTCTTCTCAGCTTGTCCTTTTAAGGAGGCTAGGTTTTCACCCTCGAGAATAGTATCGGAGCTTTCGGGATCTTTGAAATCAAGGATTTCCAAATTACCGTCAAACTTTTGGACAACTTTGAGGAATACGAGTTCAACTTACGATTTAAATTTAAGAAAAAGCAAGTTTCGCACATTTATTCATAAGAAACATAGTGCTTTTATTCACGCAACTCATATTTTTTCATTTTTCATTTTTCAACTTTTTCATCATTTTTTTTTTCACTTTTTCATCATTTTTTTTATTATTATTATTATTTTTTTTTCTTTTCACTTTTGACTTTAACTTTAAACTTTGCAACTTTTGCATCATTCAAGAAACTTTACGATACTTTCATTTTGCAACATTATTCAGATTTAAAGAAAGTATGCTTTTTCGGAAATTTAAATAAAAAGTTGAACTCGGACTCTAAATCAATTTTGCTTAAAAACTTTTTATTGAAACAAGACGATTTGAATGTTCAAAAGTTTGACAACGAGCAAGTATTTTAGTCCAATTAGTTAGCTTCTGGGAGAAAAAGCCATAGATTACTTATATAAGCTCTAAAGAGAACCAACTACTCCACGCTTAGCATTTTCATTTGCACAACGCGTAAAACCTTAGCCTAAATGTTAAGAGAGCAGCTAGATCAACACTCTAGCAGAGTCGGGATTTCCCTTGTTCTAGCCTAATCAAGACTAAACTACCATTAATACCGAAGCATTAACGCATTATTCTTGTGCAAAGCACTTCTTGTAAATGTAAATACTTGACTTAAAACGATAAAAATTTTAAAATTTTTGGTCAAAACGGGGGTGCTAGGGTACTAGAAGGTACAATGTGATCAAAATTCGCTAGAATTCCCCCCACGCTTAGAATTGAATATTGCCCTCAATATTCAAAGTACCGGCCGTAGCCGAAACTATAGAAAGGAAAAAGGTAATACTACTATCCAAGTGTGGAAGCGAAATATTTTTTCACAAAAGGATTTATAAAGATATCCCTAGATAATCGTTAGCAAAAAAAATCGGATATTGGGCGGCTGGATTGAAAACAGGCGCATCAATCATCACGATCTACAGGAATCCTGAAAACAGAGAGCAAACACATAACAAGCAAACAACAGTGGGGGTATTCCCCCCACACTTAGTGTCAGAAAATAGAAAGAAGTCAGAAACATGGGTGGATACCCATGAAATGCTACTGTTTTTGTTAACCGAGTCGCTAGCTTGACTCGACCCCGAATTCATTGGTCCATGGGGGAGCAAGTGGAAGAGAAAATATCCATCGGACTTTCATTCAAATGGTTTGATGAAACATTGAATGTGATGAAAGTTCCACTCCGATGAGATATAACCGGCTTAAGAGAATGAGAAATGCCGGGGTCAAAGATGGTATCTTCACTCCCGTAGGAGTTAAGACATGGAGAAGAAATGGGATAAGAAAGCAGAGTGTCAAATTTTTGACAATGGGTGGGTAGGGTAGGCAAAAGATTAGATTGAGGAACATTGAGCGAATGTTCAGAAATCTTATCCACCACTAAAGCAATGAAAACATCTGTATCGGGCTTAGAAGAGGTTCCATCATCCGGCGGTTTAGCAGGCGGACGGGTGGATGATGGATCTAAGCCATAGCCGTCACTCTCAAAACTCGGAGGCATCGAGTCATCCAGAGAAAGAAATGAGTCGACCTCTTCCATAAGAGTGTCACTCGACGAATTATCAGAATACCTATTGTATAGAAGATTTTCCAATTCAGTAAGGTCGGCTTCAAAGTCGAAGTGCACATCATCATCTCCCGGTGGATAATGATCAACGAGAGCGAGTTCATCGGCGAACTCCTCGAGAAGGTCTAAAGTCGAAGTGGGATTGCCACTATTCTTTTCTTCAAAAGTAGAATCCTCAAACTCGGGTAAAGATGTAACGGGGTTTTCCGACTAAAGGTCACTATCCTCATTCTGAATGTCAAAGATTGGGTTATCTGAAATTTGAGTGAATTCAGAATCTAAGTCAAACAGAGGATTAGTGAATGCCATAGTGAAAGGTTCCTCGGACACAACAAGAATATCTTCATCATCCGAATCAAAATCAGTGTCGATTTCTCGTTCTTCAAGTTCAAAATATCTCACTTCTTATAAGTTGACGAGCTCAGAAGGATCTTCCTCAACATACTCGATGTCTCCACACGATAAGGAATCGTCAAACGACGTATAGTCATTTTCAGACTTGGAGATCATCTCAACAGAATCATTAGGGGTGGGAGGAGAAGAATCATCATCAACCGGCTCATCACACATCATATCAAAGACGCCCTCACACTCACTTGGGGTTGGGACAAGGTTCTCAGCACAAGACGATTCCGTTTCCGGAATAGTGCTAAGATGCTCGTCCCCCATACTTAGAGAGTTAACGGGCTCTTCGTGTGTGGTTTCGGCCGACAAACTTTCATGATATTCCTTCATTTGAATATAATCCTCATCATCTTCATCGTCAATGTAAGTCGCGAGCCATCGGGCACGTCTTGCAAGTGCTCGTTCCTCGATTCGTATTTCTTCAAGACATCTTTGAATCTTAGCGGCTCGTTCCTCTTCTTCAAGTAATTCTAGCATAGATTTTTCGTTGCGAGACGTTTGGTCTTTGACAAGTTCTTCTAGCATACTTTTCTCACGAGGATGTTGATTAATGACGGGAAATTGTTCAATAACGGGAAATTGTGGTGGTTGGAAATTGTCAAAACAAGGAGTGTTATAACAAGGATCAGGTCCATAGTAATTTTGATTCCATGATTGACATTGGTAATCATAATGAGGACCCCCACAATTTTCACAATAAGGAATTTGAGGAGAGAAATTATGAAATGAAGAATCATTGAAATCTTGATAGTACGGTTGTGGTTCGTATGAATTCTGTGGAGGGTAGTTGAAATCGTTTTGTGGATAATTGAAGGAATTTGGATTAGAATCATAAGCGAATGAATTCTCGTTACAAATCGAACAAAATCCATCAGTGAGATAATTTCCACACCACTCGCACATACATTTGAAACAACGAAAACCTTTAGGTAACACGTCTCCACAACCGTAGCAATAATCTTGATCGAAAGAAGATATCTCGGGCTTGGGTATAGGGATCGAGGGCTCAACAACATCACAAGTCGTATTTGTATTTCCCGAAGTTGAATCTTGATGAAGTTCGATTAAGAAGTTTTCAATCATGTTCACGATTTCGTTCGAAAAAGGTTTCGAAGATTCCGGAGGTGGGACAAGTGGTGTGCTCTCAGAGCTAGCAATTTCCACCACTTCCGTTTTGGTCTCCGGTTCTTGTTCTTTTCTCTTAACTGTAAATCGCGAAAGATTTTGATCAAATCTAGACGGTTTAGGCTCAGAAACAATAGAACAAATCTCGGGTTGAGGTGGGAGGTCGGAAAAACTTGGAGAATCATCGAGAGAGTTTTTATCGGATAATTGGCACCAATAGCAATATTTCCTTGCACCAGCTCTTCCACACCGCTCACATATACAATCGTGATTGAGACAATAAAGCTGATCCTCTTCCATACGGCCTTTACAGTGAAAAGAATGACGATAATCGATCGTCGCCATGAGAATTAAACTTGTAGAGGGTTAAAGAAATATAATTAAGTGATCGAGAGGATACGAATAATAGAATCAAAAGGTGAAGGAGGGTAAGAGAAATAGAATCAACGAATAAGAGGAATGAGAAGAATATTTTTGGGGTTTTATATTGAAAACGAGTGCACTTGCACATTCAAAAACAACACTTTCAATTAAAACAAGACCGAGGCAAAACACAGTGAACTTAAACCAATAATCACAAGCGTATTTACGCAAGTGACATAAAGGCAAGTTTTGAATCTTTGGTTCGGGAACTTATAATGATAACACTCAAGTTGAGAAGTGTTGTATTGATTGTGTGTTCTATTTTATTTAAAACAACAAGCAAAATCTTTTTGTATTTATATCTTTTACGTATATATACAATATAAAAAGGAAAATATTTTTGTGTTTTATAATTTTTTCAAAAAACAATAACTTCACGAGGAAGGTTCTTCAAGTCACTAATCGTCAAACCGTAACGATATAAGCAATAACTTATAATGATAACACTCAAGTTGAGAAGTGTTGTATTGATTGTGTGTTCTATTTTATTTAAAACAACAAGCAAAATCTTTTTGTATTTATATCTTTTACGTATATATACAAAATAAAAAGGAAAATATTTTTGTGTTTTATAATTTTTTTAAAAAGCAATAACTTCACGAGGAAGGTTCTTCAAGTCACTAATTGTCAAACCGTAACGATATTGTCGCAACACAACCTCCCCGGCAGCGGCGCCAAAATTTGATGAAGTCAATTGTTATATAAAAATATCAAATACGAAATAAGCGCGAGAATTATAAATCAACCGTTTTAGGAAAAAGGTCGACACGTAAAACCCGCTAATACTCGATAAGTGATACCGGGCAAGTGATTACCCGGGTCGTTTCCCAACGAGGAGTGAATTGACGGTCACATGTAGGTTTGTTATTAAAATGCTTGAATTGTTCGGGATTTTTTGATTTTTGATTACGTTTTCTACAAATTAAGGAACGGGAAAGTAATTAAGGCTAGGGGAACAAAGTAAATAACAAATTAACTACTAAATAGCATAAGAAACAATAGAACTAAGTTAAATTAAGTTCTAGGGTGCTAAAACTAAAAAACGTGAAAACCTGGGCTAATCCCGAGCTTCAAAAGTGAAAATAATGCAATTTAAGGCCTACGGGTGCAAAAGTAATTTTCCTACATTCTAAAAGACTAAAAATAATTTTAGAAAAAAGCCGGGTATTTTTTTCGACTTTTAATTTATTTATTACGAATTAATACGGTTTTAATCTAATTTAATTATTAAAAAAAAGTAAACCTTAATGAAAAATTATGATTTTTTTGTGAAACTTCTTTAATGCAATAAGAAGCTGGGAAAATTATAAAAATGGAAAAACAGTACGAGATAAGCTCTAAATAAGCAAAATGGTGAAACTAAGCTATAAAAGGGAAAACTTGGTTAAATGAATTAAATGTAGATAACTGATACACAACAAAGATCTAGAGGAGATTGAAAGGGTGTTCTGTTTGTCGCTTTCCTGTTGGTGCGAACTGACCAGGGTTCGAATCCCTGGATCAGTCACTTATAACATTTTTTTTTTTTTTTTTTTTTTTTTTTTTTTTTTTTTTTTTTTTTTTTTTTTTTTTTTTTACCAACAGCAAGGAATTAAGGGCCTGGTTGGATTAATGTGGCCAAGGGTGATAATAAGCTACAAAAGAAAACTAGAAATAAGCTATAACTAATAAGGTTTAAACTAAAGAACCTAAAACTACTCTAGGCATCCTACATAAACAAAAAAGAAGAAAGGGGAAATAAGCTGTATTGATCGGAGCTTAAACTAAACTAAGTCCAACTGTCCTAAAGCAATCTATAAGCTAAGTTAACTAGAGACTAAACTAGGTAAACTAAGGAAAATCCTAAATAGCACTATGGGGGGAACTGATAAGCTATAATCACAAGCAAATAAGCAAAAATCCTAATCTAAATCTAATGCAAATCACTACTGTTCATGCTGCAAAAACTAGTGGAGTTTCACTGCACTTAAATCAGTCCTAGAGGGCACTTTAAGAAGCAAAAATAAGCAAACCAATAAGCTTTAATAACCATAATAAGCTAAGAAAGATTAACCTTATACTCCTAGCTATTTATGCAACAAAAATAAGATCCTAATTCTAACTATAACCTACTTTAAATTAAGCTAAAAAGACGGACAACAGATCAGATTTATGTATATCAAATTCCTTGAGAATGCTAGAAGAAAAATGAGTTAACATTTAACTAAAACTGTTTTTAGACCCAACATGGGTCAAAAAATGGTTTTTGACCCACAATAACTGCAAATCCAAACACCCACTTGTGGGGCAGATTAGTTGTAAAAGAAAACTGTGAAGAAATTAAAGACTTAAAACAAATTGGTCACCTTAAATGTACGCTCACATGAGCTTAAATGAAGCTTTGTGAAACACTTTCAACATAAAAAAGAAGCTTTTAACGGGTAAAAAAATGGAAGAACAGGAAATCTGCATAAACAAAATAGAACTTGGAAACTGAATTTGCATTAACCGGAAATTAAAAATGACATGTAAATTTAAATGACAATAAAAGTAAAATGGTACTAGAACTAAGAATTCTAGACAAATTTTTCACAAGATTCTGACTGCCTATTTATATAAAAAAAAATGAAAAGGTCTTCTCTTCTTGTCTTCTATCTCGCTGTGCTTGTTTTGTGAGAGAGTGAACTCTTGTGCTTCTTTAACATCATCACAGTTATTCAATTCATCTTGGGCACCAAGCAAATTAATCTTATCCGTCCATCTTTGTCATCTTGCTTATACCCAATGGGATTTGATGGGATTGCCAGCTTGGAGGAAAGACATGTGATCTACGTTTATCTGGGAGCAGGGAAAGAGACAGGAGGAGAGAGATGAGATGGGGGGAAAATTGGCGCCAAAGGGGTTTTGGTGTATTCTGGGTTTGGGAGGTTTGGGTAAGAACAGGTGTGGGTTAAATGGGAGATAGGAAAAGGGTTTAAAAGGTTAAGTTTTATTTTGTATTTTGTAAAAGTTTTAAAATAAAATGTATTTTTGTGTTTTTGTTATAAAACTTTTTTTTTTTTTTTTTTTTTTTTTTTTTTTTTTTTTTTTTTAATTTTAAAGAAGAAAAATAGTTGTTTTTAATAAAAATGATTTTAAATAAAAATAATTGTTTTTAATGAAAAATGTTTATAAAAAGGTAATTTGGTTTTCGGGTTTAGGGCTAAAATGATAAATTGGGTTCGGGTAAAAGGTAGAAAGGTTATTATGGGTCTAGGGTTTGGTTTCGGGTTTTTTTTCCCCACTCTCACTCCAAATATGCGTTCCGGGATCCAAAAATGTAGAAATTCCACTTCCCGGCTCCGTCTGCAAAGCACTTTCTCCAATCCAAGCTCATTTCTGTACGTTTTTGCCCTGTTTTCGATCCTTTGTACCTGAAACACATAAAAACACACTCCAAGGATATATGCGGTATAATTGGTGCACAAATTAATGGTCCTTTACCTTCACTTAGTGAAGTTAAAACAAAAGCTGAAAGTTGTCGCGTTATCAAATATTTTGACACTTTCTTATCTGACCTCAAAATTTTGGAATGTGAGATTGAATTTCATTCTGAAATAAAAGTTGAACATTCTTCAGAAAAGAATTTTACCCCATGTCAAAAATTTGAAAACTTGTGCACTATATTGGGAAAGGGATTTTCATAAGGAACTCAGTCTCATGGAAACAGTTTTCGAAAAAATAGAAACATCGATTTCAAATACTAAACGTAAAAAGAAATTGTTGAGAAAAGATGTTGATCGACTCTTGGAAGATGTTATATGTGCTGATATAAATAATCTTGTGCTATTACAATCTGTTGCATATGCATCTGATCATATCTCTGCTGATTCTGTTGACTGTGTTGATATTATTGGGAATACTGATAATGTGCATCAGATCGAGTCTTTAAAAGTTGAAAATGAACGACTGTTAAACAAACTTTCAAATTCAAAACGTCGTCTTCAATGGCGTCAAAAGGATTGTCAAAATCGTGAACTTGCTTTGCAAAACAAAATCCACCAGTTGCAATAAAAAACGTTTAATCCTAAAATTGAGCAACTGGATGATCAAAATGTGTCTTTGAAATGTCAAATCTCAAAATATGAACAAGAACTTGAAAAAGTTAAAATGGAATATGGTGTCATATTTGATTTACTCAAACAGACTCGTGATGAAGCATCAAACGAACTTCATCATTATCTTGCACACACTAAAGAAGTCATGAATTTTGCTGGAAATCTTCGTTCTGAAAATCAAGATTTGGTGCACACTATCACTAAGTTAATGGAAATGTTAGGAAAGTATGAACAAGTTCAGCCTATCATCATTAAGAGAATTACACCTGTAACGCTTAGCAAACATGAACCCAGATTGCCTACTGACAAAACACAAGATACTAATGTGCTTCCCTCTACGAAAACAGGACTAGTTGCCTCTTTTCCAAACGTCTGCACTTCACAGCCTAGGAGCAATACAAGGAAGAATAGGAAGTTGCAACCTAAGAAAAGATCAATAAAGAATGCTGAAGTAGAAGAACACCCTAGGACTTTGAATAAGACTCAAGTTGTACCCACTTTAGATATTGCGTCTGAAAAATGTAATGGAAAAAGTGTTGTAACAAATGCTAAACCTTTAAGTACTTTTGATATTCAGTCTGAAGCTTCTTGTGTTATATGTCGTAAAAGTATGCTTTCTGATTGTCATGATAAATGTGTTGCTAAAGCTATCTTGTCTCGTTTACGGAATCCTAAGATACGGAATACCTCTAGGCCCACTAATGCTTCTAAGTCTGTGCTTAGTAAACCGCCCTCTTTAGATTCTAAGAAACGCATTGATGTCCATGTAGCTCCAGTATCACCTCCAAGGAACGTACCACCTAGTGCATTCACTAAGACTAAAGCTAAGACTAGTTGGAGATGGCAGAAATGGATACATAATACACTAGGGTTTAAATGGATACCTAAAATAATTAATGTGTGTATTTCGACTATAACTGCTTCGGAACCCTCTAACTCTTCGGGTTCCAAATCTACTTCTATTCCATCTGTGTCGTTTGTGTAATGCAGGTGATACAGATCATCCTTTGGATTGTTGATAGCGGATGTTCCCGACACATGACAGGCAATATTAAACTGTTATCAAACTTTATTGCAAAGTTCATTGGCACTGTCAGATTCGGGAATGATCACTTCGCAGCTATCATGGGCTATGGAGATTATAGCAATGGCAATATCGAAATTAGCAGGGTTTATTATTTGGAAGGCCTCGGTCACAATCTCTTTTCAGTCGGTCAATTCTGTGATGGAGACTTGGAAGTTGCTTTTCGGGAGAAAACTTGTTTCATTCGTGATCTACAAGGAAACGATCTTATGTCTGGCTCTCGCAATTCTAGTTTGTACACTATCTCAATGCAAGACATGGTTGCTTCATCTCCCATCTGTCTACTCTCAAAGGCTACATATACAAAATCTTGGCTATGGCACCGTCGTCTCAAACTATCACCAACCTTGCTCGACACAAACTTGTTGAAGGTCTCCCGAGATTCCGGTATTCTAAAGGTCACCTTTGCTCTGCTTGTGAACAAGGGAAAAACACTCGTGCTCATTTTCCTTCAAAGGTGGAACACAGCTCTCAGCATGTGCTTCATCTTCTTCACATGGATTTGTGTGGCCCAATGCGCGTGCAAATAATTAATGGTAAATGCTACATCTTGGTAATTGTCGATGACTACTCACGATGGACTTGGGTCTACTTTCTTCGAAGTAAAGATCAAGCTCCACAAATGATCATCAGCTTTCTCACAAAAATTCAAGTTCAGCTCCGGAACACAGCCCGCCAAATCAGAACAGACAAAGGAACTGAATTTGTGAACCAAACTCTTCGAGAATTTTACGAGAAAGTGGTAAATGAGCATCAGACATCTATTGCACGTACACCAGAACAAAACGGAGTTGTTGAAAGACGAAACCGTACGTTAGTGGAAGCTGCAAGAACAATGTTAATCAATGATAAACTTCCAGATTACTTGTGGGTAGAGCTGTCTCAACTGCATGCTATACTCAAAATCGTCCAATGATTACAAAACGCCACAACAAAACACCTTTTGAGCTTATCTACAACCATAAACCGAATCTCAAACACTTTCATGTATTTGGATCCCTTTGCTACCCAAATAATGATCCTGATGACTTTGGAAAGCTCAAAGCCAAAGCTGATATTGGAGTCTTTATTGGATACTGTGAGAAATCTAAAGGTTACCGGATCTGGAATCGTCATACAAAGCAGGTTATGGAAACGATTCATGCTAATTTTGATGTGCTTACAGAAATGTCTTTTGAGCATAACATCTTAGAACCCGGTCACAACCGTTTAAACTTCCCCCAAAGCCCATCAACAGCTGAACCAAGCCCCCAGCTTACTCGTCAACAAATGGAAAAGCTCTTTGCTCTGCTGTTTAGTGATGACATTGATGAACGTGCTCCAGGTGTATCCGCTGTTTTCGCTGCTCAACCTGATCATACTCTTATACCTGATACACCTGCTACAACAACTACTGTTGAAGAAGCACCACCAGTTGACTCTACCACAACAGTTGAACAAACTGCATCCAACGACGCTGAACCACCTGATGATGTTCTTAATGAAGTACCTCCACCTGCAGATTTTGATCCAAATGCGTTCTTTAACCCGTTTGCCAATGAAACTGCTGCACCTAATGTCGCAGAATCATCAACAAACCATTTGAATCCTCAAAATCTGCACAATCTATACCAACATCAACCCTCTACACACCGTTGGACAAAATACCATCCTCTTGAGAATATTATTGGTAACCCAAATCAACCAGTCGTAACAAGACAACGTCTTCACACAGATGGTGAACATTGCATTTATGCACTCACTGTCTGCCAATCTGAACCTACAAACATTAAAGACGCAATGACCAAAGACAACTGGATTGAATCCATGCAAGAAGAACTCAATCAGTTTAAACGTCTTGAAGTATGGGAACTGGTTGAAAGACCAACAGGGGTCTATGTCATTGGTCTAAAATGGATTTGGAAGAACAAATTGGATGCTGAAGGGAACGTAATCAGAAACAAGTCACGTCTGGTAGCTAAGGGTTATAGACAGGAAGAGGGTATTGACTTTGAAGAATCATTCATCTCCGGTTGCTCGTCTTGAGGCTGTTCGGATATTTCTCGCGTTCGCGGCTCATATGAATATAACGATCTTTCAGATGGATGTCAAAACTGCTTTTCTGAATGGTCAACTAAAACAAACAGTCTATGTCAGCCAGCCAGAAGGATTCATTGATCCATAGTTCCCGAACAACGTCTACAAACTGAACAAAGCTCTGTACGATCTCAAACAAGCTCCAAGGGCGTGGTACGATAAGTTATCATCCTTTCTCATTGGCAATAAATTCACCAAAGGTTCGGTCGATCCTACACTTTTCATAAAATATCACGGGGCTCACATCTTAATTGTTCAAATTTATGTGGATGACATCATTTTTGGGTCAACACATTTAAAATACTCAAATGCTTTTACAAAACTAATGACAAAATATTTGGAAATGTCAATGATGGGTGAACTCACATTCTTTCTCGGAATGTAAGTTCATCAATCACCCCGTGGTATTTTCTTAGGCCAGTCCAAATATGCCCTTGAACTGTTGAAAAAATTTGGAATGCAAAACTGTGACACCTATGCCACACCAATGGCTCATACCAAGAAGCTAGACGCTGATTTACATAGGAAATTGGTGGACCCTACCAAATACCGTAGTATTATTGGGTCTCTCATGTATCTAACAGCTAGCAGGCCTGATATTGTTTTTGCTGTATATCTTTGCTCCCGTTATCAGTCGAGACCAACTGAAACCCACCTCTCTGAGGCTAAAAGAATCCTCCGATACATCAAGGGAACCATTAACTTGGGGATCTGGTATCCGAAGGATTCTGGTTTTGAACTAATAGCTTTTTCAGACGCTGATTACGCAGGATGCCTAGACTCACAGAAAAGTACTTCAGGAGCATTACAATTTCTTGGTGATAAACTGGTGTCATGGCAATCGAAGAAGTAGGACTGTACATCGCTGTCATCAACCGAAGCTGAATATGTAGCCATGTCGGCGTGTTGTGCTTAAGTCATTTGGATGAGAACACAACTCAAAGACTATGGTTACGTATTTGACAGAATCCCGATGTACTGAGACAATCGGAGTGCTATTGCGATCTCGTGCAACTCAGTACAACATTCGAAATCAAAGCACATCGATCTTCGATATCATTTCATCAAGGACCACGTGGAACAGGGTACTGTTGAATTATACTTTGTGGGTACAGAATACCAATTGGCAGATCTCCTCACCAAAGCCTTAGCTCCTGCTAGGTTTAATGAGTTGGTCCACCGGATTGGTATGCGGTGTTTGACTCAAGAGGAACTAGATGAACTCTTAAAACATTCTTAAAACCAGTCAAACACCAAAACCTCTTTTGTAAATATTTTTCAAAACCAAAATTCAAAAATATAAAATCTGATAAAACAACAAAAATATTCTTCTTTCTATATTTTTTTAACATGGCAAGTACAATTCTTCCGTCAACACTCTAATTTTTCAAAAATTCAGTAATTTTTTGATCAAGTGTTGAGGGGGAGAAAACTAATATTTTACGGTTTCATAAAAACTTTGTACTTGCATGTTACCTAATCCCGGTTGTTTCTTTAAATGGTGGTCACATTTCTGGTTTACTGACACTCCTCGGACTAAAATTAACAAAATTTCATTATTTCTTAAGTCGATGGGGAGTGTCGTCATGTTTATTTTCAAAAATATCATTCGTTTGGTAACCAAAACGGAAGTTATGGATAATGGATGTAAATGGAAAAGGTGCAGGGACTAAATGTGTCAAAAGATTAAAGTAAATTTTAACAAAACCCCACCTAATTTTTCATAAACATTAACTTCACCTCATTTATTACCCACCAACTCATATCCTACGCGTAATAATCAACCCTCAATTCTGTTAGTTTGATCATCAATTTGTAAGTGGAAAATCATTCCTTGTAACTTTCTAAGCAATGGTTTTAAATCGTTTTGAAATCTAACGGCTAGATTTTTATCTAGGATTGATTTTGTGTTCTACGCGTAAGCGTATGAACACACAATCAAGTGTGTGTGTTTATGGTTAAAATGAGTGTGTCAAAATGTTTCTCTAACATCATTGAAACCATTTTTATCATTAAACATCATCCAGATACACGAATTGATTGATTTTGAAAACTAGGGTTTATGCGTAAGTTTGGGTACTTTCATATGTGAGTGTTTCTGGTTAAAAAGATTGTTGTGTGATGTTGATTACAAGATGAATTGACCATATCCATGTTTAGAATCAACCCAGAAACACTGATTCCTAGTTAATTAAGATTTAGGGTTTATGTTCTTAATATCTGGGTATTTTTGATTCATTTAAAGGTTGATGTTTAAACTTGGACAGAACTTCTCACTAGGCTTATTAGAATTTCCAGAATAACCTTGGTGCATTTCCTATGGCTAGAATTCTTAGTCGTAATTCTTAGGGTTTAGGTTTACGCATAAGTCTTTCTACGCGTAAAACTTTCCTACGCTTAACTGCTGAAATAAGTATTCATGAATTGATTTGAAAAGGAATGAATGTATATGTTAAGATTGGTGATATGATGAATTTATTTCAGGTTTTCTACGCTTGAAAATTCATAATCAAGGTTACTTGCAATCTACGCATAAGGATCACCGTACACGTAGCATGTTATGCGTAAGAGTAATCTTACGCGTAATGTTTACGCGCAAGTTTCTACATTGGGGACTACGCGTATCCTGTGAAGGATATGCGTAAACAGTAACCTCTACGCATAAGGTTGACTCTTACGAGTAAGCCTTACGCGTAAGGTTCCTTATACGCTTACGCGTAAGGTCTACGCATAAGGCCCTCTTTTCCTACGCGTAATATTTCTTACGCGTAAGTCAAGAACCTACGCATAAGCTTACGTTTACGCGTATAATCACTCCTATTTACGCATAAGCTTGCCATCTCTACGCCTAAGCCTAGTTTTAACCTTAATTATGAATTGTTACGCGTGCAAACTTGTAAATAAATAAATCATAATGCCACGAAACCAATAATGTCACTAATAAGCTTAAATGTTTAATAAGTTGTGAAAAATAAGTGAAAACATAGACTTTAAAACTTAAAATTAATCAATTCACGAAACTTATCACGACATCTTTGGACTATTGGACTAACAAGTGACATTGGACTCATAACAATCATCGACATATCACATTCAATAATTAGACAATAAAACCATCTGTTGACTAACGTAATGTCTTTCGATATGTTGGTTCTTTTGGCTAAATATCTTTCAGATCACGACATGGACGCTGAAATGCAAAACGTGGAAGCACCAAATGTTCTCACTATTGCTGATATCTTCCCGAATGGTTATCCAATGAAGATAGGAAAGAACAACCTTCGTGTTGATTTTGATAGTCTCACCTGCTCCGAGTCTTCTTGCTTAATAGTTGTGGACATTCTGAAGACTCACCCTTATTAGAACATGCTCACCAATTCTGCTACAGTGCCGGAGATCTACATTCACCAGTTCTGGCAAACAATGCAAAAGATCAAATGTCAAAATTCTGTGACGGTAACGCTCAACCACAAACAAGTCACCATCACACCAGCAGACTTAAGGGTTGTTCTTCTCATTCCTGTTATCGAGCCAACCGAATACAATGCCACACCAACTAAAGAGGCTGTTCTGCAATTCATGATCGACATTGGTTATGACGAAGCTACAGGAGTAATCACAAAGCATTCATACGTGGATCTTAAGAATATTCCTCAGCCATGGAGAACCCTCTACATCATCATCACCAAATCAGTTTCTGGACGTGATAGTGATTACGAGCATCCCAAGCTCGTGGAACTACAGATCTTTTGGGCTTTGGTCAACTTAAAATACATTGAAGTTGAAGCTCTGATATGGGACGACATGATGTCTTTCCTCAAAAAGCTTGGCACCAAGATCCCATATATCAGATATACCAAATTGTTGATCCAAAGAGTTCTAGGGTATAATCCTGATATCCCCAAGAGACTCAATGACCCCAACAATCACTCCATGTTGTATGAGCCTACACTCACAGTCAGATTTAAGGAATCTACAACAAAGAAACAGGGTGCAGTGTTGCCAGATCACCTTCTAACCGATGCAGTCAAACAACTCTATTCATACAAAAGGTATCTGGTAGCAGTTGATGAAGGAAAAGTAGGTTTTCTTGATGATAATTCCTCCGGTACACCTACTAGGAAAACCAGGAGAGGCAGTGAAGGAAGTGTTACAAGCACTGAGAGTCAGCGAAAGTTTCCTAAGAGATCACATATTCTCAAAAGGAAAGTTCCATCCAAGGAAGCTATTCCCATTCCTATTCCCAAGCCAGAACTGCAACTAAAGCTAGTGGATGAAAGCTCTGAGAATACTGAATTAGACGAAGAGGTCTTCTACTCAGAAACTCCAACCGGTGATACACAAATAGTAGCAAAACCTCCCAGTCCAAAAGCAGATAAAGGAAAAGGGAAAAATCATGTGCTTGAGCATGATAAGGAAAGTTCTGAAGAAGAACCATTTGATGAGGAAAGAGAATATCAAAAGAAGTTGAAGGAACTCAGAGAAAAATATTTTGCCGATGAATTCGTAAAGGATCAAACTCGTGGCCCCGGAGGGTCAAGTGGTGAAACGCAAGCCACACCAGTTTCCGATGCGGTTAATCAACCCGATAAGGAAACTGGTACCACCACCCATGGACAACAACAAAGGCAGATAGAGGATTCCATCAACTATGACATAGAGGAACCAGACATGGAAAAGACTGAGAAAACTCCTGGTGATGATACTAAGACTTATGAAACGGCTATGTCTGGAAAAGATGATGACACTGATTATGATACCTTTCTTCTAGACAGTCCCGCACGCTCCAAGGAGGAAACTTCTGAGCCACCAAAGGACCCTGAGTCACCTCACGTCTCATCATCATCGGACTCGTCTTCTCACTCTTCCCTACCACCATCCAAAGGCACAACCAAATCCACATCTAAATAAGTGAAGAAACCTATGGACTCTTGGATATCTCGGGCAAAGAAAAGCATTGTTAAAGTTGTCAAGCAGGTCAGGAAGAAAGACGTGACCAATAAAAAGTTAGATATACTCGCTGACAACATCAAACATCTTCATGACGAGATAGACAAGATGTCTAATGAAAGGGAGTACGTTTAGAAGTTCATGCAACGTGATCTTCAAGGAGAATTGAATGAGATGATCAAGGGATATACTCACAAATTCCTTCTCGACACCGTTCCTGGAGTAACAAGGGAAATGTTCAACAGACAACTCTATCCGAATCTGATGCACTTGGCCAAGCAAACTATAAGATCAACACCCATGACCGTAACAATCAACCCAACTGATCCTATAGTGTTCTCTGATGCTGAATTGGTTTCCAGACTAGTAACTCAAATGTCTAAACGATCTGCAACATTTACTTCTTATGAAGGTAAATTGTTTGAAGCATTGCTGGAATACCAACTCAAATCAGCATGCAGAGAAGAAGCTCAAAGGCCTAAACGTCCAAGAGACGATGAAGATAAGGATAAGGATAAAGATAACGAGCCTAAACGTCCAAAAAAGTCTGGAGAACCCTCCTCTGTGCCACCACCACCCCTAAGGACTCCAACAACAAGACGATCCCCTCCACGATCTTCCGTTGACAAACCTCAGGACTCTGAGTTACCACCCCAGACAGAGAAAACCGGTGATCACTTCGAGTATACTGGTGGTGACGATGGGGAATTCCATGAGTCCCAACAACAACCCACCTCTCTCGCTTCAAAAAAGAAACCATCATCCTCATCAAGGCCAAAGAAAAAGAAGAAGACGCCTAAGGCTGATGTCGTCTCATGGTTAGACGAAGATGACACCGAGTATGACTGGTTCTCTACGCTTATTGATGCTACTCCCGCCCTAACTGATGATCAAGATATGGTAGAAGGTCGTACGTTGGAGCATGCTAAGTTACTGCAACAAAAGTTCCGAGTGAAGAAGATGACGAAATCAGAGTTGAAACGAATAAAGAATGAAGCCTTTCAACTACTCAAAGACAGCTCAGAAAGTGCTATTGAAGTTGAATATCACCTTGAAAACATAGCACGAGCCATGTCTAACAACATTTATTGGCTCAACCCTAAAGCAAACATCGACTTCACCAGAAGAGACAAGGCTCCATACTACACCGATTGGTCTAAACCTCTACCAACGATTGGCCAACCAGATCAACCTAAGATTCCATTCTGCTACTTCTTCAACAATGACTTGGAATTTCTTCTACACGATAGCGATGGTTCAAAGAAATACGCTACATCACTTACACTTCCGTTCTCGACAGCCATATACTCCAACTGCATAGCCATCGAGGAAAAGGCTACTCACATGTTTTCTAACAGTGTGGAACAATATGACATTGATGCAATGTATGGGATTCACCATTGGCCGGAACACCGATGAATCTACTACAAGAGCTGCCAGGTTCAAAAGTCTAAACATGAAGTGCACAGTGATAAAGGGATCGTTGTTGTCAAGCATGTAGCCCTTTCGTCTAAATAGGACTACAGTTTCCTCAAGAATATTGTGGTCAAAAGACAAGATGAAAGGGACTATGAATTCTGTGAAGGGGACTTTCAGAACTTGTCTCTCAACGACATTGAAGATCTGTATCTTGCCAAGGTACAGGGAAGAATGAGACAATTCTCGATTGAAATTCAACGTGAATACATCAAGTCCTTGCTCATCTTCATCAGAAGCATAGTGATCCAGGAAGGTGTAGAAGATTTACAACTTGCTGTTGAATCGTATCAGACACGTGTCAACCTCACCATACCTCAGCTAAAACTTCCTGACATCAACCATCTTCCATAATACACTCTCATCAGCAAACCATTTGGAGTAGTTTACTGTAGTGAACTACAACACAACTGCTTGATGGCGTGTAGAGATCTTCATAAGTTTGGGGATCACACACTGAAGAAAGTCAGGGATGGCTTGGCTTATAGGTTAAAGGCGATACATGAAGGCATTGGGTCACCAAAGCGCTGGAATTCTCAGGAAATACGGGATGTTAAGAGGATCATCACTCAGATCGATGAAAGGTTGTATAGAAGGGACCAGTTCAGAACTCTGGAGAGCTTCGTAGGTGGTTGTCCCAGGATTACTCTCACAGGCTATCAACGCCCTGTTTGCATTTCTGGAAATATTGAAGGACTACCTGGTACCCCTTAAAGTGTTTCATTTTCCTTACTCATTTGGATGTGTGATTATTTAATGACAATGGCTTGTGCACACATAACAGCGTACAACCCGTTCTTGTAATGAAAGGACCCTGTGGTACGCTTCAGTGCCACAATCCTATAAAAGGAGCGAAAGCTTCTTACTTTTCAGTAAAACTTATCAAAACTTTCATTTTTCAAAGTTTTGCTCAAAAGAACAAGTACTTCCCCTTACGTTTTTCAAAACCTCAAAAGTTAGTATTACTTGTTGAGGGGGAGTATTTGCTAAAATCTTTGTTTACAAATTGTTTTTCGTGATAATCTTCCCACAAAACTCGAAATGGTCATATTTAATATCAAAACGTTATCAAAAATAACATTTATATGCCATTTTTGAGGGGGAGAAAATTATTGTGATAAGAAATATGTTGATTTGCTATTTGAATCTTCGTGTGATAAGACTTAACCCATGAATTGACGAACGCTGAACTGTCATAAATCGAAAAGATTTGTCTTCCTAGACTTATCCGAGTAGATTGTACCTATTCGAGAAGCTCTTAATAGACATGAACTTTGACGGGTTTGACAACCTTTAGAGGTTTGTCCACACCTTCAAGGTAGTTATTAGAGCTAGTTGTCACCTAAAAGCTGACAATGTAACTCTTTAACTATGCAACGTAACCGTGTCTCGCGGGGGATTGTCTATCTTGAGTCGATCAATTCAAAAGTGCGCGCTCTTCTCTCACCGTGCAGATTTCTGTCTAAACACTTAAGCACGTGTGGAGGGGGAGTATTTTTGCTAAAAGATAAAACTCTCACAAGTGGTAAAAAATGTTTTTCATTCACAAAAAATTTGAGAGATTTTCAAGAAAATGGTTTTGTGACAACATAGGTTAGTCATGGAGTTATAAGGTGACTAAGGTTAGGAATAACCGTCCTATGATCTGCCAGAGCCGGAGGGATCTACCCAAGGACATTACAAATAGTTAGTACTTAGAAGTCCTTAGGTATGATTATAAAAAGGAGAAAATGAGAATCGAAGAAAGAAAGAGTTGAAGAATTAAAAAAGAAAAGCAAAGAAAAGGGTGAAAAGAAATAGCCCTCCAGATTATTCAACTTAGGGTAGACACCGGGTTCAATTCATAAGCTACTGGTTGTCACTTAGTGACACCGGTATTGAAGATTAAAAGTCGTCATGGACCCAGTGACGCATGCACTAAACCTTCTTAGCCACTCAAGCTTCTCCCAACAGAAGCTTGTTTCATTCTCACAGGGAACCCTACGTAAACTCTCGGCTTTCTCTTAGAGATTGCTGGTATTGAAGAAGGAGACCCTATCCCTAGTCTCCGCTCAGGAAAACCAAAGTGCACTATTGAGTCTAGAGCCACGAGATTCATCAAATGATCTCTTAGGTACACTTGGCATTTTATCGCTTGTCGTTCAACAATAAGAACGCAAGTGATACTTTATCGTGTCCTTCACAGATCTTAGCAATCTGTCGAGAACATTTATGAGAGGTTCACATATGTGATCCTCAGTGATTGAATGGAAACTCCTGCCAGGGTCAACATCAAACAGCCCTGACAGCAGGTCACTTCGGTAACTCCCCGTGGATTACGCTTAGTGTGTCTCAAATGGTCTACAGTCGTGAGGTGATGCTTTGGTATACCTCAGCGAATCATCTAAACTGTAGGTGTACTTCGGTACATCGCATTATCTCACTTGTGGGACTCCAGTTCAGGAACATCCTTTGTAAGAATTAGAGTTGTGTTTTCACACTATGCTGTTAACACTCTCGAAGTTCAAACTTGTAAGTGCTGGAATCCGCTTATCACTAACCGTTTTATGTTTTCTTCTTATGGAAGCTCTGAAGCGGACTGATCGTGCAGATTCTCCTAATGCTAATACCAACAACAATCACTAATGGAAGTTCTCTCAAAAGGCAACACAAAAGTCAGAATGATTATTCGTCAAATCAAAGAATCAACAAAGTTTAAAGACTAAGAGAACTTCATCAGTACTGTAATCCAACGTTAAAAAGCGTGTGAGCATGTTGAAGAAAGACGTGGAGACACTGGAGCAACGAAGCAGACCTGACGCAGACAACAACAACATACTATCACTACCATCACAAAGAACAAAGATCAAAGAACAATGACAATATTGACGTCAAAGCAGAATACTTCAAAGGAAACAATTTCTCTACACTGGGGAGATTGTTCGAATCAAGACACTTCTTCTCACAAGAAAGAATAATGTCAGAAGACGTCAAAGCTACTATTACGTCAGCACCTACAATGTTTATCACTCTTTCATTCATCACCAACACTTAGGGGGAGATTGTTGGAATTACTCCTAAACCTTAATTCAAGTGTTAATGATTCATATGTAATAGTTAGCTTAATATGGCCTTTATGTTTGTTATTAAGCTAAGGCTTATGTAGAAGGCCCATAAGCCTAGGCCCAAGCCCATAAGAAGGGAAGGAGTCTAGATGTGTTGCCCTAGCTCCTTGCCCTATAAATACTCTTGTATAACCCTCACTTGAGGGTTGGTTGTTCAATTCACATTTACATTTACGCATAACTCTTCCATAGAATCATATCGTGTGTGTGTGATATTGTTCATCCAATCATTCTCTTCCCTATTTCTTCTATTGATGCTTGTGTTACTAATATGGGAACCTAACACGGTAAATTGTCCAAGGCTCAATAAGTTGCTTTTCAAGCTTGGAATGTAATAGACTTGAGATATGATTCTTTGTTTCTCGTCATCACATTCTAATAGGATTGAACCTTTTCCTTTAATCTCTATATGAGATCCATCTCCGAATCTTACTTTTCCACTAACATTCTCATCTAGCTCTTTAAAGTGTTCTCTTATCCTAGTCATATGGTTGCTAGCTCCGTTGTCTAAATACCATTGACTATCGACACTTGTCTCTTTATATCCTACATCTTCTTCGTGTAGTGAGACCTTTTGATCTTCTAGCTTTGTTACATGTGGGTCTTCTAATATTTTCATTAATAAGGTAGGTTCTAAGTCCTTCTTGAAAAGATTAGATTTCATACTAGTGTTTGGTTTTTCATAACACTTAGATTCATAATGACCAGTCTTATTGCATTTGTAACATTTAACTTTGCTAAAATCAATATTTGGTTATTTGAAGTGATTGTGAGAATTTTCTCCATCCTTCTTCTCGTGGTTATTTTTATCGTGGTTTCTCCATCCTTTGCATTTTCCACGTCCACGTCCTTTGAAAATTTTCCCTCTATTGTCATGTCGTGTGAACATCAGTTTTTCTTGATTGTCCACTTGTTTTCCTTTTTTGAACTTAATCCTTTCTTCGTAGGTCTTAAGTCTTCTAACTGCCTCTTCCATTGTCATTTCACTTAGATCGAAATATTGTTCTATAGATGAGACTATTTGCAGATACCTTTCGGGTACAACATTTAGTAATTTCCGTACTAAGGTATCATCTTCTATTGTGTGTCCTAGACTAGCGGCTTTGTTTACGAGTATTGTGAGTTTTGTGGTGAAGGTGTTGATTGTTTCGTCTTCCTTCATATATAACATCTCAAAGTCGGATTTGAGTGTTTATATTCTTGCTTGTTTAACTTTGTCTTCGCCAACGTGTCTGGTTTTCAAAGCATTCCAAATGTCCTTCGCGGTTTTGTGCTTTGTTATTTGAAGTAATTGTTCTTCGGGTAAGGCTTGATAAAGGAAAGCAATAGCGGTTTTATCCTTTTTCTTATCGGGTTGAGTCGATTCACTCGGCTCAATTGTTTCCCATAAACCATTCGCTTCGAGAATGATTTGCATTTGAATTGCCCATAATGAGTAATTCACGGGCTTTAGGATTGGGCATTGAAAATGGGGTGTACTATTTGAAATGTTAGTACTAGGTTCCTTATTACCACTTTCTTTCGTCATATCTTAAAAGATAATGACAATAAATCTCCAAAAAAGAATTTTAACACAAAGTGTGTTTCAAAAAAAATTCTTATTTTCAAAAATGAGCTCTTAATGTTTTATCTTCCTCAAATGGGTGTAAAACTTTCTAGGTATAGTTTTTTTTTAAAATTTAAACTATCCTTGGAGATTATAAACTCAAAAATGAATAACCTAAGGTTAATTACTCCTTACAAATTATTCCTAATCAGTATACTAAGCAGTGTAATCACTAGGTTAGATATACTATCCAAAAATGATAAGATTCTAATTTTAAAGATAGCTTATCAAAAATAAAACAATATATATCAAAAGGTAATATATAAAGTAAAAAATGAAAGGTGGTATTTGTAATCTTTTTGGAACCTAGAGGGGTTGATGGTCTAACCCGATGCCCTTAATAAAAAATCCTTTTCTGTGTGTTGCCCTAACTGTGTACGCGCCTTTCTTTTTATTTGTTTCTTATCTCCTTTATTTGAGATAGAAATAAACGCGTATATCTTTTTCTCTAAGACAAGTTTCTTCTGTCTCTCTCTCTTGGGAAGAAATCTGCTTCTTCTCCTTCTCCAACTGATGATGGTTAACTTCCTGGTTTTGGCTGTGTTTAACCGTCTCTTCTTCTTCTCCGGTGTTGGGTGTTCTTCGCGAGCACTATTAATCCTCCAATTGAAACCTAGGGTTTCGGATGATTTGGGGGTTTTCTAATCCGTGAGAAGTTTAATGATTGGAGTATGCAAATGAATCAATTGGGTCTCAATTGATCCTTCTGGGCTCGATTCCTTTTATGAACATGTGTGTTTGTCCTAATTCGAATCTTTGATTGTGCCCTCATTGATGACTCTCGTTTAGTTTTT
Organism: Chrysanthemum seticuspe; assembly: GCA_019973895.1. NCBI lineage: Eukaryota > Viridiplantae > Streptophyta > Magnoliopsida > Asterales > Asteraceae > Chrysanthemum > Chrysanthemum seticuspe. The sequence goes on from BPTQ01000003.1 coordinate 83,725,554, forward strand.
AATTGAATCAAAAATATAAAACGATTTTATTCGTTTTTCTGATCCTATTGGATTGGGTAAAAGAAAAACTGGTTTCGAAAAAAAAGAAAGAAAATTTGCGAATTTTCTGTTGCCGGGTTGAGAGTAATCACTATTGTGATTATACCCCTGTTGCGACAGAAGTGTCAAACACAAAAAATGATGTCTTGGATTTTGTGTTCGAATTGATTTGCAGAAATTTTTGTCGAAACTATTTTTTTTTATTTGATTCTAGAACTTTACGAGTGAATGGTAAGTGATAATTTTGGTTAGTAAACCAAACCGCTCTGATGCCAATTGTTGGCCTCAATCAAACGGATCTATGATCTTAACGTAAATCACAAATATACCAAGTAAAAGCAGGGATTAAATGAAACGTAAATGTGTTTATATTAATATGTCATCATCTTGTTCTTACAATAATGTTTACAATATATACTGAATGAAAAGGTGCGAGTGAACCATTGTGTCGGTTCAAGGATATGACAGTTATAATCGTAACTGTTATGTAACTGTTTTTCTGTAACTGTCAATGTTGACTTTCAGGTCTGACTTTAATAGTTGACTTTTGTTGACCAGGTCGTAGTGGTTGTGATGGGTCAAAGTAGGTCGATGGTGATTAACCCAATATTTATATACTAGAAAAAGAATGGGCTACAACCAATCTGACTCGTTGCCCTTTAGCTAAAAAATGAAACTTAACACATTTTATAAAAACACAACCAAAAGTGACCCATTCTGTAAACGGGTATAAATCGCTACTTATAGTAAAAACTCATAGACATAATGGCGGTACCTTTCCATGGTAACTAGTTGGAATACCACCCATATTATAATGCACGGTAGGCAAAACTGGAATTGGTTCCTTTGTAACATCAACACCAGTAAAGATGGCAGCGGTTTCTGAAATGCCAGGATGCCTCTCCTTGAGAACGTTTGGTGGCAAGTGATTCAAGTGAAGATAAATGTGGTCCTTCATGGGGCCTGTTGATAGAAATCAAAGTTAATAATGAATATAGTTGCAGAGATTTAAAGGTGGCAAGCAAGTCCAAAAACCATTAATATATTCATCATCAGCTGAATTTTGACAAAACTTATCACAGACAAAGGTTATTACTTAGACAGATTCAAATCTTGGGCATGTCTTGACTACTTCTCAATTGTAATGGTCGTTATTACAAAGTTTAACAGTTTCACCAAAAAATATATGATATATAAATCAATATTTTGTGGATAAGAAACGAAATCAACAATACAAATGTTGGGGCGTAATTACAAACATCAAGTTCTGCCTCTAGCGACAGCTGAATTCGCTTTGGTCACAAAACATACGTACACCATGACCTTCTCGAATTTCCATCGTCATAGACCTTGACACAACATCTCTTGAAGCAAGATCCTTGGCAGCGGGGGCATAACGTTCCATTCATCGTTCCCCTTCACTGTTCCTTAGAATACCACCTTCACCACGAGATCCTATGTATTATTTAAGATTAATGGAAAAGATAATCAGGCATCAATTTTTATCTCATTGATAATAGAGACTACAATGTAGAGGGAACCAACCTTCAGCAATGAGGCAACCAACACCATATATACCAGTGGGATGAAATTGTACAAACTCAAGATCCTGAAATAGATAATGACCCAAAATAAGGATATTACCACATATCAATTAGAAAACCATGAAAATGATGAAACATACATTAGTAAACCTCAAGAGGAAGGCCCTCACGTGCAACCATAGCATTTCCATCTCCTGTGCAAGTCTGAGCAGAGGTTGCTGAGAAATATGCTCGACCATAGCCCTGACAAAATAATAAAATAAGAGCCAAAAGAAATATATATATGTATAACGATCTATCTTTGAGAAATTCCATGTTCAAAGTATCTTTGAGCAATTCCATGTTCAATGGATATATTCACCCCAGTTGCTAGAATCGTAGACGAAGAACGGAACCGATGCAGTGTCCCATTCTCCATGTTCAGTGCAATAACTCCTTGGCAGCTGCCTGATACAAATTAAATCATATGATCTACTAAAAATTCTACAGAAACAAAATTTATCTTCTACGCTACATATCCTACTAACAAATATATCTGATTAGATGAAATAACTGAGCTTAAGACAATGGAAGAAAATAAATTTAACATACCATCACTACCCATGATCAGATCCAAGGTAAAATATTCAACAAAAAACTGTGTATTATGTTTCATGGCTTGACCATACAATGTATGCAACAGTGCATGCCCAGTTCTATCAGCAGTACATGCACATCGATAAGCTTCTACGCCTACAGTTATAAGAATATAAGTTACAAATATCCTCATCTCCAAGATAGCACCATCATGTATTCAAATCATAGCTTTGCCAAAGTCCAGACTTTGTCCACCAAATGCCCGTTTATAAATTTTTCCTTTATCAGTTCGAGAGAATGGTAGTCCATAATTTACAAGCTCGATAACTGCTTTGGTGCTTCCCTACACATATATTGGATAGCATCCTGGTCACCTACAAAAGTTCAAATATATGTGTTGTGATACCAGGAAATGGTAAGCTACAACTCTGTTTTATTTTTATTTAAATATAACAGGGAAGCAAGAATTACAAGAAAGATTACATACTGATCAAACACCTAATACACTTGAGCTAAATTAAGTGTATATAGTAGGAGGCAGTAGGCACTAAATCACACTAAAGTCTCGATTTTGTGAGAAAAGAAAGATACCTAACCAATCGCTTCCCTTTACAGTGTCATACATGTGCCACCTCTAGTCATCTTCAGTCATATTTCCTAAAGCAGCATTAATACCCCCCCCCCCCCCCCGGGCATGCAGAACTAAAAGATAAGCAAGCCTTTATCACCAAGCACAATTATAAACAAGTAAAAAAAAATCATCCATGTCAAAATCGCTAAACTAGCTTGGCACATCAAGGTAAACACAATTAGATACTGCAAACTCCACTAAATGTAATTAGGTACCGAACAAGCACACAACGAGAATGACCCTTCCTATAAAACCTCTAATATTACACGTCATGAATGTCATCCTTCCATGCACTTCTACCTAGGGCCAATTATCTCGAGAACACCACTAATGCAAATCTCTCTTCATTTTCTCCCTCGGATCAATTGTGGTTGACTCCTACCTCTGCTTGGTATAAGCCTCCTCTTCTGAACGATGCATGTTTTCCACTTATGACTAGAAGCAACTGCAATCAAGGTTCTTACCGCTGTCATTTTTGCAACAGGAGCAAATGTCTCTTCATAATCCATACCATACTATTGAGCATAACCTTTGGCAATAATACGAGCCTTATATCTTTCAATGGACCCATCAGATTTGGTTTTGATCTTATAGACCCAACGAGAGCCAATAGCACGATTTTCGACTGGCAACGGTACTAAGTCCTACGTCTGAGTCTGATGCAATGCAGCAAGTTCTTCAGCCATAGCAACCTGCCAAAGTGGATAACAAACAACCTCTATATACGACACAGGCTCATGAAGACGATGTACAAAATCAATAAACAAACTAAAGGAAATAGTATAACAAGAATAAACAAAATCATCCATTTTCGTAGAATTACAATTACGCTTTGTTCGACCACTTGGAGGAAGACCATCAACAACTTTAGTAGATGATTGGGTAGTCGTAGGAGGAGGTTGAGTAATAGTTTGTGTAGCCTCGGAAACTGTAACTGGTGGTGTTTTGATAGTGGTGGTAGTTTCTGGAGGTATATATGATACATGTAGTGTTTCAGTAGTTGTGGGTTTCGAGGTTGTTTCTGAGGCTGGTTCTGCTGTTATTGGTGATACAATAGGTGAATGTTCTTCAAAGGGATCAATTTTTATAAGTTCATATTTTGTCAAATTATGTGAACTAGCAGTAACAGAATAGTACGAAATGTGCTCTAAAAATTCAATATGGCCAGATGTATACAACTTTTGACCGACCGGATCATAATATCGTATCCCTTTTGACTGAAACCCTAACCCAAAAACACACATAAAGTAGATTTTGGTGACAATTTTGTACGCTCATGATGTTAATTTTAGACCAGGTTTTAATATTTATAATTTCTCATCTACCTATGGTCTACCTATGCACTAACGAGCAGAGAACCCGGTCGTGTGTAGTGTAGTATTTGGTAAAGATTAGGTCGTCCCAAGAGCTATGTGTGCAAATTCTTACTTAAGTTTCTATTGTCACTAAAAAAGGGGGTTTATGATTTGAATTGTAATAAACTAATAAAAATGAAATAAGCTCGAAGCATGAACATGGGTAGGATAAGGCATGGGGTTCACATTAAAGGTGTAAAAATAAAACGAACAAACAAATAGTCTTAGCCTATAACCAAATCGTCACCGTCCACCGTCTATCCAAAATTCAAGCTTCAAAACGTGAAAACCGGATCATCATGTGAAAAGTTAGTGTGCCATAAGTAGATGTCATATAAGGAAGTGCACACTAACTTGGTCTTCAAAAATGCTAGTTGGTGTAATCACGTCACCAACTCGTATCGTCAAATGAATCTGAACGAGGCAATTTCCTCGTTGCTAGTCCAATAAGCTCTATAATGAATTTTAAGGATTAGTGCTTACAATATCTACGCTAACATTTTCTTTAACAATGATAAACAAATAAACTACTACTAATTTTATTTATTTTTATTATTATTTTTAATTTTTTCATAACTAAAAATACAATAAAATAAATAAGTTATCCCCCCACTTGAGATGCGAGGAATATGGGGGGGTCTTCAAAAATATGTCTTCAATGTACGCGTGATTCCCGGATCTCTCAACCTGAACCTCAAACTTGGGCAAACGAAAATTTTCTCAATCATAAAACCAAGACTACACGGTAGGCTAAGTCGAATAGGTGTAAACGAAACAATTTGTAATTTGGGTTAAGAAACAAAAGATGGCTCGGAGGAGTGTATCTAGGGGTAACTTGAACTAAAGGTGAGTGTAACAAAAAGGTTTATCACGGGAGGTCGAAAAGTCGAGGTGACTAATCGATAAACACACACAGTATTACACCTATGGGTTGTTTTGGTGTAAATCCTAAAATATTGTCTTCTCAAACTATCTACCCCAAATGCATCAAGAAAACTCAATGCTGTTACATATTGGTTTTCACAAACACACAATCAAGCACATATATGGATCGAATGGTATGAATTCTAGAGAGAGAAAGTGGAAAAGAGTTGAGAACTTTAGTGAGACAAAGAAAAATGTATTATAAAAGCTCCAACCCTTTGCATTGCTAGGAAAAGGGTATTTATAGTTAGTTACATGAGACGCCTCCTATGGGCTGTGGATCAGGTATACAGTGGGTAAAGACCCGTCCGTCTTCCACGGTGTTACTTATACTACTAGTAAACTAACTAATATAACGTTATGTCTACGAGCTATAATATGCTGAACTATTGTTGGGGTGACTGACACTTCTACATGGATTTTCTAAATTCTAACAATCTCTCCCTAAGGGAGGTCACCCCATGAATTACATTGAAAATCCTAGCATTTTATCTATAATCTTTAATGCTCGAGCTCGTAGAATTTGAAGCTTCTTTAACTTTAACTTTGCACATTAGTAGTGATTCTTTGGCTTTGAGTGTTTCTTTGATAAGTGATCAGGAGATTTCATTGAGACCATCTGCAACATATAATCTCCAGATCATCCGTTGTTGTATTTCCACCATGTGATGTTGTGACTTTAGGACTGACATGCTCACATTCTGGATCATGATATCTTCTCATCAGAGTAGCGAAAGCTTTGTTGATTCATGATATTTGTAGCAGCGTAGCAGAAGCATAGATTGAAAATATCAAAGCCAGTTGATGAAGATATGCATTTATCATGATTTCTTTAGAAGTGAATGCGATGTGTGAGCATGCGGTTATGGATAGACTCCTGAATTCTGATCACCTGCAACCAACGGGTGTCCCTGCAAATAATAGTTAGCAATAAAGTGCACGAAAGTGTCTTTGATAACTTTTGTTGAATGGGGTTGCAAGAACCACGGTTCCCCGTTGATCAGTACAAGTACTTCCTGTGATCAGGTAGAATTCCGAAGAACCTCCTTGACAGGGTTTCCCAGCTAATCAAGCCGTTCTCAAACCGGAATGTCTCAAAGAAGACAACACGAAGTGAGTGAACCAACGAATTGAGATTCACTGATTGATGAAAAATGGTTTGAAAAAAAAACAATCGTGTATTGCTTAACAGAAAGTGTTTTGCAATACAACGAAGGTTTTATGGAAAACCAATAATCAATCACAAATACCCCTTTTAAATTTTGAAAACTTAATACATAGTCGATGTGCTGGAGAAAATAGTTGTTGAGCACAACAAACGGTTTTTCGAAGGTATCCGTCAATCCATTTCCTGGACCAAGGTTGATTCAAGAGTGAATTGCCCCATCGTTTCTATCCAGTTGTCACAAGTTTGATCTTTTCAGAAGATCTCACAAGTCACCCACGAAGAGCTTGTTTGATGGTGGCTCTAGAAGGATTTCCATCTTCATCGTGAATATATGACATATCACTCGAATGTTCTGGCAATACCACAAGGATAATGCGTAGGACTCTCAATATATAATTTCTTACTTTCCACATTGTGTGAAATAGTAAGTATTCATTAATTATGTGTCCTAATGAGATTTATTGATGATCTCTTGGCTCTAGACTAAATAGTGCATATTTGGTTTCCTATGCCGGAGACTAGGGAGAGTATATCCTTCTTCAATACCAACAATCTCTAAGAGAAAGTCGATAGATTATGTAGGTTCTCCGTGAGAATGAAACAAGTCCTTTTAAGAGGAACTTGAGTAGCTTGGGAAGTTTTAGTGTAGTGTGTCACTGGGTCCATGACGTCTTGTCTTCAATACTGGCGTAACCTTGGTAACCACTGGTAGCATATGAATTGAACCCGATTTCTACCCTAAGGTTGACTTAATAGATGGCTATTTCTATTCACCCTTTTCACATTCAATTCTTTTTCATTCTTCAACCCCTTCAGTGCTTACCGAGACTTCATAACTAGAACTCTGTTGGGTTTAATCCAGTACTAGCTCTGTCTCAGTCCGCACTCTTCCCATATTCTCATTTTTCTCCTTTTTTCATCATACCTAAGGACTTCTACACTATCTAGTGGATTGTCCCTGGGTAGATCCCTCCGGCTCTGGCGGGATCATGGGAACGAATACCTAACCTAACCATCCTTATATCTCCATGCATAAAGTAAATTGGTCGGTCTTTTGGTATTGTTCATTCCGCCTCGAAACCAATTAAAAACCATTTGAAAATCAATCAAGGTACTTGTGATATAAAATCAAAGCGTTTTGTACCTTAATTGTTTTTTATATTTTAGAAATGCTCCCCCTCAACATGTGCTTCAAGTGTTAGAAATTATTTTAGCACATGGAGGCAAGAGGACTTTTGAAATCTTAGATTGAGAATGAAAGATCCAATCTTTGATTAATATTTTCTAAAATGATCATCATCACTTCCCGATCAAATCTTGTATTTTAAATACTTTGGATGAGATATTTTAGGAAGGATGAGGTTTTCTTTTGATTGCTCCCCCTGAATGTGTGCATCGAGATTCGAAAGTGTTTTGCACATATTAGAGGGAACCTGCACTTTGAGATAAATCAATCACATTTCAATCCTTTTTGGTTTAAGATAAATGCTCCCCCTTAACATGTGCATGGAAAATTTAAAATCGTTCGGCATATGTAGGGAGGAGTGCTTGATATTGTATTTCAAAAACCACTTATCGAATTATCAGATTATATCCAATTTAAATCACAAAATCTCCCCCGATCACAATTTTCGAACATTTTGAGATTTGTGATCTCAATTGATTTAAATTATTTTTGAAAAGTTTTTGAGGAGACCTGTGACTTGCTTTTTAAAATATTTAACTGATAAGGATCAGATTATGAGACTTTAAACTCCAACGATCAAACATGCTTAAGTATCTTATGAAAACACAATATTAGCCTTGGTTTGGATCCAATTGTACAAAAAAATGTTCTTTTTGATTATCCAAATGTAGACCTTGCTCGTTTACGTGCCAATTGTTTGAAAAAAATAATCTTATTGTTTTGATTGAAATCATTCTCCCCCTCAATCAACGACCAAAGTTGTTGATTAAGTGATAGAGATTTTGACAAATGATAAGTCTAGATGATTTTCAAAATTAAGACCGACTTATTTTCAAAGAAATTTAGTTTTCATTAGATGACAAATATTTTTCAGAAGAATATTTAGAAGGAAAAAATATTTGTGAGGAAACATTTGTCTTTTTGGCGACAAATTTTCCTTATGAACTTTTGTTTTTAGAATCAGAGCATGAGGTTTCAAAACTAGATTAAGCATGGCTCTGATCTTTCTTTTAAAAACGGGTTACTGCCTGAAATGACAATAAGCCTACATTTATCTCCATCCCATTTTTTTATTAAATAAAATATTTATTATTTCTATTCGAACTTCATCTAAAGACCCGTGCCATTTTTGAATGACAGATCAAAGTCCGTATATGTTATCGAAACCAGATAACATGATATGAAAAACAATATTTTTGGACTTTTTCAAAATTTTCTGATTTTTATGGGTTTTGAGATTTTATATTTTTCTATTTTTCTTTTTGATGGTTTTATAATTTTGTATTTTGCTTTTTGATAAAATATGTACAAAGAATAGATGAGGAAACACCTTTACTCCTCATCTTCCTCCTGAAGACATTTGAGTGTCTCAGGTTGTAGGCTCTTTAAGCCAAGTCGTGGAAGAATAAACTCAAACCGTTCTCTAGGAAGAGATTTAGTGAAGATGTCTGCCAGCTGATATTCAGTCCTTACAAAATATAGTTCAACCACACCTTTCTCCACTTGCTCCCTAATGAAGTGATGTCGAACGTCAATGCGCTTTGCTCTTATGTGTCGAACATTGTTGCAGCAGAGAGCAATGGCACTTTTGTTATCACAATACAGAGGAACTTTGTTGAATACAAAGCCATAGTCAAATAATTGGGACCTCATCCATAAGATTTGAGCACAACAAGATGACATGGCTATGTATTCAGCCTCTGTAGAGGATATAGACGTACTCATTTGTTTCTTTGAGGACCAAATTACTAACTTATCTCCCAAAAACTGAGCACCTCCTGACGTACTTCGACGTCTATCTTGACACCCTGCACGGTCTGCATCTGCATATGCTGTTAGTGACATATCGGTGTCCTTCGGATACCAAAGTCCCATGTTAATGGTTCCTTGGAGATACCGAAAGACCCATTTAACCACTTCAAGGAGCGTTTCGGTAGGCTTAGCCTAGTATCTAGCACACATGCATACAACGAACAGAAAATCAGGTCTACTGGCTATGATGTACATCAGGGATCCAATCATGCTACGATATTTTGTTTGATCAACCATGATCCCTGAGTGGTCCTCATCTAGTTTTGTACGCTCCACCATGAGAGTGTCAACAGGGTCACAAGAATCAAATCCACATTTCTTTAAGATTTCATTAGCATATTTAGATTGATTTATAAAAATTCCTCTGGGACTTTGTGAAATTTGTAATCCTAAGAAAAATGAAATTTGTCCCGGCATAGATATTTGAAATTTGGAGCCCATCTCCTTTCAAAATCGGCCACATTCATTAGGGTCGGTCGAGGCAAAACTAATGTCATCAACATAAATTTGAACGTGAATTAAATGTTTGCCTGACTTTCTTGTGAGCAATGTGGGATCAACTGCTCCTTTGCTGAATCCATTTGTCAAAAGAAACTTTGACAATGTATCATACCATGCCTTTGGAGCTTGCTTCAAATCGTAAAGGGCCTTCTTCAAGCGGTAGACATGGGTAGGATGCTCTGGATTCACAAAACCTTCGGGTTGACTGACGTACACCACTTCTTTAAGATCTCCATTAAGAAAGGCAGTTTTAACATCCATATGATAAACCACCATGTTTTGCTAGCAGCATTAGCCAAGAAAATTCTGATAGCCTCAATTCGTGCAACCAGAGCAAATGATTCCTCAAAGTAAATACCCTCCTCTTGTCGGTATCCTTTAGCCACTAGCCTTGCCTTATTTTTCAGAACATCACCGTGCTCATCAAGCTTTACTTTGAAGATCCATTTGAGAGCAATAATCATAGCACAATCTGGAGCAGGTAATAATTCCCATACATCAAGACAATCAAAATCTTGGATTTCTTCTTACATAACACTAAACCAGCTGTCCTCAAACATTGTTGTTTTGACATCTTTAGGTTCGATCTTTGATAATACAGAATTGAAGAAGCACCACAAGGCATCAGTAGCAAGTTGTTTACGAGTGGATACTGGGCGAGAAGGGTTCCCAATCATGTTGTCCAATGGATGATCATGTGTCTACTTTCTGAGATATGCATATGGTTGATGATGAGGAACTGATGTAGCACAGTTTGGATCCCCTGATGAAGATGGTTTAGGTGTTGGTTCAGGGGCAAATATGTTTTCAAACTGGGCATCTTTGGGAGTAGCAAAGGGGTTATCACCATCATAATTAGTAGCTACATTTCCATGATGTACAGCCGAAGATTGAGGATTCCAAGATGATGATGAGTGATCGGAAACTGGCACTTCTTGAGATAAAGTCATTGAAATGGATGGACCATTCATATTGGTTGGTATAGGAGCAGCTGCAGTTGGTGATACAGAATTATCATTAGCCTGAGGTTCATAATATTCATCAAACATGGGATCAAACAATTTCTTCAAATCTTCTTCTGATGGAGGTACATAAGGATCTGTAGGAGAGTGATTCAGTACAAGAGTAGAACTGATGGGCTTACATGACAAAAATTGAGGTGCGGGTCCAGAACCGGATTGTCCAGGAGCCGTATACTCAGACAGCTCTTTTATTGTAGATTCGGTAACCCCTCCGGTTTGGTGCATAACCAATGAAAACTCCAATGTCCGCCTTAGCTTTCAATTTACCCAAATCTTGCCTTTCATTAGTAGGATAGCATAAGGCACCGAGCACACGTAGAAAAGAAAGATCTGGTTTTCGGTTGTGGACAAGTTTGTAAGGAGTTTTTCCATGAGTTGTATGAATTAGGGAACGATTTTGGGTGTAGCATGCAGTGGCAATGGCTTCCGCCCAGAGAAACACTGGAGCCTTTGAATAGATCCCGTTCTGTTGAGGAGTACGTGGAACACTTCTTTTGTGGCTGATTCCAATGCTTTCGTAAAACTGACTTAGTACTTTGTTTACAAACTCAGTTCCATTTTCTGTTCGGATAATTCTGTCTGTTTTATTAAGCCAAACCTGCAGCTGTTTAATAAGCTTGATGATGACTTCTGAAGTTTCATCCTTTGACCTCAAAAACTTAACCTACGTAAACCGAGAGTAGTCATCAACCACGACTAGCACATATTTCTTCCCGTTTATAGTTTTCACTCTCATGGGTCCGCATAAATCCATATGAAGAGTATGAAGAACTTCCATAATTGAGTTTGCAGTTTTAGGTTTATGGGCATATTTCTTGCTTTTTCCCAATTGGCATGCTGAACAAAGATGATATTTTTCATACTTTAATCTGGGAAAGCCTCTTACGAGGTCCTTTCTAGAAAGATCATTTATGGTTCCAAAGTTCAAGTGATTGAGACGACGATGCCATAACCAATACTTTGTTTTAGAAGCCTTTGACAACAAGCAGATTGGAGAAGACTTCATCATGTCTTCGATGGAGATGGTGTACAGATTAGTGCCACATGTTCCCTTTAAAAGTTCAACACCATCTAGTTCTCTAACGAAGCATGTGTGTTTTCTGAAGGCGACTTGAAGATCAGAGTCACAGAATTGACCAACAGAGAACAGATTATGACCGAGTCCTTCAACATAATATACCCGGGAGATTACACTGTCACCAAATACATAATCATCGTAACCCATAATTTCCCCAAAGTGGTCATTCCCAAATCTAACAGTCCCGATGAATTTATTCATAAAGGTCTTGAGCCGTGGCGATCTACAGTCATATGCTTTGAATAGCTTGAGTCCAAATACCACAGAACGATTTGTACGACCTGCAGTTGAACATAGACAAGTATGGATGACTGGATAATTTAAATCCCCATCCGAGAATGAGTTCCACTTAGTTAGTAAATGAGATTAGAATACCCACATCAGTAATAGAAGCTATGATATCATTAGAGGTGGATGCAAGACTAGTAGAAGCACTTGGCCTATGTGTACTATGACTACTTCTTAAGGGGATGATCCTACCAGTAGGTTTCCATTCTTTAGTGGGCATAGATCTATTTCTATTAGGACAAAATTCCTTGACTTTGAATGTGCGGCCAGTGGGTTTCCATTGATAACCCACATTAATGAACTTTCTACCTGTAGGTTTCCAATAATTACTAACCTTTTTTCCAAATTGGCTTTCTGGCATCCTTAACCTGTTTAGCATTTCTTACATTTTTTACTGGGGATTTAACAACATTTTTCAACTCATTCACAACACATTCATGATAAATACCAGAAACCAAACACTCATTACATGTTTTGCAAGTAGTAGCAGAATTTGAATTAATTACAGTACTCTTATAGCTAATACTAGAATCAACACGATTAGTCTTACTCAACACAAACTTATTGTTCCTAAGGTGGTCTTCTACTTTCTTCCCTTTATCACTCTTGGCTTGCGAGGTCCTATTGATGTAGGTTTTACTGACCAGGTTTTAGTATTTATAATTTCTCATAATACCTATGGTCTACCCTAATGCACTAACGGGTAGTGTACCCGGTCGTGTGTAGTGTAGTATTTTGGTAAAACCGAGGTCGTCCTAAGAGCTAAGTGTGCGGATTTAAACTAAGTCTTGGTGTCACAGATTTTAGTATGATTTCGATATAATTAACTACTAAAGAAAATAAAGGCGAGGGTTGTGATCAATAGAGGAGAGGGGTGCTAACCTAGTTACTCATCCTAATTAGTAGTGTTTACGTCTAATTACTTCAAATTACTTCAGGTGGGGTCAAAGTCGCTAGGACAGCATTTGGTCAGTTCGTCCTAACCTATCAGCAAAGGGTCCCAATGGAGAAATCAGGTGACCAGTCATAAGTCCAGTTGTTCTTAGTCCCCTACGCCAAGTCATTAAGTACCGCTACATGCTAGATTCATAACAGTGAGTGCCCGGGCGCTAGCATCTTAAACACTCACCCCCGACTTCTTAAGTTCATCCAAACGGTAGGTGATCAGTTGATCAAATCGCATAAGCAGAAAGGGTCGTCAGTTGGTCATATCTTACCCTTCCCACTCAGTCTACCTACTTAGGGTCAGTTGGTTATATCTCCTAAGTAACTAGCCACTACCGCCATTCAAAACTACTGAAACAAGGGTAACTACCAACAAACTATGCATGCATACACTTAGAAATAATTATACGAAAGCAATGTAAATGCAAACAAAACAATTAAGGAATCATAACCAGGCCAACACCAGAGGTGCTTAGCCGCTCATATTAACTAAAACAATTGATTCAATGTTTAACATTACGAAATACATGAATTGAAAGTAAGGAAAAGATAAAATGCTAATGCTTATCATAGGGGAGTGATTCCTCTCTTGGATATAGCTCTGAATGCTCCTCTAGATCTGCCTTCGACTTCTACTCACGTTCACTTGGTGTTGTATGTGAAATAGGATGCTTTCAAATGCTGGAAATAGTGGGGTATTTATAGGCCAGATCTGGTTACGGCGTAACTAATGTTAAGAGTTACGCTGTAACATATAATTCTTCGTATTTTGCACTAAAAATGCTGGTTACGGTGTAACCATGGAAGGAGTTACGCCATATCTTCAATAAATCTGGGTTACGCCGTAATTGAGACAATAGTTACGGCGTAGCTTGCAGCGGCGCGGAGCCTCATTTGACCTAGTTGGTTACGTCGTAATCTTTGGGAGAGTTACGCTGTAATCTTCTGTTGAGTTGGTTTTCTGAGCCACGCTTTAGTTACGGCGTAATGTGAGAGAGGAGTTACGCCGTACTGCTTCAAAATGAGCATACTATGATATATCTTCAATAAATCTCCAAATCCGTGTCTCTTTAGCTCCAATGCTTGTAATTTACCGGAAAGTAAAATATAGAGGAAAACAAGCGTAAATCCATATAAATGATATAAAATACGAGCATTATCGGGGGAAATTGACACTGAATATTCAGGACTCTTTGATGTTATCAAATATCCCCTAGTTGAACTGTACTTGCCCTCATGTAGACCTTATTAGATAGATTCCTAAAAAGATATCTCCCATTACCTGGAAAATATAAGTTTACAAATCCCTTATGCTAGAATAAATAAAGCCGAACACCTCACAAAATGGTAACAAAACACTCAAATCTCTCAACTATTCTAAGTGTCAATTTCTGGGTGATCACTCATTGCACAGTCATAGCATGTATTCTATCATAAGCTTGGCGGTTACACAAATCTCCACCACTAGAGTTAAGGACAAAACAATTCTCGAAGGCAATATGGGTAGACACGACAATGGTTAAGGATGATTTTTCATTACTAACATGTCTAAGCGAAGTGGACAAAATCAATTATACATGAACAAATCAATGTCCAAGGCACCAAAGATTACTCGCTGCATCACCTAGACACGCTTCATGACTAAGGGTAGGATAAGACATGGGATAAAATTGGTGTAAAAAAAATCAAGAAAATAGTCTAAATCTACAACTAGGTCATCACCACTTACCGTTCGCCCAAAGTTCAAGTTTCGAAGTCAAGAAACCAGATCATGATATTACCAGGTAGATGTGCCATTAGAGGACGTCATGATGGGCACACTTCCAACTTCATTCTTCAAATGTGACCGAGGTGGCCTCCTCGATACTAAATCTATATTAAGCTCAATAGTGCTTATAACATCGCACTTTACAATCAAATGAATAACAATAACTTTTTTTTTTTTTTTTTTTTTTTTTTTTTTTTTTTTTTTTAACATAACATAATAACATAACATCCCCCCACTTGAGATGAACAATATGAGAATTTGGGGGGTCTTCAATGATCTTTAAGGATATGTCATAGACGAGAGCGTGATTCCCGAACCTTTCCACTTGAACCTTGAACTTAGGCAAATAATGACTTACCAATTACAAATAAAGACTACATGGTAGGCTAAGGTGTAATGGTGTATCGAAACAATATGTTGTGTGAACAAAAATGAAAGGAATGGCTCAGAAGGGTGTATCTAGGGGGATCTTGCACTAAAGGTGAGTGCAACAAAGGGTTTAACATGGGGGTCGTGAAGTTGAGGTAACTAATCAATAGACACACAATGGTAGGCTATTTGGGTGATAATCCTATAATATTGCCTTCTTAAACTGAAAAGTCCAAATACATCGAGCTAACTCATACCTCGTCTATGGTCTCGAAATGATGTAAAGGCCAAGTTCTAAAGTTTACAAGCTACCGGCACACTCATAATTTAGTGGATCTGGGGTAAAAATTTGGAAACGGATAAGGCTCATCTCACCATATAATATCAAGGGTTATAATGTGCTCGGCCAAGGTCTAATCTAGTTAGGTTAAGAAAAACATGTAAAAATTTTAAAAATGGCATAATTTTTCAAAATAAACTAGAAAAACGAGGGCAATAAAGTTCAAGAGAAAATTCTACTCCCGTCCCCCCACTTGAATTGTACAAAGTCCCTTTTGTACTATGCGTTAAATAATGGTGAAGAGAAAAGTAGAATTAGAACGAGAACTTCCCTGAAATTTGCTCCAAAAAGAAAGAAGGCCTGTAGGATATTGGTTATTGTTTTAATCAAAGAATATGTATGAGGATTAAATCAACCAAGAAGATTTTAGAGAGAGAGAGAGAGATGGGTGGGATACTTTCTAGAGAGAGAAATAGATGAGAGAAAAGGAAGTTGTATGATTAGAGAAATGAAAGCCACCTACGGGCCGTGGATCAGGCATACATTGGGTAAAGACCCGTCCGTCCTCCACGGTGTTGCACTAAGCTAATAACTATACTAATAAACAGTAAATAACGATATGTCTACGAGCTAACTTGTGCTAGTCTATAGTTGGGGTGACCGACACTTTACTATGGATTTTCTAAATCCTAACAATCTCCCCCTAAGGGAGGTCACCCCATGAATTACATTTTGTGTCCTAGCATTCTATTCTTGACTTCGTTCTTGAGCTCGTAGACTTCAATTCTTCAAATTAAGCATTCTTTGTGCTTTAGCATTTTGTGAATTCTTCAAAGTCCAAATACTTTGTACTTTCAGTGGAGGTCTTTGAGCTGATCCACATCTTGATGATCTTCGAGCTTTCTTTGAGATCATCAGCCATAGTAAATCTCTGGATCACCCTTTGTTGTGTTGCCTTCATGGGATGTTGTGACTTTCGGACCGACATGCTCACATTCTGGATCATGATTTCTTCTTATCAGAGTAGTGGAAGATTTAGTTGATTCATGATATTTGCAGCAGCGTAGCAGAAGCATGCAATGAAAATATCAGAGTCGTTGATGCAATTCATCATGATTTCTTTAGAAATGAATGTGTTGTATGAGCATGCGGTTATGGATTGATCTCTCCATTCTGATCAGCTGCAAACATCGGGTGTACCTGCATACAACAGTTAGCAATAAAACGCACAAAAGTGTCTTTGAACACTTTCGTTGAATTGAGGTACACGGCCCACGGTTCCCCGTTGATCAGTACAATTACTGCCTGTGATCAGGAATAATTTCGAAAACTTTCCTTGACAGGGTTTTGCAGCTGCTCTAGCCGTTCTCAAACCGGAACGTCTCAAAGAAGACAACACGGAGTGAGTGAACCAGTGAATTGAGATTCACTGATTGATGAAAAATTGATTTGAAAAACAATCGCGTATTGCTTGAAGAAAGAGTTTTGCAATACGACGAAGGTTTTATGAGAAAGATCAACTTTCAATCAAAAACACATTTTAATTTTTTGAAACATTAATACACAGTCGATGTGCTAGAGAAAAGATTTTTAAGCACAACGACCGGTTTTTCAAAGGTATCCGTCAATCCATAACCTGAACCAGGATTGAATCATAATTATGAATTGTCCCATTGTTTCTGTTTAGTTGTCACATGGTTGATCTGTAGGATAGATCTCACATGCCACCCACCAGGAGCTTGTTTGATTTTGGCTCCAAAAGGCTTTCCATCTTCATTGTGAACATGTTAGCATATCACTCAGATGTTCTGGCAATACCACAAGGATACTGCGTAGGACTCATAAGATATAAACTCTCTTTCCACATTGTGTGAAACAGAGAGTCTTCATTGACAGTGTCCTAAAGAGATTTATTTGATGATCTCGTGGCTCTAGACTCAATAGTGCACATTTGGTTCATATGCTGGAGACTAGGGAGAGGGTCTCCTTCTTCAATACCAACAATCTCTAAGAGAAAGTCGATAGATTATGTAGGTACCCCGTGAGAATGAAACAAGCCCTTTTAAGAGGAACTTGAGTAGCTTGGGAAGTTTAGTGCAGTGCGTCACTGGGTCCATGACGTCTTGTCTTCAATACCAGTGTTACCTTGGTAACAACCAGTAGCATATGTATTGAACCCGGTTTCTGCCCTAAGGTTGAATTATTGGAGGGCTATTTCTTTTCACCCTTTTCTCATAAATTTCTTTTTCATTCTTCAACCCCTTCAATGCTTACCAAGACTTCATAACTAGAACCTTGTTTGGTTTATTCCAGTTCTAGCTCTATCTCAGTTCGCACTCTTCCCATATCTCATTTTTCTCCTTTTTTTCATCATACCTAAGGACTCTACACTATCTAGTGGATTGTCCCTGGGTAGATCCCTCCGGTTCTGGCGGATCGTGGGAGCTAATACCTAACCTCACCATCCTTATAACTCCATGCATAAAGTAAAATGGTTGGTCTTTTGGTACAGTTCATTCTTCCTTAAAACCAATTGGAAAATCATTTGGAAAATCTATCAAGGTACTTGTGATATAAAATCAAAGCATTTTGTACCTTAATAGTTTTGATCATTTAGAAATGCTCCCCCTCAACATGTGCATATGATTTTGAAATTGTTTAGCACATGGAGGCAAGATTTCTTTGAAATAATTTCTTGATCACAATTTCCGTGGAAAAAGCCATTTGATTTTCTTGGTAAATTCTCCCCCTCAATATGTACATAGGATATTTGAAGTCATTTTAACACATAGAGGAAAGAGTTCTTTTGAAGTACTTTCATGATCACATTTTCCATAGAGAAAACCATTTCAAATTCAATCAAGGTACACATGATAAAACGTTGAAACCTTTGTACCTTGATAGTTTAATTTCATTAGAAATGCTCCCCCTTAATATGTGTTTCGAGATTCGAAAGCGTTTTAGCACATATGGGAGAGCTGTCTGCACTTTGAGTCAAAACGATCACTTGTTATCAGATTTCATATTTAAATCACATTTTCTCCCCGAATCAAAAATATCAAATCCTTTGAGATTTTGGATCACAAGTGATTTAAATAGGTTTAGAAAACATGGGATAAAAATGTGTTCAGATTAATTTAATTCTGATAGTGGAACAGATTTAGACATTAAAATATTGTTAGTGTCAGGTATGATAATTTTTTTAAGAGATCTTTCAGGTAAAATAAAACATTTTCACAATCAAACAAGAACAGAAAAAATTTCATTTTGAAAGACCTTTGAATTTTAAAGAGAATCTTACCATGGCATAACATTAAATCTTTAGATCACCACATTTTAACGTACAAACGCACCTTTTGATGAAATATCGTTTGAAAATATTTAATTTGAAATCACTGAAGATTTGACAAAATAAAGTCCGGTTGATTTCAAAACTTTGAATCCGATTTATTTTCAAAACAATATTTTTCCATTTTCAAAACAATATTTTCATAATGTTTTAAAAATGTTATCATCCACTACTTGACCTGCACAAACATACGTTAGGTGGTTGAGATGCTTTTGTTGTTGTTGCTGGAGGTTTGGAAGAAAACCATCTGCAGAAGCAGTAAGACTTCTTACGTTGCATTTTTTTCATGCCAACTGACGTCAAATAAAGCTCCGTTTCTTTATTTGTCAACCCAAGATATAGTTACCCTTTCCTTTCGGCATCCAATCATCTTCATTTGTGGGATCCGGATCAGGAACATTCTTATAAACCAATATACCTGCATACGTTAGTGGACACAAACAAATATATGGTGGTCGACATCACCCAAACAGCAATCGACTAATAACAGTCATTCAACATATCAGTCAGATCATATAAATCATGGGATTATGTGTTCGTCAAACTCTAATCATCTAAACCTAACAATCATATCCTAAGCACCTAGTCCTTCAACGTACGTTAACATCATTTTTCAGTTAAGCATTTAGGATAATTATGAAAGCCCGTTAGATGATATATATTTGAAAAACATTCTCCCCCTCAATCAATGACTCATTTCATAAAAGTTTTGAAAGCGCTGAAGTCATTGATTGGGTTTGAAAATTTATGAACATTCTGATACTGATTGATTTTTAAGCAACTCAATTTACCACCATTTTGTTAAAACAAATATTTTTCTGAAGAATTTTAGAAGGAAAAATATTTTAGTAGGAACAACAGTCTTTTTAACGACATGCTTTCCTTGTTAAAGTTTTAGGATAAGTGCACGAAATATTTGAAAATTGGTTTAGCGCAGCACTTTCCTTTCTTGAAGAGCAGGTTGCTATCTGAAATAATAGCAAACCATAGTTTTAAGCACGGGTTACAGTCTGAAGTTACTGTAAGCCATATTTTGAGACATGTTTAGAAAGAAATATTTACACCTCCTGCTCGAACTTCATCTAAAGTCCCGTGCCATTATTGAATGACATTTCTAAGACCGTAGATGTTATCGATACCAGAAGACATGTCATGAGAAAACATATTTTTGGTATTTTTCAATTTTCTGATTTTTTATGGGCTTTTGATGATTTTATATTTTTCTATTTTGTTTTTGATGGTTTTCTATTTTTGTATTTTGCTTTTTGAAAAATATTTACAAAGATAGAGAAATAGTTTAAGAAGATGATGATACGAGTACCGAGGTAAGGAAATCGATCAGCACTTTGTAGAAGATAGAAGTCATCATCTCTTAAACTTTCACCACCAAAGCATTCGAGGCTCTTGAATCGTCGTAAGAAGTTGAGCCTTCAAAAAGTGAATCTTTGGTAGCTTCCCCCCAAACCGACAAACATCGAATAAAGACCATTTCCCTAAGAAGTAGAGTTGAAGACAAAGCGGTCTCATTGAATGAAGCTTAACACCCCAAAGAAGACGATAACACCGAAGTAACAAGTTGAAACATGGATCATTGCTGCGGTTATCAAACCCGGAATAAATGATTAAGTTTGAGATCACATGAACTTGTTGTGCATCCCCGATGTACACATTACTCTTCGAGATTGAGAAGTTGTCTATTCAGGGGAACCATATATCAACATCTTTATTTTACCTAGTGCATTCCAGTTATCTTCCATATAACCAATCAGCCCATAATGAAGCAATAACCAGAAGCGCTTTATCATAACCATATCAAAGATGTCAATAAGCAATATCATCTCACGCTCAAAACATTCTTCTCATATTTCTTCCAACTGAACACTGAAGTAACACATACCAAAAGTCTCCAGAGACTACTTCCCCCAAATAGTTGGAATAATACATCCTTCCCCCAAATAGTTGGAATAATATATCCTTCCCCCAAATAGTTGGAATACACCAGAAGCCACGAGTTAAACACTGAGTTTCTCTGCGGTTATGAAATTTGTCTCCCCGGAATAACTTCAATATAGAAGAAGTATTTAGTTCAGCCCATGTACTCGTTGTGTGTTTAGATGTATGTCTCCTTCCCCCTTGGTGGTTTTGATACCTCAGAATCAGCAAAACATAATACACTCATATACTTGAAATAGAGAAGAACAATAATTAGCTCAAATGAATCCTGTGAGAATCAACTGCTACAGAAACTCTCTCTGACTATCTTTATCAACCCATGTGTAGACACTTTGAAGTGACCACTGATGAAGAAAACCCGATATACCAATCTTGAAACTGAAGTCAAATTCTCCACATTTGTATCTTAAGCTTGCACTTAATAATGGAAGAACGGTGTCGAGAATTTATGCTTCAAGCAAATTTCTAAGTACTCACTACTCAAGCAAAGTATGAGACATTAACACCTCTTGCGATTATCCACACCGTCATATGCGTGTGACACTGAGTAAAACAAAGTAACTCCTAATAGTGATAGTTAACCAGGTCTTCAACTATCCACCTCGACTGCTGGTAACTAAATAACCCAAGTTACAAACCATTGTTTAAGAAATTGTTCTCACAAATTAAGGTCCTATGACCTTACCTTCCATCTACATCTCCTTTCATTTCACTCCCGTCTTCATCCTCATCTTCATCCCCTTCACTCTTCATCCCACCGTCTCTACTTCTTTTTCTTCAAGAAGTTAGCGAAGCACTTGAAGATCCCTTTAGTTTTTTGCCATTATTATGATGGGCTAGGAATGTCCAGCAATTGATTGATGTAATCTAAAGGGTCGATATCGGTGTTGCCAAGGGGGTTGCTACTTCCTTCTCATTCTCTTTGTCTTTCCCGCTCATCTGATGAATCCGTTGGTGGGTGAGGTCTCTTGCCATCCACCATGAACCTTGTAGTCTTTCCCTTGGATAACGGCACCATGAATTTGTTGCAAAAGCTATGATCAAAGGAATACGGAGAAGGCTCTAAAGCAAATATGAAGTTTGCTAGACGGGATAGGAGCATTGCATAAGGGAGTACCATCTTGTCCATGCTTTTCACAATCGTCATTCTCTTTACCATGTAATATTCTAGGTCACAAGGCAATAAATCATGAAGCTCAAGCATGCATTGGGATGATCCTTGTTGCCTCCCAAGCAAAGCACATTCTCCCTTACTATGTGTTAGAATCACTCCTAACTTGTATTTCAAGTGTTAGTAATCAATATGTAATAGGTTTCTTAATTAGGATTTTATGTTAGTTATAAATGGCAAGGCTTATGTAGAAAGCCCATAGGCCTTGGCCCAAGCCCAATAAGTAAGGAAGGGACTAGACATGTTCCCCAAGTTCCCTTCCCTATTTAAACTCATGTAAACCTTCCTCGGAAGGTTGGTTGTTCATTTCACATCATATCCTACGCATAACCTTTGATAATATTTATACGTGTGTGTTTGTGTTTGTTCAACCAATCTATTTGTTATCTATTTCTTACATATTGATGCTTGTGTTATATTATGGTGACCTAACAGTGGTATCAATCGCCATCTAGTTGGGTGAAACACTTTTGTTTTTGAAGTAAAATACTATACACGTGGGTTTTATAAGCTTAACAATTCATACGCCGAAAAGCTTCAATTTTTACACTTGAAAACTCAAGATTCTTGTGGTTTAAGGTTTATTTAGTATTAAAGTTTAAGTTTTGTGCATCAAGTTTCAAACTTTACGTGTGTAGAGTAGTTTTTAAGCTTGGTTTGTTTCGTGTACCATTTTCTACTCGTAAGGATAAAATTTACTTTGGATTATCAAATTTCAAACTTTCTTGTTATTTTAGTGATATTGAAGTTACGTCATCATTAAAATCAGGTTACAAAACATCTTTGAGCATAAAAATCAGTTTTGGTAAAAGTTGGTACTTTCTACTCGTAACAAAACCCTAGTTCTACTAGTATACTCAAAGTCTACGCCTAAGCCTTGCCTACGCATAAGGAAATCTTCACTTGATCTTCAAAGCTGTTGGTTTACTCAGTGTTATCTTGCTTGGATAAGCCTGAAAATACTTCGACTTTGGATATCTTTTACACTTGGATAAGTGTAAAGGATTTTTGGGTAAAACCCTAGTTTTACGCCTAAGCTTAACACTTACGCGTATAAACTTCTTTGCCTAAGCATTTCCTACGCTTAAGCTTGTCTTACGCCTAAGGAAATATTACGCATAAGATTTCTACTACTAAGTCTTTGGTTTACGCCTAAGCTAAGTTTTTCTCAAGTCTACGCGTAAGCTATCACTACGCTTAAGCTCTTGTCTACGCGTAAGTTGGGTATTAAGCGTAAGGTACTTTCTACGCATAAGTTGTTTTCTACGCTTAAGGTTACTTCATCAACAAAGTTTAATTCGACTAAAAAGATCCATCATCAACACTAGTTTCAATTGTCTCAACCACCATACTCTAGCTACTTTCCTCATGGGTATCCTCAACAACAACAACAACTAACTCAACAACAACAACAACTAACTCAACAACAACAATTCTATCAACAATATCCTCCACCATCTCCACAACAATTGCAACAATTTCAACAACAATTTCAACAACCGTCTCAAATGTATTTTCCTCAAGGAGCAAACCCTCTTCCACCACAGATGGTTCAACCAAACCCTTGTCAACAAGTCCAACGTTGTAACTACTTCCAATATCAATATCCGGCTAAGTATGCTATGAATGTTACAACACAAAAGGAACCTTCTTGGTTTGCAAAGATGTGTGAAGCTTTAAGTAGCCAACAATCCATTCATGAAGCTGGATCCCTTGATAGACCTCCAATGCTTACTCTCGCAAACTACGATCAATGGGTGATAAGGTTCTTTAGGTTTTGTGATCTCAAGAAGCCACATGGTAAGTTTTTGAAGAAGGTCATCCTTGAAGGTCCTTTTCAGATGCTTGCTATCACTGTACCCAGAGATCCAAATGCTAATCCACCAAGAGATGATGTTACCAACGTTGTCGGTCTTGATCAACGTACTACTGACCAACTTCTTCACTTAGAAGTTGATGAAATTTCCATGCAATATATCCTTTTGGGATTACCCAATTCGATACTTCGTAGTGTTGATGCTCAAGATACTGCTAAAGCAATGTGGGAGCACATTCATCTTCTAATGGAAGGCACTGAACTCAATCAAGAGGACATGGAATCCAAAATCTACTTAGCATATGAACATTTCATGATTGAACCAAGGGAGACATTAGAGTCATATCATCATCGGTTCTCAGACATCATCAATGACTTGGATAAACATAATATCATTATGCCAAGGATTGCAATCAACACAAAGTTCCTGAGTTGTCTTGGTCCTGATTGGGAGAAGTATGTTATATTCATCCGTCAAGCGAAGAATCTTCATCAAGCTACATACGGATTGTTGAATGACTATTTGAAGCACCACCAAAAGGAAGTAGACAAAGAAAGAATCATCCATGGAGTCCCTGCTTCGCCTTCACTAACGGATAATCAAACTCTTGTATACTCAAGCATGTTATCCTCAATTTCCAACCTTGCCAACTGTCTTCACAAACCCTCCACAACCAACTGCTCAGATTACACCATATGATCCATCACAACAACAATTACAAGAAACTCAATTGGTTCCATACAACAACAACAATGATCAAGCACGCTATAGTGAATCAAATGAGGATGCAGAAGACTTTGATGCATTGAATCAAGGATTTGTAATGATTGCAAGAGCCTTCAGACGATTTGCTAACAAATCCAACAACCGCATTTGCACCTCATCAAATACAAGAAATCAAGCTGTTGTTAACAATGGAAGGGTTAAGGTTCAGAATTGTGGAAATGGTCGTCAGATGAATAGTGGTCATGGTTTTAATGTTAATGGAAGGAATAACATGGGTGCTCCACAACAACGGATTCAAGTGGTTGATCAGGGAAATTCTCAGACTGGGGTAAATGGTCTCCGACTCCGATGGTATAACTGCAATGAAAAGGGTCATCTGGCTAATGCATGTCCAAAGCCGAGAACAAGAGGCAGCGCTTTTCACAAAGAGGCTTTACTCTTAGCTCTCAAGGATGAAGCTGGTGGAACACTTACCAACAAGGAACAGAGCTTCATGGCTAATGCAGATTATGATGATGACATAGAGGACTTGCAGGCTAATGCAGCTGTGATGTTAATGGCAAACATGAAAGAGCTCCACATGAGTGACACAGTCCCAGTGTATGACACTGATGGCTTGTCTTAGGTACTGAATCAAAATATACTCATTACTGATCTGATATCTCCGCCAAAATCTGCATACGACGAGGCTCAGAGTGTTCAACATGAATCTCCTACATCTCATTCCGACGATAATCAAATGGATCCCGTAGTTATATTTGATGATCAAGATGACCTTATGGTCAATATTGATAATCAAGTTGACTCCGTGGTTATATTTGAGGATCTAAATAACGATCATGTTGAGACTCAAGTTGAACAAGATGAACCTTTTTCTAATCCAGATCTTGAGCTCATGACCAACTTAATTCAGACCACCCAATCTCAATTGGAAAAGTGAAATGACATCAATAAGAAACTGCAAGATAAAATTGCACTGTTGACTAAGGATAATGAATGCTATAAGTTTCAACTCAACATTTTTGAAACTAAAGAGAAACGTGAAAAAGGTTTTGAAGTCGCTTTTGCAAAATTATACCAAAATGAAAAATCTTTGGAAAAACAGATATGTGATCTAGTTGCCTCCAAGAATGCATTGCTTTCTAAAATAGAACAATTAAAATATGATCATAAACAAAAACTTAACGCTATCACTTTGGAAACTCAAAAAGCCAATTCTGAGTTGTTAACTTGTCAAAAACAGTTTTGTGAGTACAAAAAGCATTCGAGGAAACAAATAAATGACTATCTTGAGGAAATTGTCAACTTACAACACAAAATCAAAGAGTTTCAAAATGTTGTTTATAAACATGGTGAGTCAATCACAACAATTCAAAAGTTTTCTTTTAAACCAAATCCAGATAGATATGGACCAATTCTTGCGGATTACCAACCAAGTTTTTCACATAGAGCATTCAAACCAAATCCTCATGTTTACAGTGCAGAACATAGAATTGATGACTCAATTATGAGTGTTGTTGAATATAATCGTATTGAGGAATTAGATGCAGAAGACGAGAGTCGGTTAAAAATGCAAAATGTTGTTTATAACAAACCATTTAACTATTCCAAAGCCATAATTTTCGTCACACAACAGGATACTTCTAACACACCTTGGGTTATCACACCTAATCCTGAGTCCTCCTCTCATGATGGTCCCCACTCCAATGTTTCACAAATTAATGGTCCTTTACCTTCTTTTAGTGAAATAAAGCCATTAGATGAACGATGCCAAGTTCTAAAATATTTTGACACTTTTATGTCTGACATCAAACTTTTAGAACATGCAATTGAAGTTAATTCTGAAATAAAAGCTGCACATTTTCAATCGCCATTTGCGCGACAACAAAGGGATATTTTTCAGAAAGGACTTTTACCACATGTCCGAAATCAAAAAATGTGTGCAATTTATTAGGAACGGAAACTTCAGAAAGAGATTGGACTTATCAAAACAGTTTTCGAGAAAACCAAAACATCAATTTCAAATACTAAACGTAAAAAGAAAACGTTGAGAAATCATGTTGACCGACTCTTGGAAGATGTTATCTGTGCTGATACCATAAATGTTGTGCTATTACATTCTGTTGCATACGCATTTGATTATATCGTTGTTGATTCTGTTGATAATGTTGAGAATACCGATAATGTGTCATAAATCGAATCTTTCAAAATTGAAAATGAGCGATTGTTAAATGAGCTTTCAAATGCAAAACGTCGTCTTCAATGGTGTCAAAAAGATTGTCAAAATCAAGACCTTGCTTTGCAAAACAAAATCAACCAGTTGCGTTCAAAATCTTTTGATCCAAAAATATAACAACTGGATGATGAAAACGTGTCTTTAAAATGTCAAATTTCAAAATATGAACAAGAAATTGCCAACGTCAAAACATAACATGGTGTCATATTTGATTTGCTCAAAAATACTCGTGATAAAGCGTCAAAAGATGTT
Source organism: Chrysanthemum seticuspe (assembly GCA_019973895.1). Classification (NCBI taxonomy): domain Eukaryota; kingdom Viridiplantae; phylum Streptophyta; class Magnoliopsida; order Asterales; family Asteraceae; genus Chrysanthemum; species Chrysanthemum seticuspe. Next base: position 83,752,544 of record BPTQ01000003.1, read on the forward strand.
GATGATCATCTTGCATATACCAAAGAAGTTTTACGAAATAATGGAAACACTCGCTCTGAAAATCAAGATTTGTTACACACTATCCATGACTTAAAAGCAGAGTTGGTAAAACTTAAGCAAGATAAGATTAGTAACACACATGTACTTGCCTCTAGATTTCTTAAAATTGACACTAGAACGCCTAATGACACACCACAAGATACTAATGTGCTTCCTTCCACTGAAACAGGAATAGTTGCCTCTTTTCCCAACGTTAGCACTTCATAGCTTAAGAGCAAAACTAGGAAGAATAGGAAGTTGCAACGTAAGAGAAGAACAATAAAGACCTCTGAAGTAGAAGAACACCTTAGGACTTTGAATAAAACTCATGTTGCACCCACTTTAGACATTGCGTTAGACAAACGTAATAGCCAAAGTGATGTAACGAATGCTGAACCTTTAAGTACTTTGAATGTTATCTTTGAAGCATCTTCTGTTGGTTTTCGTAAAAGCATGTTTTCTTGTTGTCATGATAAATGTGTTGCTAATGCTATCTTATCTCGTAAGCGGAACAATAGAAATGAAATACCTCTAGGCCCACTAATGCTTCTAAGTCTGTGTTAGGTAAACCGCCTACTAATATTTCCGCTACGATCATTGATGTACCAATAGAACCCACTTCACCTCCTAGGAAGAGAATATCACCTAGTGCATTCACTAAGACCAAAGCTAAGACTAGTTGGACTTGGCAGAGATGGTTACAGAACATACCAGGATTTAAATGGATTCCCAAGATCATTAACATATGTGTGTCTAATGTAACTGTAATGGAACCCTCTAACTCTTCGGGTTCCACCTCTACTTCTATTCCACCTGTGTCATCTGTGTGTAATGCAGGTGATACAGATCATCCTCTGGATTGTTGATAGCAGATGTTCCCGACACATGACAGGCAATCTCAAACTATTATCAAACTTTGTTTCAAAGTTCATTGGCACTGTCAGGTTCGGGAATGATCACTTCGCAGCTATCATGGGCTACGGAGATTACATCAATGGGAACATCGAAATTAGCAGAGTTTATTATTTGGAAGGTCTCGGTCACAATCTCTTTTCAGTCGGTCAATTTTGTGATAGAGATTTTGAAGTTGCGTTTAGGGAGAAAACTTGTTTCATTCATGATCTGCAAGGAAACGATCTTATGTCTGGAAACTGCACATCAAGTCTTTACACAATATCAATGCAAGACATGATTGCTTCATCGACCATCTGTCTACTTTCTACGGCAACATCAACAAAATCTTGGCTGTGGCACCGTCGACTTTCACACTTAAACTTTCAAACCATAACAAATCTTGCATGATATAAACTTGTTAAAGGACTTCCAAGATTTCGGTATTCTAAAGATCATCTATGCTCAGCTTGTGAACAAGGGAAAAGCACTCGTGCTCACTTTCCTTCAAAGGTAGAACACAGCTCCCAGCATGTGCTTCATCTCCTTCACATCGATTTGTGTGGCCCGATGCGTGTGCAGACGATCAATGGCAAACACTACATTCTTGTAATTGTCGATGACTAATCAAGATGGACTTGGGTTTATTTTCTTCGAAGTAAATATCAAGCTCTACAGATGATCATCACCTTTCTCATAAAATTTCAAGTTCAGCTCCGGAACACAGTCAGACAAATCAAAACAGAGAGAGGGACTAAATTTGTAAATCAAACTCTTCGTGAATACTATGAGAAAGTGGGAATTGAGCATCAGACATCAATTGCACGGACACCAGAACAAAATGGAGTTGTTGAAAGACGAAATCGTACGTTAGTAGAAGCTGCAAGAACGATGTTGATTAATGCAAAACTACAAGATTACTTGTGGGCAGAAGCCGTGTCAACTGCATGCTACACTCAGAACCGTTCGATGATAACCAAACGCCACAACAAAACACCTTATGAGCTTATCCATAACCGTAAACCGAATCTCAAACACTTTCATGTATTTGGTGCTCTCTATTACCCGAATAATGATCGTGATGACTTTGGAAAGCTCAAGGCTAAAGCTGACATTGGAGTCTTCATTGGTTACTGTGAAAACTCTAAAGGATACCGGATCTGGAATCGTCGTACAAGGGAGATTATGGAAATGATTCATGCAAATTTCGATGAGCTTACAGAAATGGCTTCTGAGCAAAACAACTTGGAACCCCGGACATAACCGTCTAAACTTCCCCCAAACCCCATCATCAGCTGAACCAAGCTTACAGCTTACTCGTCGTCAAACGGAATAGCTATTTGCTCCTCTGTTTAGTGATGATATTGATCAACGTGCTCCAGATGTATCAACTTTTTTCGATGCTCAACCTGATAATAATCCAATACCTGATACACCTGCAACAACCACAACTTTTGAAGAAGCACCTCCAATTGATTCTACAAAAACAGCCGAACAAACCGCATCTAATGACGCTGAACCAGCTGATGATCTTCTGAATCATGATTTACCTGCACCCGCAGATTATGATCCAAATGCGTTCTTCAATCCTTTCGCTAATGAAACTGCCACTTCAGATGTTGTGGAATCATCTACAAACCATTTGAATCCACCTAATCTGCATAATGTATATCAACATCAACCCTCCACACATTGTTGGACTAAAGACCATCCTCTTGTGAACATTATTGGAAACCTGAATCAACCAGTCGTAACTAGACAACGCCTTCAGACTGACGGTGAACATTGCATTCATGCACTTACCGTTTGCCAATCTGAACCCAAAAACATTAAAGAAGCAATGACTTATGACAACTGGATTGAATCCATGCAAGAAGAACTTAATCAGTTTAAACGTCTTGAAGTATGGGAATTGGTTGAAAAACCAACAGGGGTGTATGTTATTGGTCTTAAATGGATTTAGAAAAACAAGTTGGATGCCGAAGGTACGATTATCATAAATAAGTCACGTCTGGTGGCTAAGGGTTATAGACAAGAAGAGGGGATTGACTTCGAGGAATCCTTCGCACCAGTTGCTAGACTTGAGGCTGTACAGATTTTTCTTGCATTCACGGCTCACATGAACATCACAGTCTATCAGATGGATGTCAAAACTGCTTTTCTGAATGGTAAACTGAAGGAAACGGTGTATGTTAGTCATCCAGAAGGATTTATTGATCCAAAGTTCCCTAATCATGTCTACAAATTGAACAAGGCTCTCTACGGTCTCAAACAAGCCCCTCGGGCGTGGTATGATGAGTTATCGTCCTTTCTTCTATCCCATAATTTCGTCAAAGGATCGATCGACCCAACACTGTTTATACAATATCACGGGGAACACATTTTAATCGTTCAAATTTATGTGGAGACATCATTTTTAGGTCAACCCATAAAAAGTACTCAAACGCTTTTTCAAAACTTATGAAAAAAAATTTTGATATGTCCATGATGGGTGAACTTACGTTCTTCTTAGGACTACAAGTTCATCAATCACCCCGTGGTATTTTCCTAAGTCAGTCCAAATATGCTCTTGAAATTTTAAACAAACATGGAATGCAAAGCTGTGATACCTATGCCACACTAATGGCACATACTAAAAAACTAGACACTGATTTACATGGGAAATTGGTTGACCCTACCAAATACCGAAGTATTATTGGGTCTCTCATGTATCTAACAACCAGTAGACCTGACATTGTATTTGCTGTATATCTTTGCTCCCGTTATCAGTCGCGTCCAACTGAAACTCACCTCTCTGAGGCTAAAAGAATCCTACGATACATCAAGGGAACCATTAATTTGGGGATCTGGTATCCGAAGGATTCTGGTTTTAAACTAATAGCTTTTTCAGATGCCGATCACGCAGGTTGCTTAGATTCTGGGAAAAGTACTTTAGGTGGTTTGAAATTCCTTGCTGATAAATTGGTGTCATGGCAATCGAAGAAACAGGACTGTACATCGCTGTCCTCAACCGAACCAGAATATGTAGCCATGTCGGCGTGTTGTGCTCAAGCCATTTGGATAAGAAAACAACTCAAAGACTATGGTTACGTATTTGACTGAATTCCGGTGTACTGTGACAATCGAAGTGCCATTGCGATCTCGTGCAACACCGTTCAACATTCGAAGTCCAAGCACATCGATCTTCGATATCATTTCATCAGAGAGCATGTGGAAAAGGGTACCGTTGAATTATATTTTGTGGGTACTGAACACCAACTGGCGGATCTTCTCACCAAAGCCTTAGCTCTTGCTAGGTTTACTGATTTGATCCACCGGATTGGCATGAGGTGTTTGACTCCAGAGGAACTGGATGAACTTTTAACACATTCTTAAAACCATTCAAACACCAAAACCTCTTTTGTAAATAAACTTATCAAAAATAAAAACAGAAAAATATAAAATCTGATAAAATAATAAAAACATTCTTCTATCTAAATTTCTTCAAACATTGCAAGTACAAATCTTCCGTCAACACTTTGCTCTATAAAACATTTCATTATTTTTCCCGGACAAGTGTTAAGGGGGAGAATGTCAATATCTTTCAGTTTCATAAAACCTTGTACTTCCACGTTACCCATGTTAGTTGTATCTTTGATAATGGTGGATACGTTTCTTGTTTTAAAACTCTCCTCGGACTCAAATTTGTAAAATTTCACTATTTATAAAGTCGAGGGGGAGTGTCGTGAAGTTTCTTTCCAAATAATCTTGTTTTACTTAACCAAAGTGGAAGTTATGGGTCGTAGTTGAAAATAGTTGAGGTGGAGGGACTATTATTGTCAAAAGTTAAAACTCATTTTATACTAAACTCTTCACCTAACTATCATTTCACATTTACTACCTCACCAAATCCACGCCTAACATTCATTTCACAAATTTTTTGATCCCAGTTGAGCAAACGATCTAATATAGAAAATGACTTAAACAAATACTTATTAAGTATCACGCGGAATTTAATACTTAATCTTAAGAAGAAGAACAATGAACATTCAACACCTCAATATTATTATTAATACGGATACTCTAACCAGTATTAGGGTTTTACAACCTTGAAGTGTATCGACTTTAGATATAAAACATACGTACATCTAATCTAACCTAGGACCTCCTTTTATAGGCTAAGGAGTCCTTTACATAATACAATACGTAACCTACAAGATAAATATCTTTTCCATATTTATCTAATACAAAATACTAAACCGACTATACAAAACTAGCAGTGGTTACATTACAATATCCGTGGTTACACAATACTACTAGCCGCGGTTTTGTCTTCATCAGTGGTTCCATTCTTCTGTCCGTGGTTTTATCAATACTGTTCATAGTTCCAACACTTGGAATAATTCTTGATCCAAGGAACCAAAAACCCAACAATCCTCCACTAAACTTGATACATTCAAATAGAATTCTCAAGTTTCCTTTAAGCTCAAAACATCTGAATTGGAGGATGTAGTCAAATACTTACTAGATTTAAGAATTTTCTCATACTTCAGCAACAAATTGTAAGCCTGACCATCATAGGGTATCAACATCTTGATAATACCAGGCTTCAACATCTGAGTAATAACTTCTGGATACTTATTCAATTGAGGATAATCACCTTCTATAAGCATATGAATAACTTCTCCAGAAATAGTTAACACATGAACTCCACAAGTTTGGTATAAGAACCATTCAGTAACTTGTCCATTGCAGAGTCCTTTCCATTCAGGTTCATCATGCGTAGGTTCAAATAGAATCTTCAAGTGATTATAAATCATTCTCTCATGATAATCATCTGGTTGCACATCACCAAACTTATTCCTATAAAGCTCCCAAAGATGCAGCAAATCATCTCTATCAAAATACTGAAGCATCTGTGAAAATTTATTATACTCAGAAACTTCATTATTGAGTCTTTGAATTTTCCAACATCCTTTACTTCCTTTAAGCTCATACTCATAAAAGATAATTTGATTACCATCTTCATTCTCTTTCAGTCTTTTAGAATCAAATGTCTCCTGAATCTCCGATTTCCTCTTTAGATTACTTTTAATCCACTCTTCATCTTTTTCAGAACCCATAGGAGTAAAACTCTCATTGTTAATCCTCATAAACATCAGATACAGCTCATGGATTCTTTCAAATGAACATTTACTAAGATTATTAGGAATATGAATGCCTGAATTCTTAATAATCTTCATCAGTACATTCCTCATCTGTGCAATTGTTGGTGGTTTCTTTCTTATAACTTGTTTCCTTTCTTTACTGATCCTCCTTGCCCATTCACCCAAAAGTCTAGCTCTTTCCTCATCATCCAACAATGCCCATTCTTGTGCAGTATACTCATCATGTATTTGATTAGAAGCTTGAAGGTAGTTTTGTGATTCATACCATGTAGCTAACCATTTCTGACTAGCCTCCTCTTCTTCTTGCTTCCTTTTCTCTAAAGCTGCTTGTTCTTCAGCTAACATCTTTCTTATATACTCTGCATCATAAGCAATCTATTCTTCTTTACTTTTAAACTTCAACTCTGGTTCTGCAACTCCTTTACCTTTTCCAACAACTGATTGAGTCACCTTCTTCCTTAAAGGTTCACCAATAACTAAACTTTTGCTTTTGGGTTTGGTTGCAGTAGATTTAATAGATGAAACAGGTGCAATGATAGATGTAGGGTTAGATGAGGTTTTACTCAGATTGATCAATGTACTTGCAGCTTCTTTCTCAAATTCTTTAGATTTAGGTGGTGATACAGAGATGGTTGTAATAATGGTAGAAGTGGTTATGATAGCAGTGGGTACAATTGTCATGTCTGAAACTGCAGCAGTGGTTTCGAGTAAACTATCCGTAGTTGCAGATATATTATCAGTGGTTGTGTCCTGCACTATCTCATCTTCTAAAACAGTCTTTAGACTTTCAAGAACTGCCTCATTCCCATCTTTTTCAGATACCAAAAATTCTTGATCTCCACTATCAACATCTTCTTCTATAGATACATCAACAGCCTCCCCTGAATTCATGGATTCACTCTTCCCCTGTTTGAATACATTCTCCACATTCAGAGCTGGAGAAGAGTCCACCTTCTTTTTCATTCTCCTCATAGTTCTCAAAACAGCAACCCCAGGTCTTCTTACTTTTTCCAAAACCAACATCCTATGCTTCAGCCTTCTAATTTCTTTACCCTGAAACACAGCCAACTCTTGAAGACTTGAGATTGTATCATCCATTTTAGCACATTTAACCGTCAATTCATTAAAACGTTCAAGAATATCCTCCCCACTTCGACATGTGTTAACTGGTCCGAGAGGTGGTTCATTGGAAAAGTCATCATGTACCAACTTAGGATCCGTCAATTCAATTTCATGTTCCAAACTATCCTCATCACTTCGAGCTGTGTTAACTGCTCCGAGAGGTGAATCCTTGGATAAAGTAAACATAGCACCAGACCTTGCCTGAGCATCTATGCACCCTGTAGTAGCTACTTAGCTAGGGATTCCTCCACCTGTGTTAAGTTCCAAGGAACTCTCCACATTAGGAGTTGCCAAAGGTTGGGTCTTAATTATGTTCCCACTATCCTGACCAGCATCTAAGCATGAATCAGTAGTGGAAGCCCTTCCAATCATGTCACCTCCACACCGTGTGACAGCCTCATCAATAACACCACAAACACTAGACTGAGGTAGCTTGGTGCCCTTCTGTCTCCTAGTCCATACAATTGGTTTAACAGTGGTTTGGGTTTGACTAGAAGTAGGTTGAGTTTCACTAACAGTGATTGCAAGAGTACTATCAGTGGGTTGAGATGTACTAGCAGTGGGTTCTTCATCAAACTCAGGATCAGCAGGCAAAGCAAGAATATGTGGAAATAAAGGAACATCCCTGATTTGTACATTTGGCGTCTGATTCCTCATATGTGCAAAAACCTTAGGAAGCATATAATGTACTTCATACTCCCTAGAATGCTCAACAGGTTCTGATATTTGACTTTCCACAATCAGTTGAACAAACCTAGGATATAAACAATATATACCCTTCTTCCTAATGTTCTGTACTAGCCCCTCATAAATCATCCTAGACCAATTAAATTTCCTTCCATCAGACAAACAAATAATAGCAGTAGCAATTTTAGAAGGAAAGTCATTAAACCCAGTGGTCTTATTACTCATACACATCAACAAGGTGTGGATCAAAAACTTCCATTGTTTGTAAAACAAATTCTTAAAAAATTGTACCTTATCACCCCTGTGTGTATATCCTAACCTTTCTAAACCAGCAATGATAACGCTACACGCGTCGTTTGGGGTCAAAGGAACTTCCTTTTCTTCGAGCAAGTTTTATAACACCCTAGGCAGTGAACCTAATCGTTGTAGTGTAGTATTAGGGTAAGCCACGGGTATTGATATCGTTCTCTAGAGGAATAGGAATGCTAGTGAGAAGTTACTACGCTAAGGTTGGGGTTCAGGAAGATTATTTTTTATATTTTTTATGTTTTTTTAGGAAATGGAAAGGTACGAATCTCGGGGTTTGTATTTGGGGGTTGATATTTCTACCGATTACTCTACTTATTTAATTATCTAATCTAGGTGTATGTAGTCTATGTCTAATTATTGTGTGCTCGTATGATAGTTTAAAGATGTGTTCACTTAGGTTTTATTACTCCTTAATTATCTCCTATTGATGGTTGAATTGTCACGTCTTTATTCTTAATCGCGTTGTGTGTCTAAAGTCGTAGGGTATGCGTTTATCCCTAAATCTTTGAACTTACCAAAGGGTCTCGTCTACAAAACCCTCTAGGGATTATACACTCTAACTCTAAGGCACTCTTTGGGTGGTTTAGCCTACAACTACTCTAAGTGCTATAGTCTAAGGTTCACAAAGATTAATCAAGCATTAATTACACAACGAATGACCTATCGCATTACTAGATCATTAAAAATAAAGATAAGAGACAACCAATCAATATTCAATAATTAAGTTTCATATTCCCTAAGGAAACACACAAGTAAATTAGCCGGACATGGAGAACATGCAAGCATACACACAAATAATTGAAGACATAATTGAATTAATGAAGTAAAACACTTATCTTGATGTAAGATAGGGTTTGCAACCCTAAAATACTGTACAAGACAGCCTTGGTTCGGTTTAGGTTTTTACTCCAAAAGACTACGCACAAATACTGAAAAATTCGGATTCTATATATAAGATTACATATGCGACGGCGTCACCTTATGATTTGTGACGCCGTCGGGCCGCCGTCATTCGGGTTTCGTCTTGGCCACGTTAGTCTTGTGACGGCGTCACCTTGTGCTTGTGACGCCGTCCTCTTCAGCTTATGATGCCGTCTGGATCAAATCTAGGTCGTCTGAGCTGCGACGGCCTACTCTTTTAAAGCCTGACACCGTCACTTGAAAATAAGAAATTTGGCTTCTGTGTCGTCACAAAATGCTCCGACGGCGTCGCAGTTAAGCAGTGACGCCGTCACCTTGTCTTTTAGCAGCTTGAGTATCTCGATTCTTGACTTTGGCCATTTTCTTCGTATATCCGCGCCTTTTCGTCCAAATAAGTGCCATTACAGGAATTTGCCTTCAAGAGACCTAAAAAGTGAAAAGGAACGATATTAAGTAATAACGGATACCAAAGTGATCAAATAAGGGCTTAAACCACCTCTCAAAAAGGTATATTTTAAAACCTTATCAAATATCCCTACACTTGGTATTTGCTGGTCCTCAAGCAAATGTGCTTTTAGCCAATTAATTTATAAGTTAGGGGTCATTAAGCATTGGTTTAAAATGTTCCACAACACATATAAGCCCCGCAAAAGTCATAACAAGCACGGAAATTACATACCAGCACCTCACATGGGGTGTTTGGATACTCATATCTCTCTCGGGTGTATATGAAATATAACAAGTTGGAAATGGAAGATAAACACTCATTAACCGGTCCTAGTACATAGATTACCATAGGCTTAAGAATAGATCAAACCTACATCGCTTTGGCGTAAGCACCTAGGAAAGACTATCAAAGAGGTCTTTAAAGGGTTGTAATGTTAGGCTTAAGGTAGGGAAACAAAGGGTTTGGTGGGATAGACTATTTAGTGGTGGCAAGTCAAAAATCTTATTGTTACAAGCAGACGAAGAATGGCGTTGCTAAGCCCAGACTCGACACTCTAAACTCTAGATAACTGAAACAAACAAATATAAATTTAAAGGATAGATGTAGGATAGTAGCCCGTATGTTTTTTTTTTTTTTTTTTTTTTTTTTTTTTTTTTTTTTTTTTTACACTCTATTTTTTTTTTCTTTTCTCTTTTCTATTTCTTTTCGTTTTTTTTTTTTTTTTTTTTTTTTATACACTTTTACTCTACCATCCTCTACGGTAACATCAAAATGATAGAGATTTATAGGCACATCCCTACAATTGAGTTTTTTTTTACTCTAACACTAATTTGACCCGAATTGAAAAGATCAAAACACTTGGGGTACGTTATTACGCAAATAAGGGAATTTAACGTTCCCTTCTAGTCATTTCATAAACTTTAACTTTTTCCCATGAGTCCCAATCGTCCCAAAACTGTGTACAAAGTATATGACTCGACTTAGCAACTCATGAAAGCAACTAGATAATTAAACTAAGGGTTTGGGGTAATAACAATAATGCACTAAAAGTGAGTGCATACAAGGTAGGCAAAAGCGATTTGGGTGTATATTTGGGGGTGGGGTGTAAACAATGCTCTTCATTGATATTCCGAAAAAACCCGAAACATCACGAGAACCGCGAAAAGGATAGGCTCTGAGGGGTTAACTAGGGGTATCGTGTACTGAAAATGAGTACATCGCAAAGGTGTGGGAGAATTACTCAACCGATGTGGAAGAAGTAATTATATTACGGGTATCAGACAAGGGTTATCCTAATGCCTCTTATCATTTAGTTATTCCTAACTACACAAGTGTAGTCTTACTAGCGATCTCGGAATGCATCACAAAACAAGTTCTAGAATCTATTATACTACCGGTTCACACTCTAAGCATTAAAGATGAATGCTTTAATTCCTACTAATCTAAGGGTGATCCTCACATTTTGGGTGGAATTTAGGTGGTAAAGGGTTTTTGTGCTAGTCATGCAACTTCCTATCCGTGAGACGCTTTTGTTAAGACTAATGGCCCACTCCTATATGTCATGAAAAATTTTAAATTTTGTGCCAAAATTACCCTAACCGACATTTTCTCATGTTTTATTACACAAATACAATTGGACAAAGAAAATAATCAAGGATAAGCATAGTTTCAAAGTTCCCGTTTTATTTTCCCTCCCTACACTTAAACTGAACATTGTCCCCAATGTTCCCCGAAAGTATCAAAGTAATGATAATGGAAGGTAATTAAAAATGAAAGAAACTAATACTCCCCTGATTAGCTCGGTAGGATCCGTGTGTGAAGTAGTGGTTAAATCCTTTCCAAAAAAAATGTATGCGTGAAAAGCTCCTTCCAATCTTTTGTATCTTCTTCTTGATAAATAAAACCTGCACATTCGAAGAAAACAAACGAAACCTTCGCGTAAAATCGGCGGTAATAATATATATAAGACTCTACTAAACTAGGATATAATGCTTGTGGAATGGATGTTTACAGAATTTCTGTAAAATTAAGACCTGGAAAATTCCAAAAATTTATAAGTAGCTCCGAAAACGAGAAAAAAGTAATATGTTGTTTTTACTCCTTCCTGACGCCGTCAGGTTGCTATCCTGACGCCGTCAGGTTATCCTAACAAAAACTGGTCTGCGATTTTCTGGAAAAATTTCTGAAAAATTTACATCTTTATAATCTGGAAAAATTTCTGCCAAACATCCATTATGACTCGATACAAGCATTTGACACGAACAAACACACATATATATCTTTTAATTAATTGCAATTCTCATGTTCACGTTTCTTTGAAAACGTGTGTAATCCTCCCTACACTTATCCTTTATGTAAAATACCTTTATATGCAATTAAGACGAGGTTAAAAACAAAATAAAGCATTTTTAAAAATTTAAACATGAGAATAAGCAATCAATAAAAGATATATCACACTAACAAGCAAACAATTAAGCATGGGTTGCCTCCCACAAAGCGCTTTTCTTTATTTAAGAGTCTTGTAGCTAGACTCGTAGTCGTGCTCCTACGTTGTCCTAATCTTAGAGGCCCATTCGATCTCCTTAACCCTTCTCTCATCACGAATGTATTTAGGGCCTAACTCAAGACAAGCAGTGTAGTAAACCTTGTTCTTCCATTCTACTTCAAATGCCGGAATGTTTTCCACATCTAAATCATCAATACCCTCAAATTTCTTATTTTTGTGGGGCATTATATATTTAACACTCTCGGCTTCATTTGAGAACTCAATTATCCCTTCCTCTCGGTCATAAACCATCTTAGACTCCTCTATAAATGGTCTCTCAAGTATCACATCCCCTAAAAATCCATCAATGATGCCCTTAACATTTTCCAATATCATAAAATTACACCTATATGTGAAGTTACCTACGAAGACATGCAATCCTTTAACCCTCCCCACATAGTTACTTTCTTTCTTAGGGTGAAAGGGGTCCCTCATAGGTTCTAGCTTTTTGCTCATGATCGAATTGTAATAGAGCCTAGACATTATATTCATGGGAGCCTTATAGTCAATGTAGGTGTGATCCCTATATAAGTATCCAATCATACACGGTATCTTGATGTTTTTAGGGTTACCCCTTCTTATGCGAGGCTCGAAGGGTGGTCTCGGGAAGTTAACTACGTTATAGTGATAGGCGGTTTCCTTCCCCTTAGGGTATGAGTCGAAATACTCCCTAAGTTCTACCTCCTCCTTACAATCCTCCATAATTTCTAACACCTTATAAACTCCATCTTCTAAGTCATCATCCTAATCACTTAAGGTTGAATCACTATCTACAGGGTTAGTAGATTCCTTAAGGGCTTCCTCAAGCGTATTTTCAATTATCCTATTTAGTTTCCTAAGCTCTCCAATTTCACTAACAATACGAGCTCGAAGTTGGTTGGCAATGGCTGGGTCAAGCGGTGGGTATTTGTTTGGTGGAAAAGTGTTGTTTGGTGGTTTATCACCTTCCATGATGAAAAGTGATGGGTTACGAACAAAGGTCACGAAGAAGGGGGTTAGACTACGAGGAAGCTAAAAATTGAGAAAAAATTTTACTTGATAGGAATCAAGCAAAGAAACCTAAACGAGTTGGACTACTAACTAGCTATTCTATTCCCCGGCAGCGGCGCCAAAAACTTGATAATGCTACACGCGTCGTTCGGGGTCAAAGGAACTTCCTTTTCTTCGAGCAAGTTTTATAACACCCTAGGTAGTGAACCTAATCATTGTAGTGTAGTATTAGGGTAAGCCACGGGTATTGATATCGTTCTCTAGGGGAATAGGAATGCTAGTGACAAGTTACTACGCTAAGGTTGGGGTTGAGGAAGATTATTTTTTATCTTTTTTATGTTTTTTTAAGGAAATGGAAAGGTACGAATCTCGGGGTTTGGATTTGGGGGTTGGTATTTCTACCAATTACTCTACTTATCTAATTATCTAATCTAGGTGTATGTAGTCTATGTCTAATTATTGTGTGCTCGTATGATAGTTTAAAGATGTGTTCACTTAGGTTTTGTTACTCCTTAATTATCTCCTATTGATGGTTGAATTGTCACGTCCTTATTCTTAATCGTGTTGTGTGTCTAAAGTCATAGGGTATGCGTTTATCCCTAACTCTTTGAACTTACCAAAGGGTCTCGTCTACAAAACCCTCTAGGGATTATACACTCTAACTTTAAGGCACTCTTTGGGTGGTTTAGCCTACAACTACTCTAAGTGCTATAGTCTAAGGTTCACAAAGATTAATCAAGAATTAATTACACAACGAATGACCTATGGCATTACTAGATCATTAACAATTAAGATAAGAGACAACCAATCAATATTCAATAATTAAGTTTCATATTCCCTAAGCAAACACATAAGTAAATTAGCCGGACATGGAGAACATGCAAGCATACACACAAATAATTGAAGACATAATTGAATTAATGAAGTAAAACACTTATCTTGATGTAAGATAGGGTTTGGAACCCTAAAATACTGTACAAGACAGCCTTGGTTCGGTTTAGGTTTTTACTCCAAAAGACTACACACAAATACTGAAAAATTCGGATTCTATATATAAGATTACATATGCGACGGCGTCACCTTATGATTTGTGACGCCGTCGGGTCGCCGTCATTAGGGTTTCGTCTTGGCCACGTTATTCTTGTGACGACATCACCTTGTGTTTGTGACGCCGTCCTCTTCAGCTTATGACGCCGTACGGATGAAATCTAGGCCGTCTGAGTTGCGACGGCCTACTCTTTTAAAGCCTGACACCGTCACTTGAAAATAAGAAATTTGGCTTCTGTGTCGTCACAAAATGCTCCGACGGCGTCGCAGTTAAGTAGTGACGCCGTCACCTTGTATTTTAGCAGCTTGAGTGTCTCGATTCTTGACTTTGGCCATTTTCTTCGTATATCCGCGCCTTTTCGTCCAAATAAGTACCATTACAGCAATTTGCCTTCAAGAGACCTAAAAAGTGAAAAGGAACGATATTAAGTAATAACGGATACAAAAGTGATCAAATAAGGGCTTAAACGACCTCTCAAAAAGGTACATTTTAAAACCTTATCAAGCAACTATCTCAGCATCTGAAAGATTATCAAGACCATCAGCATCATCAAACTTCAAAACACTTCTAATGATCTCCTCATTAACCAAAATATCATTTCCATCTACAACAGTGCTAAACACATCTAATCCATCAACCTCCTCAAGCTTAGCATTCCCCCAGAACTGATGAATATAGGCCTTAAGAATGGTTGGTGTGACGGTTAAGGCATAGTGAATAGGACTGTGAATAAGGAAATCAATCATCTGATGAAAACCTTCAGATCTATTGTTCTTGATGAGATTAGCAACAAGGTTATGTGTGTGGGAGTACTGATTCGCCATTGTGTATGATATGGGATTTGTGAATTATGCAAAGAAAAGTGATTAGGGTTGATGTAGAGCGCCAAGTTGATGTGATTTGAAGAGCAGTCAAATGATCCATCCGTGATTTGGGGAGATAAATATACTTTCTCCAAAGTTACCAAACAGCCCCTGAAGTATCCAAAAATAAGCAGCATTCTATCAGTGGTTTGAGGACCACTATCAGAGGTTTGAAACATACTATCAGTGGATACAGTGGTTCACTCCAATCATTTGACCAAGAGATACAGCAAGCAAATCAGTGTCTAAAGAAGAGATATCTCACAAAAATATGAAGGATTACACAACAGTGCTAAACACAAAAACACTAAAGCCCCAAAGATCCAAGAATTAAGCTCCAAATCAAAAGCTCTAATGTACACTTACCTTCATACCTGCAAGACACACACAAGAACCAAACACAGAGAAGAGAGTCAATGTTAGCAGTGGTTAGCAAAACATGAAAGTGGTTTCATAACACTAGCAGTGGTTAGCCAATGCTAAAGTTAAGTTGGTCAACTTCTAGTAGTAATTCGTAGTCAAAGTTAAATGACCTTATTAACTTCTCAACCACTTTAACCTTCCCCTCATTTACTCACTAATACCTTTACTTCTGCTTATAAAAGAGTCTCTCGCCCCAAATAACCACATAACAATCAAACCAAAACCCTAATTCCTCCTAAATCCACAATCAACTACAATCAGCACAATCAGCATGTGGAATCAACCAGAAGTAATTGATCTAACAACTTCTTCCTCCTCCTCCTCATCATCATCATCAAGTGATGATTCTAATCCATGGCAACTTTACCTGCCTCCACAAGAACCAAGACCTAAAAAATCCCCCTTTCTTCCTTCATCAGAAGATGATAGTGTGGTAGATCCTAGTGAGTCATGAAGAGGATCAGATGATTCCACTGAGCGTTTGGAGCCAATCTTCAATAGATTGGTTCAAGAGGAAGCAAAAAAAGCAAAACCTTCACCCTCTCACCCTCAACCAAGGCCACGTGCCAAAAATCCACCACTTCCAAAGAATAGAGAGGTGGTTCTTGATCTTCCTGCACCAAGTTTTGGTGCTTCATCTCATATCGGTAAGGGAAAGGGTAAAAGGAAGATGGAGTGATGCTTTATGGTGGAAAGAGTAGATGGAACAACCGAAGACTTCTCATATCACAAATCCATCTACTGTATTCATCTTCATCATCTTCGTTTTCATCAATCCATCCTTCCCATTTTGATCCTTAGCTTCTTCGTCGTACTGGTCATGCATATCCAGCGTATGGAATAGATGATAGGAGCTAGGATAGGAGTAGGAAATCTTGTATAGAACTAGTCTTTTAATTGCACTTGAAATTAATTGTAAGCTGTAAGCTGTAAACTGTTTCTTGAATGAATGAAAAATTTAACTTCAACACTTCTTTTGCATTTGTATGTAACTTCCTTTTGTCTGCAAAATGGTTAGTGGGAACAAAAAGCAACAAGCAGTGGTTTGTACCAGATAGACCTTTTCAAAGTCTAAATTTCCTGTTCTTATTGTGCCTCTGCCAGTATCTTTCCTCTCTTTGGATCATTACCAAATGCCACATATCCTCCATCAAAAGCCTCAAAATCCTCCAGGTTGCTCCCATCCCAAGTCATGTGCCCAGAGCAACCACTATCATAAACTCCTTTATCTTTTAGCTCATCATGTAGATTGCTTTGCACATGAAATTAAACAGATTAGTTCCTTTTGTGGACCCAAGCCAATACTGACTTGGGTCTGCCCTGTGCATCAACATAATCAAATTTATTTAGGTCCATTGATGCACAGTTGACATGATGTAACACCTTGGTCTTAGGCTTCCATTGCCAACTAGCTGAGGCATTAACAGCATAAAAATGATTTCCAACCACTGTGTCAGTTATCACCTTTGGAATTTTTAAAACTTCTTTTCTATCAGTGGTGATATTTTGCTTAGCAGTGGTTTGATTTTGCTTAGCCGTGTTTACATTTTGCTTAGCCGTGTTTACATTTTGCTTAGCAGTGGTTGGAACCCATTTAGGTGCAGCAGTGACTATTGATTTTGTATTCCCATTCCTCATCAATACTACCCTAGGAATCATGTTTTTGTTAGGATGAGGGTTTGTTTTCTTTGAAAAGTTTTGATGATTTACCCTCCTCCAATGATTCCAAACTTGTGGTCTGTTTTTATAACAGTTTCTCTGTAAGTGCTCAAAACTACCACATGCAAAACAAGCCTTTTTAACACATTGAAACTCATCACCTAATCTGTTTGAAATTAGTCCATTAAAGTTTCTCTGGTTTCCCCTAGGTATGTATCTTTTCATTTGTTCCCTAGGTACTTCCTTGTACTCTACTACTTTCTTAGCAATTTGAGCTCCAAATCTAGGTACAAGGTTGGCCTGTTTAGAATCAACTTTCTTAACTTTCTCTATATCTTCATGCTTAGTTGATTCAGATCTATCTTCCTCAGAATCTGATTCCCAATCTTCAATTATGGGAGCATCAGATGACTTATCAGAACCTATCTTAAGTGATTCAATCTTGTTAGTCTCACCTACAGGTTTATTAAAACTAAATTCACTGCTAAATGAGAGCTCTTTTGCAGGTGGTGCATGTTTCATAAAAGGTTGTGGTGGCATATCATTGTAACCAAGGCCAGTACCATCCTTGAACAATTTTTGACCTATTGGTTTATTTACTAGATCAGAAGCATACTGTGTTTTAGCAACCCTAACAATATGTTTTTCTTTTTCTTTTAGGGCTTCTACTTTTACACTCCCTGCCTTTTCTAGTTTCTCTTTAAGCATCTTAATTTCTCTATCCTTAAGGTCATTTTCTCCACCTAGTATATTAATTTTATCAACATACTCAAACTCACATTTAATACATTAATTAAGCTTTTCTTCAACACTTTCTAGACCAACTCTATAACCTAAGTTATCTAGAGACAATCTTTCTACTTCTTTCCTTAAACTCTCAGTGATAGCTTTTTGAGATTCTAAGTTATCTTGACATGATTTAAAAGAACAAATAGAATCAATAGATACCTCATAATCTGAACCAGAAGATGAAGCATAGGCCATAAGAGCAAAGTAATGCTCTTTTGAAGCTTCACTAGCAAGAAAAGCTGCATTGGGATCTTCTTCAATCTGATCACTCCAGTCATAGTCACCAATCCCATATTGAGCAACCAAAGCTGAAGAGAAGCAGGCTCTTCAAGGGTCTTCTTAATGCTTTCAATTCTCTTAGGAGCTCGACATTCCCTAGCAAAGTGACCCTTCTTTTTGAAGTTAAAGCACTCCATCTTGCTTTTGTCGAATCCAGCTCTCCTTTGACCATCATACTTAACATGTCTTCCAGTCCTCCTCAGAAAATTCCTTGCTTGGAGAGTCAACATTGCCATTTGCCATTGAAGATTAATCTCTTCAAGATCATCAGGATCAATTTGATCTAGATCTTGATTTAAAATAGTAACACTGGTAGTTAAATCAGCCAGAAAAGCACAAATTGCACCATCACTGACATTATCACTAATAGTGGTATTGTTTGCAATAGCAGTGGTTATACCATAAGCAGCAGTGGATGCATCTTGAGAACTTATATGGTTTGTAGAAACAAAAGCAATGTTTTATGTAGATGAAGATGAACCAGCAATATTCTTTTCAGAATCATAAACTTTCAAATTATTGTAGAGATTGTCCAGAGTCATCTGATCAAAGTCATCTTTGTTTCTCCACACAACAATATGCATAGCCCAGTTAGGTGACAAACTTCTAATAAACTTAAGATTGATATCTTCTTGAGCAACTTTGTACTCCACAGACTTCAGTTGACTGATAAGTTTTTGAAGTCTATTATAAGTGCCATCAAGTTTTTCTCCACTAAGAGCAGTGAAGTTCTCAAGCTGATGCTTTAGCATATTCTTCCTTGATTTCTTTGTAGCTTCATTACCAGCAAACCTTGTTTCAATAGCATCCATTAAATCTTTAGCAGACTCATAATGATCAAAGTCCAAGGCAAACTCATTAGGTATTCCCATGGAGAGAATACTAAGTGCTTTAATCCCCAGTTTCCTTTTAACCTTGTCAACCTCACTAACAATGGCTATTTCAGTACCATTTGCACTCTTCTTAGGAAGAGTATCACCCTTTTTGACAACATCCCAGATGGCATAGTCAATCATACGAATGTATTGCCTCATTCGCATTCTCCAAATTTGGTATTCACCCTGCTTGAGCATGGGTACCTTTGATGCAGTAACCATGTGAGTTTCGTCAGACATCTTAACTTGCTTGAACAGAACTTAATAGAACTTCTTCTTGGTTACAGTTTCTAGTTCACGAGCTCTGATACCACTTGTTGATCCCAGTTGAGCAAACGATCTAATATAGAAACTGACTTAAACAAATACTTATTAAGTATCACGCGGAATTTAATACTTAATCTTAAGAAGAAGAACAATGAACATTCAACACCTCAATATTATTATTAATATGAATACTCTAACCAGTATTAGGGTTTTACAACCTTGAAGTGTATCGACCTTAGATATAAAACATACGTACATCTAATCTAACCTATGACCTCCTTTTATAGGCTAAGGAGTTCTTTACATAATACAATACGTAACCTACAAGATAAATATCTTTTCCATATTTATCTAATACGAAATACTAAACCGACTATACAAAACTAGCAGTGGTTACATTACAATATCCGTGGTTACACAATACTACTAGCCGCGGTTTTGTCTTCATCAGTGGTTCCGTTCTTCTGTCTGTGGTTTTATCAATATTGTCCGTAGTTCCAACACTTGGAATAATTCTTGATCCAAGGAACCAAAAACCCAACAAAATCCGTGCTACAAAACTTGAATTTGTAAGTTGTTATTGCTTTGTTTTCTGATTACAAATAATGGTTTTTAACATCTTTCAAATCTAACAGTTTGATTTTGTGTTATGAGTGATCTTGTGTTCATACGCATACGCGTATAAACATGGTTATGGATAATAATGTTTTTTTGTGAAATGGAAGTGTTAAAAAGGTTCTAACATTGATACTAAAACTATTTCCAACAACAAATCCAACCCATAAACCGTTTTTAACCATTTTTCAAATTTAGGGTTTATTCGTGGATTTGGGGATTTTCATGTGTGAGTGTTTGAGGATAATTAGTTGCTTGAGATATGTTTGATACATGTTTAATTAAACTTTAATGCCTTTGAATCATGCCCAAAAACATTTAATTTGAATAATCAAACTTTAGGGTTTATGAACACGTTGAAATGGGTATTTTTGATTCATGGCATTTTTTATGTTAAAACTAGTTGAAATCAACTCACATAGCCTCTAAGACATCCCAGAAACAGTTTGGTTGAATTTCCATGGCTAAATTGTTTACGAGTAGGATTTGAATACTTAGGGTTTTAGTTTACACATAACTTTATCCTACGCGTAACTGGACTTAACTTGTGATACCATGTGATGTTGAAAGTGATTGAAACAACATGTTAATATGAGTGTTATGATTGATCTATTTCAGGCTTCTACGCGTACCAATTAAGAATTAAGGTGAAAACGGATTCTACGCTAATGGAATACCTTACGTGTAGATGTTACGCATAAGTGAAATCTTACGTGTAACTCTTATGCGTAACGGTCTACAATGGGACTAGGCATATCCTGTGAAGGATATGCGTAAAATTGGATTTCTACACCTAAGGCTTACTCTTACGAGTAAACCTTACGCGTAAGACCCTAACCTAAGCTTACGCGTAAGCCATATGCTAAGAGTCTATTCCTACGCTTAAGATTTCTTACGCCTATGAGTGACTCCTACGCATAAGCTTAATCCTACCCGTATGCTTACCATGTTTACGCATAATCTTGCAAACCTATGCTTAAGCCAAATTGTATCTAAATTTTTGAAATTGTTAGGTCACCATGTTGTAACACAAGCATCAATATGTTAGAAATAAGGTAAGAAGTGATTGGATGAAAACTTGAACACAATACACGATTGAAATGAAAGAAAAGTTATGCGTGGATATTGAGTAAAGTGAACAACCAACCATCTAAGGAAGGTTTACAATGCTTTATATAGGGAAAGGAACTAGGGCAACACACAAGTTCCTTTCCTTTCCATAATGGGCTTGGGCCAAGGCTTATGGGCTTTCTACATAAGCCTTGCCATAATTACAAACATAAAAGCCTAATTAAGCTAACTATTACACATAGATTACTAACACTTGAGAAGTAGTTTAGGAGTGATTCCAACAATCTCCCCCTGAGTGTTAGAAATTGATGTATTCCGTGTTGGTGCAAATGTAATAGTTGCTTTGACGTCTTCTGACATTCTTCTTTCTTGTGAGAAGAAGTGCATTGATTCCAACAATCTCCCCAGTGTAGGGATCTTGTTTCTTTTGAAGTATTCTGCTTTGACGTCTTTGATTTCTTTGTTCTTTAATTCTTTGTTCTTTGTGGTGGTTGTGATAGTATGTTGTTGTCAGCTATAGGTCAGCTTCGTTGCTCCAGTGTCTCCACGTCTTTCTCCAACATGCTTACACGCTCATTTGACAATGAATTCCAGATGTGAAGTAGTTCTCGAGTCTTTAAAACTTTGTAGATTCTTTGATTAGATGAAGAATCATTATGACTTTGTGTTGCCTTTGATTTTGAGAGAACTTCTTTTGTGATGTTGTTGGTATGAGCATGTGGAGAATCAGCACAATCTCTTCCTCCCGCGAGCATCCATCAGCAGCAACATCTCCGGTATAGTCACGAACACCAATTGATCATTGTAATATTTTCATAAAGAATTGATTACTATAATTGTTCTATTGATGAATGTCTTGATTCCATTCACCTTGGTCGGGCGAATAAGTTATCCGAATCCCGTAAGGGACAGTTGGCATTACATTGAACAAGTTCAAGTAATGACCCACATATTCAGGACTCGATTCTTGAAAGGAATCTCCTTAGCGGGGATTTCCAGCACTTACAAGTTCGAACTTCGAGAGTGTCAACAGCATAATGTGAAGACACATCTCTAATTCTAGCAAAGGCTGTTCCTGAAACCGGATGCCTTCAAGAAGGCTAACACGATGTACTGAAGTACATCTATGGTTCAGGTGAGTCGCTGAGGTACACCGAAGCATCACCCCACGACTGTAGACCGTTTGAGACAACACTAAGCGTAACCCACAAGGAGTTACCGAAGTGACCTGCTGTCAGGGCTGTTTGATGTTGACCCTGGCAGGAGTTTCCATTCAATCACTGAGGATCACAGTTGTGAACCCCTCATAAATGTTCTCGACAGATTGCTAAGATCTGTGAAGGACTCTAGAATGTATCACTTGCATCCTTATTGTTGAACGACAAGTGATGAAATATCAAGTGTTCCTAAGAGATCTTTTGATGAATCTCGTGGCTCTAGACTCAATAGTGCGCTTTGGTTTTCCTGAGCGGAGACTAGGGAGAGGGTCTCCTTCTTCAATACCAGCAATCTCTAAGAGAAAGCCGATAGTATACGTAGGGTTTCCTGTGAGAATGAAACAAGCTTCTGTTGAGAGAAACTTGAGTGGCTAAGAAGGTTTAGTGCATGCGTCACTGGGTCCATGACGACTTTATTCTTCAATACCGGTGTCATCAAGTGACAACCAGTAGCATATGAATTGAAACCGGTGTCTGCCCTAAGTTGAATAATCTAGAGGGCTATTTCTTTTCACCCTTTTCATTACATTTCTATTTAATTCTTCAACTTCTTCTTTCTTCGATTCTCATTTTCTCCTTTTTATAATCATACCTAAGGACTTCCAGATTCTAACTATTGGCGATGTCCTTGGGTAGATCCCTCCAGCTCTGGCGGATCATAGGACGGTTATTCCTAACCTTAGTCACCTTATAACTCCATGACTAACCTATATTGCCACAAAACCATTTTCTTGAAAAATCTCTCACAGTGTTTGACTTAAAACATGTTTGTACCACTAAGAGAGTTTTATATTATTGCAGAAATACTCCCCCTCCACACGTTCTTAAGTTTTTAGACAGAAATCTGTACGGTGAGAGAAGAGCGCACACTTTTGAATTGATTTACTCAAGATAGACAATTCCCGATGAGACACGGTTACATCACTGACTTGGTCAGCTTGAAGTTGTAAACACTCCTTGGTGAGGAGGTTTGACCCGTCAAGGTTCATGTCTACCAAGAGTTTCTCGAATGGTACATTCTACTAGGACAAGTCCTTTGCGAGACACGTTTATATCACTAGCGAACTAGCTTGAAATTATTACTCGTCCCGGACAAGTCATTTCGAGTTACTAACATTTAAGAGCTCGTGAATTCATTGGTTAAGTCTTTAGCACGTAGATTCAATAGCAATCCACAACATATTTCTTATCACATAATTTTTCTCCCTCTCAAAAATGGCATATAAATGTTATTTTTGACGAAATTTTGATATCGAATATGACCATTTCGAGTTTTGTGGGAAGATTTCCACGAAGAACACTTTGTGAACAAAGATTTTGTAAGCAAATACTCCCCCTCAACAAGTGATATTAACTTTTTGAGGTTTTGAAAACATTAGGGGAAGTACTTGTTCTTTTGAGCAAAATTTTGAAAAATTAAAGTTTTGATAAGTTTTACTCAAAAGTAAGAAGCTTTCGCTCCTTTTATAAGGATTGTGGCAGTGATGCGTACCACAGGGTCCTTTCATTACAAGTACGGGATGTACACTGTTATGAGTGCACAAACCATAGTCAAATATAGATCAACACATCCAAATAATAGTGAAAGAAACAAATCAAGGAGTACCAGGAAGTCCGTCAATGACACCAGGAATTCTTTCTGGACGTTGATATCCTGTTAGAGATATGCTTTGACGTCCACCCACAAAACTCTCCAATGTCCTTATCTGATCACGACAAAACAACCTTTCATCAATCCTGGTAATGATCTTCTTCGCATCCCTCTTTTCCCTCGAATTCTACCTTTTCTTCGACCCTATGCCTTCATGTATCTCCTTTAATCGATATGCTAACCCGTCCCGAACCTTCTTTAAAGTGTGATCACAAAACTTGTGAAGCTCCTTGCACGCCATGAAGCAATTCCGGTGAAGTTCATTGCGGTAAACTACGCCAAATTTTGGTTTCGTGAGTATGGTGTACTGAACCTGGTGGTTGATATCGGGAAGGTCTAGTTGTGGTTTGGTGATATTAACACATTTTTTATATGATTCCACGGCAAGTTGAAGATCTTCAGCATGTTCCTGGATATCGATACTTCTGATGAATATCAGCAATGACTTGATGTACTGGAGCTGGATGTTGGTGGAGAAATGTCGCATTCGACCTTGTGCCTTAGCAAGATACATGTCTTCAATGTCATTGAGTGACAATCTCGGAAAATCTGGCATTTAACTACGATTTTATTCATGAATGAGTAGTCCCACTTGGTGGACAGGCTGACATGCATTATAGCAACGATCCGATGCTCACTGTACACCTCTTTCTTCGATTTGAGTACCCGACAGCTTCTATAGTAGATTCTTCTTCGTTCGGGCCAATGATGAATTCCATATAGCGCATCGAGGTCATACTTA
The DNA here is from genome assembly GCA_019973895.1 of Chrysanthemum seticuspe. NCBI lineage: Eukaryota > Viridiplantae > Streptophyta > Magnoliopsida > Asterales > Asteraceae > Chrysanthemum > Chrysanthemum seticuspe. The sequence continues at coordinate 83,777,142 of BPTQ01000003.1, forward strand.
ACCACATTATCAACGAACATATGTGTGGCTTCTTCCTCGATGGCCACATTGATGGAGAAGATTGTTGCCAGGAAAGGGAAGGTGAGTGAGGTAGCGTATTTCTTGCTTACATCGCTACCGTGCTGAAGAAATTCCAGGTCATTGTTAAAGAAATATCGGTAGGGAATCTTCGGTTGATCAGGTCGGACAATGGTGGGTAGAGGCTTTGTCCAGTCGGTGTAGTATAGAGCCTTGTCAGGTCTGGTGAAGTCGATATTGGATTTAGGGTTGAGCCAATCAATGTTGTTGGACATGGCTCGTGCAATGTTGTCGAGATGATATTCGACTTCAATTGCACTGTCGGAGCAGTCTTTTAGCAGTTGAAAAGCTTCGTTCTTGATTCGCATCAACTCTGCTTTCGTCATCTTCTTCACTTTAAACTTTTCTTGGATGATCTTGACATGCTCCATAGTTCGACCATCTACCGGTTCTTGGCCTTCCGGTAATTGAGGGGTTGCATCAACAAGCTTTGAAAACCATTCTTCTTCTGTAGCTTGGATGATGATGCATGTTGCTTGGTTGATGTAGAAGAAGGGGGCTGTTGTTGGGGCTCAGGAATCTCCTTGTCGTCACCACTAGTGTATACAAAATGATCACCAGTTTTCTCCGTTGGTGGTGGAGACACAGAGTCCTGAGGTTTGTCTCTAGCAGGAGGACGTTATGGAGATCTTCTAGTGGTGGTGGTCCTTGGGGGTGGAGGAGGCATGGAAGATGATTCCCAGATTTCTTCTTGCGTTTTGGATCAGAATCCTTGTCCGCATCATCGTCGTTCTTGGACGCTTAGCCCTTTCAGCTGACTCTTTGAATGAAGTTTTGAGTTGATATTCCAGAAATGCCTCAAATAGTTTAGCTTCGTCAGAAGTAAATTATGCGGATCGTTTAGACATTTGTAAAACAAGCTTGGAAATCAATTCTGCATTGGAGACAACCGTAGGCTGGATTGGATTGATTTGCATTGCTACAGGAGTAGATTGCATTGTTTGCTTGACCAATTGCATAAGATTAGAATAAGGTTGTCTGGTGAACATCTCTCTTGTCACTCCAGGGAAGATGTCGAGAAGAAACTTGTGAGTATATTTTCTGATCGTCTTTTCCGTTTCCCCTTGGATATCTCTATTCAGAAACTGCTGGATTTGATCTCTTTCTTCTGAAAACTCGTTCATCACATCCTGAAGAAAGTTTAATCTGTCGGCCAGTTGATTTAATTTCTTGTTGACCACGTTTTTCTTCCTTACTTGCCTGACAGCGTTAACAATCTTAGTTTTAGCCCGTGATGCCCAAGTGTTGCTCGGTTTCTTGACTGATTTGTATGCGGATCTGGTGGTGGTGTCTTTGGATGGTGGTGGAGATGAATGAGACGATGAGTTAGACGAAGATGAGTCATGGGAAGGCTATGGGTCATTTGGAGGCTCAGAAGTTTGTTTCGGGTTATGTTCAGGATTATCTAGAAGATAATCATCAGCTTCTTTTTCAGCTTTAGCCTGTTCTTCAGCTTTTATCCTAGCCTCTTCTTTAGCTCTAGCTTCCTCTTCAGCTCTTTCCCTATCAGCTTCCTCAATATCTTCATCAGTAATCCTTTCATCCTTCTCCTTTTTCTCTTCTTCCTCAAAAGTAAATGGAACCTCATATTTTTGTTGCTGCTGCTCCGTGGATTCCTTAGCGGTGGCACCAGTTCGCTTATCGGGTCGATTAACCGCATCACGAATTGGTATTGTAAGTCCACCACTATTTGAATCACCAGGGCCTCTTGTTTTTTCAAGATTAAATTCCTTATCAACATGTTGTAGCTTGAGATTCTTCAGTGTTTTTCTGTAGTCTTTGTCCTGATCCTTTGGTTGTTCATCAAAAATTTATTCTTCTTCCTGCTCTTCAACTGGAGTTTTACCCTTGTCTGTCTTAGGACTTTTTGGTTTTTGTACTGTTGTTATATCATCCGTAACAGATTCTGAGTAGTGAACCTCCTCATCCGATTCAGTATCCTCGAAGTTTCGTCCATTAATTTAAGTGCCGTTTGAGGATTAGGAACTACGACCTTTGATGGAACTTTCCTTTTGAGGGTAGGAGTTCTCTTTGGATACTTGCGGGTACTCCCAATGCTTGCTGCACTTCCAGTACTACCCGATCTCCTAGTTTTCTTAACAGGGATTGCGGAAGGCTTTTCATCAATGAAGCCAACTTTTCCTGATGCTACTGCTTCTTGATATCGTGAGTATGATTGAAGTTTCTTGATATCATCAGTGAGAAGGCAGTATGTCAGTACAACACCTTGTTTCTTTGTTGTTGAGTCTTTGAATCTAACAACATTTAGTGTAGGCTCAAACAACGCGAAGTGATGGTCGGGGTCATCAAGTCTCAAGGGAATGTCCAGATTATTCCCGAGTATTCTTTGGATCAACAGCTTAGTGTATCTGATGTAGGGGACCTTGGTGCCAGGCTTCTTGAGGTAAGACATCATGTCTTCCCAAATCAGACTTGCAAAGTCAATATGCATCTTGTTGACCATGCCCCACAATATTTGAAGTTCCATGAGCTTAGGATGCTCATAACCGCTGTCACGTCCAGAAACAGACTTGGCGATCATGATGTATAAAGTTCTCCACGGCTGAGGAATGTTCTTTAAGTCAACTGAAGAATGTTTGGTGATGATTCATGCAGCTTCATCATAGCCAACGTCGACCATGAATTGGAGTGTGGCCTCTTCCGATGGAGTAGCAACATATTCAGCAGGCTGGTAGCAGGGAGCAGGAGAATTGCTCTTAAATCTGCAACAGTGATGGTGACTTGTTTGTTGTTGAGAGTCACCGTAACAGCATCTTGACCATCAACTTTCTTCATTGTGTGCCAGAACTGATGGATATAGATCACTGGTACAGTTGCTGAGTTAGTGAGCATGTTGTTGTAGGGATGAGTCTTCAGAATATCCACAGCAATACGACATGAAGACTCAGAGAACGTGAAGTTATAAAAGTCCACTTTGAGATTGTTCTTTCCAATCTTCATACTGTAACTGGTAGGGAAAATATCTTCCATTGTGAGTACGTTTGGTGCGTTAACATTTTCCATTGTGACATCCATATTGTGATCTGAAAGATATTGAGCCAAAAGAACCAACATATCGAAAGACATTACGTTAGTCAAAAGTTGATTTTATTGTCCAAATATTGAATATGTTATGTTAATGAATGTTACGAGTCCAATGTCACTTGTTTGTCCAATAGTCCAAAGTAGTCGTGATAAGTTTCGTGAGTTTATTAATTTTGAATTTTAAAGTTCAAATTTTCACTTATTCACACACAACATTTTAACCATTCTAGCTTATTAGTGACATTTTGGTTTTGTGACGTTATGAGTTATTTATTTACAAGTTCGTACGCGTAACAATTCATAAAAAAGGTTAAAATAAGGCTTAAGCGTAAAAGTTGCAAGCTTATGCGTAAACAGTTTTGACCATACGCGTAGCCATAAGCTTATGCGTAGGAACTCCTCTTACGCGTAAGAAATATTGCGCGTAGGAAAAGAGCTCTTGGCATAAAGCTTACGCGTAAGCGTATGTGGGAGCTTATGCGTAAGGTTTACTCGTAAGTGTGAACCTTATGCGTAAGACTCAAGTTTATGCATATCCTTCACAGGATACGCGTAGTCCCCATGTAGAGCCTTACGCATAAGAGTTACGCGTAAGATTTCTCTTACGTGTAACCTTCTACGCGTAAGATGATCCTTATGCGTAGAGTTCCATTTTTACCTTGATTCTGATTTTGCACGCGTAATAACATGAAATAAATACATCATAACATTTTCATGAACACATTATTCAATCCCTTACATTCTCACATGGAATCATAGATATTAACAGTTACGCGTAAAGATAGCTTATGCGTAACACTTAAACCCTAGGGATTCAAATTTTACGAGTAAGAAATCTAGCCATGGGATTTGCACCAAATTCATTTTGGGATGTCTTAGGAGCCTATTGAGTTGTTTTCAACTAGTTTTAACATCAAAAACCTCAAGAATCAAAAGTACCTAATTTTACGAGTACTTAAACCCCTAAAACTCCATTTTCCAAAATTAATGTTTCTGGGTATGATACAAGGTAGGTTTAGGTTAATTAAACATGTAATAATCATCTCTCAAGCAACTAATTACACAGAAACACTCACAATAAAAAATACCCAAAACCACGCATAAACCGTAAATTTTGAAAATGATTGAATGAAGTTTCTGGGTTGATTTTGTTGTTGGAATTAGTTTTAGAATGGATATTAACAACGTTTTAACACACTAATTTCACAACAAACACCCAAACGTGATTACATGTTCATACGCATACGCGTAGAACATGAAATCACTCGTAGATTTAAATCTAACCATTGGTTTTTCATATAAATCAAAACCTCTGTTTAGAATTGTACCAAGAATCATTAACCACTTACAAATTCGAAGATTATAACACGGATTATAAGGTTTGATTATAGGCGTAGGATGAGTTAGTTGAAAGAATTAAATGCTTGAAATAAATGAATAAGGAAATTAGGTGGAGGTGTTTTGTAAAAATGAGTTTAAGCTTTTGACAACTTTGGCCCCTCCACCTTAACCATTTTCATCCACAGCCCATAACTTCCATTTTGGTTAAGTATGAAGTGTAAGTTTGGAAAGAAACTTAACGACACTCCCCCTCGACTTTGAAACTATTGAAATTTTATAAATTTGAGTCCGAGGAGTGTCAAGAAACAAGAAACATGACTACCATAATCAAAGACATTACCAATACAGGGTAACATGTAAGTACATGGTTTTATGAAACATAAAATATTTACTTTCTCCCCCTCAACACTTGTTCGGGAAAATTTGTGAAAAGTTTGATAGAACAGAGTGTTGACGGAAGATTTGTACTTGCAATGTTTGAAAGCAATTAGATAGAAGAATATTTTTGTATTTTATCAGATCTTATATTTTTCTATTTTTGTTTTTGAAAAATTTATTTACAAAAGAAGTTTTGGTGTTTGACTGGTTTTAAGATTATTTTAAAAGTTCGTCCAGTTCCTCTGGAGTCAAACACCTCATACCAATCCGGTGGACCAACTCAGTAAACCTAGCAGGAGCTAAGGCTTTAGTGAGAAGATCTGCCAGTTGGTATTGAGTACCCACAAAATATAATTCAACGGTACCCTTTTCCACATGCTCCTTGATGAAAGGATATCGAATATCGATGTGCTTAGACTTAGAATATTGGACGGATTTGCACGAGATCGCAATAGCACTTCGATTGTCGCAGTACATCAGGATTCTGTCAAATACGTAACCATAGTCTTTGAGTTGTGTTATCATCCAAATGACTTGAGCACAACACGCCGACATGGCTACATATTCTGCTTCGGTTGAGGAAAACGATGTACAATCCTGCTTCTTCGATTGCCGTGACACTAGTTTATCACCAAGAAATTGTAGAGCTCCTGAAGTACTTTTCCGAGAATCTAAGAAACCTGCGTGATCAGCGTCTGAAAAAGCTATTAGTTCAAAACCATAATCCTTCGGATACCAGATCCCCAAATTAATGGTTCCCTTGATGTATCGGAGGGTTCTTTTAGCCTCAGAGAGGTGAGTTTCAGTTGGTCTTGACTGATAACGAGAGCAAAGATAAACAACAAATACAATGTCAGGTCTACTGGCTGTTAGATACATGAGAGACCCAATAATACTTCGGTATTTGGTAAGGTCAACCAATTTCCCATGCAAATCCGCGTCCAGTTTCTTGGTATGTGCCATTGGTGTGACATAGGTATCATAGGTTTGCATTCCATGTTTGTTTAAAATTTCAAGAGCATATTTGGACTGACTCAGGAAAATACCACGGGGTGATTGATGAACTTGCAGTCCTAGAAAGAACGTAAGTTCACCCATCATGGACATTTCGAAAGGTTTTTTCATAAGTTTTGAAAAAGTGTTTGAGTACTTTAGATGTGTTGACCCAAAAATGATGTCATCCACATAAATTTGAATGATTAAAATGTGTGCCCCGTGATATTGAATGAAAAGTGTTGGGTCGACCGATCATTTAGTGAAATTATTGGCAATAAGAAAGGATGATAACTTATCATACCACGCCCGAGGTGCTTGTTTGAGACCGTAGAGAGCCTTTTTCAGTTTGAAGACGTGATTCGGGAACTCTGGATCAACAAATCCTTCCGGCTGACTAACATATACCGTTTCCTTCAGATTCCCATTTAGAAAAGCAGTTTTGACGTCCATCTAAAAGACCGTGATGTTCATGTGAGCCGCGAATGCCAGAAAAATCTGAACAGCCTCAAGTCTAGCAACCGGTGCGAATGATTCTTCGAGATCAATCCCCTCTTCTTGTCTATAACCCTTAGCCACCACAAGTGACTTATTTCTAATAACCGTACCTTCAGCATCCAACTTGTTTTTCCAAATCCATTTCAGACCAATAACATAGACCCTTGTTGGTTTTTCAACCAATTCCCATACTTCGAGACATTTAAACTGATTAATTTCTTCTTGCATGGATTCAATCCAGTTGTCATAATTCATTGCTTCTTTAATGTTTTTAGGTTCAGATTGACAAACGGTAAGTGCATAAATGCAATGTTCACCGTCAGTCTGAAGGCGTTGTCTAGTTACGACTGGTTGATTCGGGTTTCCATTGATGTCCGCAAGATGATAGTATTTAGTCCAATGATGTGTGGAGGGTTGATGTTGATATAAATTGTGCAGATTGGGAGGATTCAAATTGCTTGTAGATGATTCCGCAACATCAAAAGTGGCAGTTTCATTAGCAAAAGGGTTGAAGAACGCATTTGGATCATACTCTGCAGCAGAAACATTTGATACATCTGGAGCACGTTGATCAATATCATCACTAAACAGAGGAGCAAATAGCTGTTCCATTTGACGTCGAGTAAGCTGTAAGCTAGGTTCAGCTGATGATGTGGTTTGGGGAAAGTTTAGACGGTTATGTCCGGGTTCCAAGCTGTTTTGCTCAGAAGCCATTTCCGTAAGCTCATCGAAATTGGCATGAATCGTTTCCATAATCCCCGTGTACGGCGATTCCAGATCCGGTATCCTTTAGAGTTTTCACAGTATCCAACAAAGACTCCAATGTCAGCTTTAGCCTTAAGCTTTCCAAAGTCATCACAATCATTATTTGGATAGCAAAGGGATCCAAAGACAAGAAAGTGTTTGAGATTCATTTTGTGGTTGTGGATAAGCTCATAAGGTGTTTTGTTGTGGCGTTTAGTAATCATTGAACGGTTCTGAGTGTAGCATGCAGTAGATACGGCTTCAGCCCACAAGTAATCTGGAAGTTTTGCATTAATCAACATCGTTCTTGCAGCTTCCACTAATGTTCGGTTTCGTCTTTCAACAACTCCGTTTTGTTCTGGTGTTCGGGCAATGGATGTATGATGCTCAATTCCCACTTTCTCATAATAAGCACGTAGAGTTTGATTCACAAATTCAGTTCCCTTTGTCTGTTCTGATTTGTCTGACTGTGTTCCGGAGCTAAACTTGAATTTTCGTGAGAAAGGTGATGATCATCTGTGGAGCTTGATCTTTACTTCGAAGAACATAAACCCAAGTCCATCTTGAGTAGTCATCAACGATTACCAAAATGTAGCGTTCGCCATTAATCGTCTGTACACGTATCGGACCACATAAATCCATGTGAAGAAGATGAAGCACATGCTAAGAGCTGTGTTCCACCTTTGAGTAAAAATGAGCACGAGTGCTTTTCCCTTGTTCACAAGCTAAGCATAGATGATCTTTAGAATACCGAAATCTTGGGAGACCTTCAACAAGTTTGAAACGTGCAAGGTTGGTTATGGTTTGAAAATTTAGATGTGAGAGACGACGGTGCCATAGCCAGGATTTTGTAGATGTTTCCTTAGAAAGTAGACAGATGGGAGATGAAGCAATCATGTCTTGCATTGAGATTGTGTAAAGACTTGATGTGCGTTGACCAGACATAAGATCGTTTCCTTGTAGATCACGAATGAAACAAGTTTTCTCCCTAAAAGCAACTTCCAAATCTCCATCACAAAACTGACCGATTGAAAAGAGATTGTGACCGAGACCTTCCACATAATAAACTCTGCTAATTTTGATGTTCCCATTGATGTAATCTCCGAAGCCCATGATAGCCGCGAAGTGATCATTCCCGAATCTTATAGTGCCAATGAAATTTGAAACAAAGTTTGATAACAGGTTAAGATTGCATGTCATGTGTCGGGAACATCCGCTATCAATAACCCAGAGGATGATCTGTATCACCTGCATTACACACAGACGACACAGATGGAATAGAAGTAGATGTGGAACCCGAAGAGTTAGAGGGTTCCGAAGCAGTTATAGTTGAAACACACACGTTTATGATTTTAGGTATCCATTTAAAGTTAAGTGTATTATGTAACCATTTCTGCCATCTCCAACTAGTCTTATCTTTGGTCTTAGTGAATGCACTAGGTGATAAGTTCTTCCTAGGAGGTGAAGTGGGTTCTATGGGTACATCAATGATTAAAGCATGAGCACTAGAAGGCGGTTTACCTAGCACAGACTTAGAAGCATTAGTGGGCCTAGAGGTATTCCATTTTCTATTGTTCCGCTTACGAGATAAGATAGAATTAGCAACACATTTATCATGACAACAAGAAAACATGCTTTTACGACAAGCAACACAAGAAGCTTCAAACATAACATTTAAAGTACGCAAAGGTTCAACATTTATTACATCACTTATTCCATTACATTTGTCAGACACAATATCTAAAGTGGGTGCAACTTGAGTCTTATTCAAAGTCCTAAGGTGTTCTTCTACTTCAGAGGTCTTTATTGTTCTTTTCTTACGTCGCAACTTCCTATTCTTCCTTGTGGTGCTCTTAAGCTATGAAGTGCTAGCGTTAGGAAAAGAGGCAACTATTCCTGTTTCAGTAGAGGGAAGCACATTAGTATCTTGTGATGTGTCATTAGGCAGTCTAAGAATTCATGGTGCAAGTATGTTTGTGTTACTCTTCCTATCTTGCTTAAGTTTAACCAACTCTGCTTTTAGATCATGGATAGTGTGTAACAAATCTAGATTTTCAGAGCGAGTGTTTCCATTTTGTCGTAAAACATCTTTGGTATATGCAAGATGATCATCAACATCTTTAGACGCTTGAGCACGAGTCTTTTTTATTAAATCAAATATGACACCATATTCCGTTTTAACTTTTGAAATTTCTTGTTCATATTTTGAAATTTGACACTTTAAAGACACGTTTTCGTCATCCAGTTGCTCAAGTTTTAGATTAAGAGTGTTGGTACGCAACTGGTTGATTTTGTTTTGCAAAGCGAGTTCTCGATTTTGAAAATATTTTTGACACCATTGAAGACGACGTTTTGTATTTGAAAGTTCGTTGATCAAACGCTCATTTTCAGTTTTCAAAGATTTGATTTGCTGCACATTATCGTTATTCTCAACATTTTCAACAGAATCAACAGCAATGTAATCAAATGCATATGTAACAGAATGAAGTAACACAACATTAATGGTATCAGCACAGATAATATCTTCCAGAGTCGATCAATATCTTTTCTCAACATTTTCTTTTTACATTTAGTATTTGAAATCGTTGTTTCAGTTTGTTCGAAAACTCTTTTCATAAGTCCACGCTCCTTGTGAAAATCCCTTTCCCAATAAATGACACACATTTTCAAATTTCAGACATGAGATAAATATCTTTTCTGAAAAATATCTATTTGTGCACGCGCTTGAGGCGATTGAAAATGTTCAACTTTTATTTTAGAATTGATTTCAATTTCACGCTCCAAAATTTGATGCCGATAAGAATGTTTCAAAATATTTTATAACTTTACATTGTTCAGCTAATGGCTTTATTTCATTGAATGAAGGTAAAGGACCATTAATTTGTGCATCATTGGAAAGGGGACCATCATTAGAAGACTTAGAAATAGGTGTGATAACCCAAGCTGTGTTAGAATGATCCTGTTGTGTGACGAAAGTTACAGCTTTTGAATAGTGAAATGGTTTGTTATAAACAACATTTTCCAATTTTGACCGACTCTCGTCTTCTGCATCTAATTCCTCCATGCGATTATATTCAACAACACTCATAATGGAATCATCAATTCTATGTTCTGCACTGTAAACTTGAGGATTTGGTTTGAATGCTCTATGTGAAAACTTAAGTTTGTAATCAGCAAGATTCGGTCCATATCCATTTGGATTTGGTTTAAAAGTAAACTTTTGAATAGTTGTGATTGACTCACCATGTTTATAAACAACATTTCGAAACTCTTTGATTTTGTTTTGTAAGTCAAAAATTTCTTCAAGATAGTCATCTATTTGTTTCCTTGAATGCTTTTTGTAGTCACAAAACTGTTTTTGACAAGTTAATAACTCAGACTTGGCTTTTTGAGTTTCCGAAGTGAGAGCGTTAAGTTGTTGTTTATGATGATATTTCAGTTGTTCTATTTGAGACAACAAAGCATTCTTGGATGAAACTAGATCACAGATCTATTTTACCAAAGATTTTTCATTTTGGTATGATTTAGCAAATGCGACTTCAAAACCTTTTTCACGTTTCTCTTTTGTTTGAAAAATGTTGAGTTGGAACTTTAATCATTCATTATCCTTAGTCAACAGTGCAATTTTATCGTTTAATTTCTTATTGATGTCTAGGCACATTTCCATTCTAGATTCATGGGTCTGAATTATGGTCATGAGCTCAATATCTGGATTAGACACAGGATCAGCTTGTTCAACGTGAGTCTTAACATGATCATTATTTAGATCCTAAAATATAACCACGGAGTCAACTTGATTATCAATATTAACCATAAGGTCATCTTGATCGTCAAATATAACTACGGGATCTATTTGAATATCATCGGAATGAGATGTAGATGACTCATGATGAACATTCTGAGCCTCGTCGGATGCAGATGTTGGCGGAGATATCAGATCAGAAATGAATATAGTTTGATCCGGTACCTGAGAATGGCCGTCAGTGTCATATACTGGGCCTGTGTCACTCATGTGGAGCTCTTGCATGTTTGCCATTAACATCACAGCTGCATTAGCCTGCAAGTCCTCTATGTCATCATCCAAATCTGCATTTGTCATGAAGCTATGTTCCTTGTAGGTAAGAGTTTCACCAGCTTCATCCTTGAGAGCCAAGAGTAAATCCTCTTTGTGATAAGCGCTGCCTCTTGTCCTCGGCTTTGGGCATGCATTAGCCAGATGACCCTTCTCATTACAGTTATAACAACGAAGACCATTCACCCCATTCTGAGCATTTCCCTGATCAACCACTTAAGCCCGTTGTTATGGAGAACCCATGTTTATCCTTCCATTAGCATTAAACCCTTGACCATTACCCATCTGACGAACATTACCACGATTATGAACTTCAACACGTCCATTGTTAACAACAACATGCTTTCTTGTGTCTGATGAGGTACGAATGCGATTGTTGGATTTGTTGGAATATCGGCCGAAGGCTCTAGCAATCATGACAAACCCTTGTTGCAATGCATCGAAAGCTTCTGAATCATCATTAGATTTGTTGTAGAGTGCTTGATCATTGTTGTTGTTGTATGGAACCAATTGAGTTTCTTGTGATTGTTGTTGCTGTGAGGGATCGTATGGTGTGATCTGAGCAGTTGGTTGTGGAGGATTTGCGAAGACAGTTTGTAAGGTTGGAAATTGAGGATAACAAGCTTGAACCCACAAAGCAAGAGTTTGATTATCCGGGAGTGAAGGTGAAACAGGAGCTCCACAGATGACTCTTTGTCTGTCAACTTCCTTTTAGTGGGGCTTTAAATAGTCGTACAACAATCCGTATGTAGCATGATGAAGATTCTTCGCTTGATGGATGAAAATAACATACTTTTCCCAATCAAGACCAAGACTACTAAGGAACTTAGTGTTGACTGCAATTCTTGGCATAATGATGTTATGTTTTTCCATGTCATTGATGATGTCTGAGAATAGATGATGATATGACTCTAATGTCTCCCATGGTTCAATCATGAAGTGATCATATGCTAAGTAGATTTTGGATTCCATGTCTTCTTGATTGAGTTATGTGCCTTCCACTAAAAGATGAATGTGCTCCCACATTGCTTTAGCAGTCTTCTGAGCATCAACACTATGAAGTATCGTATTGGGTAATCCTAAAAGGATATATTGAATTGCAAGTTCATCAGCTTCTAAGTGAAGAATTTGATCAGTAGTAAGTTTATCATTACTGACAATGTTTGTGATATCATCTCTTGGTGGAACAACATTCGGATCTCCAGGTACAGTGAGAGTAGGCATCTGAAATGGACCTTCAAGGATGACCTTCTTCAAGAACTTTCCATGTGGCTTCTTTAGATCACAAAATCTAAAGAACCTTATCACCCATTGATCATAGTTATCGGGAGTGAGCATTGGAGGTCTATCAAGTGATCCAGCTTCATGAATGATTTGTTGGCTACTTAAAGCTTCACACATCTTTGCAAACCAAGACGGTTCCTTCATAGCATACTTGGATGGATGATAATTTTGAAAGTTTATGTAAGGTTGTACTTGTAGACTAGAGGGGGTTGAATCATTTGTGGTGGAATTGCTCCTTGAGGAAATTGTTGTTGAAATTGTTGCATTTGTTGTGGTGATGGTGGAGGATATTGTTGATATAGTTGTTGTTGTTGCTGTTGTTGTTGTTGAGGATACATATGAGGAAAGTAGCTAGAGTATGGTGGTTGAGACATCTTGAAACTTGTGTTGATGATGGATCTTTGTATTCGAATGAAATAATGTTGATGAAGTAACCTTAAGCGTAGAAAACCAGCTTATGCGTAGAAAACCAACTTACGCGTAAAAGAGAGCTTACGCGTAGGATAGCTTATGCGTAAGACTTGAGAAAACCTTAACTTAGGCGTAAAACTAGAGGCTTAGTAGTAGAATACTTATGCGTAAGATTAGCTTATGCGTAGGACAAGCTTAGGCGTAAGAAAAAGCTTAGGTGTAAAGAATTCTACGGGTAAGATCTAGCTTATGCGTAAAACTAGGGTTTTGCCCAAAAATCCTTTACACTTATACCAGTCTAAAATATATCCAAAGTCGAAGTGTTTTCAGTGTAAGATATTGGATTTCACAAACACATAATACATTCAATATATGGAACGAATTAGGCAAGAGAGTTTAGAAGGAGAAAGTAGTGTGGGAGCCTTTCTAGAGAGAGAAAGTAACAAAAGAAGGAAGGTTAGATTGAAAGGTCCAACCCTCTACCTTGGGAGGTAGAGGGTATTTATAGTTACATACTACACGTCCTCATACGGACTGTGGATCAGGCATACAGTGGGTAAAGACCCGTCCGTCCTCCACGGTGTTGCTATAAACTAAATAACTAACTAACTAACTAGTATATAACGTAATGTCTACGAGCTAACATATGCTAGACTAGAGTTTGGGTGACCGACTCTTCACTATGGATTTTCCAATTCCTAACAATCTCCCCCTAACGGAGGTCACCCCATGATTTACAATTTGAATCCTAGCATTCTATCTTTGTCTTTATGCTCGAGCTCGTAGACTTCAATTCTTCAATGTCTGCAGTCTTTGTGCTTTAGCAGTGATTCTTCAAAGTCCGATTACTTTGTACTTTAAGTGGAGGTCTTTGGTCTGATCCACATCTTAATGATCTTTGAGCTTTCTTTGAGATCATCAGAAACAGTAAATCTCTGGATCACCCTTTATTGTGTTGCCATCATGTGATGTTGTGACTTTTGGACCGACATGCTCACACCTTTTGAATCATGACATCTTTCCATCAGAGTAACGGGAGCTTTACTGGTTCATGATATTTGCAGCAGCGTAGCAGAAGCATAGTATAAAAATATCAGAACCAGGTTATGCAGATATGCACCAGTCATGATTTCTTCAATTAAGTGTGGATGCTGTGAGCATGCGGCTTTGGATTGACTCTTCAATTCTGATCAGTTGCAACCGTCCAAATATACTTGGAAACAACAGTTAGCAATAAAACACATGAAAGTGTCTTTGATCACTTTCATTGAATTGAGATACACGGCCAACGGTTAATGGTTGATCAGTACAAGTACTGCCTGTGATCAGGTATAATTCCGAAGAATCTCCTTGACAGGGTTTCGCAGCTGTTCTAGCTGTTCTCAAACCAGAACGTCTCAAAGAAGACAACACGGAGTGAGTGAACCAGCGAATTGAGATTCACTGATTGATGAAAGATTGATTTGAAAACAATCGCGTATTGCTTAGAAGAAAGAGTTTTGCAATACGAAAAGGTTTTATGAGAAAGATCAATTTTCAATCAAAAATACTTTTTGTATTTGAAAGAGAATACACATTCGATGTGCTAGAGAAAGAAGTTTGCACATCGAACGGTTTTTCCAAAAGTAAATTTTTCAATCAGAGATACTTTTTGAGTTTGAAATATGAATACACATTCGACGTGCTAGAGAAAAGAATATTTGCACATCAAACGGTTTTTCCAAAAGTATTCGTCAATTCCATTCCTGGACCAAGGTTGATTCAAGAGTGAATCGCCCCACTGTTTCTATCCAGTTGTCACAAGCTTGATCTTTAGAAAAGATCTCACATGTCACCCACCAAGATCTTGTTTGATGTTGGCTCTAGAAGGCTTTCCATCTTCATCATGAATATATTTAATATATCACTCGGATGTTCTGGCAATACCACAAGGATAATGCGTAGGACTCTTAAAATATATTCTTACTTTCCACATTATGTGAAACAGCAAGTCTTCAAGAATAGTGTCCTAATGAGATATTGTGGATGATCTCTTGGCTCTAGACTCAATTGTGCACATTCGGTTTCCTATGTCGGAGACTAGGGAGAGGGTCTCCTTCTTCAATATCAACAATCTCTAAGAGAAAGTCGATAGATAATGTCGGTTCCCCGTGAGAATGAAACAAGCCCTTTTAAGAGGAACTTGAGTAGCTTGGGAAGTTTAGTGCAGTGCGTCACTGGGTCCATGACGTCTTGTCTTCAATACCAGTGTTACCTTAGTAAACACCAGTAGCATATGTATTGAACCCAGTTTCTGTCCTAAGGTTGAATTATTGGAGGGCTATTTCATTTCACCCTTTTCATATTCATTTCTTCTTCATTCTTCAACCCCTTCAGTGTTTACCAATACTTCATAACTAGAACCTTGTTGGGTTTTTCCAGTACTAGCTCTGTCTCAGTCCGCACTCTTCCCATTTCTCATTTTTCTCTTTTTTTCATCATACCTAAGGACTTCTATACTAACTAGTAGATTGTCCCTGGGTAGATCCCTCCGGCTCTGGCGGGATCGTGGGAACGAATACCTAACCTAACCATCCTTATATCACCATGCATAAAGTAAATTGGTCGGTCTTTTGGTATTGTTCTTTTCTTTCTTGAAACCAATTGAAAAATCATTTGAAAAATCAATCAAGGTACTTGTGATATAATATCAAAGCATTTTGTACCTTAATTGTTTTGATCTTTAAGAAACGCTCCCCCTCAACATGTGCATATGATTTTATAAATTGTTTAGCACATGGAGGCAAGAGTTCTTTTGAAATAAATTCTTGATCACAATTTCTATGGAAAAAGCAATTTGATTTTCTTGGTAAAATTCTCCCCCTCAATATGTGCATAGGATATTTGAAATCATTTTATCACATAGACGAAAGAGTTCTTTTGAAGCACATCCACGATCACAAAAACCATAAGAAAACCATTTAAAAACTCAATCAAGGTACTTTATGTTAAAACATAAAAGCTTTTGTACCTCTATAGTTTATTTTCTTTTGAAATGCTCCCCCTCAATATGTGCTTCAAGATTCGAAAGCTTTTAACACATATGAGAGAGCAGCATGCACAATTGAATCAAACAATCACCTTTTATCAAATTTCATTATTAAATCACAAATTCTCCCCCGATCAAAAATATCAAATCCTTTGAGATTTTGGATCTCAAGTGATTTAATTAGGTTTAGAAAACATGGTAGAATATGTGCCTGGTTTAAATACTCATCTTGTTCTTGGATAAATGCTCCCCCTCAACATGTGCATTATGTATATTGAAATCGTTTGGCACATGGAGGCAGGAGTGCCTTTGAAGGACTAAAACCAACTCCATTAAAACAAATTTGAGATTTAAATCACGATTTCTCCCCTGATCAAAACTTTCAAACCAATTGAGATTTGTGATCCCAATTGATTAAAATCATTTAGAAAAGTTTGGGGAAAGACGTGGCTAGATTTAATTTTGAAAAATGACAGATAAGGACCAATTTAAGACACTAAAGATTGTTAGTGACAGTATGATTGTTTGAGTTTTAAAGGAAATCATACCATGACATAACTGTTAGGATTTAGTAAATCCAGTTATTAAAGAGTCGGTCACCTCAAGTATATGTAATCATTAGAAAGCTCGTAGTCATATATTAGTTAATGTTTAGTAGTATTTAGTTAAGTAATACCCTAGAGGACGGACGGGTCTTTACCCACTGTATGCCTGATCCACAGCCCGTAGGTGGCGACTTATGTAAGAACTATAAATACTCTCTACCTTCCAAGGTAGAGAGTTGGAGCTCATAATAAGATTTTTCTTTCTCTCACTAAAGTTCCCAACCTCTAACTTTTTCTCTCTAAAACCTCTTGTATACGCCTCTTTGATTATTGGTTTAGTATGTTTGTGAAGTCCAATATGTTACAAATGGTATCAAGAGCCATGGTTTGATCATCTCTCTTACATATACTTGGATTTCTAGTGGTTTTAGATGGTTTTTGAGTTTGAAAAAGTTTAGTGGTTTTTGCATTATTTGGATCATTTTTAGTGTTAAAGTTTGAATTTTGGGTGTACTTTTGTGTTTAGAATCATTGTATGTGCTTGGGTTTTGATTTGGTAAGCTTGAATCACTATGGTTGAGCTTGTTTTGGATTGAAAAGTGCGTTTTTGAAGTTTTTCTTGGTAGCAACTTGGTTCTCGTAGTGAATTTCATCATAGCGACTTGCTTTAGAAAAAGGTAGCGAGTTGTAGTGCTTTTTGGTAGCGACTTGGTCCTAGCGACTTGTCTATTGAGACAAGCCTACAAATAGTACAACTTAGTGGATTCTCCACTATGGCTAGCGACTTGGTGAAGGTAGCGACTTGCTTTCAACTTTGTTAGCGACTAGTACTTAAGATTCTTAGCGACTTGGTGTTAGCGACTTGGACCTTAGCGAGTTGCTCTTTAGCGACTTGACTGCTTAGCGACTTGGTGCTTAGCGACTTGGTGTTAGCGACTTGGACCGTAGCGAGTTGCTCTTTAGCGACTTGACTGTGTAGCGACTTGGTGCACTAGCGACTTGTTACTTAGCGACTTGGTGATTATCGACTTGGTTCAAGAACTCGTAGCGACTTGGTTGATTTTTTGTTGTAATACGGTTTTCTCTTGATTTAGTAAAATCCCGTGAAAGAATCTATTTCCCGGTTTAATCATAGAGTTATAAAATCCCATGTAATCTGTTAACATGTCTACCAACGTACCTACAATCATCTCCACTGTTGCTGAAGATGTTCAAGCAGCTGGTTCAGATACTCGTCCACCCATGCTTGACAGAACTGACTACGAATCTTGGGCACAACGAATCAGATTGTACTGTCTTGGAAAGGAAAACGGAGTCAACATTCTCAAGTCTATTGATGAAGGACCTTATCAGATTGAGACTACAAGAGACTTAATTGATACAGCTTCAGATGGAACAATGATCTATGGAATTGACAGACCAAAGACGTATGATGAGCTCAATGATAAGGAGAAAAAGAGATTCGATGCTGACATCAGGGCTTCTAACATTATACTTCAGGGTCTTCCAAAAGACATCTACAAGCTTATCAATCACAACACTGAAGCCAAGGCAGTTTGGGATAATGTCAAGATGCTTCTCTTAGGTTCTGAATTAACAAAGGAAGACAGAGAATCACAGCTGTATGATGAATTTGAGCACTTTAAGATGAAGCCAGAAGAAAGTGTCTATGAGTATTATGTGAGATTCCACAAACTTGTGAATGATATGAGGAATATCAAAATGACCATGCCAAATATTCAACTGAATTCAAAGTTTGTGAACAACATGAATCCGGAATGGCATAAGTTTGTCACCTCTGTGAAGCTAACCAAAGGATTGAAGAATACCAACTATGAGCAACTTTATGCATTCCTTCTTCAGAATGAGAGACATGCTATGTTTGAAAAAAGGATTCTTGATCAGTTCAAAACCAACCAGGGAGAAACAAGCTCATCAAATGATTCAACAGCTTTTTACACAAATATTGGAGTTACCACCAAAGCTTCTCAAGTCATACCCATGGGTAATGGTAATTACAAGATCATCCCTGATCCAGCATATAAGCCTCCTGACCCAAACACATTCATGGAAAACCTCATCAATCAACTGTCTCTCATGGTTAGTCAAAACATGAACTCTCTCCCACACACCAACAATAACCTCAGAACAGCATCCAACCCACACAATCAAGCTACTGTCAGAGATGGGAAGGTCATGGTGCAACCAGTTCAAGAAAGGCAGTATGAACAGGGAAGAGGTGGAGTTGGTAGAGGATATGTGGCAAATCAGAATCGTGGAAGGAATCCAAATCAGGTTCAAGCTAAGCCAATTAAGTGCTACAAATGTGGTGGTGATGGACACATAGCAAGGAACTGCACTTCTCCAAAACACCCTCAAAATGCAGAGTACTTCAAAGACAAGATGTTACTTGTGCAAGCTCAGGATAATGGAGCTGTGTTGGATGAAGAGGAGCTGTTTTTTCTTGCTGAGGGAAATGCCAAGACATATGATGCAGATGTGGATGAGCAACCAATTCAGGAGATAGGTCATAATCATCAGAATGCTTTTCAAGTTGCAGATTGTGATGCATACGACTCTGACGTCGATGATGAACCTACTGCACAGACAATCTTCATGGCTAGCATTTCTCCAATGGTCTCTCCAAAGGTCTCATCGTCACAGAAAGCTGGTCCATCCAAAGAATCAATCATCTCAGAGGTATTAAAACTATACGATGATGTTGATGAGCAAAAGATACATGACAAAGTACAATCAACTGAAACTTTTGAGTCAAATATTGAAAATATTGGTAATATCAATGTTGTCCCATATGATCAATATGTGAAACAAAGTGAAAGTGAGACTGTACCAAGTGATGCATCTTCTGCAGTCAATGATGACTATGTTTTTGATGAATACACTGCATGTGCCCCTGATGATTCTGTTATCTCTGAACTGAATGCCTATAAAGAACAAGTAGCTATTTATGAACAACGTGCTAAGTTTGAGTTAACCACTCGTGAGCAGGAAATAGATGACCAAATGCGTACAAGTATTAGAAAAATTAAGTTTAGAGAAGAAGTATTAAAACAAGAGTTAAACTCCTTACAAGAAAAGCTTTCTAAAACTGCTAAGCAAAAACAAGAACTTCAAGAAAATGTTAAAATGCTTAAGCAAGAATTCAGTGCTAAGGAATCAAAACTTTTGAATGATTTTTCTAATCTAAAAACCTTGAAAAACAAGCTTGAAAATAAGTTTTACGTACAAGGGAATACCATTCAGACTGCTCACATGATCACTAAGCATAGAGTTCTCAGCGATAAGCATAGTATCCCCATGATAAAGGAATCCAACCCTGAGTATGGTAAGATAGCAAAAGCTGCTCAAAATGTAATCTATGATGGCAATGAGATTCTTAAACCTAGACAGAAACCTAGTTGCATTGAGTGCACTGAGGAAGATAGAAAACTAGATGATGCATCTAGGAAGAAAATGAATAAGAAGCTTAACGATCCTGCGTGTAAAGAGAATAACATAACGATCAAACCTCATGATTACACTAAGGAAAATTGGATATCCTTGAACATGTTTAAGCCTCAAACTCAATTAACCCCTGAACAGATCTTTTGGAAGAAAGACATGGATAAGCTAAAAGTTAATTGATTCGCTCCCAGACGGTCAAGTTTTGTCACACAAGCTGACCACTTGTGAATGGTCAACCGTAACAAACTTCAAACAGTCTGGAACCAAATGCAATGAAGTCCAGGAGAGTATAGTGTTTCCCCAGGTCGTTAAGTCCCAACGAGCTGTGCGAGAATAATCAAACGAATAATGATCGAGAGAATTTGAATGGGAAAAGGATTGTGATCGATTATACCTAAAGAAAAAGTTTATAAATTACAGGGGCTTAAATGCAAATTAAAGAAAATTAAAAAGATAAATTATATTAAATAAACGCTATCACTATTTTTAAAATTATGTTTTTGATTTTTCTTTTATAAAACTTAAATTAAAAACTACGTGACGTACAAAAGAAAATGTGAAAATTAAACAGTATTAATCCTAAAAATATAAAAATGACATTTTTACAAACCTAATGATAAGAGAAAATTTTGAGAAAAAGAAAATTATTTTTATTACTATTTATTTAATTATTATTAATTAGAAACTATTTTTACCTATTTAATTATACCCTAAAATATAAGAAAATATGAAATAAAGCTAGAAAAATGAAATTATGACTTAGAAAAATCTAAAATAACTAAAGAGAATTTTCAAAACTAATTTTGTATTTTTCTGATTATTTTTCTATTTTCTATGAATTAAAAACTATTTGAAACTAATTAAATTGCTAAAAATTACAAATTAAACTATGAAAAATCTGGAAAAATTATTTTTTTGCTTTTTATATTTATCTTAACCTAGGAAAAATGAAAACTTATTTTTTGAATTTTTTCTGATTTAATTGTATTAAAAGCTAATTAAAAAATGCCTAAAAACTGTTTTAAATGAAGAAAAATAGCAAACTGAGCTAGAAAAATATGAAAAATTCAGGAAAAGTCTAAATTAATATTATGATTCTATGAAAAATATAAAAACAGTGGCTTATGTATAGGATTATGAAACTGCAGTGCAAGGTGCTTAAGAATAAGCACTTAAGATAAGCTAAAGACCACAAATAAGCACCAAATGAAAGCAGAAGCTATAATAAGCTAAAAGTACTCAAAAGCAACTTATTACAACTAGCCTTAACCTCTGGAATACAAAATACACAGATTTGATGACTTGAAAGATTAAGTGCCAAACAGGTTTTCTAGCTAATTTGTAGCTTAAGCACAAGCTTATTTAATAAGCTAATGTGAAAAACAAAACTGAAGACCTCAAGTCCACCAGCTTAACTACCTCTGAACCAAGTCTCAGACCCTAAGGACCTAAAACCAGACCTATGCAAGGCCTGCAAGGTGCCTGTCTCACACTCAGTATTAGCTGAGTGTGCACAAGGCACTTTGCAGCTTATTGAGTAGCTTATTTGGAGCTTAAGGAGCTTTTGGAAAAATTTGCAAAAATCATTTATGGAAACTAGACCAGTTGAAGTTTCTAAACCCAAAGTTTCACTTACTTTGACTCAAGAATGAATCAATGAAAGGTCCCCAAAGTTTTCCCAAAACTGACTTTAACACATTTTGACTATTTGACAGTTATGAAGTTTTGACTTTTGTGAGTTTTGATTCAATTTATTGAACTGAATATGATGTTTTATGGTGAAATGAAACTGAATCAAGCTATCCTAATGATATCTAAACACAGATTAAGCTTTTGATCCCACAAATTTCTAACAGTTATGCAGTTAGGACAGATTCATAATGATTTTGACTTTGAGCTTATGCAGAGACAAGATTTTGACAAATATGATTCAAGTGGTCCTATTTGAGACTGAGTAGACAGATTTCAAGTGTAAACCAAGGCTCAATCTCAATTAAACCCACTGATCCAAACGCAACTTTCACAACTGTTTTGCAATTTAAACTAACGTGATTTCTTACTAGCTAATACTAGCAATTAAACTGCAACACTATGATCTAATTACAGCTAAATAAACAGGTTTAAGCTTATTAATGACCACAAGTTCAAACACAACAGGTTATGCAGATTAAAAACAAAATAAAGTGCAAAGGAATTTGGAACTCACAACTTGTCCAGCAATAATGTAGCTTATACAGAACCCAAACTATGCTAAACTACTCAAATCCAACCCAATCCAAGCTCTGCAACACCCCAAACCATTTCCATTACTGCTTGACCAATAATTCTTCTCTGTTTGACTTTTGTTGACCATACACCAAAGTTGCTTGAAACTTAATTGTAAGCTTACCAAAAGCTATAAGTAGCTTCAATAAGCTTATTTAAACTTAAAAATAAGCTATTAGAAGTTTGAATACAAGAGCTTGAAACTAAAATTTGCAACAGTGAACATAAAACTTGAAACTTAAATGAAACTTTGAATTAAGACTTGAAATGAATTACAATGACTAAGTGGCTTAGTTTTGATACAATAAAGCTTAAGATTACAGTTTAAAACACTAATTGAGATAATTTTATAAAAAACGACATACAAGGAAATTAAAAACTAACTTCTACTTGCCCACTCTCTCTTCATCCTTCTTCTTATAGCAAAAGGCATCCCACTTGATTTCTGAGCAAATCCCACTTGATATCTTGGCCATTGGATTACTTGAGTTGATCTTGGCCGTTTGATGAGTTTTGGCCGGAAAGGATGTTTAGACCTTTGTGGACTATGAACTTGCAACTGGGGGGTGGTGGAGGGTAGATGTGATGATGAGGGGTGAGGGTTGAAGGGGATAAGGTCTGAGGTGATGGGAGATGCCTGAGTGTTGCAGTCAAGTGGGAGGAAGGAGAAGGGATAAGGTGGAGGGAAAAGGTGAGTCAAACGAGGTTTGACTGGGAGGTATTATTGGACGGGGGGTCAAAATGTAATGGCAGGGGTCCAAATGGTATATATGGCAGGGGGTCCAAAGGTTAAAGGGTCATGGCTTGGTTTAGTAATACAAGGACCAAAATGCAATTTCTGCCAAATTAAGGGACCAAACCTGCCATTTTCTCAAAGTTGTTTAAAGGGTCACTTTTGACAAGTTTCAATAGTACAAGGACCATTGTTGACATTTTCAAACTTCTAAGGACCATTTATGACAATTTTCAAAGTTTAGGGACCTAAGTTGTAATTTTGAAATTTTAAATCTCAATGACCAATTTTGACAACTCATGAATCCCTAGGGACTTGAAATGATATTTTTCTTTATTTTGATTTACCAGGGACTGTTTTTGACAAATTTTGAAACTTGGGGGACTAAAACTGCCAATTATGCAAACTTGATACTTTTTTCACCAGATTTTGTTATTTTTGCATTTAAAACACATAAAACACTTATTTGTGATATTTTTATCATTTTGATGCATTTCTGAGTGTTTTCAGATGTTTTTGCAGTTTAAATGGTACAAAAATGATGAGTATTTAGACACTCATCAATCCCCCACACTAAGATATTGCTAGCCCCTAGCAATGTTTTGAGAAAAATTAATGGATTTCATCTCTTTACCAAAAGCCATTACTTCTGGAGTAGCCAATTGTTTCAGTTCAAGTAAGAACCTTGGTACAACGATAACCAAATGATTTTTGAGCAAATCACCAGCTTCCAACGGATTTGATTTGTCTTTACCAGAAGCCGTTTGCTTCTGGACTAGCCAACTCTTAGATAATATATACTATCTTTGGTGAGCTGATTACCAATTATGGTTTTTCCACTGCCTTTACCACAAGCCATAAACTTGCGGGCTAGCCAACTCTTCACTAATTAAAGATATGGTGAGCTGAACACCATACAATTTTGGGCAAATTGCAAGCCGTCAACGGATTTGAGATATCTTTACCAAGAGTCGTTTGCTCCTAGATTAGCCAATCCTTTTGTTTATTAGACATGGCGGACTGATAACCATAAGCTGAGTAAGTGAAAAACACTTACTCCAAAAAAATTTTGGCCAAAAACGGGGGAATTGGGCGGTATAATTACATGATAAAAGTTACCCGCATGGTAATTTGCAAAGTCATCAAACCATGGGGTAGAAGAGTCTCCACGAAAAGAAACCACATTGAGTGTTTCGAGAGGAAATGTTTCGTTTATTTCCTTTTTCTCGAACACATCCTAGTGAGGGTTTTCTAGACGGGACAGATGATCAGCGGCCAGGTTCTCAGCTCCTTTTCTATCACATATAATGATATCAAATTCTTGTAGGAGTAGAACCCAGCGGAGCAATCTCGGCTTTGCATCTTGTTTTGCAAAGAGATATTTGAGAGCCGAGTGATCCGTATACACCACGCATTTGGTCAAGATAAGGTATGGCCGAAATTTCTCAAACGCATACACCACAGCTAATAATTCTTTTTCTGTAGTGGTGTAATGGGTTTGAGCTTCAGTCATAGTCTTACTCGCGTAGTGGATAGGCTAAAAATGATTGGTTTTACGTTGCCCCAGGACTGCACCGATAGCAAAATCACTTGCATCGCACATGAGTTCAAAGGGTAAATCCCAGTCGGGGGCAACTAGAATGGGTGCTTCCGTAAGCTTTTTCTTTAATGTTTCAAAAGCTTCGATGCACTCAGGTGAGAAGATAAAAGGAGCATCTTTTTCAAGAAGATGAGTCATAGGCCGGGCGATTTTAGAAAAATCTTGTATGAATCTGCGATAAAACCCGGCATGACCTAGAAAACTCCTAATACCTTTGACGGTAGTAGGATGAGGCAATTTGCGAATAACATCAACTTTTGCTCTATCTACCTCAATCCCGTTTTTGGAAATCTTATGGCCAAGGACTATGCCTTCTTTAACCATAAAGTGGCTCTTCTCCCAATTTAGACAAAGATTGGTGTCCTCACACCGTTTTAGCATTTTATCTAAATGGGAGAGACATGTCTGAAATGAGTCCCCAATGACCGAGAAGTCATCCATAAACACCTCCATCGTTTCCCCGATCATGTCGTGGAAAATTGCCATCATACATCGTTGGAACGTGCCAGGAGCGTTACATAGGCCAAAAGGCATACGTCTGTAGGCAAAAGTTCCGTATGGGCAGGTGAATGTGGTCTTTTCTTGATCCAGCGGATCAATGGGGATCTGAAAATATCCCGAGAAACCATCAAGGAAACAATAGTATTCGTTCCCTGCTAATCTCTCAAGCATCTGATCCATGAAGGGTAGAGGAAAATGGTCTTTACGGGTGGCTTCGTTTAACTTGCAATAGTCAATACACACACGCCATCCCGTAACCAATCGAGTTGGAATTAACTCGTTTTCTTCATTTGTGACAACAGTTATGCCACCCTTTTTTGGAACACAGTGAATTGGGCTAACCCAAGGACTATCAGAGATCGGGTAAATTAAACCGGCATCAAGAAGTTTGAGAACCTCTTGTTTGATAACCTCGTGAATCTTAGGATTCACCCTTCTCTGATGTTGGACTGCTGGTTTGAAGTCATCCTCCATCAAGATTTTGTGAGTACAAAACTCAGGGTTGATACCCTTAATGTCGGAGAGTTTCCAAGCAATTGCTTGCTTGTGTGCTTCAAGACCTTTATGAGAGTAGTCTCCTCCTCCTCAGTTAAGTCTTTAGCCATTATGACGGGTAATTTATCATCACCCTCCAAGAATGCATACTCGAGATGAGGAGGCAGGTCCTTAAGTTCAACCTCGGGAAATTCTTTAGTAGATGTTTGTACTGATTTGATTTCCTCAATCGTGATCTCTTTCGGAGGGAGTGAAGGTAATGGATCTTCATTTAACAATTGCTCAAAATAAAGGATATCTCCCTCCGAATCATAAACACCATCAATTCCCGGCGGAATTGATTCATCAATAGCAAGAAACTCATCGATCTCTTCCAGAAAGAAGTCACCTCCCTCAAACCGAGTGAGAGAGGGGGAAGAGTCGGCAATGATTGGTTGGGAAGATGTGGTGGAATCTCCACTCACAGAATTATGAAGATAACCAAGAAACTCTTGAGAGTACTCCTCTAAAGCAATATCAATTACATCGACTCGATTAATTGATTCAGTATCATAATTTGAGGAGTACCTCGAAGTTTGATCAAGGTTAAAAGTGACAGCTTCATTACCCACACGTAACGTGATTTCTTGCTCAAATATATCAATGAGAGCACGACCCGTTCTCAGGAATCCTCGTCCAACAATGAGGGGAACCCGAGGATCGGCATCGAAATCAACAACCACAAAGTCAGCTGGAAAATGGAACTTTCCTACTTTCACAAATACATCCTCGGCGATGCCAAGAGGACGCGATATAGAACGATCTGCAAGCTCAAGAGTCATGCAGGTAGGAACAAGTTCTGGAAGAGAAAGCTTCTTCCATACTGAATAAGGCATCAGATTGATGCTTGCACCAAGATCGGCGAGGGCAAAGCATTCAATCATCCCTGGAAAAACACAAGGAAGAAGAAATTTTCCAGGATCTCCAAGCTTCTCGGGAAGCTTCTTTAACAGAACTGCTGAGCAGTTCTCGTTCAAAGGAGTTTTAGCCATTTCAAACAGTTTTTCCTTGTTGCTTAACATGTGTTTGAGAGTTGATGCAAACTTGGGCATCAGCATGATAGCATTCGCAAAGCTTATGTCAAAATGAAGTTCTTGGAAATTTTGAAAAGTTTTTTCCATTTGATGACTGGATTTTTCGCGGAGTTTTTGCTCATTTAAACGTGATGGGTAAGGAATAGAAGTTTTGGATTTGGGGTTTTCAACTGGAGGTTCAAAAACAACTCCAGTTTTGGGTTTCGGGGCAACTTGAGGATGGACATTGCTGGTACCTCCGTTATTTGTAGGAAGTTCCTTGTCCTTTGTCGCCTCAGGTTCACTTTCCACTACATTCGGGAGAGAAGAAGAAGAGGTAGTAGGAATAGTGGGTCCATCATATGAAGTACCACTTCTGGTTGTGATCGCCTTTGCATCGCCCCTCGGATTAGCGATCGTGTTGCTAGGTAAAGTACCTGAGCCCGAGGGTCGATCATTTAAAGACTTCTTAATGTCAGAAATCTGGCTAACCAACAACATATTCATTTCCTCTTGGGATTTCATGAATTGCTTCAACAACTCATCAGATGATGGTCCAGTTGGAACAATGGCTTGGTTTTGCACAGGAAAATTCTGGCCTCTATTGTTTGGATTAGGACCTTAATTTTGAAAATTTCCTTGATTATTGCCATGAAAATACCCAGGGTTGAAATTTCCCTGACCTTGGTTTCTATTAAAATTTCCTTGGTGTTGGAAGTTTTGATTTTGAAAACCGTTATTTTGACTAAAATTACCTTGGTTTTGAAAACCTTGGTTTGGTCTATTCTGATTTTGATTACGATTTTTGTTTTGGTTGAAACCGGGTGGTCCAGGGTAGTGGTTAGGACGGTGGTTCGGGTCCATAGGAGCACGATATTGGTTGCCTCCTGAATTGGAAATCCCGCCCACAGCGTTTGCTTCAAAAGGGTTACCCTCGGTGGCCATACAGTCGTAATAGGCATGGGGGCCACCGCAGGTAACACAGACTTCCACTTTCTTAACTTCAGCAGGAGGTGAAGTTTGTGGAAAAGAAACTTTCTTTTGGTTGGAGAGAACCAAAGCTTGAATTGCTTCCGTGAGTTTGTCAATCTTAGCATCGGTGCTAGATTGACTCACGGGCGATGAAGTAGAAGGACCAACACTGACTTGGGAAACAACCGGTTTGCTTCATGCAGTGCGGACTTTAGACTTGTTTTCAATGATCGCTAAAGCTTCTTTTACAGTTTTGCTCAAGAAATTTCCTCCAGCGGAGGAATTGAGAGAATCTTGATCAGATTGACTCACTCCATTATAGAAAGTATCGAGTTGCATCAACTCGGAGAAACCGTGGTGAGGACATTTGCGGAGCAACTCCTTAAAACGATCCCACGATTCACTGAAGGGTTCATCAAACTTTTGTGTGAACTTGATGATTTCATTTTTAAGACTCGTGGTTTTGGAAGGTGGATAAAACTCGTTCACAAATTTCTTCACCAGGTCTTCCCATGTTTCGATTGATTTAGGGGGTTGTTTTTCAAGCCAAATCCGGGCTTGCCCCTCAAGGGAAAATAGGAACAGAAGAAGCTTGACAGCATCTGTAGGGACATTCTTGTATTTGATGGTAGATGCAATCTTGTTAAACCATCGAATATGAGCATGAGGATCATCCCTCTCAAAACCATAGAACTGACTTGAGGTTACAAGATTCAGTAACCCAGTTTTGAGTTCAAAATTTTCAGCCACAATGGCTGGGATAACAATAGCATCTCCATACCCGTCGATGGGTGCCTGGAGAAGCTCACACATAGGACGTTCTTCCGCCATGATAGCGGAAGTAGTGTGAGCAGTCCGGATCTCAGATCCGACTGATGGGGCAGAACGTCTACGGACACGCCTTCTTGGAATCCTGACAAGCTCACGAAATGGGCTTACAGGTCTAGAAGAGCGAGTGCGCATACACTAGAGTTAACTCTAAGAGATCTCAGAGTTAAGGAAGGGAATTATGAAAGGAATTATGAAAATGGGGTAAGAAAAATCTTTTTGGGTTTTATGGTTTTGAGAAGTAGATATAACAACAAATCCAATTAAAACAATATCGAGGCAAAACAACAGTGAACTTAAACCAATAATCACAAGATGAATGGCTTCTTTGAAAAAGGTACACCACTCACAAGGACACAAAGGCAAGTTTTAATCTTTGGTTCGGGAACTTATTATGGTCGTACCCCCAGTTAGGTAGTACACTGCCTTGGTTTGCGGTGGTAATTTTTTTTATGTTTTTATTATTAAAAAACGACAAATCTTTTTGTATTTTTATCTTTGATATATATATAGAAACAAAAGGAAAATATTTTTGTGTTTTATACGTTTTTGGATGTTTTTGGGTTTTTGGATTTTTTATAAGAAAATATATATAGATATAGATAGATGGTATGAACAAGGAGTGAATATTCAAATCACTAATCTGCCAAGCGTAAGATAATTAGCACAGCTCCCCGGCAGCGGCGCCAAAATTTGATTCGCTCCCAGATGGTCAAGTTTTGTCACACAAGCTGACCACTTGTGAATGGTCAACCGTAACAAACTTCAAACAGTCTGGAACCAAATGCAATGAAGTCCAGGAGAGTATAGTATTTCCCCAGGTCGTTAAGTCCCAACGAGCTGTGCGAGAATAATCAAACGAATAGTGATCGAGAGAATTTGAATGGGAAAAGGATTGTGATCGATTATACCTAAAGAAAAAGTTTATAAATTACAGGGGCTTAAATGCAAATTAAAGAAAATTAAAAAGATAAATTATATTAAATAAATGCTATCACTATTTTTAAAATTATGTTTTTGATTTTTCTTTTATAAAACTTAAATTAAAAACTACGTGACATACAAAAGAAAATGTGAAAATTAAACAGTATTAATCCTAAAAATATAAAAATGACATTTTTACAAACCTAATGATAAGAGAAAATTTTGAGAAAAAGAAAATTATTTTTATTACTATTTATTTAATTATTATTAATTAAAAACTATTTTCACCTATTTAATTATACCCTAAAATATAAGAAAATATGAAATAAAGCTAGAAAAATGAAACTATGACTTAGAAAAATCTAAAATAACTAAAGAGAATTTTCAAAACTAATTTTGTATTTTTCTGATTATTTTTCTACTTTCTATGAATTAAAAACTATTTGAAACTAATTAAATTGCTAAAAATTACAAATTAAACTATGAAAAATCTGGAAAAATTATTTTTTTGCTTTTTATATTTATCTTAACCTAGGAAAAATGAAAACTTATTTTTTTGAAGTTTTTCTGATTTAATTGCATTAAAAGCTAATTAAAAAATGCCTAAAAACTGTTTTAAATGAAGAAAAATAGCAAACTGAGCTAGAAAAATATGAAAAATTCAGGAAAAGTCTAAATTAATATTCTGATTCTATGAAAAATATAAAAACAGTGGCTTATGTATAGGATTATGAAACTGCAGTGCAAGGTGCTTAAGAATAAGCACTTAAGATAAGCTAAAGACCACAAATAAGCACCAAATGAAAGCAGAAGCTATAATAAGCTAAAAGTACTCAAAAGCAACTTATTACAACTAGCCTTAACCTCTGGAATACAAAATACACAGATTTGATGACTTGAAAGATTAAGTGCCAAACAGGTTTTCTAGCTAATTTGTAGCTTAAGCACAAGCTTATTTAATAAGCTAATGTGAAAAACAAAACTGAAGACCTCAAGTCCACCAGCTTAACTATCTCTGAACCAAGTCTCAGACCCTAAGGACCTAAAACCAGACCTATGCAAGGCCTGCAAGGTGCCTGTCTCACACTCAGTATTAGCTGAGTGTGCACAGGGCACTTTGCAGCTTATTGAGTAGCTTATTTGGAGCTTAAGGAGCTTTTGGAAAAAATTGCAAAAATCATTTATGGAAACTAGACCAGTTGAAGTTTCTAAACCCAAAGTTTCACTTACTTTGACTCAAGAATGAATCAATGAAAGGTCCCCAAAGTTTTCCCAAAACTGACTTTAACACATTTTGACTATTTGACAGTTATGAAGTTTTGACTTTTGTGAGTTTTGATTCAATTTATTGAACTGAATATGATGTTTTATGGTGAAATGAAACTGAATCAAGCTATCCTAATGATATCTAAACACAGATTAAGCTTTTGATCCCACAAATTTCTAACAGTTATGCAGTTAGGACAGATTCATAATGATTTTGACTTTGAGCTTATGCAGAGACAAGATTTTGACAAATATGATTCAAGTGGTCCTATTTGAGACTGAGTAGACAGATTTCAAGTGTAAACCAAGGCTCAATCTCAATTAAACCCACTGATCCAAACACAACTTTCACAACTGTTTTGCAATTTAAACTAACTTGATTTCTTACTAGCTTATACTAGCAATTAAACTGCAACACTATGATCTAATTACAGCTAAATAAACAGGTTTAAGCTTATTAATGACCACAGGTTCAAACACAACAGGTTATGCAGATTAAAAACAAAATAAAGTGCAAAGGAATTTGGAACTCACAACTTGTCCAGCAATAATGTAGCTTATACAGAACCCAAACTATGCTAAACTACTCAAATCCAACCCAATCCAAGCTCTGCAACACCCCAAACCATTTCCATTACTGCTTGACCAATAATTCTTCTCTGTTTGACTTTTGTTGACCATACACCAAAGTTGCTTGAAACTTAATTGTAAGCTTACCAAAAGCTATAAGTAGCTTCAATAAGCTTATTTAAACTTAAAAATAAGCTATTAGAAGCTTGAATACAAGAGCTTGAAACTAAAATTTGCAACAGTGAACATAAAACTTGAAACTTAAATGAAACTTTGAATTAAGACTTGAAATGAATTACAATGACTAAGTGGCTTAGTTTTGATACAATAAAGCTTAAGATTACAGTTTAAAACACTAATTGAGATAATTTTATAAAAAATGACATACAAGGAAATTAAAAACTAACTACTACTTGACCACTCTCTCTTCATCCTTCTTCTTATAGCAAAAGGCATCCCACTTGATTTCTGAGCAAATCCCACTTGATATCTTGGCCATTGGATTACTTGAGTTGATCTTGGCCGTTTGATGAGTTTTGGCGGGAAAGGATGTTTAGACCTTTGTGGACTGTGAACTTGCAACTGGGGGGTGGTGGAGGGTAGATGTGATGATGAGGGGTGAGGGTTGAAGGGGATAAGGTCTGAGGTGATGGGAGATGCCTGAGTGTTGCAGTCAAGTGGGAGGAAGGAGAAGGGATAAGGTGGAGGGAAAAGGTGAGTCAAACGAGGTTTGACTGGGAGGTATTATTGGATGGGGGGTCAAAATGTAATGGCAGGGGTCCAAATGGTATATATGGCAGGGGGTCCAAAGGTTAAAGGGTCATGGCTTGGTTTAGTAATACAAGGACCAAAATGCAATTTCTGCCAAATTGAGGGACCAAACCTGCCATTTTCTCAAAGTTGTTTAAAGGGTCACTTTTGACAATTTTCAATAGTACAAGGACCATTGTTGACATTTTCAAACTTCTAAGGACCATTTATGACAATTTTCAAAGTTTAGGGACCTAAGTTGTAATTTTGCAATTTTAAATCTCAAGGACCAATTTTGACAACTCATGAATCCCTAGGGACTTGAAATGATATTTTTCTTTATTTTGATTTACCAGGGACTGTTTTTGACAACTTTTGAAACTTGGGGGACTAAAACTGCCAATTATGCAAACTTGATACTTTTTTCACCAGATTTTGATATTTTTGCATTTAAAACACATAAAACACTTATTTGTGATATTTTTATCATTTTGATGCATTTCTGAGTGTTTTCAGATGTTTTTGCAGTTTAAATGGTACAAAAATGATGAGTATTTAGACACTCATCATTAATGTACTTGTTAAAACAAACACTCCCCTTAGGAAAATGCATGTAGCTACTGTGTATCCTCCAAATACACCAATGCATCTAGTTCCTAGATCTATTGCCACTAATAGCAAGACCTTAATCAGCCTATATGTTGTTTATCAGCTGTTTGTTGATTTTGAGAAAACGTGTAAGAAGAGAATCACACCTACTGGGATAACTGAGGGGGAAAGGGGTTTTGAGCAAACAAAAGAATGTTATTTAACTGAGGTCATGCCTTTCTTCAAACAATTAAAAGGTCAATTTGAGAGTCTTCAAAAAGGGATAAATTCAGATATTAAAGAAATGGAAAAAGAATTTGATGCAATGATAGTTGAAGTCAATGATTATGAACAGGAACTCAAATATAATGAAGTTGAAAGAAAGAACTTGCACATCTTAAATGAGAATTTGATTTCGAGTTTTGTTGCTCAAGACGTGTTTTATACTGTTACTAAGCACTCTATTACTGCTTCTCGATTTCATGAATTATCTATTGCATTGAAAGTTTCCCATGATCGTGTCATTGAGCTTGAAAACAAAAACTCAGAACTAAGTGAGAAAATTGATGAGGATGATCACGATAATTTGGTAAAACATCTTTCTAAACTAGAAGTTGAACATTTTGATTTACAACTAAAATATCAACATCTTAAAGAAAATGTCAAAACCTCAAATATCAAGACATCCTCAGATGTTCCAGAGTTTGATGCAGTTTTTCAGATAAACAAACGTGACGAACAGATTCAAGCTCATTGTAACACGATCAGAAAGTTGAAAGCCCAAATCTCTCAATTAAAGGGTGAAAAGAACAATGTGACTGGCTCCCAAATGCCTCCTCCTTTAGATTCTCAGTATTCTCAAACTTTTCATCTTCAAAACTTAGTTAATGCCTTACAAAAAGAAAACGAAAGTTTTCTAGAAGAAAATAAAAAAGTTAAACGACACTTTAAAGAGTTATATGATTCAATGAAAGTCACTCGTGACAAAAACAACAATAAAATAACGTCTTTACAAAAAGAAATTGAG
This sequence comes from Chrysanthemum seticuspe, assembly GCA_019973895.1. NCBI lineage: Eukaryota > Viridiplantae > Streptophyta > Magnoliopsida > Asterales > Asteraceae > Chrysanthemum > Chrysanthemum seticuspe. Next base: position 83,810,595 of record BPTQ01000003.1, read on the forward strand.
AATCTGAGGAGTCAGGAAAAAGGAAAATTGCCACTTGTTTTTAATGAGAATGTTGCATCAAAGTCAACCTCAGACTGCAATTATACTGTGACTGTAAAATACATTCCTCCTCATCTTAGGAATAATGAACCTGTGTTTCACAACTATTGTGCTCACCTTAAGGATAGTCTAGAATGTCTCCGTGAGATCGTGGAAGAGGATTTCTTAGATAAGCCTCTTGATAGAGAAATTAGGTTTGCTTGCATTCAGGCCAAACGATCTCAAGAGCTGCTAGAATGTTTAATAGCAACATGTCCTAAATCCTTAGGTGCGAAAGGTAAAGCTGTGATGCCTTGTTCTATGCCTAGTGCCAAGCATACAAATCAGTCTATGCCCAGTTTTAAGAAAGTGAACACTAATGTGCCTTCAAGTAGTTCAGATCCCTGCACATCTAGTTCAGGAATACAAAAAGTAGATCAACCAACTAATGTTCCCATAATTCCCTCTACAGGAGTAATTAGTGACATTAAAGCAAGCGTGTCAAAGCCTCCAGGCAATACCAAGAAAGATAGGACCTCGCAAGCTAAGAATGTGCATTGGAAGAAAGTAGAAGACCAACCTAGGAACTTTAAGTTTGTGTTGAATAAGACGAATCGTGTTGATTCTAGTGTTAGCTCTAAGCGTACTGTAATTAATGCGAATTCTGCTACTTTTGGCAAAACATGTAATGATGATTGCGTGGTTTCTGTTACTAATCTTGAATGTCGTGTGAATGATTTGTCTAATGTTGTTAAATGCCCAGTGAAAACTGTTAATGCTAAAAATCAAGCTAAAAAGGCTAAAAGGCAAAGGCGAAAGAAAGTTAGAAAACAGTAGAAACCCACAGGAAGGAAATTTAGTAATATAGGTTATCAATGGATACCTACTGGGCATAAGGTTAATGATTTTTGCCCTAAATTTTCTAAGTCAATGCCCACTAGAAAATGGATGCCTACTGGTAGAACTATTCCCTTAAGAAGTGAACATACTTTGAATAGGTCAAATGTGGACACTAGCACTGGATCTATTTCTAATGAGTCCATTGTTTCTACTTCTGATGTGGGTGTTCCAATCACTGTTACTAACCAAATGGAACCCATTCTTGCATGGGGATCCCAATTATCCAGTTATCCATTCTTTTCTGTGTTCAACTGCAGATCGTTCAAATCGTTCTGTGGTACCTGGACTCAGGCTGTTCCAAGCATATGACTGGAGACCGGTCACGGCTCATGAACTTCGTGAGCAAATTCATCGGAACTGTGAGATTCGAAAACGATCATTTTGGTGCTATTATGGGTTATGGAGATTACGTGGTTGGAGATAGTGTGATTTCCAGGGTATATTATGTTGAAGGTCTTGGACATAATCTATTTTCTGTCGGACAATTTTGTAACTCAGATTTAGAAGTGGCCTTCAGAAAACATACTTGCTTTGTTAGAGAACTTGATGGTGTGGAACTTGGAACTCGTGGCTCAAACCTATACACCATCTCTATCGAATATATGATGAAATCTTCACCCATCTGCTTGCTGTCAAAGGCTTCCAAAACTAAGTCATGGTTATGGCACCGTCGTCTCAATCACTTGAACTTTGGTACCATAAACAATCTTTCCAGAAAGGACTTAGTAAGAGGATTACCCAGATTAAAGTAGGAAAAAGATCATCTTTGTTCAGCTTGCCAATTGGGAAAAAGCACAAAATACCCCCACAAACCAAAACCCACAAACTCAGTAATAGAAGTTCTTCATACCCTTCATATGGATCTGTGCGGACCAATGAGAGTGCAAACGATAAATGGGAAGAAATACATTCTAGTAGTTGTTGATGACTACTCTCAATTTACTTGGGTAAAGTTTTTGAGGACTAAGGATGAAACTCCAGATGTCATCATCAAACTTATCAAACGGCTTCAGGTTCGACTCAACAATATCGTTAGAATTGTTCGAACAGACAGTGGCACAGAGTTTGTTAACAAAGACTTAATCCAGTTTTATGAAAGTGTTGGAATCAATCATCAAATAATTGTTCCACGAACTCCTCAACAGAACGGTGTAGTTGAAAGACGAAATCGAACTCTTGTGGAAGCCGCAAGAACAATGCTAATTTATTCAAAGGTTCCAATGTTTCTATGGGCTGAAGCCATTGCCACTGCTTGCTACACCCAAAATCGTTCCCTTATTCACACCTCTCATGGAAAAACTCCATATGAACTTGTCCATAAACGAAAACCTGATCTGTCCTACGTTTGTGTGTTTGGTGCTTTATGTTGCCCAACTAATGACGGTCAAGATTTAGGTAAACTAAAAGCTAAAGCGGACATTGGAGTATTTGTAGGTTATGCACCAAACAGAAAAGGATGCCGAATCTACAACAAGAGAACCTGAAATATCATGGAAACTGTTGGGAATTACAAGTTTGAGTTGATAAAGACAAAAAGAATGAAACAAGAGGGACTTAATATGACAAGAAGGAAACCTACTAAAAGATGGAAGGGCTTGCTTGCAATGGAAGTTTTATTATTTAGTCCTTATCCTCTAGTATATAAAGAGGACATAGGTGTAGGTTTTTAATTAAGTCTTCCAATAATGTAGTCGACTAAAAGGTGTGTGTTTAGCCTAGACGTTAGGGAAGAACGTCTAGGGTATTAGATTTAGATTAGTGTGTCCTAGGCGTATGGTTCATTGTAAACGCCTAGGTTATTAGTTTAGTTAGTAGACGTGCTTCTATAAACGTCTAAGATTATTAGAGTATTAGTGAATGAAAAACCTTGTTCAATAACAAAGTATTGTTTTGATTATTCCGCTGTGCAGGTTATTAGTCTTTGTTATTGATCCCTAGCTGATCTTATAAACGATCTTATCAATTGGTATCAGAGCGGGGAGCTCTTGATATAGGGAATCACAAGGTTTTGGGTGTCGAAGAAGCAAGCAGATTCGAAAAAGTCGACAGAAGCAGATTTAAATTTTTTAGGTGTCGAATATATTTTAAAACGTGAATGATTGGTGATTATTAACGGTGCTTATGGTTGATATATTAATTGATTAATGGAGAAGCAATGAATATTTGTGATTGGTCGAGGTTTATAAAAGAAAAGGTAGATCTGTTGCTTTCATATTGTTGGGTCTTCGAGAAAGAGTACTGCTGCCGTTATTTATTTGTACTGGTCGAATTCTAATTGGTCAATCACATGATGGTGGCTCGTGATATATATTGTTTTGATCAATGTGGGATTCACATGCAAGCATTAATTGGATGACATGATGGTACTGATTTCATAACAAATACGGTCCAATGATTTCTTTTTCATCCAAGTGCATCACGTGGGATTATGGCTATAATGTTTTATATTTTATTCGATTTGAAGATTTATTATGGGTTTTGATCCTCTACTTCGCAAGGCAAAAGATTTATAGATTGGTTTTGATCTGGTACATACGTATGATTAGAGTAGAATGGGAGATTCGGTGGTGACTTTTGATTGGCCAAGATTAATATTGTTCTACGAGATATCTTGCTACTGGTGGGTCACACGCCCAGTATTGGTTCCAATTTTATATGATTATAAAGCTAAGTGTGCTACTTGATTAAATAAATTACAACGATGGCATTGCACATGGAAGGTGAAAGTGACATTGATATGAGATGGAATTAGTTGTGATACAGCGTATGGTTTTTATGGTGGTCTTGCATTGTGATTGGTCCAAAGTCTAAGGATTAATATATAAGTGAGTCAAAGACAGTTTGGGATACTTTATTGAAAGTACTGCTCGTACACTTTATCGAAAGTACTGCAGTTTTTAAAGTACTGCTTGAGGATTTTTAACAGTGTTGTTGCAGTTTATATCAAAGGTGCTGCTCGAGTTTTTGCAAGTACTGCTGCGTATTAGATTCAAAGTACTGTTGGAGTTGTTCAAAGTACTGCTCAGACGAGATCAACGTACTGCTGCTGCTATTATTTTTAAAGTACTGCTTGGATGCAAGATTTTGATGAAAGTACTGCTCCTTCCCAACGTACTGCTCATGCTTTATTACGAGAAGATTTTTGATTTAAGGGGAAGTCGAGCATAATTATTGTTATGGTTTTTGGACGACACACACAGAGGTTATTGTTCACACACACAGGAAGAAATTTATGTTCTTAAAAGGATTTAAAAAGGCTCGTTTTGGATTTTTATTGAAGAATTGATTACGAAGAGGATTATTTATCACTTATTTGAAGGTGAAGTGGAATTGCTTGGTTTGTGTTCTTATCATCTAGCTTGATGAATCTAGCAATGTGTGATTTTTCTTATAATGCTCTATGCACACATTGTCTATCACTTGAAGGAGTTACATTGTAGTGCTCAGTGTCTCATATAGTTGAGGATTCTTGTCAAGGGATTGCGCTCTACTTATATTGGTGGTTCGTATAAGTATGGAGTTTCGTGGATTGTAAAGATTTAAGACACAAGTTCGGGAAATTTTACTTCGTCATCAAGTTTGTTATATTTGGTGTTCTTCACAAAGTGATCATTACATAGAGTTTACAGATTTTGAAGAATCAAGAAGATGGTTAACATATGGTTTTTAGGAGAAGCTTATTGTTAAAAGTTTAACCATCTACATGCATCACTCAAGGGGAAGTTTTTGATTTTTACTATTGTTAATCATTATTACTACTGCTAGTTGAAGTTTTCTACTGTTTTGGATCCATTTTTCTTATGGTGCGTAATGGTGGGCGATTTGAAGCATTGGATGGCTTAGATTGGAAGTATGATATTGGTTCGTGGTGGTCAAGATCATTCTTTGCATATGTTCCCTATTTGGATAATAACAAAAAGGGGAAGAGATGTTTGAGTGGCGTGGCATGGATTAAGGGGAAGACAAAGGAAGACATACTTGTTTCATTTATGGCGAGATTTATTTATCTCAATTTCTCTACTTCGTCTAGGGAAGTTCGTTCAAGAATGGTTTTGTCATTATCAACTAGGGGAAGATTGTTGGGAATTACAAGTTTGAGTTGATAAAGACAAAAAGAATGAAACAAGAGGGACTTAATATGACAAGAAGGAAACCTACTAAAAGATGGAAGGGCTTGCTTGCAATGGAAGTTTTATTATTTAGTCCTTATCCTCTAGTATATAAAGAGGACATAGGTGTAGGTTTTTAATTAAGTCTTCCAATAATGTAGTCGACTAAAAGGTGTGTGTTTAGCCTAGACGTTAGGGAAGAACGTCTAGGGTATTAGATTTAGATTAGTGTGTCCTAGGCGTATGGTTCATTGTAAACGCCTAGGTTATTAGTTTAGTTAGTAGACGTGCTTCTATAAACGTCTAAGATTATTAGAGTATTAGTGAATGAAAAACCTTGTTCAATAACAAAGTATTGTTTTGATTATTCCGTTGTGCAGGTTATTAGTCTTTGTTATTGATCCCTAGCTGAGCTTATAAACGATCTTATCAGAAACAATCAACACCATTTGATGACCGGTCAAATGGCTCCAGGACAATCCAATTCTGGACACGCATTTCAACCTTTATCCAATAGTCATATCAGTTCTACTCTTGTTTCTAATCCCTCACCAGCAACTCCTTATGTACCTCCTTCAGAAGATGATTTGAAGAAATTATTTGATCCAGTGATATGTCAGTTCCATCAACAGAGGCTGCCTCTATCCCTGTCAATGAAGTTAACCCTTCAGTTTCAATGTCATTAAGTCAAGAAGCGCCTGCTGCTGATCACTCTGTCTCATCAACAAATCATCAATCATCGAGTGTACACAATGGAAATGTTGCTGCTGTTACAGATGATGAAAACCCTTTTGCTCCTCCAGAATATGAACCCTTTGAGAACATATTTGCTCCTGAATCATCATCAGAACCATCATCATCAGGAGATATAGACTCTGCTACTTCAGTTCCTCAACAACAACCACATGAACATCTTAGAAAATGGACACATGATCTTCCATTGGACAACATCATTGGAAACCTCTCTCGTCCAGTATCCACACGGAAACAACTTGCAACCGAGGCCTTATGATGCTTCTTCAACTCCGTACTCTCTAAGATCGAACCAAAAGACGTGAAAACTGCCATGAATGAAGACAGCTGGTTCAATGCCATGCAAGAAGAAATTCATGAGTTTGATCGACTAGATGTATGGGAATTAGTACCTGCTCCAGATTGTGCAATGATCATTGCTCTAAAGTGGATCTTCAAAGTAAAACTTGATGAGCATGGTGATGTGTTGAAGAACAAGGCTCGATTGGTTGCAAAAGGATACCGTCAAGAGGAGGGTATTGACTTTGAAGAATCATTTGCTCCAGTTGCTCGTATCGAGGCAATCAGAATCTTCTTGGCTAATGCTGCAAGTAAGAACATGGTAGTATATCAGATGGATGAAAAGACGGCTTTTCATATACGTCAGCCAACCTGAAGGCTTTGTGAATCCAGAGCATCCTACACACATCTATCGTTTGAAGAAGGCTCTTTACGGCTTGAAGCAAGCTCCAAGGGCTTGGTATGATACGCTATCAAAGTTTCTTCTATCCACTGGATTCAGCAAAGGAGCAGTTGATCCGACATTGTTCACCAGAAAGTCAGGCACACATTTAATTCACGTTCAAATATATGTTGATGATATCATTTTTGCCTCGACTAACCCCAATGAATGTGACCGTTTTTCAAGTGAAATGGGTTCTAAATTTCAAATGTCAATGATGGGACAAATGTCATTTTTCTTGGGATTACAAATTTCACAAAGTCCCGGAGGCATTTTTATAAATCAATCTAAATATGCAAATGAGATTTTAAAGAAATTTGGATTTTATTCTAGTGACCCTGTTGACACTCCCATGATAGAGCGTACTAAACTGGATGAGGACCACTCAGGGATCATGGTAGACCAAACAAAATATCGTAGTATGATTGGATCCCTGATGTACCTCACAGCCAGTAGACCAGACATTCTGTTCGCTGTTTGCATGTGTGCTAGATATCAGGCTAAGCCTACCAAAAAGCACCTTGAAGCTGTTAAACGGGTCTTTCGGTATCTCCAAGGAACCATCAATATGGGAATTTGGTACCCGAAGGACACCGGTATGTCACTAACAGCCTATGCAGATGCTGATCATGCAGGATGTCAAGATACACGTCGAAGTACGTCTGGAGGTGCTCAGTTTTTGGGTGACAAGCTTGTGAGCTGGTCTTCAAAGAAGCAAATGAGTACTTCTATTTCCTCTACAGAGGCTGAGTACATAGCCATGTCATAATAAAAGTGCTATTATCTGACTTGTAAATGAGTATTTCTATTTCCTCTACGCGTACAAACTTGTAATAAGTCACTCATAATGTCACAAAACCAAAACGTCACTAATAAGCTACAAAAGTTAATACGTTATGTGATTAAGTAAACTTTCGACATTAACATTCAAAATTAACATACTCACGTATTATATCACGTCAACTTTGGACTATTGGACAACATGTGACTTTGGACTCGTAACATTCATTAACATAACAAATTCAATAATTGGAAAATAAAATCAACTTTTGACTAACATAATATCTTTCGATATGTTGGTTCTTTTGTCTCAATATCTTTCAGATCACGATAAAAAAGGTGGATGGTTAAGACGATGTCACCGTGACCCTCAATCATAAGGAAGTCACCGTTAATGTTGCAGATCTTCAGTCAATTCTTCTTCTACCTGCTATCGAGGCTACTGACTATGTGGCAACTCCAAGTGAAGAGGCTACCATTAAATTCATGATCGACATTGGACATAATGAAGTTGTTGGGGTCATCACCAGAAATTCCTCTATGGATCTAAAGAATAGTCCTCAACCTTGGAGAACATTGTATATTATGATCACCAAGTCTGTGTCTGGAAGAGTCAGCGGTCACGAGCATCCCAAACTTATGCATCTACAAACCTTCAGGGGCATGGTCAACAAGCAGCACATCGACTTTTCTAGTCTGATATGGGAAGACATGATGTCCCATCTCAAGAAGCCCGGGACAAAAGTTCCTTTTATCAGATACACCAAGCTGTTGATCCAAAATATTCTCGGGAAACATCGGGACATTCCCTTGAGACATAACGACCCCAACAATCACTCTGTGTTGTATGAGCCCACATTAAACATTGTCATATTCAAAGACTCATCAACAAAGTAGCAAGGTGCAGTGCTACTGGATTGCCTTCTCACCGATGATATCAAAAGTCTACCATTGTATCATCGATACCTTGAAGTTGTAAGCAAAGGCAAAGTAGAGTTTATAAATGAAAAGACTTCTGCTACTCCTACCAGGAAGACACGAACGTCTGGCAGTGCTGGAAGCGTAGAAAGCACTGGGAGTGCCCTCAAGTATCCTAAAAGGCATCCAAGCCTCAAAAGAAAAGGCCCATCTAAGGGTGCCATTCCTAATCCTAAACCAGCACTTAAACTAGAGGACGAAGACTCTGAGGATACTAAGTATGATGAGGTGGTTCGCTATTCTGAATCTCCTACTAATGAAACAACCTCGTTGAGGTCCGATGACAAACCACCCAGTCCTAAATCAGAAAAGGGAAAGACTCTAGTTGCTGAGGAAGAAGAAGAAAGTTCTGATGATGAACCAAAGGATGAAGAGAGAGATTACCACAAGACTCTCAAGAAGCTAAGATTGCAACATGCTGCTACTGAATTCAACATTAAACAAACCAGAGGCCCTGGAGGTTCCAGTGGTGGTGGACTAACCATACCAGTTCGTGATACTGTTAATCAACCTGATAAGGGAACTGGTGCCATCGCTAAGGAGTCTACAGAGCAGCATCAGCAAAATTATGAGGTTCCATTCACCTTTGAAAAAGAAGAGGAACAAGAAAATAATGAAAAGATAACTAATGAAGATGTTGAGCAAGCAACTAAGGAAAGGGTTGAAGAAGAAGCTCGGGCTAAAGAAGAGGAAGAGGCAAGAGCTCAAGAGGAAGCTGAAAATTATCTTTAGGGTAATCCAGAACATAACCCAGAACAATCTTCTGAGCCACCTAAGGGACCCTGAGCCTTCTCATGACTCATCTTCAACTGATTCATCATCTCATTCATCACCACCTCCATCCAAAGATGCTACCACCAGATCGTCATCCAGATCGATCAAGAAACCCACTGATACTTGGGCATCAGTTGGCTGACAGAGTTAACTTACTCGGTGATTTGATGAACGTGTTTTCAGAGGAAAGAGACCAGATCCAGCAATTCCTCAACTGAGATATTCAGGGTGAAATGGACAAGACGATTAGGCACTACACTCATAAGTTCCTTCTCGACACCGTCCCTGGAGTCACAAAAGAAATGTTCGCAAGACAACTCTACACTTATCTGATGTCATTGGTCAAGCAAACACTTTCAACTACACCAGCAATAATGCAAATCCGACCAGTTCCACCTCCTGTTGTCACGGAAGCTTATTTGATTTCAAAATTGATTATGCAGATGTCTTCCCGATCTGGAACTTTCACTTCTGATGAATCAAAACTTTTTGAAGCGTTGTTGGCATATCAACTAAAGCAAACTTGCAAGGAAGGAGTTGGTCAAGAAAAGAGACCAAGCGATGACGATGATGCAGACAAGGATTCTGAGCCTAAATGTCAAAAGAAAACAGGCGAATCCTCATCTATGCCTCCACCACCCCCAAGGACCACCACCACCACAAGCTCTTCTCAATGACCTCTTGCTAGTGATAAACCTCAGGACTCTAAGTCTCCACCCCATCGGAGAAAACTGGTGATCATTTCCAATACACCGGTGGTGATGACGAAGAGCTTCTTGAGCCCCAACAACCGCCTACATCAACACCATCAACCAAGCAACAATCAGCATCATCCTCCAAGCCAAAGAAGAAAAATTCTACCTCAGTTGTATCGTGGTTGGATGAAGATGACACTGATGAATACGAACCGGTAGATGGTCGAACCATGGAGCACGTCAAGATAATTCAAGATAAGTTCAAAGTGAAGAAGATGACGAAAGGGGAGTTACGCCGAATCAAGAATGATGCGTTTTAACTACTTAAGGACAGCTCCGATAGTGCTATTGAAGTCGAATATCATCTAGACAACATCGCACGAGCTATGTCCAACAAAATTGATTGGCTCAACCCTGAATCAAACATCAACTTTACAAGACCATATAAGACTCCATACTACACTGACTGGACCAAGCCACTACCAACCATTGGTCGACCTAATCAACCGAAGATTCCCTACCAATACTTCTTCAACAACGACCTAGAATTTCTTCAACACGATAGCGATGTAAGCAAGAAATACGCTACGTCACTCACCTTTAACATCCCGGCAGCGGTCTTCTCCAACAAGTCACCATCGAGGAAGAAGCTACTAGAATGTTTGTTGATAATGTGGTGAATTATGATCTCGATGCACAGTATGGAATTCATCAATGGCCTGAAAGAAGAAGACTATACTACAGAAGCTGCCAGGTTTTGAAATCAAACAAAGAGGTGTTCAGTGACAAACGGATAGTTGCTATCATGAATGTAAGTCTGGCTACGAAGTGGGATTACTCATTCCTGGAAGAGATCAAAGTCAAACGCCAAGACGAGAAAGAATATGATTTTACTGAAGCTGATTTTCCGAGATTGTCGCTCAACGACATTGAAGACATGTATCTGGCTAAGGTACAAGGTCGGATGCGACATTTCTCCACCAACATCCAGCTCCAGTACATCAAGTCATTGTTGATATTCATTAGAAGCATAGTGATCCAGGAACGTGTTGAAGATCTTTAACTTGCCGTAGAATCATACCAGAAACAAGTTAATCTCACTAAATTGTTGCTACACTTTCCTAATATCAACCAACTCTCTCAATACACCATTGTGAAGAAACCAAAGTTTAAAGTAGTTTACCGCACTGAACTACATCATAACTATTTAATAGCGTGCAATGAGCTTCACAAGTTTTGTGATCATACTCTGAAGAAGGTTCGTGATGGGTTAGCATATCAGTTGAAGGAGATTCACGAAGGTATTGGGTTGATGAAGCGGTGGAATTCTAGAGAAAAGAGGGATGAGAAGAAGATTATCAAGAGGATTGATGAAAGGTTGTTTCATCGTGATCAGATGCGGAATTTGGAGAGTTTTGTGGGTGGACGACAGAGTTTCCCTCTTACGGGTTATCAATGACAAGAGAGAAATCCTGGTGTTATTGAAGGATTGCCTGGTACTCCTTAAATTGTTTCTTTGATTGATATTTGGATGATATGTTTTGTATAATTGACTATGGCTTGTGCACACATAACAGTGTACAACCCGTACTTGTAATGAAAGGACCTTGTGGTACGCATCAGTGCCACAATCCTTATAAAAGGAGCAAAAGCTTCGTACTTTTGAGTAAAACTTATCAAAACTTTCATTTTTCAAAGTTTTGCTAAAAATAACAAGTACTTTCCCTTATGTTTTCAAAACCTCAAAAGTTAATATTACTTGTTGAGGGGGAGTATTTAATTACAACTCTTTGTTCACAAAACGTTCTTCGTGGAAATCTTCCCACAAAACTCGAAATAACATTTATATGCCATTTTTTAGGGGGAGAAAAAATTGTGTGATACAAATATGTTGTAAATGTGATTGAATCTTCGTGTAATAATACTTAACCCATGAATTGACGAGATCTGAATTGTCATACATCAAAAAGATTTGTCTTCCAAGACTTATCCGAGTAGATTGTACCTTTTCGAGAAACTCCTGATAGACATGAACTTTGACGGGTTTGACAACCATTCGAAGTTTGTCCACACCTTCAAGGTAGTTATTAGAGCTAGTTGTCACCTAAAAGATGATAATGCAACTCTTTAACTATGCAACGTAACCGTGTCTCGCGGGGAATTGTCCATCTTGAGTCGATCAATTCAAAAGTGTGAGCTCTACCCTCACTATGTAGATTTCAGTCAAAACACTTGAGCACATGTGGATGGGGAGTATTTATGAAAATACAAAACTCTCGAAGTGTTACAAAATGTTTTCACTCATAAACACTTTGAGAGATTTTCGAGAAAATGGTTTTATGATGACATAGGATAGTCATGGCGTTATAAGGTGACTAAGGCTAGGAATAACCGTCCTATGATCCACCAGAGCCGGAGGGATCTACCCAAGGACACCACCAATAGTTAGAATTTAGAAGTCCTTAGGTATGATTATAAAAAGGAGAAAATGAGAATCGGAGAAAGAAGGAGTTGAAGAATTAAAAAGAAAAGTAAAGAAAAGGGTGAAAAGAAAAATCCCTCCAAATTATTCAACTTAGGGCAAACACCGGGTTCAATACATATGCTACTGGTTGTCACGAGATGACACCGGTATTGAAGATTAAAGTCGTCATGGACCCAGTGACGCATGCATTAAACCTTCTTAGCCACTCAAGTTTCTTTCAACAAAAGCTTGTTTCATTCTCACAGGGAACCCTACGTAAACTATCGGCTCTCTCTTAGAGATTACTGGTATTGAAGAAGGAGACCTTCTCCCTAGTCTCCGCTCAGGAAAACCAAACCGCACTATTGAGTTTAGAGCCACGAGATTCATCAAAAGATCTCTTAGGAACACTTGACATTTCATCACTTGTCGTTCAACATTAAGGACGCAAGTGATAACATTATCGAGTCCTTCATAGATCTTAGCAATCTATCGAGAACATTTATGAGAGGTTCACAATTGTGATCCTCAGTGATTGAATGGAAACTCCTGCCAGGGTAAACATCAAACAGCCCTAACAGCAGGCCGCTTCGGTAACTCCTCTTGGGTTACGCTTAGTGTTGTCTCAAATTGTCTACAGTCTTGAGGTGATGCTTTAGTGTACCTCAGCGACTCACCTGAACTGTAGGTGTACTTCGGTACATCGTGTTATCCTACTTGAGGGACTCCAGTTCAGGAACAGCCTTTGCTAGAATTAGAGATGTGTTTTCACACTATGCTGTTAACACGCTCGAAGTTCGAACTTGTAAGTGCTGGAAATCCTGTTAAGGAGATTCCTTTCAAGAATCGAATCCTGAAAATGTGGGTCATTACTTGAACTTGTTCAATGTAATGCCAATTGTCCCTTATGGGATTCGGACGGCTGATTCGCCCGACCAAGGTGAATGGAATCAAGACATTCATCAGAAGAACAATCGTAGTGGTCAATTCTCTAAGAAACGACCACATTGATCAATTGGTGTTTATCACTAACCCATTCTTATGGTTTCTTCCTATGGATGCTCCTGGGAGATAATCGTGCTGATTCTCCACATGCTCATACCAACAACGACACAATTTGAAGTTCTCTAGAAAGGCAACATAAAAGTCAGAATGATTCTTCCACTAAACTAAAGAATCTACAAAGTTTAAAGACTTGGAGAACTACATCAAAACTAAAATCCAACGTCAAAGAGCTTGTGAGCATGTTGGAGAAAGATGTGGAGACACCTAAGCAATGAAGCGGACCTGATACAGACAACAACAACATAACATCACCATATCCACACCAGAACAAAGAACAAAGATAAATGAAGACGTCAAAGCTGAAAACTTCAAAGAAAAACAAGATCCTCACACTGGGGAGATTGTTAGAATCAAGGCATTTCTTCTCACAAGAAAGAAAAATGTCAGAAGACGTCAAAGCAACTGCTATTACATCAACACCAACTACTTTTCAAGATTTCTGGAGTCATTTATTAATTACCAACACTTAGGGGGAGATTGTTGGAATCACTCCTAACTTGTATTTCAAGTGTTAGTAATCAATATGTAATAGGTTGCTTAATTAGGCTTTTATGTTAGTTATAAATGGCAAGGCTTATGTAGAAAGCCCATACGCCTTGGCCAAAGCCCAATAAGTAAAGAATGGACTAGACATGTTTCCCTAGTTCCTTTCCCTATATAAACTCATGTAAACCTTCCTTGGAAGGTTGGTTTTTCATTTCACATCATATCCTACGCATAACCTTTGATAATATTTATACGTGTGTGTTTGTGTTTGTTCAACCAATCTATTTCTTATCTATTTCTTACATATTGATGCTTGTGTTATATTATGGTGACCTAACACTATGACTTCCCATTTCTTGTACAACGGCAACATCTCGGAAAGCTCCATTTGAAATGGATCCCTATAGGTCACTTTGGAATTTCTCGTGACCCTCGATGGAGATGCCCTTTCCATGAATATGGTATCCCTTACCGTGGTTGCTTCCGGGATTCTCATGTAGTAGACTTCATGATGATCTACCATGTCGTGTAGCTCTGCCAAAGACCATTCATTGGAATACATGCAAACTCCTAGATATGGGACACGGAGTATTCTTCCAAATTCTACAAGAGAGAGGGTGTACTCAGGATCATTTATGATGAAGGCTATTGAGACGGTCCCGTTATCATTCCTAACGATTCTCATTGTCTTGTAAAATTCAAGCATGAACACCGGGGAAATTTGCTCGTTTATGTCCAAAAGGCAATCAAAGCCAATTCCTTCAAAGACTTCTCGGATGTTGGTGTTAGCAAGGAATGATGGTTCTACCACATGGCCTTCATGAAAAAGCCTCTTTTCAAGCAACTTGAAAGCTTTCCTATCCTCCGGGCTAAGTCCTTCCTTTAGATGGTACATTGGGATGTAGTGGGCGGTATCATGATAATCTTGTTGGCGGTTACTAGGCATGATTGTTCCTATACAACAAACCAAAATGTGGTGTTAATTGTGAATAGTAGCCTAAAGGGTTTGATCATAATTTTGCTCAAAACATTTTCATTGAATTCAAGGAATGAGTTTAATTTGTATTAATAATGTTAATTCTTTGATTTAGATTATCTTAGAAAAAATGTGGTAACAAATTATGACAAACCCATTTGAACCCAACTTCTAAAGATGAAAATTGTAAATCCTAGGAATCAAGGAATAGAAATAACAATATAGTGAAGATTATACTTACACAAGAGATTTTTTTGCTTGAAGGAAATGATCAATTTGCTCCTGTGAACAGTAACTAGGTTTATGTTCGTGAGTCTTTGATAGAGGAAAGTGATAGTGGAACTCCCACTGTGATCATTTCTAACTTATGTTGTCTTCTGTTGCACGAATCCCACGGATCTCTTGTATGAGGGATCTGGTTAGTTCAAACGCAGGGATCCGGCATAACAGCAAACAAAATCAGCTTAAGTATTCCTTGATAATTTTGGTTTAGGAGTTCTAAATTGCCTAGGGTCGATGTTTAAGCTCTATAACTTATGGTTTGGGGTTTTGACGGTTTATATTAATCCTATTTGACGAGGTTCCCTTTTATGAATAAATCATAATTCTTTGGGAAGTTTTCAAAGATTATGATAAAATCCCAGTTTATCATAATGTAAGAAATTTCTCATGGATACTCATTAACATGGATGAAATGTCAATATTAATTTTGTGAGGAGTAATGATCAAGGCTCTCGAATAGCCGAGATATCATTATTCCTAGTTTGTAGTATTGTCTATATAAATCAATGAAGAATACTATTCTTGATGATGAGTTCAGTATAGATAACTACTTTAATGATTATTAAGAGAGCATATAGATACTACTAAAACTTAATCATGATAAATAAAATGAAACAAAAAATATTTGTAATTTATTAAAGATCATACCTTTGCTAAATATTCTTTTTAAGAAAAGAAGTATTTAGAGAAATTCTTCATGATCTTCTTAGGATGCCCAAATCCATGTATGGGGAATTCTTTGCTAAATATTCTTTTTAGTGAAGGAAGTATTTAGAGAATTTCTTCATGATCTTCTTAGGATGCCCAAATCCAAGTATGGAGAATTCTTAACAGGGAAAAATATTAGAACGTTCTATCATTGTCCAACATTATACAATATGATTATTTTTAAAATGTGACCTTTAGTAAAAAGAATCCTTCTTTGTAGTTTTCAAACATACACGGATTGTATCAAGTTTTTAAAGTACAACATACTCTAAGAAACTTGGTAACAAAGCTCTGATGCCAATTGTGGAAAACTAGAAGGGGGGTTGAATAGTTTTACCAATTAAAACCTCGTTTTAGAATATTTAGATCGACTTATGTCAATCTATTTAGATGTGTATGTTGGACGTTGATAGATAGATATATAAATGTGTAATAAAAGATAAAGAGTAAGAAGCACATAACCACGACACGAGTATTTATAGTGGTTCGGCTACAAGGACACCTTCCTTGCCCTACTCCACTCCCTGAGTCACCTACTCGAGAGTTCGTAAACACTACACCACATCAACTCCTTATGGCGGAGAAGTCTTCACAACGTTGCCTACTCTTTTTCCAGTACTAGGCTAACCACCGGGTTCTTCCACAAGGTAGAATCACACCTATCACAACGTCGCTTACCCTTTATCCGGTACTAGGCTAGATACCGAGTTCCATTACAATGGAGGAACTACTACCCAACACTACACAACACCTATCCCAAAGGAGACCCACTCCTTATTACAGCATCATCAAGGATATCAATATCCTTGGATAAAATCTATCTCTATTTGTATATCGATGCACCTCATTGATTATACGCCCTTGGCATCTTTCACTAATGCCACTTGACTTGACTTCTAGGCATTCTTCACTAATGCCTTTGACACGGACGTTTGGCACCTTTCACTAATGCTTTCTTCTTGACTCCATTGGCATTCTTCACTAATGCCTTTGACACGAACGTTAAGCACCTTTCACTAATGCTTTCGTCTTGACGACACGAACGTTAAGCACCTTTCACTAATGCTTTCGTCTTGACTCTTTTGGCATTCTTCACTAACGCCTTTGATACAACACCTCTATGGAGGAAGAAAGAACTATCAACAAGAGAACATGAGTAGTCTTTATGATGACGAAGTATGACAACTCATGGACTTGAGCTTACTCGACTTCAAGAGGTGGTGATCTCGCCTTTAAAAGGAACCTAGAGAATCACACAAAAACAAAAGACAAACTACATAGAGAGATCCTTTGGATATGAGGTTAGAAGGTTACAATAGTTGGTGAAAGTATGTGTGGGAGTGGCAACCCAAAATAAAGAAATGGCTCACTATTTATAGAAGAAATTTAGCTAATGTTCCACGGATCCCACGGATCCCTCACTTGAGGGATCCGCCCAGTGTATTACTGGGGATCCGTGGGACGCTCCCCTTTGCCCATGGGTTTTGGGTCATGGGTCATGGGTCCTAGACATTGGACCATGGGTATCTAAGCAGATACAATGTATCTACAAGATGCAATGCATCTAGTCCATGGGTCATGGGTTAAAACCATGGGTCATGGATAATATCCATATATGACTTATGCATGATGTCATGCAATGGGTTATGGGTTAAGCTCCATGAGTATGGGTCATGGACTTCGGGTTTTACCCAACTACATTCAATGTATTTGGTCAATGGGTCAAATACTTAAGTTTCTACCCATTTATATTACCCATTATGATACATACTAGTTATGTATATTTTTACCTAATATGTAAACATTAGTTGTTGTACATATGTATTACTAAATCATAAAACCACTTTTACTTGTTTTAGTGTTTTATGTGAAAAACGTAAGTGTGTTAGTAAACTATTGGCTCAAACCATTTACGTATTTTATTTGTTTTGTTAAAATGATTTTACGTTTGTTATCGACAAAACATTAGAATATCATAAAATATAAATAAATGTTTTTACGGCTTATATGTATTAACAGCATCACCTGGTACAATTTCACTTTCATCTTGCTTCACATATTGATCATATGGGACAACATTGCTATTACCCGTATTTTCAATATCTGATTCAATTATTTCAGTTGACTGTACTTTGTCGTGAATCTTTTGCACATCAACCACATCGTATAGTTTTAATACCTTTGATATGATGGATTCCTTGGAGTAACTGGCTTGCTGAGCAGGAGAGACCATTGGTGTGATGTTAGCCATAAAGATGGTTTGTGACGTTGGTTCATCATCAACATCGGAGTCAAATGCATCACAATCTGCAACTTGAAATACATTGGGATTGTTCTTGGCCACACCATGCACAGGTTGTTCATCCACAGCTGCATCATAAGTTTTGGCATTCCCCTCACCAAGAAACAACAACTCTTCCTCATCCTACACTGCTCCATTGTCCTGATCTTGCACTAGTAGCATCTTATCCCTGAAGTACTATGCATTCTGTGGACGTTTTGGTTGAGTGCAGTTCCTAGCAATGTGTCCTTCCCCTCCACAGTTGTAACACTTGATTGGCTTCCCTTGACCCTGAGTCGTAATCCTTCCTCGATTCTGATTTCCCACATAACCTGCACCGGCTCCTGTATTCCCATAACCAGTTCCAACACCAACATTTCCTTGCTCGTTATGTGGTAGATAAGCATTCTCCCTTTCTTGCACCTTTTGCACTACTAACCTTCCATCTTTAATTGTAGCATGATTGTGTAGGTTAGATGTAGTTCTGAGATGATTGTTGGTGTGTGGAGTAAGATTCAAGTTTTGCTTAACCATTAGAGCCAGTTGATTTGCAAAGTGTTCCATGAATGAGTCTGAAGGCTTATATCCTGAATCCGGAATGATTTTGTGATTACCATCCCCAGTAGGTATGACTTGTGATGCTTTGGTACTTATTCCCACATTAGTATAGAATTCAGTTGAATCATTTGAAGAACTTGCATCTCCAGCATCGGTATTGAACTTTTCCATGATCATTCGTTCAAATGCAGCATGCTTCTCATGTTGGAGCAAATAAGCATACAATTGCTCATAATTGGTGTTCCTCAATCCTTTGTTTAGTTTGATTGCAGTGACAAATTTGTGTCATTCGGGATTCATGTTGTTCACAAACTTTGAATTGAGCTGGATATTTGGCATTGTCATTTTGATATTCCTCATATCATTCACAAGCTTGTGGAGTCTCACATAATGTTCAGTAACACTTTCCCCTGGATTCATTTTAAAGTTCTCAAAGCCATCATACAATTGAGATTCTCTATCTTCCTTAGTTAGTTCCAAACCAGAGAGAAGCATCTTGACATTATCCCAGACAGCCTTGGCTTCAGTGTTGTGATTTATCAGCTTGTAAATTTCCTTTGGTAAACCTTGAAGTATGATGTTTGAGGGTCTAATCACATCATCATATCTCTTCTTTTCCTTATCATCAAGTTCATCATACATTCTTAGTCTATCCAACCCTAATGTAACATTTCCATCAGTTCCAGTTTCGAGAATATCCCTAGTCGTTCCAATTTGAAATGGTCCTTCATAAATAGACTTAAGGATGTTAACCCCATTCTCTTTCCCTAAGCAATACAATCTGATTCTTTGAGCCCAAGAGTCATAATCGGTTATATCAAGCATGGGAGGACGAGTATCGGATCCTGCTGCTTGAACGTCATCAGCAACGGAAGAAGTGATTGTAGACATGATTACTAATTCCACGGGATTTTAATACTCTTTGATTAAACCGAGAAATAGATTCTTTCATGGGATTTTACTAAATCAAGAAAAAATCGTAAAACGTATCACGAAGAAATGACAAGTCTCAAAAGACAAATCGCACAACTGAAAAACCGCTTGATTCAAATCGTACACCTGACAAATCGCTTCTGTCAAATCGCACAATTGACAAATCGCTTCTGTCAAATCGCTTTCAACACAAATCGTTTAACTGTCAAATCGTTTAAGTTTCAAAACGCTTAAGTGTCAAACCGCTGTCAATACAAATCGCTTCAGTTATAACGTTTTATGACAAACCTCTTAAATGTCAAACCGCTTAAGTGATAAACCGCTTAAGTGACAAACCGTAGAGGAACACAAGTACTTCCACTACTTTGTCCTTTCTTGTCTCTTTGTCTCAACACACAAACCGCTTAGGTGACAAACCGCTTCCACAAAACAGGACAAATCGCTTAAAGTGAGATCAAACCGCTTTAAAGAAACTCAACCCGATAGACAAACCGCTTCCAAGAAAACTTTCAAAAACTAAACTTTTTCAATCCAAAACACTAAAAACAAGATGATTGAGGCCTTCCAATCCAAAACCTAGACACTTATGATGATTCTAAACACAAAAGTACTATCAAAATTCAAACTTTAACACTAAAAATGATTCAAATGATGAAAACTACTCAAAACTCATTCAAACCCAAAAACCTATGAAAACCACTAAAGATCCAAGAACATGTAAGGTAGATGATCAAACCATGGCTCTTGATACCAATTGTTACATATTGGTTTTCACAAACACACAATCAAGCACATATATGGATCGAATGGTATGAGTTCTAGAGAGAGAAGTGGAAGAGAGTTGGGAACTTTAGTGAGACAAAGAAAAATGTATTATAAAAGCTCCAACCCTTTGCCTTTTGATCTGTGCTGAACTAGTCAAGTCTAATCACACAAGCTAGCCACTTGTGAATGGCTAACCGTAATAGACTTAAAACTGCTTAAAACACAAATACAATGAAGTCCTGGAGAATATAATGAATTCCCGGGTCGTTAAGTCCCACGGAGACTCAATGGTGTGTAAACACTGATTCAGATGATGGAGTGATCACTAAGGATAGTGATCTGTAAAGGTTTTTGATTGGAAATTACACTACTGAAAAAGATTATACATTAAAGCGACTTAAATACAAATTAAGAAAATTAAAAAGATAAAATATATTAAATAAATGCTATCACTATTTTTACAATAATGTTTTTGTGATTTTATAAAATAAAATAACTTAAATAAACTATATTAACTAAAACGTAAACTCAAATTATCTAAAAACTAGATTTAAAATGAAAACGTAAATTAAGTCTAAAAATTACGCGAGTGCGCAAGCAAAAACGTAAAAT
The DNA here is from genome assembly GCA_019973895.1 of Chrysanthemum seticuspe. Taxonomy (NCBI): domain Eukaryota; kingdom Viridiplantae; phylum Streptophyta; class Magnoliopsida; order Asterales; family Asteraceae; genus Chrysanthemum; species Chrysanthemum seticuspe. The sequence goes on from BPTQ01000003.1 coordinate 83,831,453, forward strand.
TTATTAAATAAAAGTCCTACAAGTGTAAAAACAATTTTATTACGTACTATATGACAAAAGAAAATTTTAGAAAAAAGATTTATATTTTTTAGACTTTTATATTTTTTATTATGAATTAAATAAGATTTTACACTAATTAAATGTTTAAAAATACTAAAACTAATGAGAAAAATCTGAAACTTTTTTATAAAATACTTAATACTAATACAATTTTATAAAAAATACAAAAACTGAAAAAACTATAAAGAATAAGCTGAAAATAAGTGCATAAGCTCGTATAAGCTTATTAGACAAAATGTGGTTATGTATTTAATTGTGCAAAATAAAACTGAGACAAGTCCCAAGGGCAAACGGTAGAGCGTGTGTGTGTGAGCTGGGTGGCGTGGGTTCGAGTCCCAGCAATGGCCTTTTTGCTAACTATTTTTTTTTTCGAATTTTATTTTACCAACTTATTAAAAACAATGAGATAAGCACTTTTTATAACTATGACTTTTTCTAAAAACAACTGATAAGCTCAGTTTGAGCTTAATTTACCAACAGTGGACAAACTTATGAAATAAGCACAAATCTAAACTAAAATGGCTATAAAGCTACTCAATAAGCAAATGTAAACTAGAATAAGCTAAACTCATGATTATAAGCTAGAATAAACACTGAATAAGAACAATAATTGGAAATAAGCACTACAAACTCAAATAAGCACTTAACTGGTTACACAGTGGACTTTTAGTTTTCTAGCTATCTTCTAGCTTATTTTTAAGCAACTGAATAAGCTATAAAATGGAAACAATCACTGGAATAGATAAGTATGTCAGCTAAACTCTCTAAAAAACTAATTTACACAGGCTTGGGAGTACTAGAGAGCTTGTAACAAGCTTGTGAAAAAGCTTATGGATCCTGTGCACAGGGCACTATCTAAGACAAGGACTAACTTCTAGCTAATAAATAAGCACTTAATAAGCTGAGAAATGGTAAACTATTATTTTTATAATTTATTTAAGCAGTTAAAGTTTACTATCCCAAAAGCATTAAAGCTAAATCCTAATATTGAATCCTACACAAAATTACACATTTTATTCAAAAACTGCATATAAGAAATTTGACTTTTTGAAATTATGAGCTAAGATTGACTTTCATGAACTTCTAATGATCCTAGATGATCTATTATGATGTTTTAAGCTAATTTGAGACTGAGGTAAGCTAGATAGACAACTTTTAAAACTGAAAAGATGATTATGCAATCACAATTCTTAACAGTTAACTGTCAAGAAAAGCTTAAGCTTGATTTTGACTTTTTGTGGAATAAGGACTAAGTTCTATGCTTGAAATAAGATATCTAGAGCTAATGTAACATGATACAACAACTAACAATCACACAAATGCACTCTAACTTGAATAACTAATCAGTTCCAAACACCCCTTTATGAGGACTGTTTTGAAGCTTTTTATATTAAAACAAGTATTAAAACCAAGAGAACTATCAATTAACTTATACTAACTGTAATGAGACAAGATAAAACTGGAATTAGCAACTTTTGAACACTTATACTATAAGTTGGAAATTTCAAAGGAATAGCTTACAAATTGAGTTTAGGCACAAAACTGAAAACTGAGATCAAATAACCACTCCTATATGCTTACCATTAAGCTCTAAACCAAAAGCATACCATATATCACTCTGCTTCAACTTCTGGCAACAACATTAACACATTTTGAGATTTGAACTTGAAATTTGAAAATGCACAAACTGAAATCAAACTGGAAACTTTAAATTGCTTATTGAAAAAGAGTTACAATACACTGAGATTACTTATTTAAAAGCTTGAAAGATTAAACAAACACTGGAAAGTTTAAAAAAAACATAAAACGACATTACCTAACCTAAATTACACTACTCCCTTTCTCTCTTCTCTTTCTTTCTTTATTTATACTTCAAAAGCTTCCCACTAGTCCTCTGATTGATTCCCACTTGGAATTGGGGCCGTTGGATGACTTTAGTGGATTTTGGCCGTTTGATTGAATTTGGCGGGAAATGGGTATTAGCCAGTGGGTGAGGTTGAGTGATATGAGGGGGAAGGAATTTAATGCATCTTGTTTTGTGTAGAGGTGGAGGGGACAAGGGAAGGAAAGAGTGAGCTGGGGGAATGGTGACTTGAGTGTAGCAGGGAAGCAGTTGAGAAGATGAGACTTTGGCGCCAAGGTCTTTATTTGACCAAAAGGAGTTGACTGGTGGGTAATAATAAAAGGGGGGTCAAAATGGATAAATGACAGGGGTCCAAGGCTATGGCAGGGTCCAAAATGGGTTTAAGGTTTTTAATTATCAAGGACCATTAGTGTAAAATCTGAAAATTGCAAGGACCAATTCTGCCAATTTCACAAAGCTGCTCCAAGGACTAAAAGTGACAATCTCAAAAAGTACAAGGACCAAACTTGCCATTTTCAAATTTCCAGGGGCCATTTTTGCCACTTTTCAAAGTTGAAGGACCTTTTTCGCCATTTGACTAAAGATTCATTCAAGGACCGTCTTTACCAGAAGCCGTTTGCTCTGGACTAGCCAACTCTTAGATAAATTATCAGTATTATCTTTGGTGAGCTGATTACCAATTATGGTTTTTCCACTGCCTTTACCACAAGCCATAATCTTGCGGGCTAGCCAACTCTTCACTTTTTAGGATATGGTGAGCTGAATACCATACAATTTTGGGCAAATTGCAAGCCGTAAACGGATTTGATATATCTTTACCAAGAGCCGTTTGCTCCTGGATTAGCCAATCCTTTTGTCTATTAGACATGGCGGACTGATAACCAAGCTGAGTAAGTGTAAAACACTTACTCCAAAAAAAAATTTTGGCCAAAAACGGGGGAATTGGGTGGATAATATATGATAAAATTCGTGAGAATTCCCCCCCACACTTAGAAATGAATATTTCCCCCAATATTCAAAGTACCGGCGGTTATGCCGAAACAAAGAACGTAAAAGGAAATATTACGGCCATTATTTAGAAAGATTTTTTTTTTTTTTTTTTTTTTTTTTTGTTTTAGAGATATATATATATATATATATATATATATATATATATATATATATATATATATATATATATATATATATATATATATATATATATATATATATATATATATATAACATGTGGGGCATCACCCCCACACTTAGGTGGTAGAAAGGGGTAAGAAGTCAGAAATATGGGTGAAAACCCATATGGTGTGTGCTACTGTTTTTGATTTCTGAGTCGCTAGCTTGACTCGACCCCGCATTAATTTGTTCATGGGGAAGCAAAGTGGAAGAAACAATCTCCATCGGACTTTCATTCAAGATGTTTGGATAAACATTGAAGCACGTGAAAGTTCCACACCGATGAGATATACATAGAACCGGCTCAAAAAATGATAAATGAAAATGCCGGGATCAAAAATAGTGTCCTCATTCCCGAAGGAGAAAAGGGAATGAGAAGTCACACCATATGTGAAGAAAAGAAAGAAAATCATGATAAAAATCATGACTAACTCCTCATTATCAGAAGGGGAATTCATGATTTTTGGATCATGAATCTCATCAGTGAGGATAGAATCGTCATCACATGATGGCAGAGATAAGTTAGAATACAGAGGTGGGACAAGTGGTGTGCTCTGAGAGCTAGCAATTTCCACCACTTCCGTGATGGTCTCTGTATCGGCCTCAGACATTTCATCGAAAAGAGGATTTACTTTCCCAAAAGTGTAGTCATTATTAAATTCAAAAAGAGGATTTGAGAAAATCCCGGAAGTAACCTCAGAAATGTCAAGAGAATCACAAAAAGGCAAATCACAATCACTATCGGATATATCCTCAGACTCACTTGGGATTAGGACAAGATCCTCAACACTTGATGATTCCATTTCCGAAATAGTGCTGAGATGATCATCCTCCATTATGAGAGAGTCTTTGGAAGCAATAATAGGTAAGATAGGTGTGATAGCAATAGACTGAGGGAGTTGAGAAATGATATCTTTCAAAAGAGTAACACTCTCCTCGTCGTCCTCATAATATTCCCTCATTTGAATACTATCCTCATCATCATCGTCATCATATCGAATTCTTATGTTCATCTGCTGAAGCTTACATACCATTCTTTTCATTTGTAGTTTCTTTCGAATGCGTATTTCTTCAGAACTTTGTGGAAGATTACACTCCTCGTAATCATTGAGATGCTGTGAAGGCTCGAAATTCTGATGACTGATGGAATACTGTGGGGGTTGGAAATTGTCAAAACCGGGAGAATTGGAATTGTGAAAATTTTGATTCATCGGTTGATATTCAAAAGTCGCATGAGGACCCCCGCAATTCTCACAACAGAGATAATTGGGAAAATAACTTTCACCAAAGTTCTGATTGTAACATGGTTCCGGCTCATAGACAAGCGGGACCCGTGGTGGACAATCAAAACCGTAATGAGAATCATTCCCACAAAACTCGCATGAGTAGGATTCGTATTGGGGCTGTGGAGGTAGGTAGGAAAAATCGGGTGTTTCATTTGAAATGGGATCGGGATTACCGACAAACTTGTCTCCGAAACTCACATTGGTACATCGCCGACAATTTCCACCGTTAAATGGACCTCCACACCAGGAACATGTTGAAAACCATGACATGAAGAATTAAACAGATAAGAGGGATAAGGAATGGAGAATTAAACGGTTAAAGAAGATAAGGAATGAAGAATTAAACAGATTAGAGGGTAAGGGAAATGTAGAATCAAAAGATGCGAGAGGGTAAAGATGGATATTTTTGGATTTTTTGAAAAACAGGCTATAAAAAGAAAGAATGAAAATATTTTTGGTGTTGCAAACACTTCAGGAAAAGTGTTAATGAACTTTTTGGATTTTCTGATAACTTTACAAAAAACTTTTTACAAAAGATGGGTATATGTGCAAGAATGGGTCTGAAAAACGTTTAAAACACGCTAAAGCCTCCCCGGCAGCGGCGCCAAAATTTGATCTGGGCTGAACTAGTCAAGTCTAATCACACAAGCTAGCCACTTGTGAATGGCTAACCGTAATAGACTTAAAACTGCTTAAAACACAAATACAATGAAGTCCTGGAGAATATAATGAATTCCCGGGTCGTTAAGTCCCACGGAGACTCAATGGTGTGTAAACACTGATTCAGATGATGGAGTGATCACTAAGGATAGTGATCTGTAAAGGTTTTTGATTGGAAATTACACTACTGAAAAAGATTATACATTAAAGCGATTTAAATACAAATTAAGAAAATTAAAAAGATAAAATATATTAAATAAATGCTATCACTATTTTTACAATAATGTTTTTGTGATTTTATAAAATAAAATAACTTAAATAAACTATATTAACTAAAACGTAAACTCAAATTATCTAAAAACTAGATTTAAAATGAAAACGTAAATTAAGTCTAAAAATTACGCGAGTGCGCAAGCAAAAACGTAAAATTTATTAAATAAAAGTCCTACAAGTGTAAAAACAATTTTATTACGTACTATATGACAAAAGAAAATTTTAGAAAAAAGATTTATATTTTTTAGACTTTTATATTTTTTATTATGAATTAAATAAGATTTTACACTAATTAAATGTTTAAAAATACTAAAACTAATGAGAAAAATCTGAAACTTTTTTATAAAATACTTAATACTAATACAATTTTATAAAAAATACAAAAACTGAAAAAACTATAAAGAATAAGCTGAAAATAAGTGCATAAGCTCGTATAAGCTTATTAGACAAAATGTGGTTATGTATTTAATTGTGCAAAATAAAACTGAGACAAGTCCCAAGGGCAAACGGTAGAGCGTGTGTGTGTGAGCTGGGTGGCGTGGGTTCGAGTCCCAGCAATGGCCTTTTTGCTAACTATTTTTTTTTTCGAATTTTATTTTACCAACTTATTAAAAACAATGAGATAAGCACTTTTTATAACTATGACTTTTTCTAAAAACAACTGATAAGCTCAGTTTGAGCTTAATTTACCAACAGTGGACAAACTTATGAAATAAGCACAAATCTAAACTAAAATGGCTATAAAGCTACTCAATAAGCAAATGTAAACTAGAATAAGCTAAACTCATGATTATAAGCTAGAATAAACACTAAATAAGAACAATATTTGGAAATAAGCACTACAAACTCAAATAAGCACTTAACTGGTTACACAGTGGACTTTTAGTTTTCTAGCTATCTTCTAGCTTATTTTTAAGCAACTGAATAAGCTATAAAATGGAAACAATCACTGGAATAGATAAGTATGTCAGCTAAACTCTCTAAAAAACTAATTTACACAGGCTTGGGAGTACTAGAGAGCTTGTAACAAGCTTGTGAAAAAGCTTATGGATCCTGTGCACAGGGCACTATCTAAGACAAGGACTAACTTCTAGCTAATAAATAAGCACTTAATAAGCTGAGAAATGGTAAAATATTATTTTTATAATTTATTTAATCAGTTAAAGTTTACTATCCCAAAAGCATTAAAGCTAAATCCTAATATTGAATCCTACACAAAATTACACATTTTATTCAAAAACTGCATATAAGAAATTTGACTTTTTGAAATTATGAGCTAAGATTGACTTTCATGAACTTCTAATGATCCTAGATGATCTATTATGATGTTTTAAGCTAATTTGAGACTGAGGTAAGCTAGATAGACAACTTTAAAAACTGAAAAGATGATTATGCAATCACAATTCTTAACAGTTAACTGTCAAGAAAAGCTTAAGCTTGATTTTGACTTTTTGTGGAATAAGGACTAAGTTCTATGCTTGAAATAAGATATCTAGAGCTAATGTAACATGATACAACAACTAACAATCACACAAATGCACTCTAACTTGAATAACTAATCAGTTCCAAACACCCCTTTATGAGGACTGTTTTGAAGCTTTTTATATTAAAACAAGTATTAAAACCAAGAGAACTATCAATTAACTTATACTAACTGTAATGAGACAAGATAAAACTGGAATTAGCAACTTTTGAACACTTATACTATAAGTTGCAAATTTCAAAGGAATAGCTTACAAATTAAGTTTAGGCACAAAACTGAAAACTGAGATCAAATAACCACTCCTATATGCTTACCAATAAGCTCTAAACCAAAAGCATACCATATATCACTCTGCTTCAACTTCTGGCAACAACATTAACACATTTTGAGATTTGAACTTGAAATTTGAAAATGCACAAACTGAAATCAAACTGGAAACTTTAAATTGCTTATTGAAAAAGAGTTACAATACACTGAGATTACTTATTTAAAAGCTTGAAAGATTAAACAAACACTGGAAAGTTTAAAAAAACTTAAAACGACATTACCTAAACTAAATTACACTACTCCCTTTCTCTCTTCTCTTTCTTTCTTTATTTATACTTCAAAAGCTTCCCACTAGTCCTCTGATTGATTCCCACTTGGAATTGGGGCCGTTGGATGACTTTAGTGGATTTTGGCCGTTTGATTGAATTTGGCGGGAAATGGGTATTAGCCAGTGGGTGAGGTTGAGTGATATGAGGGGGAAGGAATTTAATGCATCTTGTTTTGTGTAGAGGTGGAGGGGACAAGGGAAGGAAAGAGTGAGCTGGGGGAATGGTGACTTGAGTGTAGCAGGGAAGCAGTTGAGAAGATGAGACTTTGGCGCCAAGGTCTTTATTTGACCAAAAGGAGTTGACTGGTGGGTAATAATAAAAGGGGGGTCAAAATGGATAAATGACAGGGGTCCAAGGCTATGGCAGGGTCCAAAATGGGTTTAAGGTTTTTAATTATCAAGGACCATTAGTGTAAAATCTGAAAATTGCAAGGACCAATTCTGCCAATTTCACAAAGCTGCACCAAGGACTAAAAGTGACAATCTCAAAAAGTACAAGGACCAAACTTGCCATTTTCAAATTTCCAGGGGCCATTTTTGCCACTTTTCAAAGTTGAAGGACCTTTTTCGCCATTTGACTAAAGATTCATTCAAGGACCGTTTTTGATAATTTAAAATATTTCAGGGACCTTGAATGATATTTTTCTTTATTTTGATATACCAGGGACTGTTTTTGACAACTTTTGAAACTTGGGGGACTAAAACTGCCAATTTTGCAAACTTGATACGTTTTTCATCTGATTTTGATCTTTTTGCATTTAAAACACATAAAACACTGATTTGTGATATTTTCATCATTTTGATGCATTTTTGAGTGTTTTCAGATGATTTTGCAGTCTAGATAGTACAAAAATGATGAGTATTTAGACACTCATCACCTTTCTAGGCAAAGGGTATTTATAGTTAGTTACATGAGACGCCTCGTACGGGCTGTGGATCAGGCATACAGTGGGTAAAGACCCGTCCGTCTCCCACGGTGTTACTTATACTACTAGTAAACTAACTAATATAACGTTATGTCTATGAGCTGTAATATGCTGAACTATTGTTGGGGTGACCGACACTTCTACATGGATTTTCTAAATCCTAACAAATGCACTTCTACATGGATTTTATAAATCCTAACATGGATGGTGTCGGATCAAACGGCCGTATTTTGGGCTTGGTCGGGAAGCTCAATGGTGTTCCTATAGTCTAGGTGGCTTGGTCTCGAGTATTCACCAAGAGTACGGCCTCTTGGTGGGTCATTTGGTGGTGGGTTGATGAGTGGGGGATGATTATCACCTTCCATGATGAAAAGTGATAGGATTACGAAGAAGGGGGATAGACTACGAGGAAGCTAAAAATGAGAAAAAATATTACTTGATAGAAATCAAGCAAGGGAACCTAAACGAGGTGGAAATCTAACTAGCTATTCTATTCTCCGACAGTGGCGCCAAAAACTTGATACGCATACAACGCGTGTTCGGGGTCAAAGGAAAATTCATTTTCTTCAAGCAAGTTTTTCAACCACCTAGGCAGTGAACCTAATCGTTGTAGTGTAGTATTAGGGTAAGCCTCGGGATTGATATCGTTCTCTAGGGGAATTGGAATGCTAGTGAGAAGTTACTACGCTAAGGTTGGGGTTGAGGAAGATTATTTTTTTATCTTTTTATATTTTTTAGAAAATTGAATTTACGAATCTCGGGGTATTGGATTTGGGGGGTTGGTATTTCTACCGATTACTTTACTATTCTAATTATCCAATTAACTAAGCTAAGGGGTAGTCTATGTCTAATTGATGTGTGCTCGTATGATGATTAAAAATGTGTTTATCTAGATGCTATTACTCCCTAGTTATCTCCTATTGATGATTGAATTGTCACGTCCTTATTCTTAACGCGTTGTATCTTCTAAGGTCGTAGGGTATGCTTTTTTCCTTAACTCTTTGAGGATACCTTAAGGTTATTTCCTACGAAATCTCTAGGATTCATAAACTAACTCTAAGGTTATCTTTGGATGTTTAGCCTACAATAACTCTAGGCGATTATAAACTAATGTTCACAAAGATTACTCAAGCATTAAAAACACAATGAATGACCTATCGCAATCCTAGGTCAATTACAATTAAGATAAGAGATAACCAATCAATATTCAATACCTAGGTTTCATAGATCAAAGCAAACACACAAGTAAATTAGCCGGACATGGAAAACATGCAAGCATACACACATACAATTGAAGACATAATTGAATCAATGAAGTAAATTACTTATCTTTTTGTAAAATAGGGTATGAGAACCCTAACATACTGCCCAAGACAGCCAAAAATCGTTATTAGGTTTTACTCCACAAAACTACCTATCTAAAAGTCTGAAAATTCGAATTCTATATATAGAGTTATAACTTGCGACGGCGTCACTCTTTAAATGTGACGCCGTCAGATCGCCGCCATTAGGGTTTCGTCTTGACCACGTCAACCTTGTGATGGCGTCACCTTATGGCTGTGACGCCGTCGGCTTCATCTTCTGACGCCGTCGGGATCTGAATCTAGGTCTTCTGAGTTGTGATGCCCTACTCTTTAAAACCTTACGCCGTCGGGTACAAAATAACAATTTCGCTACTGAGCCGTCATAAATTTGGAGCACGTTGCGACGGCGTCGCCTTCTAACTGTGACGCCGTCACCTTCAATTCCAGCAGCTTGAGTGTCTTGATCTTGACTTGGCCATTTTCTTCATATATTCACGTCTTTTCGTCCGAATAAGTTTCATTCCAGCAATCTGCCTTCAAGAGACCTAAAAAGTGAAAAAGAAACGAAATTAAGCAGTAACGGATATAAAAGTGGTCGATTAAGGGCTTAAATGACCCCTCAAAAGTGTACCTTTTAAATCCTTAGCATTCATACGTGTTTTTATGCTTTCATATGTTTTCAAACATATTCGTCCGTTTTCTTATGTTTTCGTCCACTTTTAAATGTTTTCAGCCGTTTTCATACATTTCTGAATATCACAAGTGATATTTTGTGACATTCAGAATACCACAAGTGATATTCAGAAAATCGCAAGTGATATTCTGAATAGCATAGAATATCACTTGTGATATTCAGAAACGTATGAAAACGGACAAAAAATGGACGAAAACGTAAGAAAACAGACGAATACGTATGAAAACGGACGAAAACGGACAAAAACGTATGAAAACGGACGAAAACATATAAAAATGTCTGAAAGCAGTCGAAAACGTATGAAAACAGACGAAAACGTTTGAAAGTGAAAAAAAATGAATTAAAAAAAAATGTGAACAAATAAAAAAGACAATAAAAGACATGGACTTAGGTTGACATATTAAATTTTAGGTTAATCCCATCATTAGATTAAAATAGATGTGGGGATTTGTCTCTTGCTAAGCACTAAAATAAGAGTAAGTAAAAGAAAATTTATCTGTAAATATATATGAGCATTATCTATAGATTTAAGATCATTTGAGGACAAAAGATTATTTACATACCAAGGGATCAATCTCCACCATTTATTTTTGTTTGATCTAATGGATGAGATTAATCCCAACAAATTAAAAAACACACTTTCATCCTCTTTTTTCAAATATTAATAACTTTCACACCGTTAATCGTTAAGGGAAAAAAAATCATTGCGACGAGCATTTAATTATCTATATATAGATAGGCACTTTGATATACTTTCGACAAAAAAAAAAATCGTATTTTTCACGTTTTTTTTTAAGTTTTTTCGTTTTTTTACGTTACTGAAATTTGCATTAAAAAATCATATATGATTAAACACTAATTTGAATATCACATGTGATATTAGTGTTATATCATATATGATATTAGTGTTATATCATATATGATATGTAATATCACATGTGATATTAGTGTTTAGTGTAATATCACATGTGATATTAGTGTAAAATCACATATGATATACATATCATATCACATGTGATATCACATATCATATATGATTTAACACTAATATCACATGTGCTATTCAAATTAGTGTTTAATCATATATGATTTTTTTCATGCAAATTTGAAGTAACGTAAAAAAAGACGAAAAAACGTGAAAAAAACGGATTTTTTTTTCCCGAAAGTATATCATGTTGGAATCACTCCTAAACCTTATTCAAGTGTTAGTGATTCATATGTAATAGTTAGCTTAATATGGCCTTTATGTTTTTTATTAAGCTAAGGCTTATGTAGAAGGCCCATAAGCCTTGGCCCAAGTCCAATAAGGAAAGGAAGGGACTAGGAGTGTTGCCCTAGCTCCCTCTCCTATAAATACCTTGTAATAACCCTCACTTGAGGGTTGGTTGTTCACTTTACACATTTACTCTAAGCATAATCTTTCTTATATTCCTACGCGTAAGTGTGTGTGTGTGTTCATCTGATCTATTCTCTTCTCTATTTCTTACATGGATGCTTGTGTTACTAATATGGTGACCTAACAGTGGTATCATTTGCCAAATAGTTGGGTGAATCATTTTCGTTGTTTATGTGAGTTTCGGTCTTACGCGTAACAACGGTTGATACTTTGGTTCGCTTAAAAACTTATTTTTTACAGTTTTTAATCCAAGATTCTTATACTTTCAACGTTTTAAGGTGTTAAAATAACTGTTTTTGACAAAAAGTTTCAAACTTTACGCGTGGATCATTGTTTTTAAGCTTGGTTTTTTACGTGGGTTAAGTTCTACGCATAACTGTTTTATAAGCTTTGGATCATCAAGTTTCACACTTTTGTGTTATCTTGGTGATATTGAAGCTATTTCATCACAAAAATCTGGTTTAGAAACATCTTTGGGCAAAAAATCATTTTTGGTGGAGTTCTACGCATAACGAAACCCTAAAACTACGCATAAGAGTTCCTTGGTTAGATCTTCAGTTTCGTGGATTACTCAGTGTTTTTCTTGCTTGGATAAGCCTGAAAACACTTCGACTTTGGATATCTTTTGCACTGTGATAGTGTAAAAGATCTTTTGGGTAAAACCCTAAAATTACGCATAAGCTTAAGCTTACGCGTAGATCTCCTTACGCATAAGATTCATCTTACGCCTAAGCTTTGTCTTACGCATATGTTAATCCTACGCCTAAGTTTTCTACGCTTAACTTTCTGTTTACGCATAAATTTAGTGTTTTCTCGTTTATTACGCGTAAGCTAATCCTACGCGTAACTATTCTGTTACGCGTATCTTTGGTGTTTTTACGCATAAGTGGTACTTTACTTTTCTGTGATTTCTACGCCTAAGGATACTTCATCAACAACGGTTCATTCGACTACAAAGATCCATTTAACAACACAAGTTTTCAACATGTCACAACCACCATACTCTAACTATTTTCCTTACACAAATCATCAACAACAACAACTAAGTCCACAACATCAACAATTTAATCATCAACAACAAATTTATGAACAACAATTTAATCAACAACATACTCCACAACTTGGAGCAATTCCACCACGTCAAATGGTTCAACCACCACCTAGTCTTCAAGTACAACCTTACACAAACTTCTACAATCAACATCCATCCAGGAATATTATGAAGGAACCCACATGGTTTGGCAAGATGTGTGAAGCCTTAAGTAGCCAACAATCAATTCATGAAGCTGGCTCACTTGATAGACCTCCAATGCTCACTTCCGGAAATTATGATCAATGGGTGATAAGGTTCTTTAGGTTTTGTGATCTAAAGAAGCCACATGGAAAGTTTTTAAAGAAGGTCATTATGGAAGGTCCATTTCAGATGCCTACTGTTATCACACCCGCAGATCCAGATGCCAATCCACCAAGAGATGCTGTCACCAACATTGCAACTATCTCCGACATCACTGGTGATGAACTTCTACACTTTGAAGCCGATGAACTAGCAATGCAATACATCCTTTTGGGACTACCCAATCTGATCCTTCGAAGTGTTGATGCTCAAAAGACAGCTAAAGCAATGTGGGAACATATTCATCTTCTAATGGAAGGCACAACACTCAATCAGGAAGACATGGAATCCAAAATCTACTTGGCTTATGAACACTTCATGATTGAACCAGGAGAGACATTAGAGTCTTATCATCATCGTTTTTCAGACATCATTAATGATTTGGACAAACACAACATCATCATGCCTCGAATTGCTGTCAACACTAAGTTCCTAAGTAGTCTTGGTCCGGAATGGGAGAAGTATGTCATTTTTCTCTGTCAAGCTAAGAACCTTCATCATGCTACATACGGATTGTTTTACGACTATTTCAAGCCTCACCAAAAAGAAGTTGACAAAGAAAGGACTATCCGTGGACTCCCGACTTCACAGGCAATTCCTGATAATCAACAACTTGCTTTGTGGGCTCAAACTAATCTTCCTCCTCAAACAACTCAGCAACCAGCTCCTCAACCAACTGCAACCATTACACCATATGATCAGTCACAGCAACAACCTCAACAAACTTAATTGGTTCCATACAACAACAACAATGCTCAAGCACTAACAGTGAAGCTGATGAGGACTCTGCTGCTTTCGATGAATTGCAACAAGGATTTGTTATGATTGCTAAATCCTTCGGTCGGTATACGAACAAATCCAACAATCGCATTCGTTCCTTATCCAATACAAGGAATCAAGCTGTTGTGAACAATGGACGCGTTGAAGTTCAGAATCGTGGTTATGGTCGTCAAATGGGAGGTGGTCAAGGGTTTAATGCTATAGGAATGAATAACCAGGGTGCTCCACAACAACAGAGAGCTCAAGTGGTTGAACAGGGGAATGCTCAGAATGGGTTTAATGGTCTTCGTTGTTATAACTGCAATGAAAAGGGTCATCTGGCTAATGCATGTCCTAAGCCGAGGACAAGAGGCAGTGCTTATCACAAAGAGGCGTTGCTCTTGGATCTTAAGGATGAAGCTGGTGGAACTCTTACAAACTAGGAATAGAGCTTTATGGCAGATGCAGATTCTGATGATGATATGGAGGACTTGCAGGCTAATGCAGCAGTGATGTTGATGGCACAAATGCAAGCTCTACACATGAGTGACACAGGCCCAGTATATGACACTGATGGCTTGTCTCAGGTACCGGAACAAAATATACTCATCCCTGATCTAATATCTCCGCCAATTTCTACATCCGACCAGGATCAGAGTGTTCAACATGAGCAATCCACATCTCATTCCGATGATTATCAAATAGATCACGTAGTTATATTTGACGATCAAGATGACCTTATGGTTAATATTGATAATCAAGTTGACTCCGTGATTATATTTGAGGATCTAAACAATGATCATGTTGAGACTTACGTTGAATAAAATGAGCTTCGGTCTAATAGAGAAATTGAGCTCCTGACCTTAATTAAAGACCAACACTCTCCGTTGGAAATTTGCACGAAATTAAAAGAGAAAAATGCACTGTTAATTAGGGATAATGAATGCTTAATTCGACAAATCAATTTTTTCAAAACTCAAGAAAAACGTGAAGAAGGTTTTGAAGTCGCTTTTGCTAAATCTCATCAAAATGAAAAATCGTTAGAACGACAGATACGTGATCTAGCCATTTCCAAGAATGCTTTGTTGTCTTAAATAGAACAACTGAAACATGAACATAAACAACAACTTAACGCTCTTACTTTGGAAACTCAAAAAGCCAAGGCTGAGTTGTTAACTTGTCAAAAACAGTTCTCTGAGTACAAACAGCATTCTACGAAATGAATAGATAACTATCTTGAAGAAATTGTCGACTTACAACACAAAATCAAAGAGTTTCGAAATGTTGTTTATAAACATGGTGAGTCAATCACAACTATTCAAAAGTTTACTTTTAAACCAAATCCAAATGGATAAGGACCAATTCTTGCTGATTACAAACCAAAGTTTTCAAACAGAGCATTCAAACCAAATCCTGAAGTTTACAGTGCAGAACATAGAATTGATGATTCAATTATGATAGAAACAAAGACCTTGATAGATCTTAAGCACTCGGGGATCGTTAGCGTTGCCTATGTAATCACAAGCAAACTAATAGAAGATCTCTACAACTTGGTATTGTAGCGGAAAATGAATACAAGTTATAGTAACTAAGAACACTTTTGATCCTCTATGGATCTTTGATTATTGAAACTCTATGTTTCTAATCGAATACAAGACTTGAGAAACTTGAGAAAAACTTTTCTATTACAAACTAATATGGTTTCTTATATAGGCAAGAAACCCTAATGAGCGTTGACAATTTACGCTTCTACTACTATCATAGACTAAGCATGCAACTAGACAAGCATGCAACTAATCATATTGTTTTGTTAATCATTTTGTTTATACTGATAAGCTCTACATAATACGGCGCCAACCTATACATACGGCGCTGACTTTTACTCTAAAACTGAGCTTATCTTTCCTACGTGGTTCCCACTTTCAGCAGCAACACACTGTCTGCTTTATCACTTCTGCTGAAGTATAACTTCGGCAGCATCAGTTCTTCTTCGGCAGAATCTCTTCAACTGAAGCTTCGGCAGAATCAGTAGTTTGTGCTTGGGCAGAATCAGTAGATTACCTTAATTCCCAACAATCCTCCCCTAAACTGGAATTTGACTAGGTTAAGTTCCAGTTTCCTTGATAGATCGATACTGTGGTTGAGGATTGTAACGGCTTCCTTGAGGATTGGATCATACTGTTGTTTGAGCAATGAGATGAATTAATCTGTAAAGCACCAGGTCTTTGCAGCAACATATGACATCAGGTACATCAAAACGGATAAGTTCAATACTATTCTCATCACTTCCAGGTGTGTTAACTCCTGTGAGAGGTGAATCATTGAAATTAATGGATTTGATGTCTCTTTACCAATAGCCATTACTACTGGAGTAGCCACATGTTTTAGTTCGAAAACTATGGTACATTGATAACCATCTGATTTATTGGCAAATCAGCAACCATATAAACGGATTTGATATGTCTTTACCTGTAGCCGTTTGCTCAGGACTAGTCAATTCTTAGAATTGGTGAATTGAGAACCAAATATGGAGTCAGGTGCCTTTACCACATGCCATATTCATGTGGGCTAGCCAATTCTTGGATTCCAAACAGGAATAGATCATGGTGAATTGATGACCATTCAACCCTCAGCAGTTAAGCATGGGTGGTTGCAAACCCTATGATTTTGAGCAAACCATTACAGCTATCAACAGATTTGATGTGTCTTTACCAAAGCTGTACCCTTTGGACTAGCCAACTCTTTGATATACAAAAGGTACATCGGGTGAGTTAAAGACCATCAGTCAAAAATTCTACATAAAAGTAGTAGTTTTTTTTTTTTTTTTTTTTTTTTTTTTTTTTTTTTTTTTTTTTTTTTTAATTGAGAACAAACAAAAAGTTTAGTATACAGAAAAAGCTTAATAAACAGTTGAGAAGTAAAATTAAAGACCTAATTTTTATTAAATAAACGCTATCACTATTTTTAAAATGATGTTTTTGTGAGATTTCTTTTTATGAAAGCGTTTACTCTAAAAAAAATTTAGACAAAAATAGGCAAATAACACAAGAAAAGCAGACTAAAATGAACAAAACAAAGTAGTGCAGTGAGTACCAATTGTCCTGATATGGAAGAAGAAGAGGCCTATTGCAGTTGTTGAAGTTGAGTTTTGATCAATCCCACTAGTGTTAAAGCAGATTGTCTTTCATTTCCCACAGGATCTGGAGGAATTTCCAATTTCTGACTCAACATCTTTTCCATAAGTCTTTTAGGCAGAGGATATTTTCTTTCAGACAACAGGCATACAGTGATTCCACCCTTGGTTTCAAGCACATGCACACGAGGGAGAGGATAGAATCTCCAGGATATGAGCTTCCACCGATGTGAGTTTTCCCAAATTGAAGATGCTTTGCTCCTGGGAATGTGGGAGTTTAGCATGACTTGAAGATCTCCTGGTAGGAACATCCCAGAACCTTGTGGTTTCTTGTCGCAATAATGAGTGGAAACTTGAGTGAACAGAGAGATTAAGTCAGCCCTGTCAATCAAGTGCAGAATTTCCTTTAGAAAGGTAAATTCCATTAAGATGGAGTCCCCTCGATGAAGCACATTCATCTCATCATTCTTTAAGTTCCACCCTATCAACCCTTCTGAGTATTCATCAGTAAAATCAGCAGCAGACCCTTCTACAATGAAAGATGAGTCATCAGCTTCAAGATCCAAAGGAGAAATTTTGGCCTTAGTCTTCTTTCTCCTCCCAGGCAGATAGATTTCCTGAGGGGGAGCATTTTCATCTTGTGCATCTGTAGTGGGGCATGTATCAGCAGATGGAGACATGGTTGAAGTGCGAAGTGCTTTCATCCTGTGGGATATCCTTATAGCCTTTTCTGTTTTGGTTTCTGCGAGATCAGCTTCCTTAACTTCAGAATCTTCCACTGTGACAACAGGTGTTACTATGGGAGAGGGAGCTGATGCTTCAGGTGTTTCAGGAGGAATGGAAGATGGTTCAACAGATTGGCCCTTGGCAGGAGAAGAAGCAACTTCAGAGGTTGCTTCAGCAGGAATGAATGGAGAAGATTCTTTGATTGCAGCATCAACAGCCTTGAGTCTTTTGGCTTCTGGAGCAGCTTCATTCTCTGAAGTCCTCTTTAGGTTGAGAGATTTTGCTAAAGATAATGATCTTTCCTCCATGATTTGGTTATATTTGCGATACAGGACATGATCAGGAAAAGCCTTGACTTGTTTCATTGTTAGGCCAGAGTTGGACCGTGAGTATTGGTTTTTCACCACCCTTCTTATTTCATCTTTAGTGGGAGGTTTGTTTTTGGCCTTCTGAGCTTGGATGGCCCTCTTTTGTGCAATTGCTTCTTGCTTCCTTTGTCTTCCCTGAGCCATCATTCGCTCCACATAGTTGTCACTGAGGAAATCTTCACCTAATATACTTTGAGCAAGAGAAGGCTTTGAAATGACTTGCTGGGTGAGGATATCCCAGTGTTCAGCAGGCATCTTAACCCTCAGTTCATCTAGTTCTTTTCTTCTCTCAGGAGTTAGAGATGAAAATTCCTCTGTTCCAAGTTGTTTAGCCAATGCTACACTTTCCTTTGTCTTCTCAAACTCTGCCAATCTACTTGCTTGACCTAATCTTTCTTCCTCAGTCACTAGGTGAGGACCAAGCTCATCTTCAGTGATGACATTTTTCCCTTTATCATCAGGCTGCTTAGCACACTCTTCTTCAGTAAGATCAACTACAGGAATTTCTTCTGGAGTACCTAGATCAACATGTTGATGTAGATTAGCAACTGATGTGGTCAAGACAGCATCATCAGGAAGATCTGCTGAAGGTGAAGAGCCTGATGGTTCTTGAACAGATGAAGATTGTCCAAGGTATGGAGATGCATCCTCCATTTGTATATCAGCAGATGCAGCCTTATCAACCCTAGGTTCCTCTGAAGCTTCAGAAGAAACCTTATGAAGATCAGATCTCTTTCTTCTGGTGTAAAGAACAGGTTTCGTCTTCTTTGATGAAGTGGCAGCTACTGATGAAGGGTCATTGAGAGACACTTCAGCCAACATTTCTAGAGATCCAAAGGGAGGAACTTCTTGCTCTTCATCAGAGGAACCCACAAGTTTCCTTTTGGAAGACCCTTTTAGATTGTGCTCTAAGACCTTACCCTGATTCTGCAGCTCTTCAATTTTACCTCCAAGAGAAGACTTGGTCTCTGCAAGCTCCTTTTTCAAATTCTTAACCTCTGCAGCATACCTGTTGACAAGAGCATACACAGATGAGAGTGTAATGGGGTCCTCAGCTCCACCAGCAGATTGCTCTGTGGTAAGGGGAGCCTCATTGGACCTTTCAGAAGTAACCTGGTCATGCTCAATGTGGGGAATATCTTCATCAAGAGGATCCCTCACAGGACATGGTGTGGGTGGTCTATTAAGCTCTGACTCAACATGAGTATCAAATGTGCGTGGAGGACTGGGACAGGGTGGCTGGTCAGGAGCAACATGAGTTGCTTCAACAGTAGAAGATGGGCCCTCATCAATGTTAACCAATGGATTACCATCAGTCGCCATAGGTGAGATAGGAGGATTATGAGACACATTCTCCTCATCAGCAGCCTCATTACCCTGGGGCAACATGGCAGCTAGCAAGGGATGATGTTCCCCCTGAAAGTGAGTTTTCATGGTTGCAAACAATTTAGCAGTCAAGGAACCTATAGGATAAAAAGCTTGGGCTTGGGTAGAGGTGTCTAATATAATTTGTAAAAACCTTGGGTACATTAAAAATTTTCCTTTTGTCTTTTGAATATTTTCAACCATGTTTTCGAAAATATACTTAGAAAAATTGAAAGTTACCCCTTGAGAAAGACACACAATACCATATCCCAGTCTAGTAGAGAACTGGTCCCATCCTCCGGTCTTGTTGCTCATGCATTGGAGCAGTGTGTGAACCAGGAATCTCCATTTGGGGTAGAGTTCCTTCTTTAGCCACATATCAGTTCTAGTACCACGATAGCCAATAGCCCTTAGCCCATTCAGCACATCTTCCTGATTAGAATAAAATGCTCCATCAGCATCTTTCAGGTGAAGCTTCCTTCTGATTAGTTCCTCGGTCACAATGCACTCTGTTTCATCAATCACAGCCCTAATCTCAGTCTCGCTCCTTTTCTCAGCAGTTGCCCAAAATTGAGTAACCAGTGATTCATATATCTCATTTGGAGAATGAGTTAGAGCATAACGAATCTTGGACCTTTTCAGGAATTCCACCATTGGTTCGTACAGTTCATAACCTTTGCCATTACCCAGAAATGCAACTTTGTTGTGATCATATTTAAATTCAAGAGCCATGAGGAATATGAGTGTTTAGAGTTAAGATTCTTGAAATAGTGAGTGTTTGTGGAAGTGGAATGAGAGGGAATTTGTTTGTTCTGAAGCGAGTGATGGTGGATGAAGTGTTTTTGCCCAAATTATAGTCAAAGAAAAATGGACCGTTTGGTTGACCATTGCTGACGTGTATGACAACTTTGACCCAACCCAAAATAACACTTCGGCAGAAACACAAGATCAATCTGCTGAAGTTATGGCATCAGCAGAATGCATCAAAGATAAGAATATCTTCGGTAAGTTTCTAGAATTACTGTGCCACCTACTTGCATTAAACTCGTTGAATCTTGAATTCGTCTATAAAATGATCCCAATGTAACTCATCTTTTCACCAAGATCCCCAAATATTTACCACAAACCCTAGAAGCCACATAACTTCAATTAACCCATTTGCACCATGAATACCAAACCTGAGATCATAGATCTCACTTCCTCATCTTCGTCATCCTCTTCATCATCATCAAGTGGTGAATCAAACCCATGGTTCCATTACTTTCCTCAACCCTATCCAAGACCAAATAAATCGCCCTTTCTTTCTTCTTCAGAAGATGACATTGTAGTGACTCCAAGTGAATCTGCTGATGATTCTGATGACTCCTATAAGGAGGGAAAATCTTACTCCCAACCTCCAGCACCTCGGTCTCAACAAAGACCTCGTGCCAGGAATCCGCCACTCCCCAAAGATAGAGAGGTGGTTCTTGGTCTCACTGCGCCATCTTTTGGTGCATAAACACCCATCGTATAGAAGAAGGGCTTGAGGAGGGTGGATCGATTGCATTTTGGTTGAAATGAATAGATGAAGCACAAAGGACACGATAGTTCTCTTCGTCATCCCACGTGGTCATCGTCATCATCAATCGTTTGCATCAATCCATCCGTCCATTTTGGTCCTTAGCATCTTCGTCGTCCTGGTCATGCATATCCAACCAGCCAGTTAGACTGAATGGGTGGTTACGCAAGACCTACGAAAGCAAAGCCAGCATTTAACGCATATCCAGCATTCCATTAGATTTCGGAATGAAAGATATACACTAGATTATGCTTAGCTTGAGGATGCAAAATAGAAGTAGGTTGACTTTATGTAAGCTGTAAGCTGTAAACTGTTTCTTGAATGAATGAATGAACAATTTGACTTTATTTTCTTTTCATTCAGTATTATCTTCAGTAGAATCAAATTGTATGCTTCAGTATTTGTTATCAGAAGAAACAAGCAACACTTTCTCAGCTATCTGACCTTGTACTAATGAGCCACTCTTGATGAATTTGATCTTGATCATGGGATGTATAAACTGTAGACCAGATAAGGAATAGACAAAATGCAGTACAGACAACTGCAAAACAGACACTAAACATACACACAAACAAAAACAGACAAACTAGAGAAATATTAGAAGTTAGTGTTAGAGTACAAACTAAAATATAGAAACAAACCAAAAAATCTGCAGAGAAAATATAAAACAAACAAAAATCTGCAGAGTTTGCACAAATCCTCCCCTGAGGCATATGCCTCCCCTGAGGCCTATGCCTCCCCTTAAACTATGCAGTCAAGGGTTTAGCATTCCAATATTGACCACGAGGTGTTGAAACCTTGGTCCATCAAAAGCCTTTGTTAATAGGTCTGCCACATTATTATCAGTATGGATTTTAGCCACTTTTATCAAATGTTTTTCATAAGCATCTCTTATAAAGTGGTGCCTGATTTCAATGTGTTTTGTTCGACTGTGAAAAACTGGATTTTTGACTATGCAGATGGTACTTTGATTATCTATATGAATTGTAGTGTTCATAAAGTTGTACCCATAGTCCAGCAATTGGTTCTGAATCCAAAGGACTTGTCCACAGCAGTTTGCAGCAGCAACGTATTCTGCTTCAGTAGTTGAGGTGGCCACAATGGTTTGTTTCTTGCATTGCCAAGAAATCAACCTTTTGCCTAGAAATTGGCAGCCTCCAGTTGTGGATCTTCTATCCAGATTTGCACCAGCATAATCACTGTCACTATATGCTTCTAACTTGAAAGGAGATTCTTTTGGGTACCAAAGGCCTAAAAGAGGTTGGCCTTTGAGGTACTTAAATATCTTCTTTACAGCATTGAGATGGGAAGCAAGTGGAGTGACTTGATGTCGAGAACACACACTCACAGCAAACGTAATATCAGGCCTTGAAGCTGTCAGATACATCAATGAACCAATCATGGACCTGTACAGATGCACATTCACACGTAGATCTGGCTCATTATTTGCTTTAGCCTTTGGAGCTTCATAAGGTGTTGTGGCAGTCCTAACACCTTCCATACCAAACTTCTTCAAAATGTCCTTCACGTACTTATCTTGGCTGATAAAGATGCCATCTTGTTTCTGCTGAACCTGGAGACCCAAGAAGAAAGTAAGCTCTCCCATAGCACTCATTTGAAATTCACCCTTCATAAGTTCCTCGAATTCCCTGCACCAAGCTTCGTTTGTGGAACCAAATATAATGTCGTCCACATACACTTGCACCAGAATGATGTCTGAGTAATTCTTCTTGAGAAACAGTGTTTTATCGATAGCTCCTCTCCTATAGCCATGCTTCAGCAGGAATGATGAAAGCCGAGCATACCAAGCTCTTGGAGCCTGATGTAAGCCATAGAGAGCTTTAACAACTTTGTAAACATGATTTGGGTGATCTGGGTCTTCAAATCCCTTTGGTTGAGAGACATAAACCTCTTCTTCAATCTCACCATACAGAAAAGCACCTTTGACATCCATTTGATACACCATGAAGCCCATATAAGAAGCATAAGCTAAGAAAATACGAATTGCTTCAACTCTGGCAACAGGTGCAAACACTTCATCATAGTCAATTCCTTCCTCCTGTCTGAAGCCTTGTGCTACTAACCTTGCTTTGTTTTTGATCACAACACCCCGAGCATCTCTCTTATTCTTCAGAACCCACTTTGTCCCAATGGCATATTTGCCATCAGGTAGTGGTACCAAAATCCAAACCTGCTGGTTGTGAAATTGTTGCATCTCTTCTTGCATTGCTTCTAGCCAACTTGAATCATTAAGAGCTTGAGATACACTGGTTGGTTCCACTTGAGAGAGAAAACAAGCAAACAGACAATGTTTGAAGTCTGTGTGATTGTCTCTTTGTTGGTTGGAGACATAAGAGAGAAAAGCAATCTGACCAAATTGAGGACTTGTGATAGCCCTTCGAGTTCTAACAGGTGCCAGAAGATCACCTATGATGTTGGATTGAGGATGAGCTATGTTGATCCTCTGAGTAGCAGTGGGGTTGACTTCAATGGATGAATCAAGATTAGTGATGGTTGGTTCAAATTCATCATCATAAGAGGGTGAGGTGAAGATGCCAGCTTTGGGTTGATGATTTCCAAGATCTGAAGGTTTTGGAAAGCGTGTATAGGGTTCACCAAAGTCTGAAGATACTTGAGAGGGAACAGCATATCCTTCAGCAGATTTGAGGATGGAAGGTGTGACAGAGTCAACTTCAGCAGACACGTTGTTTCTGCTGACTCCTTCAGTAGCTACCCCTTCTTTCAGTTTCTCTGCTTCAAGCTTGGCAGCAAATTCTTGAGTCTGAAGCCTAGCAAGGTCCTCAGCATAATGAGAGTCATCTTCATCACTCGAATCAGCAGTATCCTTGGAGGTGGTACCTGCAATATTGTTAGGAGAGAAAGAAGGCACAAGTATGGGTTGCTCATCATCTTCAAACTCATTTTCAAAGTCATCATTTAAGGGACCTGCATTGTCAGTGGGAGAAGCTTGAGGATCTGCATTTTGATTAGCCAAGTGTCTAGTGTAACCCAAAGAGTCAGTTAAGTAGTCAAGGTCAAAAGACCACGAATGACCCTGTCCTTGAACATTATGCTTGTCTTCCAAAAATCTCAGGTTCAGCGTCTCTTCTATCTTCTTGGCTTGCAAATTATACACCCTGTAGGCCTTACTATGAGCTGAATATCCCACAATGTAACCATCATCAGCCTTCTCATCAAATTTTCCCAACGGATCACTTGTGTTCAGAATGGTCACTTGACAACCAAAAGGTTTTAGGTAGTGAATGACAGGAACCTTTCCAAAGAGAAGTTCATATGAGGTTTTAAGTTGTGGTCTGGTAATGGACACCCTGTTGAGCACATAGCAGGCAGTGCCAACAGCTTCAGTCCAGAACATGGTGGGCAGTTTAGAGTCTGCAAGCATGGATCTAGCAGCCTCTATTAAGGTCCTATTTTTTCTTTCAGCCACCCCATTTTGTTGTGGGGTTCTTGGATTACTATAGTCCCTTTTTATGCCTTTTGACCCACAGAGTTCTATAAGAATAGCATTTTTGAACTCTGTCCCATTATCACACCGAATACCCTTAACCTTTTTGTTCAACTGATTTTCAACAAGAGTGATGAATTCAGTTAGCACTTGAGATGTTTCATCTTTGGTTCTGAGAAAGAAAACCCAACAAAATCTGCTATAGCCATCAGTAATTACCAAACAGAAGAACTTATGATCAATGCTTCTGACTTGAGTTGGACCAAACAGATCCATGTGAAGCAACTGAAGAGGTTCAGTAATGATTCTCATAGCATTGATAGCTTTGTAAGAAGCTCTGTGTTGTTTTCCTTTGTTGCAAGCGACACAATTGTGATCATTTGTGAAAACTTTGGTGGGAAGTCCTTCAACAAGACCCATTTTTGAGAGTTTGTTAATGGTCTTGAAATTCACATGCGCCATTCTTCTATGCCATTTAGTGGACTCATCAAGAGATGCTTTAGCCACCAAGCAAGTGAGGTCACCACCTGGTTGCACTTCATTAAGGTTAAATGTGTATAAATTGTGAGTACGAGGAACCTTCAGCAGAATTGAAGTTTCTTCTGGGAGTTTGAAGTCTTTAGACAGCACAAGACATTCATTCTCAGTGAAGAGAACTTTGTTCTTAGTATCACAGATTTGTGAAACAGAGAACAAGTTGAAATGTTGAAGTTCCTTAACAAAGTACACATTTTCAAAATCCAGATGAGGTGTCTTTATGGTGCCTTTCCCAGTGATATTACCATCACTTCCTCCAAAAGTTACATTGCCTCCTCCTTCTATAGGGACAAAATTGTGCATCATATCCCTGTTTCCAGACATGCTTCTGGAACAACCACTATCAACAATACCAATATTCTTATGCTTAAGGGGATGATCCTACAAACAACAACAAAAATATATACAAAACAGTTAGTATTCAGTGGAGGTTCAAGTCATTACTGACTTGAACCTGCCTTGTGGATCACAGGTTTAGGGCATGAAGTTTTAGAGGATCCACGATTGTTCTTGGTCCTCCATTGATAATTTGGTCCCTTGTTAGTCCAAGAACAACCTGCTGAGGGCTTCACAGCAGTGCTCCCATATCCCATCCCAGCATACATGGAGTCAACATATGTAGGCCAATAGTCATGTTTAAAGTATGAGCTCGTTGGTTGGCCATAAGGTCTAGTAACTGAACTTCTCCAATGAGAGTCAGTTTTAGCTGCTTGTGGGACATAAGGTGGAATGTTTGCAACATTGGTCCAGTTAGGTTTGTGTTTTTGGAGAGTAGCACATGCACCCAATCTTTGTTCATAAAAATCACAATCCTTAATCAAATGAAATTTACTGCCACATACAAAACATGTCTTCTTCTTAGAAGTTTTATTCAAATAGGAAGATGTTGGATTACATGCAGAAGTACTTAAAACAGATACATTTAAGGACTTGATTTTAACAGACTGATTATTCAAACATTTAAAAGATAAGTCTTCAGGAGAAACTGTCTTGGAAGATGATTCCTCAGCAGCTTCCCTAGAAGGCTCACAAGTAGACTGGGGTGCAGGCTTGGGTGTTGATTCAGGCTTGGGAAGGTCAGACTTCTCATTTGAATCACAGCTTTCATAGGAAGTAGACCCTTGATCTGATGAATTGTCACTGTCAGAGCAAGAGACAAAGTCATTAGATGAGGTATCAGGGTCTGGCAAGTCTTTTGACTTTTTGCCATATAAGTGATGTGATCCATCAAAGTCAACAGTGATGGATAGGTCTGTGGGCATGAACTCACCTCTAATGGGACCAGGGACAGCATGCATTATACCTTCTTTAACATAATTAGCTAATCCTGCTGATGTAGGTTTACGCCCATCATACTTAGCTTCTGGACCTACATATTTTTGAAAACCTAAACCTATAGGACATGTCTGAGATTGACTAGTATAGATGATTCTATTTAAGCTTTTACCAGACATTTGCCATTCATTATTCCTATCAATTTCCTCAGCTAGCTTTGCCTTAAGTTCTAGGTTCTCAGTCACAGCTTCATCCTTTGCTTTCTCAGACAGTTTCAAGTAATTATTTGCAACTTCTAGATCAAACTGTAACACTTTTATCTTTTCTTCATAAGCTATTTGATTCTTCTGAAACCATACTTTTTGTCTTTCTACAGTTTTTAATGCAAGTTTATGAGCTTCATTATCAATATAACATGCATCAAACTTAGGTTTCATAGCATCAAATTCTTCCTTAAGTTCATTGTATCTAAGACTACAGCCAAATATACAATTGTGTACCTGAGACAGTCCCATTAAGGCAAACTGATCATGCCTTTCATCCGAAGTGCACCTTGCAAGCAGTCCAAGCTTGTCAGTATCATGAGCTTCCTCATTAACAGGTTCATGTGCAGTCCAGTTAACCTGTTCATCCATGGTGAGGAGAGCTGCTGAAGCTCCAGCTTCCTGCTGTTTCTGCTGATAGGAAAGATATTTGGCACCATCTCCATTCTTTATGTCCTTGCATTCTCTAGAGAAATGCCCCATCTGATGACAAGAGTAGCACCTGACTTTCCCCCTATCAAAGCGAGCTGGTTCCTTTCCTTTGAAAACAAACTTCCTTCCAGCCTTTTCTTCAAACCTTTTGATGTCCACTGACAGCAAAGCCACCTGCATTTTCAGCTTCATTTCCTCCATATCAAGAGGGTCCACCTGATCAAAGTCTTCATATGCAAGATACTGCTGAGTATCATAGTCAGCAACGAACGAATGAAGAACATCCTCCATCACACTACAAGCTCTAGCTTGAGAACTTGGTGGAGTGGGACGAGGGTTATGTGGTGAAGGAGGAGCTGGAGATGATGATGGAAAGTAGTTGGAACTAGGAGAGGATGGAAAATAGTTGGAGCTAGGAGCTTGTACCATCGTGTTGGAATGAGATGTCCCAACAAAAGCTGCATGGTTAGAAGAAGATGTACGGTAGGGAGTCCTGACATCTGGTTCAAGAGTTCTGAGTCTGTTATATAGCTCATCAAAGGTGAGCATGTCCAACCCTCCTTTAGCCTTGAGTGCAATACTAACATGCAACCATGATGGTGGCAAGGACCGCAAGAATTTTGAGTTGCAATCTTCATTGTCCGGTTTAGCATTCAGCTGATTCAGCTGACTCAAGATCCTATGGAACCTGTCGTATCCCTTGTGGATACCTTCTTCTTCTGATATGTTGAAGTCCTGAAACTGTTGTCTTAACATGGACTTCCTCATTCTCTTTGATTCTTCATTTCCACCGAACCTTGCCTTGAGAGCCATCCATATGTCTTTAGCATCATCCATATGGTGAAAATCACATAGATGATCTTCAGGTATGGCTTGAAGCAAAATGGTCTTCACTTTATGCTCTCTCTGCATGGCCAGCACTTCTTCAGCAGTTTTTGGTGGAGCCATGATAAACTTCCCATCTCTGTCAGGAATCATCTTCTTTAGACTATTTCCTTTCTTCACTACTTCCCACAGATTCCAATCAATATTTGAAATCCAGTTTTCCATCTTCATAGTCCAAAGTTCATATTCTTCCCTCTTTAAATAAGGAAATTTACCATTGCTGTTTGTGAGACTGAGCTGTTGCATGGAAGTGGTGTTGGTGTTGTTGTTTGTGTTGGTGACTTCATTTTCATTATCGGATCCAGGCATGGTGAATGAATGTTTGATTGTATGGGGGTGAGAATGGTTCTTAGTATCGTAGAGACTTTCCCGAGGCTCTGACACCACTTGATAGAAACAAAGACCTTGATAGATCTTAAGCACTCGGGGATCGTTAGCGTTGCCTATGTAATCACAAGCAAACTAATAGAAGATCTCTACAACTTGGTATTGTAGCGGAAAATGAATACAAGTTATAGTAACTAAGAACACTTTTGATCCTCTATGGATCTTTGATTATTGAAACTCTATGTTTCTAATCGAATACAAGACTTGAGAAACTTGAGAAAAACTTTTCTATTACAAACTAATATGGTTTCTTATATAGGCAAGAAACCCTAATGAGCGTTGACAATTTACGCTTCTACTACTATCATAGACTAAGCATGCAACTAGACAAGCATGCAACTAATCATATTGTTTTGTTAATCATTTTGTTTATACTGATAAGCTCTACATAATACGGCGCCAACCTATACATACGGCGCTGACTTTTACTCTAAAACTGAGCTTATCTTTCCTACGTGGTTCCCACTTTCAGCAGCAACACACTGTCTGATTTATCACTTCTGCTGAAGTATAACTTCGGCAGCATCAGTTCTTCTTCGGCAGAATCTCTTAAACTGAAGCTTCGGCAGAATCAGTAGTTTGTGCTTCGGCAGAATCAGTAGATTACCTTAATTCCCAACAAATTATGACTGTTGTTGAATATAATCGTATGGAGGAATTAGATGCAGATGACGAGAGTCGGTCAAAAATGGAAAATGTCATTTATAATAAACCATTTAACTATTCAAAACCCGTTACTTTTGTCAAACAACAAGATACTTCTAACAAACCTTTTTTTATCACACCAGTCTCTGAAGTTAATCCCAAACACAATGGTGCACAATTTAATGGTCCTTTACCTTCACTTAGTGAAGTTAAAACAAAAGCCGAAAGTTGTCGCGTTATAAAATACTTTGACACTTTCTTATCTGACCTAAAAATTTTGGAACGTGAGATTGATTTTCATTCTGAAATAAAAGTTGAACATTTTCAATCGCCAATGGCGCGAGAACAAAGAGATATTCTTCAGAAACGACTTTTACCCCATGATAAAAATTTAAAAACTTGTGCACTATATTGGGAAAGGGATTTTCACAAGGAACTTGGTCTCATAAAAATAGTTTTCAAGAAAACAGAAACATCAATTTCAAATACTAAACGTAAAAAGAAATTATTGAGAAAAGATGTTGACTGACTCTTGGAAGATGTTATATGTGCTGATATCAATAATCTTGTTTTATTACAATCTGTTGCATATGCATCTGATCATATCTCTGCTGAATCTGTTGATTTTGTTGATATTATTGTGAATATTGATAATGTGCACCAGATAGAATCTTTAAAAGCTGAAAATGAATGACTGTTAAACGAACTTTCAAATTCAAAACGTCGTCTTCAATGGTGTCAAAAAGATTGTCAAAATCGTGAACTTGCTTTGCAAAACAAAATCCACCAGTTGAAATCAAAACCGTTTAATTGTAAAATTGAGCAACTGGATGATCAAAACGTGTCTTTGAAATGTCAAATCTCAAAATATGAACAAGAACTTGCAAAAGTTAAAAATGAATATGGTGTCATATTTGATTTACTCAAACAGACTCGCAATGAAGCATCAAACGAACTTGATCATTATCTTGCACACACTAAAGAAGTCATGAATTTTTCTGGAAAACTTCGTTATGAAAATCAAGATTTGGTGCACACTATCATTAAGCTAAGGGAAATGTTAGGAAAGTATGAACAAGTTCAGCCTAGCATCATTAAGAGAATTGCACCTGTAACACTTAGCAAACGTGAACCCAGAATTCCTACAGACAAAACACAAGATACTAATGTGTTTCCCTCTACTGAAACAGGAATAGTTGCCTCTTTTCCCAACGTCCGCACTTCACAGCCTAGGAGCAATACAAGGAAGAATAGGAAGTTGCGACCTAAGAAAAGATCAATAAAGAATGCAGAAGTAGAAGAACACCCTAGGATTTTGAATAAGACTCATGTTGCACCCACTTTAGATTTTGCGTCTCACAAATGTAATGGAAAACGTGTTGTAACGAATGCTAAGCCTTTAAGTACTTCTGACATTCAGTCTGATGCTTCTTGTGTTATTTGTCGTAAAAGTATGCTTTCTGATTGTCATGACAAATGTATTGCTAGAGCTATCTTGTTTCGTTTACGGAATCCTAAGAATCGGAATACCTCTAGGCCCACTAATGCTTCTAAGTCTGTGCTTGGTAAACCGCCCTCCTTAGATTCTAAGAAACGCATTGATGTCCCTGTAGTTCCAGTATCACCTCTAAAGAATGTAGTACCACCTAGTGCATTCACTAAGACTAAAGCTAAGACTAATTGGAGATGGCAGAAATGGATACATAATACACTAGGATTTAAATGGATGCCTAAAATCATTGATGTGTGTATTTCTACTATAACTGCTGAGGAACCCTCTAACTCATCGGGTTCTACATCTACCTCTATTCCATCTGTGTCGTCTGTGTGTAATGCAGGTGATACATATCATCCTTTGGATTGTTGATAGCGGATGTTCCCGACACATGACAGGCAATCTTAAACTATTATCAAACTTTGTTGCTAAGTTCATTGGCACTGTCAGATTCAGGAATGATCACTTCGCAGCTATCATGGGCTACGGTGATTATATCAATGGCAATATCGAAATTGGCAGGGTTTATTATGTAGAAGGCCTCAGTCACAATCTCCTTTCAGTCGGTCAATTCTGTGATAGAGATTTGGAAGTTGCTTTTCGGGAGAAAACTTGTTTCATTCATGATCTACAAGGAAACGATCTAATGTCTGGCTCTCGCAATTCAAGTCTATACACAATCTCAATGCAAGACATGATTGCTTCATCTCCCATCTGTCTACTTTCAAAGGCAACATCAACAAAATCCTGGCTATGGCACCGTCGTCTCTCACATTTAAACTTTCAAACCATCACCAACCTTGCTCGACATAAACTTGTTGAAGGTCTCCCGAGATTCCGATATTCCAAAGATCACCTATGTTCAGCTTGTGAACAAGGAAAAAGCACCCGTGCTCATTTTCCCTTAAAAGTGGAACATAGCTCTCAGCATGTGCTTCATCTTCTTCACATGGATTTGTGTGGCCCGATGCGCGTGCAGATGATAAATGGCAAACGCTAAATCTTGGTAATTGTTGATGACTACTCAAGATGGACTTGGGTTTATTTTCTTCGAAGTAAAGATCAAGCTCCACAGATGATCATCACCTTTCTCACGAAAATTCAAGTTCAACTCTGGAACACTGTCCGTCAAATCAGAACAGACAAAGGAACTGAATTTGTTAACCAAACTCTTCGACAATTTTATGAGAAAGTGGGAATTGAGCATCAGACATCTATTGCACGTACACCAGAACAAAACAGAGTTGTTGAAAGACGAAACCGAACGTTAGTGGAAGCTGCAAGAACAATGTTAATCAATGCTAAACTTCCAGATTACTTGTGGGCAGAAGCTGTATCAACTGCATGCTATAATCAAAATCGTTCAATGATTACTAAACGCCACAACAAAACACCTTTTGAGCTTATCCATAACCATAAACCGAATCTCAAACACTTTCATGTATTTGGATCCCTTTGCTATCCGAATAATGATCGTGATGACTTTGGTAAGCCCAAAGCCAAAGCTGACATTAGAGTATTTATCGGATATTGTGAAAATTCTAAGGGTTTCCGGATCTGGAATCGTCGTACAAAGCAGGTTATGGAAACGATTCATTCTAATTTTGATGAACTTACTGAAATGGCTTCTGAGCATAACAGCTTGGAACCCGGTCACAACCTTTTAAACTTCCCTCAAACCCCATCATCAGCTGAACTAAGCCCCCAGCTTACTCGTCAACAAATGGAAACACTATTTGCTCCGTTGTTTAGTGATGACATTGTTGAATGTGCTCCAGGTGTATCCCATGTTTCCGCTGCTCAACCTGATCATACTCTTATACCTGATACACCTGCTACAACAACTACTATTGAAGAAGCACCACCAGTTGACTCTACAACAATAGTTGAACCAACTGCTTCCAACGACGTTGAACTAGCTGCTGATGTTCTTAATGAAGTACCTCCACCTGCAGATTTTAATCCAAATGCGTTCTTTATCCCCGTTTGCCAATGAAACTGTTGCACCTGATGTCGCGGAATCATCAACAAACCATTTGAATCCTCAAAATCTTCAAAATGTATACCAGCATCAACCCTCTACACATCGTTGGACAAAAGACCATCCTCTTGAGAACATTATTGGCAACCCGAATCAACCAGTCGTAACACGACAACGTCTTCACACAGATGGTAAACATTGCATTTATGCACTCACTGTCTGCCAATCTGAGCCTAAAAACATTAAAGACGCAATGACAAAAGACAACTAGATTGAATCCATGTAAGAAGAACTCAACCAATTTAAACATCTTGAAGTATGGGAACTGGTTGAAAGACCAACAGGGGTCTACGTCATTGGTCTCAAATGGATTTGGAAGAACAAATTGGATGCTGAAGGGAACGTAATCAGAAACAAGTCACGTCTGGTGGCTAAGGGTTATAGACAGGAAGAGGGTATTGACTTTGAAGAATCATTCGCTCCGGTCGCTCGTCTTGAGGCTGTTCGGATCTTTCTCGCGTTCGCGGCTCATATGAATATAACGGTCTTTCAGATGGACGTCAAAACTGCTTTTCTGAATGGTCAACTGAAAGAAACAGTCTATGTCAGCCAGCCAGAAGGATTCGTTGATCCAGAGTTCCCGAACCACGTCTACAAACTGAACAAAGCTCTGTATGGTCTCAAACAAGCTCCTCGGGCGTGGCACGATAAGTTATCATCCTTCCTCCATGCTAATAAATTCACCAAAGGTTCGGTCGATCCTACACTCTTCATACAATATCACGAGGCTCACATCTTAATTGTTCAAATTTATGTGGATGACATCATTTTTGGCTCAACACACTTAAAATACTCAAATGCTTTTACAAAATTAATGACAAAACATTTTGAAATGTCAATGATGGGTGAACTCACATTCTTTCTTGGAATGCAAGTTCACCAATCCCCCCGTGGTATTTTCTTGAGTCAGTCCAAATATGCCCTTGAACTGTTAAACAAATTTGTAATGCAAAACTGTGACACCTATGCCACACCAATGGCTCATACCAAGAAGCTAGACGCTGATTTACATAGGAAATTGGTGGACCCTACCAAATACCGTAGTATTATTGGGTCTCTCATGTATCTAACAGCTAGCAGGCCTGATATTGTGTTTGCCGTATATCTTTGCTCCCGTTATCAGTCGAGACCAGCTGAAACCCACCTCTCCGAGGCTAAAAGAATCCTTCGATACATCAAGGGAACCATTAACTTGGGAATCTGGTATCCGAAGGATTATGGTTTTGAACTAATCGCTTTTTCAGACGCTGATCACGTAGGATGCTTAGATTCACGTAAAACTACTTCAGGAGCATTACAATTTCTTGGTGATAAACTGGTGTCATGGCAATCGAAGAAGCAGGATTGTACATCGCTCTCCTCAACAGAAGCAGAATATGTAGCCATGTCGGCGTGTTGTGCTTAAGTCATTTGGATGAGAACTCAACTCAAAGACTATGGTTATGTGTTTGACAAAATCCCGATGTACTGCGACAATCGGAGTGCTATTGTGATCTCGTGCAACTCAGTTCAACATTCGAAATCAAAGCACATCGATCTTCGATATCATTTCATCAAGGACCACGTGGAAAAGGGTACTGTTGAATTATACTTTGTGGGTACAGAATACCAATTGGCAGATCTTCTCACCAAAGCCTTAGCTCCTGCTAGGTTTAATGAGTTGGTCCATCGGATTGGTATGCGGTGTTTGACTCAAGAGGAACTGGATGAACTCTTAAAACATTCTTAAAAACCAGTCAAACACCAAAACCTCTTTTGTAAATACTTTTCAAAAACAAAATTCAAAATTATAAAATCAGATAAAACAACAAAAATATTCTTCTATCTATATTTCTTTAACATGGCAAGTACAATTCTTCCGTCAACACTCAAATCTTTCAAAATTAATTATTTTTTCGATCAAGTGTTGAGGGGGAGAAAATAAATATTCTTAAAGTTCAATAAAACCTTGTACTCGCATGTTACCTTATCCCGATTATTTCTTTAATAATGGTGGTCAGATTTCTTGTTTTCTGACACTCCTCGGACTAAAATTTATAAACTTTCTTTATTTCTTAAGTCGAGGAGGAGTGTCGTCAAATTTCTTTCCAAATATCCTTCGTTTGGTAACCAAAATGGAAGTTAAAGGCATTGGATGAAAATGGAAAAGGTGGAGGGACTAAAACCATCAAAAGGTTAAAGTTATTTATAATAAAACATCCCACCTAAAATTTACTCTTCACATTTAATACTTTACCAAACCAAATCCTACGCCTAATATTCGTTCCACAAATCCATGTTTCAGATCTTCATTTTGTAAGTGTTTTTGTGTCTGTAACAATATTATAAACAATGGTTTTGAATCATTTTGAAAAACAACGGTTAGATATTAACCTAAGGACGATTTTGTGTTCTACGCGTATGCGTATGAACACGTAATCTTGTTTATGTGTTTATGGTTAAAATAATTGTGTCAAAACGTTTCTATAACATCAATGATAACATTTTTATCCTCAAAACTTACCCAGAAACACGAATTGATTGATTCTGGAAAACTAGGGTTTATGCGTGAATTGGGTGTTTTATTGTGTGAGTGTTTCTGGTCAATTAGTTGCTTATAAGATGTTGTTTAGATGAGTTTGATGTTAAAACTTGGATAAAACATCTTTATAGACATACTAGACTTCCCAGAATCATTTTAGTGCAATTCCTATGGCTAATTCTCTTACGCGTAATTCTTGAAACTTAGGGTTTAGGCTTACGCATAAGGTTTTTTCGCATAACTGTTTAAATGATTATTCATGGTATGATCTGATAAATATTGAATGTATGTGTTAATATTGGTGCTATGATTAACTTATTTCAGGTTTACTACGCATGAAATTCAGAATCAAGGTTACTAGCAAAATACGCATAAGGATCACCTTAAGCGTAGAAAGTTATGCGTAAGAGTAATCTTACGCGTAACTATTACGCGTAAGGTTCTACATAAGGGACTACGCGTATCCTGTGAAGGATATGCGTAAAAAGTGACCTCTACGCATAAGGTTGACTCTTACGAGTAAATCTTACACGTAAGGTTTATATACGCTTACGCGTAAGCTCTACGCATAAGGTTCCCTTTTCCTACGCGTAATATTTCTTACGCGTAAGTCAAGAACCTACGCATAAGCTTGCGTTTACGCGTTTGTCATTCCTGTTTACGCATAAGCTTGCCATTTCTACGCCTAAGCCTTGTTTAACCTTACTTATGAATTGTTACGCGTGCAAACTTGTAAATAAATAAATCATAACGCCACGAAACCAAAAATGTCACTATAAGCTTAAATGATTAACAAGCTGTGAATAATAAGTGAAAACATGGACTTTAAAACCTAAAGTTAATCAAATCACGAAAATTATCACGACGTCATTGGACTATTGGACAAAACAAGTGACATTGGACTCGTAACAATCATCGACATATCACATTCAATAATTAGACAATAAAACCATCTGTTGACTAACATAATGTCTTTCGATATGTTGGTTCTTTTGGCTAAATATCTTTCAGATCACGACATGGACGCTCAAATGCAGAATGTGGATGCACCAAATGTTCTCACCGTTGCTGATATCTTCCCTCATGGCTATCCGATGAAGATTGGAAAGAACAATCTTCGTGTTGACTTTGAAACTCTCACCTGCTCAGAGTCCTCTTGCTTAATTGCTGTGGATATTCTGAAGAATCATTCTTATCAGAATATGCTCACCAACTTTGCCACAGTTCCGGAGATCTACATACAACAATTCTGGCACACAATGAAGCAGATCAAAGGGCAAAATGCTATGACTGTGACTCTCAATCACAAGCAAGTCACCATCACACCAGCAGAATTACGGGCTATTCTCCTCATTCCTGTCATTGAACCAACTGAGTACAACGCTACACCTACTGAAGAGGTCGTTCTGTAATTCATGATCGACATCGGTTATGACGAAGCTACTGGGGTAATCAACAAGCATTCTTACGTTGATCTGAAGAATATCCCTCATCCCTAGAGAACCCTCTTCATCATCATCACAAAATTTGTTTCTGGACGGGATAGTGGTTATGAGCATCTCAAGCTCATGGAACTACAGATTTTCTGGGCTTTGGTCAACATGAAACATATCGAAGTTGAAGCTCTAATATGGGATGACATGATGTCTTTCCTCAAAAAGCGAGGCACCAAGATCCCATACACCAGATACACAAAACTGCTGATCCAGAGAGCTCTTGGGTTAAATCTCGATATTCCCTTGAGACACGACGACCCAAACAATCACTCCATGTTGTATGAGCCGACCCTCACAGTCAGATTCAAGGAATCTACAACAAAGAAACAGGGTGCTGTGCTGCCGGATCACCTTCTCTCTGATGCAATCAAACAGCTTTACTCATACAAAAGGTATCTGGTAGCAGTTGATGAAGGTAAAGTTGGTTTTCTCGATGACAAGTCTTCTGGTACACCTATTAGGAAAACCAGAAGAGGCAGTGCAGGAAGTGTTGCAAGCACTGAAAGTCAACGAAAGTTCCCTAAGAGGAAACCTCCACTCAAAAGGAAAGTTCCATCTAAGGAAGCTGTTCCTATTCCCATTCCCAAGTCTGAACCGCAAAGAAAGCTAGTCGATGAAGACTCAGAAAACACTGATACGGATGAAGAAGTTTTCTACTCTGAAACTCCAAACGTTGAAACTGAGAAAGTAGCAAAACCTCCAAGTCCCAAAGGTGACAAGGGAAAGACTCCAGTGCTTGAGCAAGAAGAAGAAGAAAGTTCCGATGAAGAGCAACTTGACAAAGATTACAGGAAAAAGGTGAAAAATTTGAGACTCCAACACGTTGCTGAACAATTCAAACAGCAAAAAATTTGTGCCCTAGAGGGTCAAGTGGTGCACTAACTACACCAGATCCTGATGCGGTTAATCAACCCAATAAGGGAACTAGTACCACCACCCATGATCCACAACAACAACGACTGGAGGAGACCATCACCTATGATCTTAAAGAACCAGAATAGGAAAAGTCTGAGAAAGAAAAGACTGATGAAGAGGCTGCAGCTCATGCCAAAGCAGAGGAAGAGGCCAGGATTCAGGCTGAAGAAAAGGCTAAAACTGGATAAGATGACGAAGTAAACTATGATGATTATCTTCTCAACAGTCCAACTCATTCCAAGGAGAAAACGTATGAACCTCCTAAGGACCCTGAACCTCCTCATGACTCTTCATCATCAGATTCATCCTCTCACTCTTCACCACCACCATCCAGAAGATCAACCAAATCCACATCCAAATCTGTAAAGAAGCCAACAGACTCTTGGACTTCTAGGGCAAAGACAAGGATCGTTAAAGCTGTCAAGCAGGTCAGGAAGAAAGACATGCTTTACAGAAAGCTGAATTTTCTCGCTGACCAGGTTCAGTATCTTCATGACGAGAATGACAAGATGTCAGCTGCAAGGGAGTACATCCAGAAGTTCATGGAACGTGATCCTCAAGGGGAAATGAACGAGATGATCAAAGGTTACACTCACAAGTTCCTTCTTGACATCGTTCATGGAGTTACAAGGGAGATGTTTACCAAACAACTCTATCCGAATCTATTGCATTTGGCCAAGCAAACTATGAGATCAACACCTATGCAAGTAAACATCAATCCAGTTGATCCCATAATATTCTCAGATGCTGAATTGGTTTCCAGGCTGGTATCTCAAATGTCAAAACGATCTGCAACATTTGCTTCTTATGAAGGTAAATTGTTTGAAGCATTGTTGGAATACCAACTTAAATCAGCATGCAGAGAAGAAGCTAAAAGGCCTAAGCGTCCAAGAGACGATGAAGATAAGGATAAAGATAAATAGCCTAAACTCCAGAAGAAAACTGGTGAATCATCCTCCATGCAACCTCCACCCCAAAGGACTCCAGCTCAACAACGATCTCCTACACGTTCTTCTACTGAAAAACCTCAGGACTCTGAGTTACCACCTCAGACATAGAAAACCGATGATCACTTTGAGTACACTGGTGGTGACGATGAGGAAGTCCTTGAGCCTCAACAACAACCCACATCTCCCGCTTCAACAACAAAGAAACCATCATCCTCATCAAAGCCAAAGAGGAAGAAGAAGACGCCTCAGGCTGATGTCGTCTCATGGCTAGACGAAGATGACACCGAGTTTGAATGGTTTTCTAAACTTGTTGATGCCACTCCCGCTCCAACTGATGATCCAGATATGGTAGAAGGTAGTACGTTGGAGCATGCTAAGTTTCTGGTGCCTTGAAGAGAACGTCTTTGAATCGTACGAGGTTGCATGATGGAAGATGGTATAGACCTAGTAGTCAACCTCGCCCTCACCGTAGTTGTTCAAATCTTTTGGTAAGTTTGAGCCACAGTAGAAGCAGATCGGTACTCTGCTGTAGTCGGACTCCGCAGAAGAAGAAGGAGAAACCGAAACTACTCCTACTACCAAAGAAACAACAACTTCGCCCTCTACACCCAACAACAACTCCGAGTTCCTGAAGGAGTAGCAGTGGTGGTCACATGAGTTTCACTAGTAGCCAAAAGATACAGACTCCACCATTGAGTCTCAGGACTCCAAAAAGTCATCTTCTTGCACATCCTCTAGCAACAACTCGACCTCAGGAAACCCCACCTCCAACGTACCTCCTACTAAGTGGTCAAAAGAAGACCTCAAATCCGATAAATAGAAATAGGAATAGAAGTAGCAGAGAACCTGCGAATCCGGAAAATCGAAGAAGAGACGTACGACTAAATTCAACCATAAGGTTGTTACGAAGTTTGTTAAATGGAAGTATTCTTCGTTTACAACGTCTAGCAAAACTGTAAACTCTATGGTCGGACCTTTGGTTAAGTCGTAGACTCTTATAATACCCTAGTTGACCTAACTACAAATGAACGTATCCACAACTAGAGTATCAAACGAACCGGTTTA
The DNA here is from genome assembly GCA_019973895.1 of Chrysanthemum seticuspe. Classification (NCBI taxonomy): domain Eukaryota; kingdom Viridiplantae; phylum Streptophyta; class Magnoliopsida; order Asterales; family Asteraceae; genus Chrysanthemum; species Chrysanthemum seticuspe. The sequence continues at coordinate 83,870,839 of BPTQ01000003.1, forward strand.
CGTTATCTAAGCCTATCTCAACAAACCATTTGTAGAGGGAACA